>OZ020552.1:37109988-38357474 GCA_963971465.1 Lepidochitona cinerea
AACAAAGAGCTTACCCCAGCTGGTAACAAAGAGCTTACCCTATCTGGTAACAAAGAGCTCACCCCAGCTGGTAGCAAAGAGCTTACCCTAGCTGGTGAAAAAGTGCTTACCACAGCTGGTAGCAAAGAGCTTACCCCAGCTGGTAACAAAGAGCTTACCCCAGCTGCTAACAAAGAGCTTACCCTAGCTGGTAACGAAGAGCTTACCCCAGCTGGTGAAAAAGTGCTTACCCCTTGTGAAAAAAAGTTCACCCTAGCTGGCGACAAAGAGCTCACCCTAGCAGGTGACCAAGAGCTTACCCTAGCTGGGGAAAAAGTGCTTTCCTCGGCTGATGAAAAAGTGCTTACCCCAGATGGTGACGAAGGTCACGCCCCACCTGGTGAAAAAAACCTTACCCTAGGTGACAAAGTGCTTTCTCTGTATGATGAAGTGGAACCTGTCGTACCCTCAATCAATTCAGGATCACATCAACTTGAACAACCAATGCACCACCATCTTGATAGTAATGATACCTTACATCCATTATCTTCTCCCGGTGTTAGTGATGAGAATAGGTCTGTTAAACAACTATCAAATGTATCTGTCACTATCACATCAGACGTTGCTTCAACCCAGTTCACACCGACACAAGATACACTCCGTACAACCAGTAAAGTGGAATGCCTGGAACTTGAGGGTCGAACCATTTACCCTGACGGTACCAATGTTGATCCTCCAAACTACAATCCTGACAAAACTAACAAGCTCAGAAAAAAATCAACCTGTATTATTTCTTGATGATATGATTCATTTGTTTTGTTAACTGGTTTATTCTTGTGTGTTGAGTTTATAGTAATGGCAGATGACATTGCAATTCTTAAAGAATTAGCAAAATTTAGGCATTGGGCCTATTCATATTAGTTTACTACCTCTATCTATTTTTTTTTATATCCAGGCATTCTTCTAGCCATTTTATTCATTCGAGAGTCCTAATATTCCACGTCAAAGTTTCTGTGGAAATCAGATAAATGGATTTCTTTTTAAATTTTCACCCCTGTTTTTACAAGATGTGCTTCTTGGGGGAAAAAAAGAATATTGGTAATTTAATCTTAATGTGAAGATACACTTTTTATACGCCCGGCTTGAAAAGCGGGCTGTATTATGGTATCATCTTCGGCAGGACAGCTGTCCGCTTTCCCTTCCACTCCAAAACTTCCAGGAGCCTCCGTGGCTCAGTAGGTAGAGCGTTGCACGCTCAACTTGAACAGCCTTCCACCAATGGGTCGCGGGTTCGATTCCCACTCCGACTGGGTTTTCACTCGAACGACCTATGTGGGATGGTTGCCAGTTACCAACGGAAGGTCGTGGGTTTCCTCCGGGCATAGAGCCCGGTTTCCTCCCACAATAAAACTGGCAACGCCGCCATATAAGTGAAATAATCTTGAGCGCGGCGTAAAACACCAATCAACCAAAACTTCCAAAGTTTTGACTCCAACTTGACAATTTTTTTTTAGTATATACCTTATGGGTAGAAGGTGTGTCTCGAACTATTTTTGACATCACTCGTTACATGATATGGCAGTTATATTGGATTATGTTATATTCCCTTCGGCTCCATAACTTCCAAAGTTTTGATTCCATCTTAACAATTTTTTCTGAGTATGTTTCTTATGGGTAGAAGGTGTGTCGCGAACTATTTTTGACATCATACATATTGGGTTATGTAATATTTACTTTTTCTCTCCAAATATGATCCTATGTTTTCAAATCTTTCATGTTATGTACCATATTAACAGACAGTGTGTAAAAATTGTTTATGATATCAACTATTGCAAATTATTGGATTATGTATATTCCCTTTTATTCTTACTTCCATTTTCATGAAAATAACCTTTAACATATAAATTGGCTTCTACTTGTCCGATTCTCATCAAAAAAGGATTTTTTCAAACTGCAAAAATATTTCTAAATTGATTAAAACTAATCTTAAATCAATATATAACATTTTAATCAAATGAAAAATACTTATAAGCAATTCAGTTTTATCTACAGACAAAGAGATACTCAGCCTTGTTCTATTTACCATGTAAATACACTTAGCTCTTATCACCAGTGGTGAGACCTTTATTGCCTTCTCTACCACATGGCCTCCATAAAATTAAATGTAGGCTTTGTATTAATGTTTGCCTTTTCATACCCATGTTCAACTGTTATAAATATTTTTTGTAGCCAAATAATATAGATAAATGATATTTTCAAATCTACTTGAAGTGGTGTGAGCTGCGAAATTGCGAATTAATTTGTTTAAGTATGATTAGTAAATTATAAACTGCTTTTCTAAAAAATTGAAACATTTTAGTCCAACCTATATTGACAACAAACAATGTTTAACATCACGATTTAACAGCAGCGAGAATTGATGACTTGTACAGAGTACAAATCTAGTTAATAATCGTTGATCCAAATAGCCCATTTTAAATTTGATACAGATGGATTTGAAAGGTTTTAGTGGTAAGATTTCATTTTGTTGACATTACATCACCTTTTACCAAGCTGCAACCTCCTTCCTCTGAATTTTGAAAATTAAATTCAAATAAATATGGAAGGATTTGTTTTCGTATGACCGCAGTTACTGTGCCTTTCCTGGCATATTTTGGTTTTCTCGAAACTTTCTTTTTAAAATAATAATAATATTCGACTTGTTGTTAAACAACCTCTATTTTTTTGTCAGAGGTCAGAGGTCACATAAACCAGACAAATAAAGTCTTTAAAATAAAGTATAATATATTTTTGCAAAAGTGTTCACTTTGAAAAAAACGTTGAGCTGTTTTATCTGGTACATGTATGTGGTACATGTACACCAAATTTTTAAAAGTAAATTGGCCAAAAAGAAAAAAAAATATGATGATTATCAGTCTGCACTTTCTGTGATATGTATAGACCTTTATGAACGCTATTTGGGATTTTAGACCATGCAAATTTTTACAACCCACGGCACAATATTTGCAGGCCTGTCATTAAGAATAGACTGGGGGAGTTACAACATGCTCTGCCAAAACTGTCCGGGTGACCGGTTTCACTCTCCCCAAAAATAGTCTTCCCCTCCCATGTTTTTCAAATAAAAGGGTCTGAAGTTACAGAAATGGAATTCTTATTTTGGTATACTTATATATGTCAGAATTGTCGTGAAAATTCTGGAGACAAAAATCTTTAACAAAATGCTATTCTAGATTTCATATTATCAAACAGTTAATTCTATTTTAATGGACATAAAAGGGTTGGAGAATAGTTTCATCTTGTTAGAGTGAAAAACATAAATAAGGGGCCTGAAACCGATAGGGAAAGTTAGGGGGAGTGATAAACAGGTCTCCTCAGAACCCTCTGGGTGTGTGTGGAGGGGAAGGAGAGCAATCACTCTCCCTAAAATGACAGCCCTGATTTGTGTCTACCATTGGGATTAATAAGCCATAATCTGATGGTCTCTTCTTTGTGATAGTCTCTGATTTTACATCCATATATGGAGTCAGCCTACATAAATGAAAGGAACAGGACAAAGCATTAATATTTTAAAAGTGCTTTAACAAACATAAACCAAAAAGTTATTTTATGGGAGAGTATTTTATGCTCTAGTGTCCCATAAGTGTTCTTTGTTCGCACAGTTGGTTTTAAATGTGAATGTTTTGGGCTACAGAATTTTTTAAAAGCCGTTTTGTAAAATTCATTTTAAAAAATTTCTAGTTGTTATACAAGTTTGTGGCCTTGTAACGGATATATATTTCTAATGTTATTGTTATGGATATATCTTTTTTTCTATATTCAGCCGTTTTAATGCTATTTGTTGCATATATATTGTACATTTATAGACTTCTGATTGTACATATATTCAAAGCATAAAATCATGGATTATTAATACACCAATTGCATAATGATGCCATCTGGGATCAACATGGCAGAGCAAAAATATTGTCCACATAAAAGTATATACATGTAAAATTCTACTGACTAAGGCCATAATCTTGCCTGTCGTCAACCTAATGAAATATCATGGGTTGAGGTTTATTATAACAAACTTATGATTGGGTATAAACGTCTTAATCATATGCCCCTTTTTATACGCCCGACTTAAAAAAAGTCGGTCGTATTATGGTATCACCAGCGCCGTCCGTCCATCCCGGATTCCCTTCCGCTCCATAACTTGAAGAGTTCTCATCTAATCTTTACAATTCTTTCACACCAAATACCTTGTGGGTAGAAGGTGTGTCATGAACCATTTATGACATCGTCGATTGCATAATGTGGCTTTTAAATTGGATTATGTAGTATTCTGTCTTAGTCTATATCTTCGTTCCCTTCCGCTCCATAACTTGAAGAGTTTTGATCCGATCTTTACAATTTTTTTTACAACATATACTTTAGGGGTAGAAGGTGTGTCATGAACCATTTAGGACATTGTCGATTGCATAATATGACTTCTACATTGGATTATGTAATATTCTGTCTTAGTTCCCTTCCGTTCCATAACTTGAAGAGTTTTGATCCGATCTTGACAATTTCTCCAGAGTATATACCTTATGGGCAGACGGTGTTTCACGTACCATTTCTGACATCACGTGTTGCATAATATGGCAGCCCTATTGGATTATGAATTATTCCCTTTTGGCTCCAGAATTTCTTTCGTTTTGATATAATCTCTCCAATTCTTTTAGAGTATATCTAGCTTATAGGTAGATGATGTGTCACATACCAAATATGATTTGGGTCCACATAATTTTTTTTAATTTTTTTATCAGAACTTCGTACCTGCTGTTTAATATATATATTTATACATTAATATATATCAATGCTTTTTTTAGTACACTTGGTCCAGAGTTATACTGGAAGCCAATTAATTTATACTTTCTGAGACTGTTTTCTTGGATAGTTTAATCACTTTAATGTGCAGTATAATAACAAAAAAGACCATTTCCACAGCTTTATTACCCATCTGGTATTTATCAGAGTGGCTGTTTAAATAGAGATAAGGGGACAATGACATCCACTGAAGTTGACAAGGTTTGTATATTTACACACCATTGTATCAGTGGTCAGCGTGAAGTTTGTTTGCTTTGTACTAAAACTATTACAGCCAAGTCCAATAGAACAGTGTCCAAGTCAAAATTGATAAAAGAATTTTAAGCTATTGCATTGATTGCTCCTTCACAATTATGGAACGTAATAGCAATGTCAAAACAGCCACAATATTTCAGTTTTTGCAATTAAAATGTGATTGAATTTACCTGAACAGATAACATGTGTGTACTATAAACGTACTGGTATTTAGTTGCAGCTTCATCAAATTCAGAAAAGAAAAACTTCTTATGTGAACAAGAAATTTCAATTGATGAAATTAAAACAAATGTTATATTAAATGTAAAGTTGTTAATCGCAGCGGTTCGACTTTGCCACGGCGGGCGTATGTTGAGTTTACTAAAACTCTTGTTAACACAATAAGAAACTTGTCTCCATGGTTATTTTAGACAACAAGATTTTCCCTGTGCCCGTGTGTTTTAGTGGACAGATATGTGATTGACACGTGCTACAATCACCACCTTTCCATTGGTTAATCCGTTTTGGTTGTATAATAATACATTTTACCCAACCATTATTTTTATGTTTTTAGAATTTGTGATGTGTATTAACTAAATGAATAGTGTAAACATTTGCCATATTTATCCTTATCATTATTATTCTCTTTGGTTAAAAAATAAACTGTGATGTCCAAATAAGGCAGTTGCTTTTCTTTTAAAAAATTAAGTTTGATGTCAAATGGATCGATTGATTGATTGTTTTACGCCGCACTCAAGATTATTTCACTTATATGGCAGAGTTGCCAGGTTTAGTGTAGGAGGACACAGGGCTCTTTGCCGTGAGGAATCCTCCGACCTTCAATGAATACGGTAAGAATTCCGCTAATTCAAGGACGAGCAATGTGAAGATAACAAATTATTAGACTGCTTTCTGCCATGTTTGGTCTAAAACAACAACAATAGCGATTGCTCGATATGATTATCGGTCGCTCCATGCAGGAGGTAAGACACCCAACGAAAAGTCTCAAACTTTTAGAGTGCTTTTCATAATGTTTTGAGTACTTGAATTAGCAGAATTCTTGCCGTACCTGGCAACTCTTCCACATGTGCACAACTGCTGAAATACCTCCATACTATTAAAAGTGAATCCTGAGCTTTCCAGCTGGGAACATTTCACAGACTTCAACTGATGTGTTTACATAATTTACTCCAAAATGACTAACTTTTCAAATGAGGAAGTTCATTTTGTGTTTGACAACAACATACATGTATTTCAGATTGTTTAAGTTTTATAGTATACTAAACATCACTGGAATTTGATGTATTTACAAATAAATTTGAAGAAAGATAATTAAAGGGCAACAACTCTAAAAAATATATATCAGCATCAAGGGGAAAAATGACACGGCACAGCTGCTTATTACAGGGTATACTATATACCAACCAGGTTTCAAAGTAATGAACGAAACATTAAGCGGGATATCACCAAAATAAGATATTTGCTAAATTTGACGATCTGCAGTAGCAAAGGGCAATAACTGTAAAAAAAAAAATTTTAAATAAGATATTGCCCAGAAAAAAAAAATATATATATAAGCAGCCTATTTACAGAAACTATGCATGGATTACTCCAAAAATTATCTCGAAGCGAAAAAGGGACACGCCATAACTTTGGTATTGAGAGTATAATATACCAGTGACACACAAAATTTCATTGATCTGGCATCATTACCACAGAAAAAGTAGTCCAGACCACCATACGTGTAAATTTTGTCTAACGAAAAGGTAAGGTAATTGCAAGACAAATTTTGATTGCACAAATGGCACAGCTGCACATGGGCAACATGTACACAACATTTCTTTGACCAAGCATTTAAACTGTAGAAGTAGTTTGGACAAGATTTTATCACACCCCACACTGAATACCTCCTATCGATTGGTTCAAACCAGTCACGTTGAATATCACCCTGTATATTCCATATTAGGTTGACGTGCTGATCCATACAGGGTGACTACCATGTACGGCTTGTGACCTCATGTCTAGACGATTGTAAGCCTAGCATTGCGAGCATTACCATATACCACAGGCATAAAGCGACTTAATATATAGTAAGTAAGTCGCTCTGCGCCTGCAGTATATGGCAATGCTTGCAATGCTATTGTCAGTCAAGTTTGCTTTTTCCTCTGCATATGAGAGTTCCCTTTCTGCATTTTATGAGAATATTCTACACTACTTTTGTCAGTGTTTAATGCATAAAATTAAAAAAGATAATAATGAAATAAATACTATCTTATTGTAATCTTGTGTCATTCACAACTTTATATTTCCATTCACCGTCGGGCGTGTTGAGCTTACCTAAACTTTCGTTCAGGAAATGTTACGAGGAACACTCAATGGACCAACAAGAATACCGTTCAGGTCAAGATTGAAAACCTAAAGGCCCGTTCTCACTGTGCGATTTGTCGTACCGACTTGTAGTAAATGTAGTATGCGATTAAAATTGATGTTTTTAATTGTTCGATACGATTTGTCAACCAATCAAATGAATCCATTTGAATCGCATGCTACAAGTCAGTGTGACAATTCGTACAGTAACAAATATTTTATTGAAATAGAAGTAGCTTGTCGCTGGTCATTTTTACCCAAAAGTACAAAACAATAGCTTTCCATTGATACGAATGATTCAGATGTACGTTTAGGTAGTTTCTTAAGCAGCAAAACTGTCCAAAATGTACTCCTAAGTCACAGCTATTTCATTTTGGTTTCTCGTTAGCGGACATCTTTGGACCACACGGCATACTGACTTAGATGTAACTGACAGAGGTTTTCCAGACAACCCTTAGAAACTAGAGAATGAAACTTGGGCTATGAAAATGAAATGAAATTTATTTCATCGCGGATTCTTTATCCTATGCAACATGAAAATTCTGAACCCAAATTTTTTTTTCTGGTTCACACCGAAATCAAAAACCTTAAATAAGAAAAAATAAGAATTACTTCTGTGTTTTTTATGTATAAAAAAAGTTCAAAATTTTTTTTATGGGGGATTCAATTTCCTCTCCTTGCAACATTTCTAGAATTGTCAGTCATCTTTTTATCCTTCATCTGAGAATTTCTTGAGATAACGAGAATTCTGAACTTCCTTGAAAACACATTTTCTAACAATCTCCTTCAATATGCCCTTTTCACTGGCCATATATGACGTGAGCTCTATCAGTGAGTGATGATCCAACTATATGAGGAAAATATCAAACTCTCCTTTTCTGTGTACTGATGTATAAAACTGAAACAAAAAAATGAACACAAGTCAATAAGCCTACCCTTGTTCAACTCTTATAGATGGCATGAACCAGCAAAATTTGAATAAATCAGAATTATGAAATATGTTTTTTTCTCTCTCAGATGGGTTAGTTAGGAGCTTTGGGTTGTGGAATTTACAGGAAGTAAAACAGATCTCAAGTTTAAATAAGCATCCTGTGAATTTAAACTTGAAAAACAAAAGCAAATTGAAAACAATAAAAATGTGGGCTCCCTGGCAGACCCAAATAATGACCACAATTACAAAGCAAAAGCTACTTAAGTTAAAAAGAATATCTTTGAGAAGCAAGGGTAAATTTTGGAATAATAATCACCATTATTTCCTCTGATAAATGCATCTCCATATTTATTTTTCAGCTGTCCGTTAACATATTCCTCAGTCTGTTCCAGTGCAATGTTCATATAACCATCTAAGCAGGCAAGGACTCCTATAATATACATTATTATGTGAATAAAAATGTACAGTGTCACATAATACGAGTCGTATATTAAAATGTTATAAATTTATTGAATTGGAGAACAATTTCTGGTAGAAATTTAACCTTGTCAGAAACAGCAATTTCCCCACCTTACAATGGATACTTCCTTTCGATTGGTTCAAACCAGTCACGTTAAGACCCTGTATATTCCATATTACATCAACATGCTGATCCATACAGGGCAACTACCACATATGGCTTGTGATGTCATGTCTACACACTTGCCAGATGTCACTGACGTGTATGCTACTATGCTTGTGCCATACATATTAGAAAATAGCTTTCAGAGTTCATTGTCTGCCCTTTGAGTGAGTGAGTGATTTGGTTTTTACGTCCTGCTTAACAGTATTTCAGTCATATGAAGACCGTGTCTCCTTGTGGCAGTGAAGATTTCCACTGCTTTTTGATTTTGTGCGAAGCAGCAGCAGCTCCCACTGTTAAAGTCTTTTGTCTGACTCGACCCAGGCTTGAACCTGGATCTCCCAGCCCTGAAGCGGACGCTCTACCAACTGATCTATCGGGGCTGGTCTCTCTGCCTTTTGAGAAAGAAGGCGTGAATATCAAACAAGTTGGGGCTAATGCCTCACCCAATGTTTCATTTACCGAGCCCTTATATTGACGTATCCTCCTCGGACAAACCCTGTAACTAATCGTATGGTATTCACTATTGTGATTTAAGATCATGTACAGAGCAATAAGTTTATCAAATCAATTTTAGCCAATTGAATTCATGTCGATGTTTTTATTCCCAGCCAGATTTCATCTTACCTCTGTAGTCGACACCAGAGTTGAGCTTTACAACCACTGGTCGACCGATGATTTGCTTCAAAAAATCGCTGGGTGTCTTTCGACTCATAGTTGTTTCTGCTCAAAGCACTAAGTATGTGAACCTGACAAAGAAAACATATGAATCCTAAGTTTTTAAGGCCAAAATATGTGTTCCACAACTGTATTGTTAAGAAGACAATTCTGAATTGCATAAATGGACCATACCTTTCATTTTGTCATCAATTTGTTTATGACCATGTATTGTAAGAATTCAGCCACAAAGAATAGGATTTCTGGGGTCTGAGTGAGACTCGAATATTCGACGCATCAATGGAAAACCTCTGTCAGACAGAGGAACTATCAATCTGCAGACTGAGCCAAAATATTGAAGCATAAGACAAAAAAGTGAATCTGCAACAGGTTATGGAAATTTATCATCATTCTTGAACATTCTCATTCTGCGTTTCGATCCGTGTCATTTGAATTCCCCTCTTGTATCGTGTATATTTTTTAAAATAGGCAGGCACGCCGCAGACGCATTTATCACTCAAGTGACCCAAAAATCAAGACTACCAAAAGTGTCTGTGTCACAGTTTTTAAAGAAAATGGCAGGAAAGAACGTCTGTCAAAATGAAATCTCCGGACCAGCCATCTCAACCAAGTTATATCACGTTACAATGAATGACATGCTATGTATTCGTCCACTCTAAAATGTTCATACGTTATACAACGTTTATAAAGATGTCAATCATAGCTGTTGGGTTGATTGACTGTTGGTGGGCTGGGCCAATTAAGTATTAGGACCAATTGATTTGCTAGTTTCCCGTTGGGGCCTTATTCACGTTTTAGTACCAGAGGCTCCGGAAACGCGGGAGAGATTGTGCCTTCGAAAAAGACCATAGACAATGATTTTACCAGTTGCACAGACTATGTAGCAGCAATCTCAAACATATAATAAACAATCAACAGAAATAAAATTAATTTACGAAAATAAGCGTACAGTCATCTGACTGCTCTGTATAGTAAGTGTTTGTAGCACGTGATCTGCTTTCTCGCGAAGACTCATCGTCGACTAAACTGAAGACTGAAGGTCCGATGTCATTTAAATGTTTGTTTCTTAAATTGAAAAGGTTAGATTTTGGAATTACTTTTTGTTGTAAGTTGACCAATATTTGTAAAAAAATAACATTATTTAAGCGAAGCTGGTACGCGTATCCGATCAGTTATCGCACCGAACCAATTATCGTACACCCAACACGTATGCGCGACTAGGCTTTCCCGTCGATGACAACAGGCTTACGTATCGAGGCGTTTTCTCGGAAAATTTCAACCTCCAAATATAAATAAAACTTTTTATGGAGTTACATTTGTCAGCCGACTCAAGAATAGTCGGGGACTTTTCGAACACGAGAAATGACGTCACAACAGCTTTAACGTTCGATGTACGATAACTGGTTCCCGTCACTCTACAAAAACACGCAGACGAGCGGGTGAATGTTCGGTCCCTAAAACTTCATTTCAGAGTCCAGGGAGAAATTAAACTATTTAATTTCGGCGAAATTTTCCTTTATATGAGTTTGGGATCGGAAGCTTGATTTTTTTTCTAGAAACGGCCCTGTGAGACCAGCTCTGTTGCTGTTAAACCGCAAAACAGGATCAACTACTAAGATTGTGCAAAGCATTCGTATTCTTAGACTAACGCTAGTATAAAATCGACAGAACGAGATTTTGAGTACTCTATCCTAGGATCAAAAAAACGTGTCGCACTCCGATTTCCAGTTTTTATAATGGAGGCTGCCATTACGATGATGCATGCCAGGAGACTCTTATAGTTGCTAAAGACTGTTGTAACGCTGAATACGTTTGAATTAAAAGTTAGATAAACAAATAGAAACATTAAATCTGAATCATAAACTGCCAATATCCCGTGTGGAAATTCGCACACAGAGAATTTAACGTTCAGGTTCGTACTTTCCTCACTTTAAAAAGCTATCCGCTGATAGTGCTTTTGACGTTACGCCAGACTTGAATGCAAAGCATAGACGTAACAATGTTGATGACGCTTGAAAACGACTGACAGGAATGTGACATCATCACAGCGGACTACCGCTGGAACGGCCCCACGGCTAAAACGGCCGCTATAGTCATGTGTATGTTAAACTGTTAAATGGAGATTGAAAGATTGTGGTGCATATTTTCCTCAAAGGGCTATAGTAGGGATGTAGTACCAAAATTTAAATATGTAAGCTTAGAGGCTCTTTCAAGTTTATGCAATAGATATAACCTCATTTGTTCACATAAAGGTTTCAAACCTACACCAGGACATCGAGATCCTGAAAAATCAGCCTTCAAACTTTACCATTTCTGTAGCTGTATGCCATATGAAAACCTGCCATCATTGTTGACTTCTGAGAGCTGTTAGGACCAATCAAACAATGCTAAGCCTTAAGGTGAAGAATTACTTATGGATAACAACTTCTTGGTTTATTGGGTGACGACGTTTCGATGTAGTTCTTACATCGTTATCAAGTCAATGTTAGGCAGGGTGACGGCTTTGATCTTCCTGTGGTGATTAAGACGTTCTTTGACAAGGCGGTGGCTAGCTTCTCTAAATATTTTCTTGGCGGCTTCTGAGTTAACTGGTGGTTTTACTTGTAGTCCTTTGGGTATAATTTTGTTATTTCTGCATCTCATAAGAAATGTTACATGATTTGAGGTTTTGATGAATTTCTTCTCTAATTGGTTGAGTTTGTTGATGTCTCGGATGGCCGCATCTCCATGATGATGACGTATCAAATCTTTCAATGGCATTTAGAAGTTGAAAGGTTAACAATAAGGTGAAGAATTACTTATGGATAACAACTTCTTGGTTTATTGGGTGACGACATTTCGATGTAGTTCTTACATCGTTATCAAGTCAATGCTAAGCCAGTAATGTAAACCTCTCAGCCAATCAGATAACGACTAGACAAGGGCATGTTCAAAGGGCTTACATTTAGGTGCTCAATAAGGTGACAATTGAGGTAGTCTATACATCCCTAGCTATAGTCTAACATTCATTGCGTTTACATCTAGGCTTTGACTTCATCATCGTTATATATATAAACCAATCTTCGTTTGTAATAAGAAAATTATTTTAGATGAAAAAAAATTAGGTTTGGTTGACGAAAATTGGACCCCAAGTGAAGATTTGAAGTCGGTAAAACAAGGAGACGACATTATGCTCGACAGGTTATAAATTTTAGAATGACAGTTCATATTAAGTAAATAGCACACATAACCCAAATTCAGTTAGAGTAAATCCCATGGAGTATGTAAGCATAATTAAACGAGTGCAGAAATATCACATTTTCTTTTCACAAACTAACCTAAAGAGCTTGAACCAAAAGCGAAACTTTTCCAACGTTGAAAAGAGCGCCCTCTGTCACGTCTGTGTTGGCATCTCGTGAGACTCAACAATATTCTAACGATCAGTTATTCTGAATACTACATATATAAATCTATTTAATTTTTTCGTCATGAAAATGTGAACACAATGTTTTCCTAAGCAATAATGGAAAATTTGCCTTAAAAGTGAAGACACGTGACATACACAACAAAATCCAAAATGGCAGCGCCCAGGCTTCTTAGATTATCAAGAAAACATAATTTCAACAGCAGATGTAATTTGAACCATCTTTCTTATTCATACTCAAGCACCGTTGTTGAACAATGTGTAACAACGCAACGTATAGGGGTCAGTTGTAACTCATACAAAAGAACATGCTCAGGATTACAGAAATCCGACCGTTATAAGTCTCCGTTGTTGTTGTATACATTCACTGACTTTTCGGGCCACCAGTTTGTGCCTTATCATGCGTTTAGCACTAACAAACGATGCTCAAACCGTAAATGTTGGAAATGTGAAGAATCCTTGAACCCTACTTCAGATACATTTTTTTGTCCATGTGGCGTAATTATGGAGCCTGATCAGACGTTGAATTATTTTGACTTATTTAATTTGGAAAAGGGTTTCGACGTTGACCAGAAAACTTTGGCACAATTCTACAAAGAGATACAGAGACGTTTACATCCAGACAAGTTCTCACAGAAATCTGCGGTAATTTTACCTCCCTTTGCTTCAAATTACCGCTGAGCCTGATGACGTCACATAGATTTACGCAAAGCTTTCTGGGTAAAATGTACCTAAATTCGTGATTTTGTTAAATGGTAAGATGTCCCTTTTTTGGAAAACATTGATGACATAACCTGTTTTTATCCACACATTTTTCTGGTACTTTACGCCTTTTACATCTTCTTCTCGATATAGTATTATTTCTTCCGCTATATTTAAAAATTATCCCTTAATCCCCCGAAATGCTTTGCGCGTATATTCCAAGTGACGTCCTCAAGCAATCGGTCAATTGGCTTTGACTAACATGGGAGTAGATGGAGTAAAGTCAACCTTTCGTGTCTGGCATCAAATTTCCTGCAGAAAAAAATACCAAACTTCAATATGAAGTCCATTTACTCCCCTTGTAAAGTAAATAGCATATATTGACACCAAGGAACTAACCGTCATATTGTAGGGAACTCTGCAGAGACCTACGCTACAGGGCTCTGTGCACTGCACTAAAGCAATGGTAATAGTTCATTATTCAATAATTTTTAAATATGTTGAGTCAGAGTGGAGTGAAGTTATTCTGATACAGCCACACAACCTTCTTCTTGGTATTGAAGAAGGCAGTGCGGCCAGAAATCAGAATAACTTCAATCCACTCAACATATTGCTGACTAGATTGATGTCTATTCTCTGCTTCATCATTTTGTCTTGTGAGTTCTGGCCCAACAAAAGGTTAGGTACTTCTTGTACCTTAGTCCGTGGCTATGTGAATGTGATTGAAGAATAGCAGTATGAGTATCTTCATTTAGACCTCTTCTGTTCAGATCCTATTGCAGCTGTTAGTTTTATTGTGTTTTTATCATAAATGTCTTCATTTGTGATAATTTCTGTTGTGTTGACATGGCCCGTGGGTAAGCAGGTCAAAGCTGCAGCAGAAAAATACTAAGTAGATACTGAATCTTCAAGGAAAAGAACATCTTCAGAAAAGGCCAAAACTTAGCATCCTATTTCTAATTCAGCTACTGACAACATGTTAAATGATTGCGAAATAATGTTGAGTTCGAAATAAGTTATTGAATACCAAGGAAAGAAAGCAATACAAAACTTGTTTATCAGTGACAAAACAACATTAATGTAATTACATTTTTTTATTCCTTGTTGTGAAAACAGAGAACTATTTGTTTGTATCCTCAAAATTTATCGAATCAACCATTTAAATTTAACTGATATGTTTTCTTTCTATTGGTACAGATTGAAAAACAGTATTCTGCAGACCAGTCCAGCCTTGTCAACAAAGCCTACAGTACTTTAATAAAACCCTTGTCAAGGGGGCTGTATTTGTTAGAACTTGAAGGTCTTCAGATTGATGAAAAGACAGATAATTCAGATGTTGAACCCGAGTTTTTAATGGATATTATGGAAATTAATGAATCCCTCCAAGAAGCAAGTAGCCTGGATGAAGTAAGAAAAATTGGGGATGAAAATCAAGCTGCTGTGAAAGAACTTGTTCAAGAGTTGTCTCTTGCATTTGGCAAAGGAGAATTATCTACAGCTAAAAAAATTCTTATCCACCTTAAGTACTATACAAACATTGAAGAGAAAGTTAAAGAAATTGAACGAAATCAGTTTGGAACCAGTTGATAAATCAACCAGTTTTAGATTTGTTTCAATATCATGTTACCTAGTTGTAAACTAACACGTTTTTGATGACTTATGGTTTAATGTGATTATTGTTTATTTACAATGTAATTTTAGCGGACTTTTATATCTTAATTTATTTCTCATTTTATCCAAAGAATTTAAATGTAGACGTTTGTTAGTAGAAGTAAAATAAGCTTTAACAAATTAATTCATTTGGTTGCATTTGGCACTTGATTGGGTCTGAGTGATATGTTGATGCATGAAGAACACAATTAGAACTTGTGTTCACAGTTATTTTTAGCTAAAACTATTTTCCCAGTGTCCAGGGTTCTAGTATTTGAATATCATAATGATGAATATTAAACTGATTCTCAGCTAGAATTGAAAAGTATTTTATTGAAGTGAGTAGCTACAAGAAACATCTGGATTCAATCGGGAGGGCTTCAGGTTTCAAATTTCCTCCCAATCTACCAACCTTTTCCAAAGTTACTTTAATGTGTTAGAAATATATCACTGATTTAGAATCGTCCCTATTTCAAAGTTTACAACATGAAGTAGTTCAACGTTTGAAGAACCTTGACAAAAATAAAAGATTGATGTTGAAATGGAAAATATTGATAAAGCCAGTAAGCTGTGTGAACTGAAGATATGCGTTTCACAGAGCCAGGATGAATGAGTTCATTTTGGGGGCATTTGTTGCTTATAAAACTACCTACATGTAAGTGTATATCTGCAACTTTGAAATCAACGAAAAGCTCTTATGTAGAGCGGAGATATTTGTTCATGGATTGAATAATGCTTTACAACACACTCTTAGATTATTCCACTTATATGGTGGCGTTGCCAGGTGTAGTGGGGGAGACTGAGTTCTTTGCCTGGCAATTCTTCCACATACAGCGATCGAGGGAAAAATACTTACAGAAATGTTTCAATTTTTATATGCCCGGCTTGAAAAGCAGGCTGTATTATAATGGTATCACCTCTGTCCATCCGGCAACGACCTTCCCTTCCTCTCCATAACTTCCAAAGTTTTGATTCCATCTCGAGTCTTTCCATCTTATCGTTTTTATGAGTATATACCTTAAAGTGGCATGAGCCACCAAAATGTTGATATTTTGACTGTTGAAACAGAATGTTGAAATTATTGGCTATTTTACTCAAGACGTATAATTCAGCAGCATTTTAGAGCTTCTAGTCTCGAAAATGTACGGTAAAGTATTGTTTTGAACTAACTTTGTCTTAGAATGAATGAATGGTCATCCTGGTTATTTAAATTTTGTTTACTTTTCGAACACGTTTTCGGTTCGTACAGGCCACATACTGTATGGATTACCCTCATTCCAACGCCAATCATTTAGTTTCTTGATGGCCTTCAAAGTGTCTTACTGTCTTGACAATCAGAAATTATGAAAAAAATGTGAATTTTGGCAGCTCATGCCACTTTAAGGGTAGTAGGTGTGTCGCGAAATATTTTTGACATCACTGGTTACATAATGTGGCAGTTATATTGGATTATGTAATATTCCCTTTGGTCCCATAATTAATACAGTTTTGTTGCGATCTCAACAATTCTTTCAGGTTTGCCTAACATTTAGACAGTTGGTGTGCGGCACACTATTCATGACATCATACATTGCATAATATGGCAGCCACATTGGATTATGTAATATTTACTCTTTCTTTTAAGAACTTTAACAAATTTGATCCGGTGTTCAAATTTTGTTCTACATTACATACCATATCATAGACTGATCCAGAGACATTTTGATACCTGTATACAGGTATGGGCGCCCAAACTCACAAGCAAAAAATCTGCCCAAATTCTTAAAACCAACAGATTTTAATGTCAAAATAGCATCGAATGTTGAATTTTGGGCCAGAGATGTTGTTTTTGTCTTATTGTTGGAACATTTTGAACCGAAATGGTATGCCCAAATTTTCCCTGGATCAGTCGCTGCATATTTACAGGCGGTGTGTCAAAAATTGTTTATGGCATTATCTGTTGCATGATACAGCAACCATGTTAGAATATGTTGTATTTCTTTTTGGTCCATATCTTCTACAGTTTTGATACAATGTGGACATTTCTTTCATGTTATGTACCTTACAGACAGTAGGTGTGACGCAAACTAATTATGACCTCATATGTTGGGTAATATGGCTGCCATATTCGATTATGTAATATGATCTGATGTTTTCAATCCTTTCATATATACACCATATCGCAAATTGTTTAGGACATCAACTATTGCATAATATTGGATTATGCAATGTTCCCTTTTATTCTTCCTTCCAATTTCATGATACTAACATTAAAATTGTCTAATTCTCATCAAAATGAATTTTTTTCACACTGCAGTAATGTTTCTAAATTGATTAAAACTATTCTTCAATCAATAAATCACGTTTTAATCAATAAAAAAAAGACAGAGATACATATTTTAAGTTTTATGTACAGACAAAGAGAACTCAGCCTTGTTCTATTTACTATGTAAACATACACTAGTTCTTATCAGTAGTGCTGGCAGCTTTGATGTGGATTTAGCCTATGATGGGCTGACCATATACATGTGAGGCTTTATATTATGTTGTCTTATTTTGACTTGTCTCCTGGTGAAAGCAGTGTTTGTGATTTTCATCAAAATACACTGTTAAAGTGGCATGAGCTGCCAAAATATTTATATTTTGACCATAAAACAGAATATTGAAATTATTGGCTATTTTTCTCAAGACGTATAATTCAGAGGCTTGTTAGTGCTTCTAGTCTCGAAAATGTACGGTAAAGTATTGCTTTGTACTAACTTTGGCTTAGAATGAATGAATGGTCGTCCCGGTTATTTAAATTTTGTTTACTCTCGAACACGTTTTCGGTTCGCACAGGCCACGTGCTGTATGGATTTTCTTCATTCCAGCGCCAATCATTTAGTTTTTCAATGGCCTTCAAAGCCTCTTACTGTCGTGACGATCAGAAATTGTGAAAAAAAGTGTGAATTTTTGGCAGCTCATGCCACTTTAAAGAGTTACATGTACAGGCCAAGGTGTTCATAGTTCCATAAATTTTAGCTTATGAGATGAATATGTACAAAATGCAAATGAACGTTTTGATTTTTATAGCCATACACAACTCTTCTATATTTCTTGTCATCAAATAATACAGATAACCACTATTACGAGAAGGATTTTCCAATCTACTTGAAGTGGCCTGAGCTGCGAAATTGCCAATTACATTTGTTAAATTGTTTGTCTAAAAAAATGACCATCCATCCTGAATGTTTAACATCGACATGCTGAAGGGAGAATTCATGACCTATACCTTGTACAATTCTACAAAGTGATTGTTGGTCCAAAATAGCTCATTTAAATGCGATACAAATGGGTTTAGTGGTAAGATTTCGTTTTGTTAACATAACATGGCCTTTTACCAAGATTAAACCTCCTTTTTCTGAACTCAAATGTCTATGGAACGATTTGTTTTGCTATGTCCGCAGTTACTGTGCCTTTCCGGGCATATTTTGGGTTTTTCGAAAGTCTTGTTTTATTTGGTCTGAGTGGGATTCGAACGTTCGGATACGCACGAAGGAATTTGTATATCAGTTAATTAATGTACATGTAGTTGGGTCAATGATACGTTAAAGCTAATACTTATTTTCAAAAGAAAGTGGTCGCAGAACTATACAATAAAGGCACATGAATGAAATAGTCTTGAATGATGCGAAAAACATCAATCCAAAGGAAATTTAGTACTGGTGCTTAAACAAAGGCAAACATTAAACCTTCTCAGCGCTTTCCTTGATATCGATTTGTACGTCTGTATTTTTTTAGTTTTAACTGGAGGCGAAATGATACAGCCCCATTCAAATCGTAAAGATACTATCAAATGTTGATCCCCATGTTTTATCCATGACACGGAGCAAAGCAAGACAGGCTTAGCCTCACTGATGCTCGTGTCTCATCCTGATTTACTTAGCTCGAAAAATCAGTCTCTTTATCAATCTAAACAGAGAAGTTAATCTTCGCATGCGAGACTTAGTTTTGAAGCGAAGGGGAGGTAAGCATGTGGGCACGATTGTCTCTTTATTGGGCTGAGTATATATACTTAGCGCCATTAAAAACGCACGGTTGAATTTTATGTTTCTACCCCAGTAAGGCTATTGGCCATTTACGTTTTGTTGTTTATTGTTAGTTCGAGTTGAGTTGCAATAACTGTATAACCTGTGGTGTTCCCGACGCGCCTGTCGTGAACACTACGCAACATTTCCTAATAACGTCCATTGAGTGTTTCACCGTCACTGAGAACAGCTTTCAGGGCTCATTTGTCGTGGGTTCAACACTTTACACGAGGCTCAGCATAAAGACGAGGAAAAAAATCAGAAAACGTTACCATGCCCCGACTTACGACACAACAAAGAGAACGTGCCATTGGCATGTTACATGCGGGTCTCAGTTGTGCCGCCGTAGGACGTCACATGCAGTGTCATCCCTCCACAATTAGTCGCCTCAGAATCAGGGAACATGAAAATGGCAATGTTGCCGACCGACCACGCCCTGGTCAGCCAAGAGTCACTACAGCCCGCCAGGATCGGTACATCGGTTTGTTGCACACACGTGACCGATTTCGCACCGCGACGGACTGCTCGTGAGACAGTGGGAATTGGAAGGCCCAGGGTAAGCCTCAGCACCACCCGACGCCGTCTCCAACAGACAGAGATGCATGCACGTATCCCCTACCGAGGGCCCATATTGACACCCGCCGCACGCCAAAACCGTTTACGATGGGCTCGAAATCATCAGAGCCCACACTCTGCAAGGTTGACACAAGACTTCTTGCAACAGAATAATGTGAACATCATGGAATGGCCAGCTTACTCCCCCGATCTATCGCCCATATAGAGCACTTGTGGGATCAGCTTTAGAATGCCGTCAACCCAGGCCACGCAACCGACGTGAATTGACCCAGGTAGTGCAGGAAGAGTGGGACCGGATCCCACAGCACATAATAACCACACTCATCATGTCCTTGCGTCGCAGATGTACTGCTTGCGTTGATGCCCGAGGTGGACATACCCATTATTGAATGATGACACCTTCAATTTCTGTATCGATTTGTTTGCAAGGAATAAAAGTCACCAGGGTTTCACATATTGTCAATTCTTTGTCTCATTGTGACCAATGCATTGTTCTTCAATTTAAGAGTACTTACAATATTTTACACTTTACATTTCTCAAAATATTTTACATTCTTTGGGTCGTGCGTTTTTAATTGCGGCTAAGTATAACAAACATTGCCGACGTTGGCACCCTATTCGGACAAAAAAAATTGACACAGCTCAGATTTCTCGGCTAAGGAAAGACGGCTCAGCTCTGATGACGACTCAACCAAAAGTAAACTCTATAAAAGTATTTCTGTCCGTTTTCAAGAAAGTTTAATCTCAAACATATAGAAATCCAGGCTATAAGTTAACAGCGACAAAACTACACGAACTGAATCTCAAATCTGGGCCCTGTTCTTATTTGTCTTGGTCCACGATTCCACGTCTTGGATTGTTTGTGGCAGAGGTTTGTCTCTTGTCTCTGGAAGGATTAGAATTAGGAGAGCACACAGGAAAGACGTGCCACTATACAGAACACCCGGCAACCAAGGCCTTGATTGAATCTGAAAATGAAATAACAAAAAAGCTGATTTAGTGAAAATGTTCAGTTCCGTTTTAGTTAAGACCCGTACTCACTGCACACAAATGCCTGATATTTAAACGTTTGTGATGCGTCTCGGCATGTCCCTGGAGGCTGGTAAGATAGTTCTACAAGATAAAAAGAAATAAAATTGAATATTTGGATCAAGATGATATCGCGTTTTATGTAGATTTCCTGGCCTTTGGCTTTGAGTTTTGGATATGCTTTGCATCTCATGCATCATCAATCCAAAATCCAGCATGGATCCAAAGTTAGAAGATTCCTCTCAATCATAGATCACAGCATGCTTTGCCAAGTCAATAGTAAAACTCCTAATTTCAAAAATGCATAATAATACCACAAATATCCTAAAACGTATATTCGGTCATCTAAGTGAGTGAGTGATTTGGATTTAATTTACGTCCTGCTTAACAGTATTTCAGTCATATGAAGACGTTGTCTCCTTGTGGCAGGGCAGATTCCCACTGCTCTTTTATTTGGTGCTGCCTCACCGAGACGACCTGCCGACGGTCATCTTTAAGCCCGGTATACACTGAAAGTTTTGCTGCGACCCGACCCGACGCGACTGTACCGGACTCGAGTCGGGTTCAGTCGGCTTGAGTTGCGTCGCGTCGTAGACCGGTATACACTGCACACAAATAAAGTCATTGGGAAACATGACATTCGGAACTCTCTAGCAGAAAAGGTAGAAAAAAGACGCTTGTTTGATGTCACGTGACTGTAGTAAAGTTTCTGATTGGCCTACGGATTCAGACTCTCTACGACGATCGTCGCAAGAGTGGATACACTGTCTGACCAGACCCGACTCAACCCGATTCTTAACAAAATATCTGGCACGTCCAGATCACTTCCGACCCGACGCAACTGAAGCCGACTGACAACGATTTGCGTCGTGGACTGGTATACACTACACTTTTTCTCTGCGACGCGACGCGATTTTCCAGTCGGGTCGGGTCGGGTCGCAGCAAAACTCTCAGTGTATACCGGGCTTTAGCTCTCACAGCGTCCGGGTTTTAAGCCACCACAGGACCATGGTAGTGTAGGGCCCACTGAAGTGTGATAGGAAATAGCCATCTTCTCGAGCTAGGCTCCATATAGGTAGTAAAAACTTCAAAGCCATTTCCATTCATAAACGTCTGCCATTACAAAATGGCTTTGAGGTTTATTGAGATCCGGAAGATGAGAAATGGCCAGATCCTCTCATGATTTCAAAAACTGCTTGTCAACCATGTACCATTCTTGAGAAGCTTCGTTTTATTCCCAAGACAACCCTAACAACGCATTATAGGAACAACCCATTATCTTAAGGAATAGGTAATACCATCAAATTAAAATATAGCCATAAGGACCGGAATCATTTCCCCGTGAAATTCACTGGCGATATTACCGCACTAACAATACTATATTGCAGGCAACTCGTTACTCTCGGAACGTTTATTGGAGTTCCACGGTGAATATCATACGAAGCGATTTGTCAAGAAATACAACGTAGACCTACAACCCCATTGACAAAGGTTATATACTTACCACCAGAATGGAATACGGGGCTACCATCCCTCCAATACGGGCAGCAGTACCTGCAATCCCAACTCCGAGGCTCCTGGATTAAGAATACATTCTTACATTAAGCTCAGTATTTGATTCTAAATGAGTTATTTAAATTTTTAAGAAGTGGATTTCATGTGCCAGTTGAATAAAGGCGAAGTTCACTCACCGCATATTGGTTGGAAACAATTCTGGCGTGAATGTAAACATTGATCCAAAGGCTATAGAGTTACCGAACTTGCCAATGACGGAAAATGCAGTGATAGCTGAACTGCCGGCCGCTCCTGTATACATATAAGAACCAAGACATCAATGAATTTGTATTCAATTTATCTATAAAGAAAAGTAAATATATTGAGACAATTCCAGACCAAAACACCAGATACGTTTGTCAACAGCTGAGGCAGTTTGAATCAATGTTGCTTTTGTCCATTGCGGAGGCCCCCGTCGCGTAGGGCCTACCCGAAGTACAGCAAGTATTAACAGTTGATTCCCGACTACCTGTTTGCTTCAAAATATACTTAGCGCCATTAAAAACGCACGGTTGAATTTTATCTTTCTACCCCAGTAAGGCTACTGGCCATTTACGTTTTGTTGTTTATTGTTAGTTCGAGTTGAGTTGCAATAACTGGATAACCTGTGGTGTTCCCGACGCGCCTGTCGTGAACATTACGCAACATTTCCTAATAACGTCCATTGAGTGTTTCACCGTCACTGAGAACAGCTTTCAGGGCTCATTTGTCGTGGGTTCAATACTTTACACGAAGCTCAGCATAAAGACGAAAAAAAAAATCAGAAAACGTTACCATGCCCCGACTTACGACACAACGAAGGGAACGTGCCATTGGCATGTTACAGGCGGGTTTCAGTTGTGCCGCCGTAGGACGTCACATGCAGTGACATCCCTCCACAATCAGAGATCATGAAACTGGCAATGTTGCCGACCGACCACGCCCTGGTCAGCCAAGAGTCACTACAGCCCGCCAGTATCGGTACATCGGTTTGTTGCGCACACGTGACCGATTTCGCACCGCGACACAGACTGCTCGTGAGACAGTGGGAATTGGAAGGCCCAGGGTAAGTCTCAGCACCATCCGACGCCGTCTCCAACAGATACAGATGCATGCACGCATCCCCTACCGAGGGCCCATATTGACACCCGCAGCACGCCAAAACCGTTTACGATGGGCTCGAAATCATCAGAGCCCACACACTGCAAGGTTGACACAAGACTTCTTGCAACAGAATAATGTGAACATCATGGAATGGCCAGCTTACTCCCCCGATCTATCGCCAATAGAGCACTTGTGGGATCAGCTTAAGAATGCCATGCAACCGACGTGAATTGATCCAGGTAGTGCAGGAAGAGTGGGACCGGATCCCACAGCACAGAATAGCCACACTCATCAGGTCCTTGCGTCGCAGATGTACAGCTTGCGCTGATGCCCGAGGTGGACATACCCATTATTTAATGATGACACCTTCGATTTCTGTATCAACGATTTGTTTGCAAAGGAATAAAAGGTTTCACATATTGTCAATTCTTTGTCTCATTGTGACCAATGCCTTGTTCTTCAATTTAAGAGTACTTACAATATTTTACACTTTACATTTCTCAAAATATTTTACATTCTTTGGGTCGTGCGTTTTTAATGGCGCTAAGTATATAATCATGTTCATATTCTACAAACCAATTTATCTAAAGTTAAAACATTTCTATCTTTCAGCTTGAGATTTTTGCGACAGGGACAGCTCTTGATAGCCAAAGAGACTGAATCGTTTATAATGTGCAGAGGCTGACAATTCGTTCTTGTTTCGGTTATTGGCTAAAAACGACTTATTGTTTAGGATACGTTTGGATTTTCTGAGGGTTACAAGCCCAATACGGCTAATAGTGACTTGTCTCTATTTTACCACAAACTATTTTGGGGAATTCGTCTCAAGAGGTATTTTCTATACTATATAGTGCTTGCAGTGTGTTTTAAATTGTACATAATGCGGGGGTGGAGTGGAAGGGAGAGGGGGGTGGGGGGGGGGGGGGGTATATAACCTACCTGATGCTATCTGTAAGACAGAGCTAATCAGTAATCCTAGAGCAGCTATAGAGTTGAATATAACACATGTATATCGTCTTCCAATCCTAGAAAAAAACAGATTAAAAGGAACATACAGGGATAATAAATCCCTAATATAATGTTATAATGCCTGAAATATATGTCAAGACAAGCTTTGGGGAGAAACTTCGACAAAAGATACTTTGAAAAGGTATACGAAAAAACAAAAAAAAAACACACACACATAACCGGTATTCGTAAACTGCCAACTTAAAGTGGTATGAGCTGCCAAAATGTTGATATTTTGACGTTAAAACATAATGTTGAAATTATTCACTATTTTTCTCAAGACGTATAATTCAGAAGCTTTTTACTGCTTCTAGTCTCGAAAATGTACCATACAGTATTGTTTTGAACTAACTTTGGCTTAGAATGAATGAATGGTCGTCCCGGTTATTTAAATTTTGTTTACTTTTCGAACATGTTTTCGGTTCGTACTGGCCACATTCTGTATGGATTTTCCTCATTCCAACGCCAATCATTTAGTTTTTCGATGGCCTTCAAAGCCTCTTACTGTCATGACGATCAGAATTTTTGAAAAAAGTGTGAACTTTGGCAGCCCATGTCAATTTAAGATAAGCTATCTATGCTGCACATACCATTTAAGACCACAATAAGTCAACACTCCACCTGGTATTTCAATAACAGTGTTCAAAAACACATTTAGATATATGTTTCCCACGAGAGCACGAGACGTCAATAGAAGGCCAAGGTATACCCAACCATTTATCAACCTGTAGAATAAAACATTCCTAAGTCTAATTTCTTAGAATTTGTTGAACCCCGTGTATGGGATAAGATCCACAATGACATAACCGCTTGATGGAAATATATCCACAGTATAAGTTTTTCGTTTGTAGAATATCCCCATGTAGAGGTTATAACTAGGGACTCAAGGCTCCGAATTTCACTCAGTGCAAACACTGGTCGGGAGTTTCCTATCTATGAAATAAAAAAAGAAATCAGATTGGCTTGAACAAAGAAGCATGTATCCGCTGTTGATTATCTGTGAAAATAATTCTCGAAGTTTGTATAAAACGACCCTGCTACTAAATATGAGTTTATACTGTATGTAGTTTAAACGGGTAACTTACCATACAAACATCAACACCAATGCCATTCTCCTAAGTAATGGATGTTTGAACAAAGTAAGAGGTGAATAATTGGCTACAGAGGAATCCGCCATGTCGTGGGCTTCATACTCAGTGACACTAGTCGGACAATTGCCATCACTTAACAAGGAAGGATTTGAAATCGTGGCATTTTGATCATAATTGGACGGTTCATTAACTTGTTGTCCTGCAGAATTTTGTTTTTTTAATAGGGGGTTCGAACATGTTTCAGATACAGGCTGGGTTTTTAAATCCTGCTCATAGACATCATTATGTTTGCGATCTGCTTCGTCAACAACTTGGGCTTTAAACTCTCCTTCTACAACCTGATTTTTACCAATTGCCCTTGTTTTAGAATTTTCGCCATTTGAAAGTAACTCATCGACAACGTCCGATTGGTTTTCTTCATCCCTCCGTGAAGTATAGAGAGAAAAGTCACGATTCTTACAACTTCTTACGACAAGATCGGAACTAACAGGAAGCCCCCCACCAAGAGCGAAATTCGAGGAATACTGTGTTACCAAGGGATGCTCATTTGCAGTTTGTTCAAACACAGGGCTTCCATGTGAACCTTGTTTGCTGTACGATGATATTGACTTATCCGTCAAAGTGTCCAGTAACCTCTCACCACCCAACGTCCCAATGTCTTTCCTTGAGCACCAATCTATAAAGCATTTGACAGTCTTGTCCGTCTCTTTGCCATTAATTCGCGCAGCTTTCTTTATGATTCGCTGGATAACCTTGTATTTTCCATTTGCTAACAGCCATCGTACGGATTCATCCAAGAAGCTTCGATCCAGGAGTAAAATATACAAAGAGAACGAATAGAAATTAGTTTGTAATATTTTTGATTCAAATTTTATACCGACTGGTCAATCTATATATCTATATATGTAGGCCTACCTTCAAGTATACATTTTCTGAAGGTGGTATACTCGAAAAGTCTGGGCATATTTGCACTTCTTCAGAAAAAATCAACTATTGTATAATTCTGCTCAAACGAAAATATCTGAACTTTGTTGAACTTTACAGATGAAAGTGTACGAGCATGTTTTCAGATGGACCTTTAGGCCACAAATTGACAAATTTCAACTCTCTTGTTTTGTAAAATATAGCAAAATAAAAGATTTTACAGCTTACAGAATATTCAGAACGATAAAGAGACATGGGGTTGTAAATGCCAACTGTTTATTTCGCCAGGAAAGGTTCCGACATAGGTAACCGATTCCACTATAAGAAACCATGCCTACTGCCCAGGAGAGGTTGCCGATTAGAGCAAGATACGTCCTTTCTTTCACCGGTACAATCTCTAGGATTATCACGCTAACTACCAAGGCGAAGCCCTGGAAGGGACATAAATTTTAAGAGATTTATTTGAATTCTCAAGAATGTCATCAGTCATATGTTGGAAATTCAATAGAGTTAATGACTAATTTAATCTTGAATTGTATATTATACTGACTGCCTGAAATAAACCAGCTATGAATCTGAGTATGATGAAGACGGTAATTGACGGAGAGAACGACATGGCTACTCCTGCAACCCCTGTCAGACATAGGTTGATGAGGCAGATGTTTTTCCTCCCGAATCGATCTGCCAGATACATGGATATCGTTGTACCAATGCCTTGGCCCATCGTAAACATGGTTTGACTTAATCCCACCAAATACTCACTTGAACAAACCAGATCCCACTGCAAACAAGTAAATAAGCACGGGATTTATTATGTTTTGAAACTATCATCAAACTGGGAAAGGTCATTAAAAATTACGATATTTTTACTAAAATATACTTAAAGTGATGATGATGTGGTAACGTTATCTTCATATGAATATGATTTTTTTCTTTTACATAGACAGACAAGAGAAATACGCGCTTTGCATACAATCTGTATTAAACAATATCTAATACATATACTGGTGTAAAAAAAACTTGCATACATCGGAGATTATGCTGTGATGGCGTGGGGTGCTGTACACATATCCCTGTTTACATGGAGTTATTGAACCTGATGAAACATTATACACGTCGCATTGACTGTCTGAGATGAGAGAATGCACAGTTAAATTTACAGCCAAAGAGTTCGTTGTGGAGCTCTGGAAACTCGATGACGTATTGCTGTCGCCGAATGGCATCCCATATTTCGAGACGCGACAAGAAAAGTCGGGATAAGTGGCTACAATAAACCAAGACAAGGAACCAAATCTGTAGGTTAACTGTAAATAATAAATGTGTTATGTATTTGAAGAACTTTAATTGCACGGGACGTTTTATATTGTTTAATAAATTCCTGTGAATTTAAAAAAAAAAAAAAAAAAAAAAAACAAACCCGGAACACATCGGGAGTTAAAGGTGGAAATTCTTGAAATACTGAAAAATGGTACACATATATGCCTATGTAATTAATTGCAAAATGTGTCACAAACAAGTAGGGACAACTCAAAATTCACTGAGCCAAATGGCTGCCAATGACATTTTTATAGCATTATACTTAGACACCCTGTACAGTGACTGGACATTTTCTAGTTTTAGTTAATTCTATCAGAGATGATTTTACAATTATATCTGCATGAAAACTTGCTTAAATTCTCCTACAAAAACGAATCATATGCCGTACGCCGAACTCTGAAAGACGTTTATAAAGCATGTTTCGTTCCGAAATTTGAGATTCTACAATCCTTCGACATAATATTACCTGCACATATCATTACCGATTGTGAAGTGACTGATATTGGATATAATTAACTTATCCCTGAAGCTTGAATTAGGACCCAGGTAAGGCGCCAAGAAAAACCATTAGCCTAGTTATTCAATATAATAAACTTGCAAGGTTATGATATATGACGCTCCGACCATTAATCCAGGAACTATAGGCCTACAGCCATGTCTTTAAAGGGGCATGAGCTGCCAAAATGTTGGTATTTTGACGTTAAAACAGAATGTTGAAATTATTGGCTATTTGGCTATAACCTTGGCTTAGAATGAATGAATGGTCGTCCCGGTTATTTAAATTTTGTTTACTTTTCGAACACATTTTGGGTTCGTACAGGCCACATACTGTATGGGTTTTCCTCATTCCAACGCCAATCATTTAGGTTTTCGATGGCGTTCAAAGCCTCTTACTGTCGTGACGATCAGAAAATATGAATATATGTGAATTTTGGCAGCTCATGTCACTTTAATCTGTAAGCTACGGAAACATATATGATGGCGCTTATAGGACCTTTTTAATGTAGCTATTTCATCCATATCGGATACCGGAACCATAGGTTCTTAAAAGACTTCCTTCTTTTAACTTGTTATGTTGGCAGTGAGGACCAGGGGCTCGTTTCACAAAGCAGTCGCATCGCAAACGAAGCGTAGTTTCCAATGGATGCCATAGTGAAGAGATACGAGTCATGGCAACTGCGATTGATCGCACTTTGCGACGGCTTCGTGGCTAATAAATGTCAGAGCAACTTGCGATGGCACTTTTTCCTTACAAAGACGAAACCAGTTGACTGGAAAAGGTGTACTTTATGGGCAAACAAAAAGCGAACTGAGAAATTTCATAATACTTATTATGAAAGCAAAACCATTAATAACAAGATTTTCAGAACAAACACCAAATCATCGGTGAAAAGATCCTTCCGAAAATTATAGGTATTTGAATCGGTTTTATGCATGGGGATTTATTTAGTCCTTGACATATATGCCCATATACTTGGTCCAAAGGATGCAGATTAGAGTGGCCTTACCTGTGAACAAGATGGAGAGCATCTGGAAACTGGCAGGGAAACATAGAAGCAATTGAACGAACAATATTCGGATTTGCCATTTTCCCCAAGGTTTGAGTGAAGTCAGCACTGAATCGAGTCGTTTGGCTGAGTTAGATTCCATGATATATAGGCCTCTAGCAGTATCCCGTGTTCAAGGTCGATGGTGGGATCACGATATTCGCTGGACAGTTTAGAAATAAAAGTATAACCTTCCAATGGTCAATACGAGATCTTAATTAACCTTCTCCAGGCACATTTATTTTATCAATTTGTAAACTAATGCACATCAATTAGTAACCAACCCGTTTATCCCAGTTCAGACAAAGCCTTCATACATCCTGTCTACCTTTAATATATACTGACGCTATCGCGGGTCATTGTACCAAAGCGTTATGTAAGTATTGGAATACATTTGGCAACTTTCTTGACACATTAATGCAGATTCAGGTTTCAATTATTCAAGAATTATTACAGAACATGAAAATTATTAAAAGACAGACATGCGACCACAGCCCAGTCGATGGCTTTGCATGAATTATTTAAAGGAGATCCTCAGGTGGCCGTGATCGGAGCGCATGGCTCTATGCTTATAACTCGTACGTCCGATCGACACTCGTCCTCGTTGTAACACTTTTGTTGCTATATATTTAAGACTAATCCATTTCCTGCGAGGCTATTTTAAAACAGCACTGACAAAGTGTTAATGTTAATCGCTATTTTATTGGCCAGGTAAGTTTAGCTGTCTAAATTAGGCTATACTCTATACTTAGGCTATGAATTACGTATTCTAATTTTAGGGATCTCATATACAGGGATAGGTTGATTGATGTCGTATGCCACACTTAGATTATTCCAATAATATGGCTCGTTGCCGGTTTTATTGAGGAGGTAACTGGGCTCTTCGGCAGGCAACCCTTCCACAAAAGGCGATAGTGAGAGAACTATGGTTTTCTTCATTTTAAATTAGCCCTACTTAAAAAAGTCGGTCGTGTTATGGTTTCACCAGAGTAGTCCATCCTGAGTTCCCTTACCTCGAACGACCAATGTGGGATGGTTGCCAGTTACCAACGGAAGGTCGTGTTTTTCCTCCAGGCATAGAGCCCGGTTTCCTCCCACAATAAAACTGGCAACGCCGCCATATAAGTGAAATAATCTTGAGCGCGGCGTAAAACACCAAGCAATCAATCAATCGGCTACATGACTTGAAGAGCTTTGATCCGATCTTCACAATCTTTTCACAGCATACACCTTATGGCCAGATGGCGTGTCATCAACCATTGATGGCATTTTCGGATGCATAATATGGTATCTAAATTCGATTATGTAATATTCTCTTTTGGCACATAACATCTTTAGTTTTGATCTGATCTTGATAATTTTTTCAGAGTATATACCTAAGGCTACATGGTGTGTCTGAAACCATTTAGGGCATCCCTGGTTGCAGGACACAGCATTCATATTGGATTACGTAATACACTGTTTTAGTGTATATTTGTGTTTGCCTCCGTTAAATAACTTGAGTTTTGATCCAATCTTTATTATTTTTTCGTAGCATATACCTTTAATATGGGTAGATGGCATGCTGTTAACCGTTGATGACATACTTCGTTTGCATGATTGCATAATACGGTGTCTATATTATAAGGCAGGAAGACAAGAATAAGATGAAACAAGACTTTATTGAAGTCAACTCTACAATTACACAGTCGGGCTACCTAATTCATCTACTATATAGTAGTCATATAGTAGTCTTCAATGTATAAGTCATTAATACGGTAGTGAAAACATATCTTTTTTGTGACTTTCTTTTTATTTGAAAACATATGATATAATCTGTTCTGCTACATACAGTGAGATTGATTACCATAGTACAGTGTATGGTAGACAATGCTTTATCAAGGCAGAACAAAAATGGCCTAAAGTGGAATGGGCTGTATAAAGCAATTAGTTTTATTGAAAACAGAACAGGGAAGCTGTTGGCTATAACACCCTCGAGAACTGAGGTACTAACAAGGAGACTTTCCTTTACTTTCCACTCACAGATGTACCTTACAATAACGTTTTTACATTTTAACATGCACATTTTTAATCAATGCAAATGAGACCAAACATGTCTACAATACAATTTTTGGAGTTCATATTCCTTTAATGTATGTTAAAAAAAAGGATCATTCATAAAATGAGTTGTTTGATTTTTTCTTGCCATATATTGTTTTGATTATACTGTATTTCTACATTGTTGGGTAAATTATGTTAATGAATCCCAAACTTTCTAATTGCCTTCATATTTTCAGCAGTTATATAAAAAATTTGAACCAAACAAGACTTAAAGATTACTAATAAGGACAATTGATCAAGGAGTTATTTTTAACAGGAGACTGTTTCACAAAGCGGCGTAGCGTACGTTTTTACTTAACCGCCAAAGCAATCCATACTGTAGAGATACGTTGCTATTGCAATTACATAAAAACTCATGCTATGCTGCTATGTGAAACAGGCTACAGGGCCTGAGATCCATGGGCTTTCATTGAGAGACATGTTCACTGGTCAGGGTCTGAGATCCAGGAGTTCTTAGAGCTGGTTCACTGGTCAGGGCCTGAGATCCATGGGCTTTCATTGAGAGACATGTTCACTGATCAGGGCCGGAAATCCATGGGCTTTTATTTAGAGACATGTTCACTGATCAGGGCCGGAAATCCATGGGCTTTTATTTAGAGCTGGTGTACTGGTCAGGGTCTGAGATCCATGGGCTTTTATGAAGAGACATGTTCACTGGTCAGGGCCTGAGATCCATGGGCTTTTATTAAGAGACATGTTCACTGGTCAGGGTCTGAGATCCATGGGCTTTTATTAAGAGACATGTTCACTGGTCAGGGCCCGAGATCCATGGGCTTTTATTAAGAGACATGTTCACTGGTCAGGGTCTGAGATCCATGGACTTTTATTAAGAGACCTGTTCACTGGTCAGGGCGTGAGATCCATGGGCTGTTATTAAGAGACATGTTCACTGGTCAGGACGTGAGATCCATGGGCTTTTATTCAGAGCTGGTTCACTAATCAGGGTCGGAGATCTAGGAGTTTTTGGAGCTGGTTCACTGATAAGGACCTGCGATCCATGGGCTTTTAGTTAGAGCTGGTTCACTGATAAGGGCCTGAGATCCAGGAGTTCTTATTCAGAGCTGGTTCATTGATAAGGGCCTGAGATCCAGGAGTTCTTATTTGGAGCTGGTTCATTGATAAGGGCCTGGGACCCAGGAGTTCTTATTTAGAGCTGGTTCACTGATAAGGGCCTGAGATCCAGGAGTTCTTATTTAGAGTTGGATCACTGATAAGGGCCTGCGATCCAGGAGTTCTCAGAGCTGGTTCACTGATAAGGGCCTGAGATCCAGTAGTTTTTAGAGCTGGTTCACTGATAAGGGCCGGAGATCCAGTAGTTTTTAGAGCTGGTTCACTGATAAGGGCATGAGATTCAGGAGTTCTTAGAGCTGGTTCACTGATAAGGGCCTGCAATCCAGGAGTTCTGAGAGCTGGTTCACTGATAAGGGCCTGCAATCCAGGAGTTCATTGATAAGGGCCTGAGGTCCAGGAGTTATTATTCAGAGCTGGTTCACTGATAAGGGCCTGAGATCCAGGAGTTCTTATTTAGAGCTGGTTCACTGATATGGGTCTGAGATCCAGGAGTTCTTATTTAGAGCTGGTTCACTGATAAGGGCCTTGGATCCAGGAGTTCTTAGAGCTGTTCACTGATAAGGGCCTTCGACCCAGGAGTTCTTAGAGCTGGTTCACTGATAAGGGCCTGTGATCCATGGGCTTTTATTTAGAGCTGGTTCACTGATAAGGACCTGAGATCCAGGAGTTTTTAGAGTTGGTTCACTGATAAGGCCACAAGAGCTACATTTTCTGATTTGGAGTGATAAAGACTGAGCTTTTATTGGAAATGGACAGATCCAAAGTTGAATAGAGTTCTTCATTCATTAAAGATATTTTAAGTATCTCCTTTATAATAGCTGTTTTGAAGGTCTTTAGATTGGAAATATGATAGAAAATCTTCCAGCATCCTTCTGAAAAAAGAAATTAATGTGTTTTCAAAGAGAAAATTAAGTCAAAGCTCAGAAGTAGGAGTATCTTTTGAGAAGTCAGAGGGGCCTCTTGGCCTCATCTTTGTTCTTAGTATCCATATTAAATTACAGAATTTTCAGCTAGAGAGTTTTTGATGTGTTACACTGCACTCAAGATTATTTCACTTAAGTGGCGGCATTGCACAAATTAGTGGGGGAGGAAACCGGGCTCTTTGCTGTTTTGAAGGTCTTTTGATTTGAAATATGATAGAAAATCTTCCAGCATCCTTCTAAAAAAAGAAATTAATGTGTTTTCAAAGAGAAAATTAAGTCAAAGCTCAGAAGTAGGAGTATCTTTTGAGAAGTCAGAGGGGCCTCTTGGCCTCATCTTTGTTCTTAGTATCCATATTAAATTACAGAATTTTCAGCTAGAGAGTTTTTGATGTGTTACACTGCACTCAAGATTATTTCACTTAAGTGGCGGCATTGCACAAATTAGTGGGGGAGGAAACCGGGCTCTTTGCCCAGAGGAAACTCTCGACCTTTGTGGGTAATAATCTCACATAGGTTAAATGAATGAAAAAGTTTTCCTATTTTATTTGGAGCAGAATGGGAAGGGTTTAAAGGCCCAATTTTTTAAGCAGCCACCAAAGCAAAACTCCTGATAAGAAAACCTTTTAATTTTACACACAAAACTTACCTATGTGATGAAACTTTAATTTCCATTTCTTTTGATTTTTCTGCAGCAAGGTTAACAATGTTCTTAGGGATGTCTGCTAACCTGGCAACATTGAGACCATAACTCCTGGCGGCTGTTCCTTGTACGAGCTGATATAGAAATGTGATAGAGTCATCTGTAGATAATCCACTGGAGTCCCCTGTATAAGAGGAACATTAATTGATTTAAACTGTCATCATATTTAACATTACAAACATCAGAAATTATATTCATACAATGTATAATCATCAGTATAAATGTTAATATCACTAGCAGGTTTTTTTTTTCATATCATTTTAAACCTACCCCAGGTGGAACTTGCATACATAGAGGTTATCTAATGAGAGCTAGTGTGTTACGATGAATATCACTTGAGTCTATTAATTTTCATGGTCATGACATTACTTTAGCCATAATTTCACACATTGATTATGCAAAAAATAACACACTGCCTGGGAGTGGAAATACCGGGGGTGTAGTGGGAGAATGTATTTTAGATCATCAATTACAGTTTCAGAAGCCATGTAAAAGCCATAGATGTTAATTAATATTGAACTGATTATGGTCAACAAAAAAGGATCCCTAATAAATTTAATGTGACTAACAGAGGAATTATATAATAACGATTATCGTAACACTTGACGAAGACACCGGCAGAGGTGTGGAAAGCTCGTGTTGTTCAAAAACAACTGACGACGTGGTGATGTCTTAATTTTCTATCATTAGTATGGAATCCACGTTTAAAGAGAGTTTCAAACATTTCTTACAACGATTATCTTACCTAGTTCATCAAGCAGCAAAAAGGACATATGGTAGTTTTTGACACAATCAGAAAACTCTTCTTCAAGCTCTGATAGGGATGGATAATGTGTCACAAACAGGGTCAGACATTTTACCTAAAACAGTTACGTTGTATTGGATCAAACATTACAGACAGTGATTTAAGTGTGATTTATTGTTTAACTCAATAGGAAACTACTTAGGCGATAGTCTCGCCTTGCTAGCAGGATGCCGTTAAATAGGTTTGACCAGGGGCGGCTAGATGCTTCTAAAATTATTGTATTTATGATTGATTGATTGTTTGGTGTTTACACCGCGCTCAAGAGTATTTTACTTATATGGCGGCGTTGCAAGTTTTATTGTGGGTGGAAACCGAGCTCTGTGCCCGGAGTAAACCCACGACCTTCCGCTGGTAACTGGCAACCATCTCACATAGGTCGCTCAAGTTAATTGTATTTATGAAGTATAAGATCAAAAATTTAATTGGTAGAAACACTAACTCTTTGTATGGGACTCTATACACTTATATTATATTACTGGGTATAAACGTCTAAATTACATACCTCCCTTTTAAACACAATTAGTAACTTGTCTCCATGGTTATTTTAGTCAAAAAGATCTTCCCTGTGTCTGTGTGTGTTTTAGTGTTCATGCATGTAAATATATTATATTATTGAGACAGTATTTTTGAGACTCAATTCTTTCTCTGATAGCATTCTGTTAGAATTCCAAAGATGCCCTCTAAAATAGCTATTTGAGTACAAAATAAATACGGAAAATAAATTCGGAAAGGCGTTAATATAGGCATTATGCCTGTTCGCCGATCCTTTTCGTTTCTATTTGGAAATAAATTTTGTTTAAACCAAAATAAACACTGTCACTGACATTACCTGAGTAATAAAATAACGAAGTGAGGCCAGAGCCATTGCCACACCATCGTGAGTGCTTGTACCTCGGCCCAATTCATCCAGTATAACAAGAGATCTGCTTGTAGCATTTTTCATGATTTCTGAGGCTTCCTGGAGTTCCACCATAAATGTGCTCCTACCAGCATAAATCTCATCACGAGCGCCCATCCTAACAAGAAATTATACACAGCCATATTAATGTTCAATTACAAGAATCATATTGCAAAAGACAAAAAATATTAAGTCAACAATCTCTATTTATAATATAATGATTGATTGATTTTTACTTTCACATCGCACTTAAGATTATTTCACTTATATAGCTTTGTCAAATGCCAAGTTGGGGGCCTCAATCGGTTTGAGTGATTGTCCCACACAGGCCTCCTATCGATGTGGCGACGGATCGAATCCGGCTCAGACCAAATAAATATTGAAAAAATTTCGAGTGGATTTTTCACTCGATCCCCCTATGTGGGAGAGTTGCCAGGTACTCCCTGAAGGTTGGGGGTTTCCTCCGGGCAATGAGCCCAGTTTTCTCCCCTACCAAAACATGGCAACACCCCCATATAAGCAATATAGTCTTGAGACTCAGAGAGAGGTGTAAAACATCAATCAACCAATCAATCAAATAGGGGATCAATTTTAATGGGGGAGGAAACCAGACGCTTTGCCCGGAAGAAACCACTGACCCCATAGGTTGATCATGTGAAACACCCAATCAGAAGTTTTCTTATTTTTTGTCTTTGGTCTGTTTTAGGGCCCGAACCACCAATGAAAGTTCTGTATCGAACTGTGAGACTATTGCTCTACTAGCTGAGCCAACCATAAAATGTTGAGCAGAAATAGAAATAAATAAAGAACAAATGTTCTTGACATAGTTTGATACAGGTCTAATGCTTCAATTGATTCCATACACTCAATCTGAACAGCCTTCCACCAATGGGTCGCGGGTTCGAATCCCACTCAGTCCAAGAAAAAAAAATGGAAAATTTTCTGACTGGGGTTTACCACCGGAGGGTCGTGGATTTCCTCCGGGCATAGAGCCTGGTTTCCTCCCACAATAAAACTGGCAACGTCGCCATATAAGTGAAATAATCTTGAGCGTGGCGTAAAACACCAAACAAACAAAAACAATCAATTGATTCTGTCTATATATCCCTTTAGAAATAGAACAGCATTCTCATTGTTACATATCTACAAAAGTCTTCCTCCTTACCTTGTGTATATTGAATTAAAAATACCAATCTGAGAGCTTTGTGCTGGAACATAAGACCCTATCTGAGCCATAATGGTGATCAGCGCCACTTGGCGGATGTAAGAAGATTTGCCTCCCATGTTTGGTCCAGTTATAATCATGACCCTTTCTCCGTTACCCTGAGAGACAAAGATACATGCACGTTACTGTTGATGGGTTACCATTGATTGTACAACAGCTGAGTTCAAAAGATTACTCGGTTTACGCATGATATTTATAACATTTGTTGTTTATCACTGGTATGTGATCATTATTAAAAGGTCAAGAATAACACTGAAGGGGAAAAAAATTGTTTGGGGGGGGGGGGGGGGGGGGGGTGGGGGAGTTTATTTGCCTTTAATTTTTTTCAGAAGATCTAATTTATACATTTCCATCTGTTCTTCTAGCACAAGTACGTTGACTGGCTTAAGAAGTCGCATTTGGAGGATTTTTAAGCAACTTTAGAGCAGGTTTACTTGTTTGTGAGTTAAGTTGCACTTCGTTGTATACCAGCTTGCTGTGTTTTTTTAACATCCCTAAACAATCCATAAGAGGAAGATATTTTTGAATAAACCCATTTTGTCAAGAGATTGATTGAGTGGTTTTCTACACCACCTTTAAAATTATTTGATATATGTGTTGTTGGGAGAGAATCATTGGATGTACAGGGGCTGTCTCTAGCTACCCTGCTTCTCCATACAACAAAGTTGGATTTCCAGACGTCAGTAAAAGTTTAGCTTGTTTTGGACGTGTAGTTCATAAAATTTAACCCCATGAAACTTTCTTCTCCATAAATTTTAGGTTAATTTTGCTAACTTTAAAGTCGTTTTGGGCCCACAATGTAGTTCATAAAATACAATCCCATGAAATGTTTTTCTCCATAAATTTTTGGGTAATTTTACTAACTTTAAAGTCTTCATGACAATTCTAAAATGTCACAAGTGACTATTTCCCACTGAAGGGTTATACTTTGTTCGTTAATATATGGAACAAGAAAAAGTACTTTTTATCATTGACAGTTGGACTAACCTGTAAAGAAGTATCATTAGGGACATATTGATCCTGATCAGCCATTAAATGGTCCACAACTGGATGTCTTCCTTCAACAATTGACAGTTTGGCCTCTTCTACCATATCTGGTCTTACAAAAACAGTAGCAATGTCATCTCAACCACAAGACTTTACTACAATAACTATATATATATTTATGATCACAAAAACACACGGGCACAGGGAAAATCTTCTTGTCTAAAATAACCATGGAGACAAGTTTCTAATTGTGTTAAAAAGAGGTATATCATTTAGACCTTTATACCCCATCATAAATTGTTGTAATAAAGTAAACCTATGATATTTCATTAGGTTGACGACTGACAGGAGCTTGGTCTTAGTCAGTAGAATTTTCTGGAACACTTTGTATTACATTGACAATGCTTACATATCTTAGCTATGGTAAGAATAGTGAAAGACAGTGAAAATTTGCCCCCCCCCCCCCCCACCACTTTCCCAGAAAAACCTAGGTAGAAGGCAGACAGGGGAGTGAAGCTTTTTGGATAGGTTGTCCTTTTTCAATGGCTTCAGAAACAAATATACATGTGTATAAAAGGAAAGGTTACTTTGATACCCGTACCACATTAATTTACAACCTAATCACAAATGGGTTGATTGATTGATGTTTTGCGCCACACTCAAGATCATTTCACCTATATAGGTTTAGTGGGGAAGGAAACAGGGCTCATTGCCCGGAGGAAATGCCCGACCTTCGGCGAGTACCTGGCAACTCTTCCAAAATCGCAGACTAAGTGAAAAATCCACTCAAAAATTTTTCCATTTCTATTTGGTCTGAGCGTGTAAAACTGTTTTGAACACTCATGTTAAGTGTAGCTGCTGCTTGTGAATGTTCTTACCTACAGTAACCAGTTTGCCTGGCAACTGTTACCAAGGAGAAGAGACAGTCTAGGACGGCTAAGTGTTGAACAGCTTGACGGTACTGTTGGTAGTTTTCACCAAACTGTCTGGAAAACATGAACACACAATTATCTAAAATGACTGAATGATTTTAACAAATCGGCCTTAACATAAAGTCGGCCAATTTTTTGCATGAATCTTCAAAGCGGATGGATAAAAGTTAAAAATTAGTTTTCATAAAACAAAAAGAAAATAGATCAGTTGATTGCTTAGTATTGTCTAGGACATCAGGTCTATTGATTGATCAGAACAGCAAGTTTATTGATCAGGTCATCCAGCTTATTGATACGGTGGTGGGGTTTATTGAGTGAGACATCATGTTTATTGAGTGGGACATCAGGTTTATTGAGTGGGACATCAGGTTTATTGATGGGGACATCAGGTTTATTGATAGGGACATCAGGTTTATTGATGGGGACATCAGGTTTATTGATAGGGACATCAGGTTTATTGAAGGGGACATCAGGTTTATTGATGGGGACATCAGGTTTATTGATGGGGACTTCAGGTTTATTGAAGGGGACATCAGGTTTATTGACGGGGACATCCGGTTTATTGATGGGGACATCCGGTTTATTAATGAGGACATCCGGTTTATTTATGGGGACATCAGGTTTGATGGGGGCATCAGGTTTATTGATGGGGGCATCAGGTTTATTGATGGGGACATCAGGTTTATTGATGGGGACATCAGGTTTATTGATGGGGACATCAGGTTTATTGATGGGGACATCAGGTTTATTGATGGGGACATCAGGTTTATTGATGAGGACATCATGTTTATTGGTCAGGACATCAGGTTTATTGATAGGGACATCTGGTTTATTGATGGGGACATCAGGTTTATTGATGGGGACATCAGGTTTATTGATAGGGACATTAGGTTTATTGATAGGGACATAAGGTTTATTGATAGGGACATTAGGTTTATATATTTATGGACACTAAAACACACGGGCACAGGGAAAATCTTCTTGTCTAAAATAACCACGGAGACAAGTTTCTAATTGTTGTAATAAAGTAAACCTATGATATTTCATTAGGTTGACAATCTATAGGTTTATAGAAAGGGACATAAGGTTTATTGATAGGGACATAAGGTTTATTGATGGGGACATCAGGTTTGTATATAGGGACATCAAGTTTATTGATAGGGACATTAGGTTTATTGATAGGGACATCAGGTTTATTGATGGGGACATCATGTTTATTGAGTGGGACATCAGGTTTATTGATGGGGGACATCAGGTTTATTGATCAGGACATCAGGTTTATTGATGGGGACATCAGGTTTATTGATGGGGACATCAGGTTTATTGATGGGGACATCAGGTTTATTGATCAGGACATCCGGTTTATTGATGGGGACATCAGGTTTATTGATGGGGACATCAGGTTTATTGAGTGGGACATCAGGTTTATTGATGGGGGACATCAGGTTTATTGATGGGGACATCAGGTTTATTGAGAGGGACATCAGGTTTATTGAGAGGGACATCAGGTTTATTGATGGGGACATCAGGTTTATTGATGTGGACATCAGGTTTATTGATCAGGACATCATGTTTATTGATAGGCACATCAGGTTTATTGTCTGGGACATCAGGTTTATTGCTTGAGACATCATGTTTATTGATGTGGACATCAGGTTTATTGATCAGGACATCATGTTTATTGATGGGGACATCAGGTTTATTGATCAGGACATCATGTTTATTGATAGGCACATCAGGTTTATTGTCTGGGACATCAGGTTTATTGCTTGGGACATCATGTTTATTGATAGGGACATCATGTTTATTGATGGGGACATTAGGTTTATTGATGGGGACATCAGGTTTATTGATCAGGACATCAGGTTTATTGATAGGGACATCAGATTTATTGATGGGGACATCAGATTTATTGATGGGGACATCAGGTTTATTGATAGGGACATCAGGTTTATTGATGGGGACATCAGGTTTATTGATGGGGACATCAGGTTTATTGAGTGGGACATCAAGTTTATTGATGGGGACATCAGGTTTATTGATAGGGACATCAGGTTTATTGAGTGGGACATCAAGTTTATTGATGGGGACATAAGGTTTATTGATGGGGACATCAGGTTAATTGATAGGGACATCAGGTTTATTGATGGGGACATCAGGTTTATTGCTTGGGACATCATGTTTATTGATCAGGACATCAGGTTTATTGATCAGGACATCAGGTTTATTGATAGGGTCGTCACATTTATTGAAAGGGAAGTTGGACCATGTAATTGGATTCCAAGGTGTTGTGGAGAGGGAGCCAGACAGCATAAAAAAAATAAACCACTCATTGCTTTCCATTTAAATTACGTGCCATAAAATGTTATTAATTGTTGAATTGTTTGTAATTTGTATTATTAAAATATATGTATATTTTTTTTTTCAAGGAAGTGATAAAAACGTGAATGATTAATGAGTTTTACACAGAATACAAATTTTCTCACTGTAAAAAGCTGAACCAGGCTGAAGTGGCAGCGATCTCTAGCTTTTCTTGAAGCTGACTCAGTTCTTTACACTTACTATTGATGAATGGTGTATGAAACCTAGAGACAGCCTTGGTGCTGGAAAAAACACAATAAATCATGATTTGAATATTGAAATAAAGTTAGTAAAAACTTTAATATGTTATACACTTTAAAGATAACATGAGTTATTCGTAGTGACTTGACAGTACACAAAGTATGTAACTGACCTTCACATTGATGTTGCTAAACTCAAACCCCATTGTATGGCAACAGTAAAGCACACAATGTCAGTTGATACCAGGGGCTCGTTCTACTAAGCTGGCGCAAAGTTACGCATATGATTACAGCATAGAGTTGCGCCTCCAGACTTGCGACCATGCTTAAGTTCCTACAATTTAACATGCGTTTGCGACTGGCGCAACTTACGCCAGCTTAGTAGAACGAGCCCCAGGAGCTTGTTTCATAAAACAATGTAGGACATTGAAAGCAGCTCTCATAGCAACATCTCTCTACAGAATGGGTTGCCTGGATAGCTACGTAAAAACTTACACTACACTGCTTTTTGAAACAGACCCAGACTTACATGCCAGATCCAGTGCAGAAAAAATTTGTTCATTTTCAATAGAATGGATGAGATAAGGATTCAGGAACCCCTCTGGAGAAAGCCTGTTGAGATTGACAGTCAGACTCCTACATTCTGATTGATTGATTGATGTTTTACGCCCCCTTAAGATTATTTCACATATATGGCTGCATTGCCAGGTTTAGCAGGGGAGGAAACCTGGCTCATTGCCCGGAGGAGACCCTTGACCTATGGCGAGTAACTGGCAACTCTTCCACATACGATGACCGAGTATAAAATCCACTCAGAAATTTTTCAATTTTTATTTGGTCTGAGTGTGACGATGACCGAGTGAAAAATCCACTCAGAAATTTTTCAATTTTTATTTGGTCTGAGTGAGATCTGTGTAGGACTGAGAGACGATCACTCTAACCCACTGGACCACCAAGGTCCCACATTCTGATTGAAGACACTGTCTTATCTTAATTAATAGTATTCATGACCAACTGTATGTGTAGGTAGAGGAGATACTATTTCCAAAATTCTGTAGTTGTGTTTACCTTAGCTACAAACATCAATGTTTAAATCATCAAGATGCTCACCTGCTAATTTTCAACCAATCAGATGGAACAAGGTCTAAATTAGAGTTCTTTACTTCCACCAAAAACTGATAAACAGAAGATAAAAACATGGATGTGTTTAGAGAGGTTGCTCAGCTTACAAAGGCGATAGAAATACGTGTACATATGTTAAACTCCTGGGACTCGTTCTACTAAGCTGGCGCAAAGTTACGCATAGGTTTACAGCATAGAGTTGCGCCTCCAGACTTGCGACCATGCGCAAATTCCTATAATTTAACACGCGATTGCGATTGACGCAACTTACGCCAGCTTAGTAGAACGAGTCCCAGCCTGTCGTCAACCTGGTTTATTATAACAACTTATGATTGGGTATAAAGCCTAAACGATATGCCCCTTTTTAAAACAATAGGAAACTTTGTCTCCATGGTTACTTTAGACAAGAAGATTTTCCCTCTGCCCTATGCCCAGAGGAAACCCAGACTTTCTGTTGAAACTTGTCAACCATCTTCCATATGTTAATTCGAGAAGTTTGATTGATTGATGTTTTACGGCGCTCAAGATTATTTCACGTATATGACACCATTGCCAGGTTAAGTGGGGGGAGAAAGCGGGCTCAATGCCCGGAGGCAACCCCCGACCTTCGCAGAGTACCTGGCAGCTCTCCCACATATAATTGGATAAGTACTCTGTCAAAACGTCTGATTGATAAGATCGATGCTTTATGCATGGTTTCACTTACATGTCGGTGCTGACAGGTATAGTGGGAGAGGAAACCGGAAACCCCCTTCCACATAGTGTGACTGAGTGAAAAACTCTTTTAATCTAATTTGGTCGGAGTGGGACTTGTGCCCCATGTCGTACTGAGAGACTATCACTCTGCTGACCAAAAACTTAAACTATCTGATCTAACGCTACTAAACTAATGGTATCCATTTGCAACTTTTTCAATTGAATCACCTCAGTCCCTGAAACAGTCACATATTCCAAAGCAGGATATTTTAGTGTAAGTCGAACTTCTCTTCGGTGACCTTTGATCTTTAAAAGCACTTCGTCTATTTCAGACTTGATCTGAATCAAGTCAGGAAATTGAGATTTGTTCACAAATAGCTCTTTTTTGTTGTTATCCCTGTGAAACAGAAACAAAGTGACAATATTATGGCTAAATATTAACAATATCACAATCTGGTTTACTTGAATTGAGTATTTGGTATGGTAGAATATTTTACTTATAAACAGGGAAAGGCTTGGGAGATTTAGCAACTGCTTTAGATAAAAAAAACCCCACCAAAATATCATTATAAATTACACAATAAGTTGATAAATAATCAAATGTTTCATCCACTTTCAGCAACTTTCAACCAAATTAAACAGTATACATACTTCATGGCATTTCATAAAACTTTCATCAAGAGATAAACTTGTAATGACATATCCATAAGAAAAGGAGTGAGTGAGTGAGTGATTAGGGTGTTACGTCCTGCTTAACAGTATTTCAGTCATATGAAGACGTTGTCTCCTTGTGGCAGGGCATATTTCCACTGCTCTTTTATTTGGTGCTGCCTCACTGAGATGGCTTGAACCTGGATCTCCCAGTCCTGAAGCGGACGCTCTACCAACTGAGCTATCGGGGCTGGTCATAAGGAAAGGGAAGAATAAAGCACATGTATGTTTAATTCATGTTATACATGTACCTTAAATACATATTTGTGATAAGTTACCTGGCAGCTTTCTCATCAATGGCTTCGTTGAATGTTGAGATTCCGGACAAGAAATCAGGGATTTGATGACATATGTTATTTAACATGCCTGATTTGATGGTTGAAGCTGCAGAGTGAGTAAGCTGGTTAAACTCTTGTTGAATTCGGTCTAAAGACTGTATTACCAACAGAAATTCCAATGGAGAACACTGAAATAAAATAAACAATTATTATAAACATTTTTTGACGTATTATTGCATTATCCAGACCAAGATTTCTGCGAACATTTTGAAAACTCACTATTCAGGATTTATTCCTCACCTATTTATTTTAGACAAGAAGATTTTCCCTGTGCCCATGTGTTTTAGTGATCTATTACAGATGATATGAAAATCCCCCCCAAAATTTAGTTTGATTTTGGCTTTTTAAGATTATAACACAAGGTTTAATCTGCTTGTATGACCAGATTGATTGATTGATTGAGGCTAAACATCGTACTCAGTCATATGGCCTCAAAAAGTACCAGTGGACCACAACATCCTCCTCCCTTCACACTATCTAAATGTTGACATTAGACACCGCTGACCATAGCATTATTTAACGGCAATGAAGTTGATAACATTTTGCTGACCTACCCGGACGGTCGGTTACGCTGGTTAAATTTCACGAGAACAGTGGATCGTTCACATCAACTTTTGAAAAAATAAAGCCTGATTTAGGAACCATTGGATAAGAACCTGACAAAAACCCTTACGTGATGTGTTATTCAAAATTTCTTTTAGACAAAGATAGTCGAGGGTTAATTTGTTGAACAACTAAAATTTAAGATTTAAAACTTAGCCCCCATACTAGGCGGTGCACTGAGGTTTGATTCTCTGTGGATGGCTATGAAATTATATTGACTCGTCACAGACAACAGAGCAAATTTTCCCCCCAATATAAGCCAACTATAAACGCAAATGGGGTGAGACATAGAAAGGCTATATTTCTTTTTTTATGATGTAGTTGTAATTCAGCCCACCTTTTTATGGAAAATAGTGCATAGCCCTTTTTCTAAATCTGGCATTTTTCTTAACAAGTCAGGTAATTTAGTGATATCCGAGGAATCAGCCTTGAAAAGCAACTCAACAGCCTGTTGTCGTTCTACAATTTCACTGGATTGAAAAAGAAAAAGAAGAATGGGTTAGCTTGTTTATAGTTCATCTTATTGATTCCCAAAGACAATACAATCCGGCAACACTAAATTAAAAGTCCTAGGTGAGTTGTGTTATCCCATCACACATCTTATTATTACTGAAGTCTTAGAGTGTACAAAGGGAAATTTTCAAATAAAAATGTCTTAAAGGAAGTGGAACAATTAAATATTAACATGTAAGAAAGAGCCCTTATAATTAATGAGCAAAAACATTTCCAAAATTAATGATTGATTGCCACATTCACCATTGCTTTATTTAAACAGGAGCCAAGCACACTGAAGAATTGAAATATCTACAAAATTTTTAAAAGTATGTCAATAAACTAGGTGTGAATTGTGGGGGTAATGGGGGGGGGGGGTATTTATAGGCTGAAATATAATTGTTTCTGTAAGGTTGGTATACTGTACCCAATATCAAGTAGAGGCTGAGCGAGCCATTTCCTCAACAAACGACTGCCAAACCGAGTGACTGTGTGGTTCATCACAGAGAACAGGGTACCTTTCTCTCCTCCATCTGTAAGGTTCTTGAAGATTTCCAAGTTCCGTAGAGTATTTCCATTTAATTCCATGTATTTGTTTTTTGTAGTAAACTGTGATATGGAACTGGAATTGAAATAAAAGAGGAGATTAGGAGATTGATCGATTGAGCTCAATGTTACACTCAACAGCTAAGGTAATATGGTGACAAAAATACCAATCGACCAAAAGATCACCCTCCCTACCCACCCACCCACATCTAAATTTGGACATTAGGCTCCACAAACCATACGACATCAGGAAGGCTAATGTATTTTGCATACTTCATGTTCTTCCTTGTTAGGTCAGCATACATGTCTACAACAAAACCACAATGCTCCAGCCTGAGGGCGAGACAAGGCACTCTCAACACAAATACATCCATATTCTATTGTTAAATAATATGTCAGGTTGAAAGGGGGTGGGGGGGGGGGGGGGGGGGGGGGTCTTTGGTCAGAAAAAAAACTGCATACGAAACTTGCCTCCTTTCATAATATATTTACATTGTGACAGCTGTGAACTAAGATCTAACTCAATCACTCTAATGTGTGTGATTATAAATTGACAAGAAATGATATCATGAGAAGTCAGATTGGACCCCTTACCCTAATGATTTGAGTACCCTTTCTAGGTGGAACTGAGTCAGGTATACAATCAGGCCAGATAAACAACATATCACTTCTTTGGGGAGAAACAAGACCTGCTGTAAAAGGTCATTACCTGAAAAATATTGATCAGAATTGGACAAATGTGTTTTATTTACAAGAAATATAAACAAGAGATTCATTAAAGGGATCTTAACGCCCGCGTTCATCTATTCATATTAAAGATTGTTACAGCAATAACTGGATATACGAATTTACAAGAAATATAAAAAAAACAGGCTACTTGAGCTCAGTCATTTGATATTTCAGTGATAAGCATGTACACAAATACCACAACAATTCACAGCATCAGGTGGAGAATAGTCTCATTGATTAAGGGTATTTAATAAACATAAGCAATAAGATTATTTGACAGGAGTAACACAATATCCTAGATAATTAAACAATTCTTCAATTTCTTAAAGTGGCGTGAGCTGCCAAAAATTATAACTTTTCATAAATTCTGATTGTTGAGACAGTTAGAGGCTTTGAAAGTCGTCGAAAAACTAAACGATTGACGTTGGAATGAGGAAAATCCATTCAGTTTCTGTACTGTAAGAGCAGTGAATGTGCCTCAAATGTTACAAAATTCAAATAACCAGGACAAACATTCATACTAAGCCCAAGTTAGTTCAAAACACTACTTTTAGCACACATTCTCAAGTAACTAGTAGCACTAAAAAATTGCAAGTCTTGAAGAAAATAGCTGATAATTTCCACATAATGTTTTAACGGACGAATGTCAACATATCGGCAGCTCGTGTCACTTGAGTGAATTAATCTTGACAAAGCGATAACTTACACGTTCCTGTCTCATTGCTTGTGTAAAATTGTGTAACTGTCTGCAGTGCCTGGCCATGTTCAAACTTATCATCCCCTAGACGCTCTGTACGAATACGGTCATCCCTGGTTGAACTGCTTCACATTAAGAAAAGTTTCAAACCATTATAAAAAGATTATGGATCCAATGTTCTAAAATGTTGCTGAAATCACTGAAAATTCAGACCTTGTTCAATGATACGACCAGCAAGTCATGACTGCTAATTATTAATATGAAATAAGCTTTATTGATTCAATGATGTTTTTGCTGCCCTCAAATTGCCAGGTTATTTTCGAGGAAAACCAGTTCTTTACCTGAAGGAAACCCCCAAACTTTGATGATATAAATTTGCTTCAAAAATATGGATTTTACCAAATAATCTGATGACTCACACAGACTACCATGAGATTTTGTTATCAAGAATTATTACCTAAATGTAACGAGACCTTTAATGAGTCTCTCTGTATTTTCTGATAATGTATCTGGCAATAACAACTCGGCAGGTTGAACATGACTGACTCTGGTTTCCAGTTCACTACGACTGACACCGTCTTCAAAACAGTCATAAATTAAATCACCAGTGCTTGGCTGAATGGACTGTAAATAAAGAGAGAAAATCATAATGCTACTATACAGAACCATAGAAAATTTCACATACAAATATTAAACAGTCATTTAATATGAACTAAACTGTTGATAAATTATCAATTCACAAAACAGCCGCATCGCAAACGAAGCCTAGTTGCCAATGGATACCATAGTGAAGAGATAGGTTGCCATGGCAACTGCGATTGATCGCACTGTGCGACGGCCCCCTGTCTGAAACTGAATAAAGTATTTCGATCTCTCAGTAGTTGTGTCAAATTCAACCAATCAATCCCTGGGCAATAGTATCAACCGTGCTTATCACATGGGCCTTTGTTGAACAAAAAATGCCATGGCTTTACGTACTTTAGCCATAAATGTATTGTAGTGACCAGAGATTGCACCGCTAATCAGGACATGAAATGTTACAAAATGTGCATGGATTGATTGATTGATTGGTGTTTTACGCCGCGCTCAAGATTATTTCACTTATATGGCGGCGTTGCCAGTTTTATTGTGGGAGGAAACCGGGCTCTATGCCCGGAAGATACCCACAACCTTCCGTTGGTAACTGGCAACCATCCCACAAAATGTGCATAGAAAAGAGGTGATATATACTTTTAGATTTACACACACATGAATGATCATTATCACATAAGGAGGAGGATATTGAAATCATCAACCAATGAATCAAAAAGCCAATTAGTCGGAATCAAGGGTTATGGCCCCTTTGTTTCCATGAACGGAAAATTAATACTAGGAGACCAATTGCTTGATGGCCTCACTTGTATTTAATGTGCAAAGCATTTTGGGGGATTGAAGGATGTCCATATAATTTTTCAAAATGGCGGAAGGAATAATACTGTATTGAGAAGAAGGTGATAAAGGCGCAAAATTAACCAGAAAAATGTGTCGATAAAAACATTATATGTCAACAATGTTTTCCAAAGAAGTGACATCTTGCTATAGTACAGGTAAACAAAATGGCGAACAGAGGTACATAGTTTACCCATAAAGCTTTGTCTAAATCTATGTGACGTCATCAGGCTCGGCGATAATTCAAATCAAATGTTTTGAAAGATATTTCTTAGAGTGGCATGAGCTCCCAAAATTCACACTTTTTTTCACAATTTCTGATCGTCACGACAGTAAGAGGCTTTGAAGGCCATTGAAAAACTAAATGATTGGCGTTGAAATGAGGAAAATCCATACAGTATGTGGCCTGTACGAACCGAAAACGTGTTCGAAAAGTAAACAAAATTTAAATAACCGGGACGACCATTCATTCATTCTAAGCCAAAGTTAGTTCAAAACAACACTTTATTGTACATTTTCGTGACTAGAAGCACTAGAAAGCTTCTGAATTATATGTCTTGAGAAAAATAGCCAATAATTTCAACATTCTGTTTTAACGTCAAAATACAAAAATTTTGGCAGCTCATGCCAAGAACTTACCATAATAGCTATAGTCTGAGGCTTTGTTTTGGAGGCAGCTGGTTGTGAGGTTTCAAAGATACACATCAGATGGGTGTTACCCCCACCACTGGACAAAGCTTCTGGAATTTCTTCATTACAAATATCGGATAAAGGATCAACATGTACGATGGTTAAGGAATTTCATTGTGAATTCAGGTTTATAATTGGTCATTTGGATAGAAAAATACTTTTAAATTAAGTTTTATAAAAGGAAAAATCCCTATCCTTCTATGGTAATGGTAAAGTTCTTTTTTTTAAGTTTTAAAGTCATGATTCAAGCCATTTATCATTCCCAGGCTCGTCCTTTGTTTACATTGGGAGTACTGAACAAACCAAACTTTCAATTTTAAATTAAAAATACAAAAATGTAAAAAAAAAAAAGTGCTTAACTTATTCTTACTGAGAAAAATACAGAAAACAGTCTTCTGGATTTTCGCGGCACGTGTGCCTTTAAACTAAAAATTAAGTCAATGAAGCATAACAAAAGATGGTCAAAATTAACAGGATATCTTCTCCAATGAGTGTAGATTTTGTATATAAAGCAGTTAGCTCCCTTGAAAAAGGGGCCCCTTTGTTTTCTCCAGCAGCTTTCAGTGCAGCAGTTTCAGTCTGTTTAACTACTCCAACCTACAGGTAAACAGAGATTGTCTAAAATTGATAATGATGACCAAAGACAAATTTAATTGATCGAATAAAAATACAGAATGACAAATATTGAAAAAACTAGTAAACAAAATTTAAGAAAAGAGAAGCAAGTTAACAGATTAGTAAAAATAACAGTTGAATGTAAAAATAAAACATAACATATGAGCTAATGTTATAATGTAACAATTTGCATTGAGATTATAGTATATACCATGGTGAATTGAAAAACCATGATCAAAGCAAATATAATAACAACAAAAGATTGGAAATTCTGAATTATAGTTGTTTTCAAAACTGTTGACTCTGGCATTAAAATAAACATTGGTACCTTGTATCCTGCTGCCACTAATCTACGAACATGGACAAAAAGACGGTGTGTTGGAATACTGGCTGTCATAAAATTGTGATCTGGATGACAGAATATTTTCAACACCTGAGCTGCTATCTGCAAGTCAAGTATAAATACAATTAATACCTTGTTCATAACAAAAACTAAAAAACAATTCGGTTTGATTGTTCCGAGCTCAGAGAGCTATCAAATTAACATTTACACATATAAGACTGGGAAGAGGGAATTTTTGTATTAGCAGGGTAAGATATGGGGGCCGTTTCACGAAACTGTCACAAAGTGTGATCAATCGCAGTTACCATGACTCCGTATCTCTTCACTATGGTATCCATTGGCAACTACGCTTCGTTTGCGATGCGAATGCTTTGTGAAACGAGCCCCAGAGATCCTAACAAACCGAGATGTAAATCTACAATCAGTTCCCTGTTATTCTTGGGAGGTGGCCTGATGAAAATTTTCACACAGCATTCCTTTGATTATTTGGTCTAATTTGATTGATTGATTGGTGTTTTACGCCGTGCTCAAGATTATTACACTTATATGGCGGCGTTGCCACGTTTAGTGTGGGAGGAAAGCGGGCTCTATGCCCGGAGGAAACCCACGACCTTCCGTTGGTAACTGGCAACCATCCCACATAGGTCATTTGAGTGGTCTAATTTGGCGAGGGGTTTATAAGATGAGGGTTATGTGTGTACATGGCAAAACTCCTAAACCTTACCTCTGCATCTTCCCCAAAGAAACGATATTTATAGCCACATTCCACTAACAACACTGCAGTGGGGTTCTTCTCTTTGATAGCCATAAACTGCAACTCTAAAGGGGTGTATTTACATTTTGTTCTTTTATTTGAGGTAGATTGACTTTGTATTTCCGGAGACTTGTATTTCAAACTTGTAAATGTATCTTGGAGATTTGTGGATGATGTGTTATTAGACAATGATGAATCTCCATGACTTGGGCCTGCATCAACATCATCTGAAATCTCCAGTATGCAGGGAATTCCTTTGTTTATATTTTTACCAACCAGAGTTTTCTGTACATTAGATTTTGGAGTGCTGTGTTTTACACGCCCAGAAAATTTGTTAGTTTCCTTTGCTAAAGTGTTATCCGCAGAAAAAGAATCCAGTTTTTGTTTGGTTTTTACAGACAGCAAACATGTTTCTGTAGATTCTACATCAGCATTTGTTAGCTCTGTTTTGAAACGTTTTGAGGAAACCCTGGTATTATTTTCCTCATTGTTATGGCAGGTCAGTTGTCTCTTCCTTTGGGGTATGCCCTTTTCAGAGGCCTGAAAATGACAAATAAAGGATGAGAATAGAAATATAGGAACATGAATTTGTTTGAGTGGCATTTAGAAGCTGAAGAATACAGTAAAAACAATGGAGGCTATATGGATTACAACTTCTCAGTTTCTGTATATATTGTACTTGTCTTGGTTTACCTGTCACTTTGCTTGATAAAGATGTTAGTATCTACATAGAAACGTTGCAACCCTATAAAACCAGAAGTTGTAATCCATATAGCCTCCATTGTTTTTAGGAACATGAAGGCTAAAAATAACTGCGGTTGCCCAAGCAACAGTGACAATCAAAAATTATTTGTAATTTTTTTGTATAAATAGGTCATACATTTTATGGGTCAAGTAAACCAGGCTCTTTGCTCTAAATCCATTACCAAGTATCTGACAACTCTTCTACACAGGGTAATGGAATAAAAAATAACATTCCGCAATTTTTCTTTAGACTCAGTCGGATTCGAGCCTGTGGCACCAATAACGAAATGTCTAAACTAGACTAGACATCTGTCGACTGAGCTACAAAGGCCCCAATTAACATTGAATTATGGCTAATAATTTGGTTTGAATATCATCAAACAAAAGTATTCAAAGAGATGAAAGGAAATTGTGAAGAATCTTCTGAGAACGTCGAATGACACAACTTCATGTTTAACATAAAATAGTATACGTTGTACCTGTGCTCTTCTATATAAAGGAAAGTGAACCATCAGATGATTCTGGAAGATTTAAATACGTTTGAACGTACTTCCTCAGGACAACAAGAATAAAGAGACCAGGGGGGCGTTTCATGAAGCCGTCACAAAGTGCGATCAATCGCAGTTGCCATGACTCCGGATTTCTTCACTATGGTATCCATTGGCAACTACACTTCGTTTGCGCTGCGAATGCTTTGTGAAACGAGCCCCAGAGTTCGAGAGTTATGATTACAACAAATAAAATAAAAAACGTTATCACCTTCTGCTTAGCGCTGCTTGAAATGAAGTCATCTTCAGTTTCAATCAATATGTCATCATCATCTTTATCACTGGAATTGGTACTGGTAGATGTTTTTGATGCAAAGAATTTTGAGATTCTTATTTGTTTCTTCATATCAAAACCTAAACCATATCAATTTCCCTGTGTAATTGTAATCATTCTTCTTCTGATTCTGAAATCTGTTTACGATCCAAAGATCCTCAATGAGAAGGCTACAAAATAAAAAAAAAATAAATAAAAAACTACCGGGTATTTGGCTTGACCATAAAAAAGGCACGATAAGCAATAGTCCTAGAGAGTAAATTGCATATATAGGCCTATTGAGTTTTTTGCAGACAGATGCTGATTGATGTTGGGGGAAGAAACTGGGCTCTTTGCCTGGAGGAAACCCCCGACCTTTGGGCAAGTACCTGGGATTATCAAGTTATAACGAAAAAATAAGAAATGACATCCCGGAAAACGTTTGGTAAAATCGATATTTGGCCTAAAATAAGCTGCCAGATTTACTAAAAAAACGTGTTTATTATTACAAAATGCCAAAAACATCAAAACATAAACCTTTCGTTGATCTGACAAACAATCGACTGCTTCAGATTTGTTCCAATTTTTCCAACTTAAATATAACACGGAATACGCAATATTTAGCTACATGTATTTCAATGTGAATAGATTAGAAATATTAGTAATAAAAAATATTTAAAGACTGGGTAAAAATGGTTGTAGTGAGCATTTGTTTTATATTATAGTTCTAATTAATATTTGACCAAGAAAAAATAATATCCAGTCCGTCTTCATCGATGGTTATAATTTTTAATCCCTGTCAAAAATTTGACACTGTGAGTTAACTCAAGTTTAGTATATGTTTAAAAGAGCTATCATATTTTTATATTGCTTTGGAACTGACAAAAACTGTTTCATGGAATGGATGTCGGCCATGCGTTTAATTGATTACATATCTATTTTTATAGTTACACTCCAAAAGCTACTTAACAGCTAACTACTGATTGTGGAGGCTCTGTTGTTGTTGTATTTATAACTTGTGATGTTATCATGTAAATCAGCTCTATTTCCTGTACTTCACTTCAGTAAAGGTCTTACTCCGTTATTTATAATTTCTGACATTTGTTGGTCGTCGACCTGGTACAGACCAATAAATATCCAAACATAAATAACGAGGTACCTGCAGTCGACATTTAATGTTATTGAATTATATTTCCTGGTACCCCTAGGCTAGAGAAATTCCGGTAAAAGCGGTATTGAATCCAGTTTTGTCAAATAACCCCCCAAACTGAAACAGGTCGTGGAAAATCGCCGACCGGTGGGTTGTCCATCAAACGACGGAGAATAGACCCCTTCGAACAGTGCATGTTCCAAGCTTGTTGTGAATGGCTACTTCTACCTTCAAAGTCAACCCGCCGCATGTGCCAAAGCCGGTGAAATTTATTTCTCAAAATTCTAAAACAAATGGTGCCCTTTTAAGCATGTGCTTTAAAATAAACCGATGTATCTACTCACATGCTTCACCTATCGGCGTGTAGAGCACGATCTGTAGTTTAAAAAAATTACCACAAGGCTTAAATCCATGCTCAAGTAAGGTTTACCCACCGATCGATGGACAACCTGCTGCTCGGCGACTTTCCCCAACCTGCCCATTGCAGATAATAGAAGTTAATACGAGAAGCGTATCAGTTGCCTAACAACCAATTTTATTGTACACCCAACTCTTATGCCTCTCTCAGCCAAGCCATTATGCTCTACGGCCGATGACAGCAGATTTACTAAAGGAGACATGATCTTGTAAAATCTTAGCGACCAGAAAAAAATATTATCATATGGGCATGCCATAGGATTTCGTTGATTTCATGGTAATCATCGATTCTGGTAGCCTGTTGTTCTAAAAATACGGAAACGAAAATCTGTTACTCATCATGAAAGCCAGTATATGGTATGATGTTTGGTTTCCCAGCATTTCAATGTACGGAACCGATTCAATGTTTCCGACTGAAATTATATGGCCTGATGGGGTGAAATTTGTCAAGCTATCCAAATAAACTTGACTATTGCCTTCACGCTTGTTGAGGTATTTTCGAAAATTGTAAACACCACATTGGATGTACGATAACTGGTTCCCTCGACTTGGCAACATCCGGCAGACGAGCAGGTTCAAGCTCAGGCCTTATTTTTTCATGGAAATAATCTTTCTGTTACGTGAAGCTTACGCAACAAAAAAATTCATGTCACCCTTCGCACAGGGTAAATCGGCAGTTTGTAAATAAATATATATATCTTTTCATGCCAAGTCAGACACAAAACAATGTTGCTTTGAGTGTAGTTGTGGGCTTTGAAAACAAAGTGTACAACTTCAGCGCTGAATTACCTCAGCGTTGCTGCAGTCTTTCCACTGCTAGCTGCAATATCGTCTATATATTTGAATCTATTTCTGAGAAAGGCAACCAAAATCTGCTCAAACACAGTTTAAGACTATTTAATAAATGCAAATGAAAGAAAAACTAATTGTTACAAAATGTAAATGTCTCTATATTTTGCAGCCCATCATGCACCTACCACTTAAATTTGAATGTTTAAATTAACAATAGACTGCACATGTTTCAGCTCAACCTATCGGACAAAGAATGTTTATTTTTGGATGATTGAGAAGGGGTAATCATTAATGCAGTCATGATGAGTGTGCCACCCATGGTTTCTTTTCTTGGTGGAGGACTTCCAAACCTGAATTTACTTGAATCGGTCTTGGCTGATGTAGACAGTCGACTTGAAGAAAATGGCCAACAGTAAGATGCTTTTTTTTCATAGGCAATTAATTTTTTACTTAATTTGAGTGATAAACAGACAGATGATACAATTTATGTTTAATGTGACAATTAACTTTTTAATAGGAAACCTCAAGTGCTAAGAGATTGGAATACAGCTTAAAAGTTTAATACTATCGTTATATATCTTGCAGAATTGATGGCTGTCTATCTGATCTTCTCAAGCAATGTAATCGTTTGAATGGAGGCAAGTCATTCCCCACACCAAAGGATGCACTCCAGTATATGGCAGATCACCACTGCTTGGAGAAGACCAGCTGCTATGACCCTGACCTGGATGAAGTCATGAAATTTCTGAATCACATTGTATGTTTTGCTTTCAGTTTTGCAATTACTTATTCTTGCAATTAAGCGTTTTTCTAGTCTTTGCAGGCATGATTTTTTCCCATGATTTACTCTGTATGCCGGGTTGTTCCTAACTGAATTAGGGGGGGGGGGGGGGGGGGGGGGGTACTGTGAGCCCCATGAGATAAAAAGAAACCCCTATACAATACTTGGAGTCCAGTTAGTGTTTTGATTGACAACATCATCTAGTGTCAAGGATGCAGGTTTTAAGGGTTTGACAAATCCCTGTATGTTTAGACACTAAGCCTGTGGTAACAAAGAATTTAAATCCATGTTTTCCCCTCTCACTTTGTATAATTTGATATGTTTATGTTCTATAGATCAGTGTCTCTAGATAGAGATAATCAATTGCTAGATTCAGACAAATGTATCTGTTTACAAAATACTATTTATATTAAAGACACAGTTTGCATGATCTATATTTTTGTTTCCACAGATATTTGAAAATGTTGATGATATTGCCATTTCTGTTTAATTAACAGTTGCATACTTTGGATGACTACCCTGGATGTGAAGAATCTGTACTGAAAGAATTATTATCTTTTTCTGAACATTCTGGTGTATCTTTACCGACATGCTCGGCAACAAAAAACGATGTAAATGACTCTATGGTATCCTTACACACTGTAACAGACACGGGTGAGTTGGCAGTCTCCCAACTCTGGGATAAAGTCACACTGCGATTAAAGAGAGCTTTTCTTGATAGATTATGTAAATTAACGTTGATCCAAAGCTGTCCGGAGATTGATGTGAATGGTAAAAAACGATTAGAGTATGTACAGAGCTTGTGCTCCTTGTTTCCTGTAGAACATGTATGGGAAAAGTACCGAACAATAAGAATACAGCAGCTCGGCAAATGTTTTGGTACCCTATTAAGTGACGGGGGCTCTGATGACGTGGACATTATAGAGGCAGGGAACAATTGTGATGAGCTTATTGCGATGATTGTTACTATGATAAACGAAGATTTCATTTTGTTAAACTCTGGTAAATTTAAGAGAACTGTGAACACATTACATGCTCTTCACGATGTTTACCTGGACAAGTTTACGGACGAGATGTCGGCGTTGGTCGATGAAATCCAAGATGAGATGGCGTGCAATGCTAAAAAAGGTAACAAATCGATGCCTCATTCTCACAGTGAGCTAGGTTTACAAGGATCCCCTGCACATCTGTTGAAGCGTGGAGGAAAGACTAAAAGCCTGGACAGTATGTCAGTGTTGTCTGTAGAACAGCTTCCCCTGACTAACCTCGCTAAACCTGCCTTATCTCCCCATTACCTGAGAGTCATCCTGAAGGTGGTCACTGCATTCATACAGATTGACCAACATATGGAGGAACTTCACAGCACCATGAGCTGGCAGGTAGGAGGATCAAACAACAAGAAGACCAGAAACAAAGGGAGCATTAGAGGTTTGTAGAATATCTAATTCAGAAGTTTTTTTTTTTCAACATTGCTTTAACCAGTTTGATACAGAATAGCATATATCTTTGATAAATACATTTTATTCTGTATGACAGTTGAAAGGAAATAATGTAGATCTTTCTGTTTTGTTCCGTACTTCAGGGGTTTTAAAAGCTAGCCCGAGCCCAGATTTGATGAGACGCCCTATGTCAGCTATGTCGTATGAGTCAACTTTATCTGATACTTCAACTCCATCTCTTGATAACTCCTTATCAAGCACCATGTCAGGAGCTTTCAAAACACCCAAAGGTTAGACTCGTAAAGTTCCATTGATTACTCATTAGATCAGGATCAAGTTAAATAAGAATACCACCTTGTTTTTACAGGATCTGGCTTATTTTCAGTATTTCTGTTGTAATAATTTCTCTGAGACTTTTAGCGAGGAGCAAAATTTTTAATGAAATCGTTCAATCATTGAAGACATCCATTGCTTATTAATTGAATATCAATGCCCTTGCAGGGGGTGTTATAGGGAATATTATATCCATTTGTCACTTTTCTTCTGCTATATTTGTTACAGTTATTGAGAAGACCCAGGTTGAAGACAGACCTCATTGGGATTGGTCTCATATGTTCAAAAAACTGTCCCCGGAACTGTCTCAGTGTGTTGACTACTTGATTCACCAATCCCGCTACGCAAACCTTAACAATGATCAGACTGCACTGAAAGAGGGCCGGGAGCTTGAAACATCGCATGTCGATAAGAAACTGATTGGCGGAAAACTTGACTATCCCAGGACTATATTTAAGGTCGGCTTTTATTACAGTCACCTTTTCAAGTTTATGTTTCACTCAGACCTCAGATCAAGATTTTGGCCGTTGAATTCCTTATTGATTCATGCCTAGTACTTTATTTTTATAGGCTTTTCTTCAAGGGACTATTTGTGTAGATTTGTCTACATTTTTGGTAAAACTTCTGCTAAATAGATAAATACGATTTGATTAGCTTTGTATGAAAGTTGGTAAGTCGATTTTCCGCAAAAACTGTATAATTAACGAGCAATTTGTGTGAATTCTGTGGTACATTGTTTACTGTCTGACAGACAGTTTCGGGTTAATGTAAACAGAGGTCCTACATGAGTGAACCCTTTACTGTAGTGAGTTGTGAAGGCGTTACTTATATTCATCTACATGTATCTGATAAACTGTAAAGAGCCAACGTTCATATTTCTACGTAAACCGGCCCTCGTCCAAAAACAATAGACACTTCCAGTTATCACAGTGTATATACAGAGAATCAATCCATTATTTGTTAATTATGACGGTGTGCACATATTGATTTACAAATTTATTTTTTCCCCTTTCTGTATTTCAACAATAAACCACAGTATGTAATCAGGTAAAGCTATGTTTATTTTGTAGTCATGTGAGAATTTCTTCTCAGTGTTAGACCTGGTGGTTCCTTTGGCAGTAGCGGGATCTGACCCTGTCTTCCAGGTCATCCGCAGTACTTTTGTCGACACAGCAACCCTTGGCATCAAAGACTTCCATACTTTCCTATCTAAGGTGGGTATGAATGAAAGACAAAAAAAAAGTCTTTAAAAGCTGTGAAAAGATTTTAGTTCAAAATGTATATTTTTCTGTAAGAACAAAATTGTGAACTTAATTGGCTATTTTGTCTAGAAATAGGAGCTTTTCATTGATACTGGTCTCAAGAATGTACAGTACATTTAAGTTTTAAACTAAGTTGAGCCTAAAATCAATCAACAGTTGACTCAGTTATTTAAATGTTGAATTTTTTAACATTATTTTGGTTTGCCACAGAGTTATGGATATTCCTTTTCCCAATCTCATTTATTTAGTTTTTTGATCATTGTCCAAACCCTCTTATTGTCATGAAAATCAGAATTTATGGAAAAAGTTTGAATTTTGACAGCTTAGGCCTTTTCATAAACACTTGAAATTAAAAACAACAAACTTTTATACATACAATGTATCTGTGTGTTCATCCTAATGACTTGATTGTAAGTAATACTGTATTCCCAAGATAGAAAATCAACACTTCATTTGAACAAATCCATCTCTGTTTAAAGTTTTGTGGAACAGCGATGTTGTCATCCCATTGACCTCTTTATTTTTCAGCTGAGTACAGATGTTCCTGGTAAATCTCCAGTGAAACTACTGTATCTGATACTGTCTACTTCAGCTTATATCAGAAACCACATTTTGCACTATGAAAACCTACTTAACGGGGATACTGCAGGGTAAGTGTACAAGAGTCATCATAAACTTTAGTGTCAAAAATGTTGCTATCCAACTATAGACATCTTTTTAGCTCTCTGATAATAAGTGATTGATTGTTTGGTGTTTTACGCTGCGCTCAAGATTATTTCACTTATATCGCGCTTTGCCAGTTTTATTGTGAGAGGAAACTGGGCTTTATGCTGGAGGAAACCCACGACCTTCCAGTGGAAACTGACCACCATCCCACATACAGTGTAGGTCGTTCGAGTGAAATTTTGAAGACTGAGTGGGATTTAAACCTGCGATCTATTGGAAGGCCGGTTGGCTGAATGAATAAGGCAGCCAGCATTTAGTGCTGGTGATAGGTGCCATACTCTGGGACGCGGGTTCGATTCCCGTTTTGGGCGTCACCCAAAAATCGGCAGAAGAATTTCTACCATATTTTCAAGAAAGTGTAATCCCAAAATAACGAGAATACTATTGGAAGGCTGTTCGGATTGAGCGTCCAAGGCTCTACCTACTTCACGGAGGCCCTGTTCTGATAATAAAATGATGACCAAGTGATGATATTTCACTGTACATGATAGATACTTGTAATGATTGTTTTTGGAGAGGAAAGGGAATTCCCAACAGACTTAATGTCCTTCCCCTATACACAATGTACTTAAATAGTTGAAAACCATGTCCAAGTTTCAGAACTTTTCCATTCTGAGTATCAGTTTAACTTATGACAAATTGAGGGAAGATATTACTCTAGTTGGTATAAATCACCTACAATTTGAGACTATACCTTTGAGAGACATGGTCAAATAGAATGTAACACTTTGCGGACATATTTTTCCAGGAAGAAGTTGTTCTCTGGCATTTATAAGCTTTTTGTGGAATTGGTGGAAAACTTAACTAGTCAGATATGCCAACAACATACACACCTATTGGCAGAATCTGTACTTTTTGACCCAGAAAGCCAGAACTGGATGGATTCTAAGGAATTTTATGAGGTATTGTTCTCTTTAACTCTAGGAGAAATTAAGTCCCCAAACATAATTGCTTGAAATGTAAAATTTGAACCCTGTTAAAGTTTGCGCTTTTATTCTGTATATAGAAAGTATGTATAATCTATTTAAAAACTATTTTTGCACTGATCTATATAACCTACCAGGCCTCAGAATTTAAGGATTACTAAAGGGACATAATTCTGTATCAAAATATAACTTTCATCCCATTATGTATAATGTGTTGTCCACTCAATAACTTGAGAACACTTTATCATATCACTTTGAAACTTGAATAGTGTGTTGAGCTAATGGAAAACAGGGATGGGATTGTTGGTTAGGATTCTGTTAATTTTATGCGGGGCGCCACAGCCAATTTACCTCGTTCCCAATGTATAATGTGTTGTCCACTCAATAACTTGGGAAGGGCCAGGCTATAGCGTATCATTGTGAAACTTCAATAGTGTGTTGACCTCCCGGAAATGACGGATGGGTTTGTTTTTTACGATTCTGCAAATTTTATGCTGGGCGTCAGGGCCAATTTACTTTACTCTCAATCTATGAATTTTGTGTCTGCTCCATAACTCAAGAACGCTTTGTCGTATCACGTTGAAATTTGAAAAGTTTGTTGTTCTTCAGCCAAAAACAAATGATTGCTTTTCCATTATATTAGTCACTATATTCTAAATCAGTTGACCGGGAGCATATGCCATCTTATGATGGCTCTTATTCACTCCATTACACTATTTGGAATTTGAAGAGTTACAGGCTACTTAAAGGGGCATGAGCTGCCAAAATGTTGATATTTTGACGTTGATACAGAATGTTTAAATTATCAGCTATTTTTCCTAAGATGTATAATTCAAAGACTTTTTAGTGCGCCTAGTCTCGGGAATGTACGTTAAAGTATTGTTTTGAGCTAACTTTTGACTTAGAATGAATGAATGGTCGTCCCGGTTATTTAAATTTTGTTTACTTTTCGAACACGTTTTCGGTTCGTACAGGCCACATACTGTATGGATTTTCCTCATTACAACGCCAATCGTTGAGTTTTTCGATGGCTTGTAAAGCCTCTTACTGTCGGGACGATCATAAATTATGAAAAAGTGTGAATTTCGGCAGCTCATGCCACTTTAACAAAAGTTGGGGGCTTGAGTTGCTGAACCTTGCAACTTGGGCATATAAATGAAATAATATTGAGTGCGACTTAAAACGTCAATCTATCTAGCTATATTGTATTTCCATTACAGAACGAGAGATGTTCATTTCCTATCCAGATGTGGAATCATCATTTACAACTGTTACGAGATGATTTATGGTCCATCTGTCCACCCAGACTCAGCCAGCAGATATTTACATCCGTTCTCCAAGAATCTTTAGATGGCTTAGGTCAGAGCTATTGCAGAGTTCAACCCAGCTATAGACGCACACCACAATTCAGGTAGAATTTCAATTCTATACGATTTTTCTAAATTGTCAAATCGTATTTTTATAATTGTATGTTTAGCTTATCAATTGGACAGATGGGATTGTTTTACAAGATTCTGCAAGTCATGTGTATAGCCCCTAATTTTACTCCTAAAACTCATTGTGTGACACTGTTTGAATTTTTCAGAACTGATGTGCTGACGATATTACTATGTGTGAGTGAATTGCTTTATCCAAGCTGTAATTCTGTCACTAAATACCTGGATGTGAACAGATCTCAAGCGGCACACTACAACATACATAACCAGTGCTGCCATCTATTGGCTGCTCTTGCCATTATTGCTTCCCCTTTGGAAGCTCTTTACAAGTAAGGTGTTTTTTTATTGGATATATAGGTTTATGCATTGATTTTATCAATGTTAACACCTTCAATTGTTTGTAAATTATTCTTCAAACATTCATAGACTAACAACTTCACTATATTCTACAGGTAAACATTCCTTAATTTGGATTTTCCTTATATGAAATGTTTTAAACTCAAAGAATTGTGTTCAATTAAAAAATATTATAACAATAATTACTTTCAAATGTCCAAAATTCTGTATGAGCTTTCCACATTAACAGAATTGACATTTGATTATTGTGGTTTCAGGATATTTAAAAAAGGTTTCACTGGCAGGAAGGTCAGTAGCTGGCAAGACACCTTGTCAGATAATGATACCAAAGGTTATCCTAGCCACTGGTTATCATGTCTAAGACCATACCTTATTCCTGAAGGACAAAGACAGTAAGTAATCAAAGTCAGATATACAATTCCTATAATAACAGTTTATTGTCCCTGTGATTATTAAAGTAAATGCCCTGAGGCTATTTCTTAATACATGTATGCCTGATGTAAGCCCAATGCAAGGCCTAACTTTCATGGCAACATATACCATCAACATTACATTACGACCAGGTGCAAAGTTACGATATGTTTACAATGTAAGTGTGTTGAGAAACAGTCCCCAGGTCACAGATAAACCTGGGGCTTAAGCTGCCTAAACCTATCCCTATTAGTAGTTTAAAATAAAAACAAAAACCCAATTATTGCCATATTTTTTTCATTTAATGTTGCATAAATGAATGTTTTTCACATACTTAGGCAACTGTGAATTAGCAAATGAAATTGTCAGATTGCCAACTTAGTGTTGATTTGAGTGCCTTATCTTGTCAACTTAGTGTTGATTTGAGTGCCTTATCTTGTCAACTTAGTGTTGATTTGAGTGCCGTATCTTGTCAAATTAGTGTTGATTTCAGTGCCTTATCTTGTCAAATTAGTGTTGATTTGAGTGCTGTATCTTGTCAAATTAGTGTTGATTTGAGTGCCGTATCTTGTCAAATAAGTGTTGATTTGAGTGCCGTATCTTGTCAAATTGGTGTTAGAACAAAAGTTTATGTTCCAGTAATGAAGTACTTTCAGTGTTCAGAAGGACCTTCATGGCTTATTTCATCAGCACATGTGACCTTAATTATTGCTTTTCAATAATTATAACATATGAATTAATGTAACTGATGTAATACTAGTTTAAGAGATTTCTCTTCTAAACCGGGTTATGCTACCGTGTTACTTTTGAGTGTGGCATCAAAAACCTTCTGTATGTTTTTTCTCTTTATCACTTAAGCTATGAAGAAATGCAGACGACATCAGCTGTTCATATCCAGGTTAAATTACTGACCTCTCAACCTGCACCACACTGGCCTATGATTGTACAGGTAATGGAAACTTTTCTATCTCTTCCAGCCTGTTTCTTTAACTCAGTAATCTTGAGCGCGGCGTAAAACACCAAACAATCAATCAATCTTTAACTCAGTCTAAGCCTGTCTTACAAAGCTGGCATAAAGATATGCCCACATGGGTGTAATAGTATTAACAGCTTTGTAAGACAGGGCCTGCAGTGCTGAGGCAATCTATCTCCACCTAGGAAAAGTTACCCCCCTTGGTGTGCTCTCTACTAAAAGGAGGAAACATTGTCCCACTCTCGCAAAATTTCCAGGACAGGCTTAATGTGTTTAGTGAATGGGGAAGTTACAGAATACTGTAAATGTAACTTTAGATCAAACTATTTCATTGGATTTTAGACCAGATAATAAAAATCAAAATAAAGGCGTTTAATGAATTAATAAAACCCCAATGAAATTGTCTGTAAATAGTTCTCTTTTGTTATTTGCATGCCTGTGTATTGCAACTAAAACAAGGGTGCCCCACTGACACCATCAAATGCACTTCTAATTTAAAGGGCTAATTGAAATAGAACGTATTGTATTTTTTCCACAACAATACTAGCTCAATAGTTTTATCACTATTGAGTTATTTGGTTATAACATTCACGTGTTATTTCTTCTACCTCACATGACCTGGTATAAATTTGATATTATTGTTTGAATCCTCTGAATAACCATTGGTTTATAGGGACAATACCACATTTGTACTCCTCTACAGTGTTGTTTCAGTTGAGCAACACAACTTTGGTATTAATGCATAGGATGACTTTTATAAGGCCACAAATATCACAAAAATTGCTGACAATGTAGTTCAACAAGAAATGTTTTGACTGTGACTTACAGCTCTATGCATCCTTTGTAAGTAAATGGAAAATAAATGTAGTTGTAAAACAAAATTTCTTATCTTTATATACTTAAAAATTGAATATGACGAATACAGGTCCAATATGTTTTTTGATATCTGTATTTATTATCCTATTTTGTTTTTTATTTCAAGTCTGTGGTTATGAAAGATTTCACCTTGTCCATTTTGATCCTGACGTCAGCCATTGACAAATTGCATCAGAAGAAGTTTCGACCAATCAGTGCATTTGTTGATAACAATGAGAAAGGTCAGAGTTCAGCGCCACCCATTGAAGAAGATTCAGGCCAACGTAACAGTAAAGATGTGGCTCTGTGTAAAATGGAGGTCAAAGTATTGTTTGACAGCTTTTTCTATGTACTCTTACGCTGTTGCCATTTCCCTGATGGTATCGGAAAGGTTATTGTACCAGTAATTAACAGGTAAAAACTATACTAGTGCCATTTGGATAGCGTCCATGATATAGGTCAAGGCAATGGATAAAACTCTTGATTAATGATGCAAAAAAAATAAAACAAAAACTACATTTTAACACTTTCTGTTACAAGATATAAATAAAAACTATATTTAGGCTTACCACATTTTTTCTCTTTGTTGGATTGTTAATTATTTAAGTCATTTGGGATATATTTGTAGCATTGCTCAAGTTTTTTATTTGTTAAATCTGTAGGTGTGATGAATGGGAGTTTCTCTCAACAACTACTTACCCTAAAGGACAAAAGGTCAGTAATCTTTGTGTTAAAGTGGTGTGCCCTGCCAAATATCATTCAACCAGAATAACCGTATTTCTTCTAAAGATTCAACTATTCTAATGGCCTAAATTTTCCATTGGGTGAGACAAAAACAGAGATGTGGGGTTGTTTTTAAGGATAACCATTTTCACACGCTGCACAGCAGGTGGTATTGCCTTATATTCCCTCTAATCGACAATTTTTTCTGGCCACATTTAGCATATTTCTTTTCTAATGGTTGGACCCTTATGAGGAAAAAGGTGGCTGATTCTTTAGAAACACGGTAGCTTCATACTTATTAAGACATATAAAATAAGAGCCTTCTGTTGATACCAATCCTAAATATGTATGTTAAGGTAGATTCTATAAGGTTGATTGATTGATTGTTTGGTGTTTTACGCTGCGCTCAAGATTATTTCACTTATATGGCAGCGTCGCCAGTTTTATTGTGGGAGGAAACCGGGCTCTGTGCCCGGAGGAAACCCACGACCTTCTGCTGGTAACTGGCAACCATCCCACATCAGAAACCCCAAGTCAGAAAATTGTCCAATGTTTGGACTGAGTGGGATTTGAACCCGCGACCCATTGGTGGAAGGCTGTTCGGATTGAGTGTCCAACGCTCTACCCACTGAGCCACAGAGGCCTTGGATTCTATAAGGAACACCACTGCTAGAAATGAACTCATGCATCCCCAATATTCGAATTTTGTTGTTACACTTATTTATATTTCCTTTTCAGACGCCCATCTGGCTGGAGAGCATTTATGATCTGATGTCCCCCTTCATTAACAGGTTTGTGACACCTGTCAGCCCTTTCATGATAAATTAATGATTCACGCAATCAGTTGATAAATATTTTATCTAATATTGTACCCCACTTTTTACAGTAGAAGATTTTGAGAGAATAAAATGATTCATTCATGATTAAATCGGCATGAGCTGCTAAAATTGAGATTTCAGTGTTTGAAGTATCCTCAAAGGATTGACGTTAAAATAAAAAATATGGGTAAAGCCAGTAACCCATGGGAACCGAAAATGTGTGTACATCTACAAGATTTTTACATATATCAGCAGAAAGTTTTTATTTTGCACTTTTTTGATGATAATTACCAAAAATTAGCTAATTATGTTTGAACGAAATTGGATCAGCAGACAGGAGAAACGGCAAACACATAGTGAATGTTTGTAAATGGAAACCTATAAAATTGAAATAAGTCCTTGCAGTAAATAAAATATACAGAAATTCCAAGTGTTCTATTGACAAAAATGATGATAAATGTTATGTTTTGCTTAGTATGCTATTAACAAAGTACTGTACCATGTTATATCTATTATCTGTATGACTTTGTAATGATGTGTTATTTTGTAGAGTTGCTAAATCTGTGCTGTAATGACGTGTTATTTTGTAGAGTTGCAAAATCAGTGCTGTAATGACGTGTTATTTTGTAGAGTTGCTAAATCAGTGCTGTAATGACGTGTTATTTTGTAGAGTTGCTAAATCAGTGCTGTAATGACGTATTATTTTGTAGAGTTGCTAAACCAGTGCTGTAATGACGTGTTATTTTGTAGAGTTGCTAAATCAGTGCTGTAATGACGTGTTATTTTGTAGAGTTGCTAAATCAGTGCTGTAATGATGTGTTATTGTGTAGAGTTGCTAAATCAGTGCTGTAATGACGTGTTATTTTGTAGAGTTGCTAAATCAGTGCTGTAATGACGTGTTATTTTGTAGAGTTGCTAAATCAGTGCTGTAATGACGTGTTATTTTGTAGAGTTGCTAAATCAGTACTGTAATGACGTGTTATTTTGTAGAGTTGCTAAATCAGTGCTGTAATGACGTGTTATTTTGTAGAGTTGCTAAATCAGTACTGTAATGACGTGTTATTTTGTAGAGTTGCTAAATCAGTACTGTAATGACGTATTATTTTCTAGAGTTGCTAAATCAGTACTGTTGAAGATCCTGAACAGCCAGGATCACCAGCCTGAGAATACTCCTATCACCGCACTGCTCACTCAACTTCCATGTGGATGTCCGTTACAAAAGAGAGGTGCATTCAACAAATCAGGTAACATCATCAATTGGTTTTACGCCTAATCTGTCCAATCGTCCACTCGTGTCACATAGACAGACCTATCATTCAAAAAGATTTAATCTAATAGACATATTCAGTAAAAAAGGCTGTGTGATGTCTGATATTTGGAACATACCAAAGCAGCGGTGCTGGGTAACGATTCTAACGGTTTCAATCATTTAACTTGGCTGCATAGCACTGGCGGAAAGGTCAATAGGGAGCGCAAGTCTCATAAGAATCATTACGAGATTTTATGATATCAGGTGACAGATTAAGAACGTTTTTGATGACGTTGCAATTCCATTTGACGTATTTTGTTCCCTAACGTCAGGTTTAAACGTCATGTTGGAACGAAAAACGCTCAGTCGCATGCGCAATGCAGTGCCGGTGACAGGAAATATGTGGAATTCACACGTGACTTGCGCTCCCTATTATATCAAACCATCTTAAAGTATTGTCTGTGATTTCTTGATCCCCACCTACTGGAGACTTTCATTGATAACATTTTAATGATGTCATTCCATTGTTAGTTATACATTTGACAATGGCAGAGCTAAACTGATAACATTGGTGCCTGGAAAATGTAGAATTCTTGAGATACTTACTTGATCTCCTGTTAACTTACTTATTTGACAAAGCTACCCCTTAGATCCTCCCATCTTGTGACTCTGCAATGTATTATATATTTGTACATGTGTGTAAGGCTAAAATACCACCTACCCCCTCTCCTTCCTTTATGAAATAGCACAAGCTATATGTGGAACTTACTGGGGTGTTTTCTTTAGTAGGCCACATATTTAAAGGCCCACTTGCCGTCGTAGCCTGTTTAAATTTGCAAAGAAAACCATTTTACATGAGCTTACTACGACTAATACAACTAAACTTAAACATAGGACACATAAAACATGTCTAGTTAGCTTTAGAATGTAGAAATGGGGTGAAAAACAAACAAAGAATCGAAGCCTGATTACAACAACAACGATCAGTGTCGGTCAACCTTGCGTGTTGGATTACCCTAATTTCAGGCCTTTTTATCTGTGGTTTACACTCAAACAATTATCAGCAGGCTTTTCCAGTCGCTGTTAACCGATCGTCAGTCTGAATTTCTCAGATTAATAGGCCTACGTAAAATTACACTGTGCCGTTAGTTCACTCACTCGACTGAAACATAAAATCGCCAATAGGGGGCAGATCGGTTTGTTTACGTTACGGGCACCTAACAATTCAAATTTTAAAATTCAAATTAAAAATACAAAGTGACTTCCAAACTTTTAAATTATGGTAAAAAAAGAAAGTTCCTAACTTATATTGTCTGGGAAAAATACAGAAAACGGACTTTCTTTTTTCATGTAAACAATATTCCTGATTTTCGCGGCATGTGTGCCTTTAACATATGTTTTAATCAGACAGCATTAATAGATTTACGTTTGATTGGAACGTGTGATTTTCAGCGTGTGATGAGAAGGATTTGGTGGAATGGGGTTTGCGTGAGTTGGTCACCCAGTTGACCAGTTCTATAGAGCTACTTCCCCACCCAGTTTATGTTCTGTTTCGGATGCTACAAGATGCAGCTACAAGCAAGAAAGTGAAACTTTCTAGGGACAGTGTGGGTTTACAAGTAAGTGTTTTGTCCTCAATAAATCTAACAGCTTGTCTGTGTGAACTCTTGCGGCTCATAAGTTTGAGAATTCAAAGCTCAATCTTCTTCCTATGGACTACAGGTTCAATTCCCACTGACTGAGTTTTAGTGGGATTATATCCCATACATACCATTGCAGTGTGGCTAGTTTTCTCCAAGAGACCAAGCTCAGAAGTCTGCTTGCTTAAAAACACCATCATAATGAAGTCATTATCTTTGGCGTACCAAACAATCAATCAATTCAACCCTAACTCTGGTGAGTGTAAAATATCTACAGTGTTCATATTTGGTGAAAAATTTTAACTTTCTTAAAGAGGCATCAAAGCAAATTCTTACTAAAAGAATCTTATTAGTAGATGGCTGCATCTACTAGCCAATGGGTCGCGGGTTCGAATCCCACTCAGTCCAAAAATTGGAAAATTTTCTGACTGGGTTTTCACTCGAACGACCTATGTGGGATGGTTGCCAGTTACCAACGGAAGGTCGTGGATTTCCTCCGGGCATAGAGCCCGGTTTCCTCCCACAATAAAACTGGCAACGCCGCCATATAAGTGAAATAATCTTGAGCGCGGCGTAAAACACCAAACAATCAATCAATCTACTAGCCACACTGCAATGGCATGTATGGGCTATAATCCGACTAAAAACTCAGTCAGTGAGAATTGAACCTGTAGTCCATAGGAAGAAGTGGCCTGAAGTGATGTGTATTAAAATACAGGGATGAACACCTCATAGTCAGCTGTCAGCAGATTTTTACCTTTCGATCTTGAAATGTTGCCAGGTAACGGCAGGAATTCAAAGGTTTGCTCAAAGGTGGCTATCGTTTACTGTCTAGAGGTTGGTACAATCACTATGCACTAATCGAAAAAAAAAAATGTGTTTGATTTAATTTTCTAGATAATTGCTGGTTGTCTACGTCACAAGTTAAGTGATCCAAGTAACATTGAAGCAGTAACAGGGATTGAGGTACAACCATTGACCTCTGAAACCTTGACCTCCATCGCTGACAGTATTTACAACACACTAACGTCTACATCTACGAAAAGCTCCTCGGGTACACCCCGTCCTGCCAGCCTCTTTAAGAAGCATAATAAGGATTGGCTCAGCATCAAGTTAGATACCATCATCAGCTTTTTGAACAGCGAGTAAGTACACGCTCCCAAAGTAAATTAACACTAAACAGCAAATAGCTCACACTCACAAAGTATTTTATTATTTGATCTGAAATGCTTTTTTACACAATTTTCAACACAGGTGGGGGCACGCTCTTCGTAAGTGAATAGAACACCTGTCTGGGCTTTCCAAGATGTCTCATTTTATTGGAGGCTTGACGACTGAGTCCTCAATTTCCTCTGATGATTCTTCAAATAAAGACCCTATACTCTTATTATCTATTTTACTTTTCTTGTTGTAAGTAACAACAGCAGTGGATCACTCTTTGGACAATCCATATCAATTTGAATTTTGCATTCTAAGATTGTGGAATTTAGTCAATAAGATTGAACCAGTAGAAAGTCAAGTGTTTTTACTTGCACTGAGGTCTCTGTTTTAGTGAGTAATCTTGAGTGTGGTTTTAAACAGCAAGAAACCAAGCATTCAGTATCTGGTAATAAATCATTAACCTTTTTAAAGCTCAACTCAACCACACCTTTTCTAATGATTGATTTTCTTGAACAGAATGTTTGAAGTATCTGAAGGTAACATGTTAGATGGCTCAGCCCAGGAGTTTGCTGATCAGATCTTTCTATCAGCTGCTACAAACATCCTCAGTTCACCCAGGGGTAAGTCAGGGGCTTATATGAGCAGGGACTTTCTTCCTCATCTAATATTGACGCTTAACCAATTCCTCACACATCTTAGTTTAGGATTCTGTTGTCAACACATGGCCAAATATTCAAAAAGATTCAGGGGCCTCTGTGGCTCAGTAGGTAGAGCGTTGGACGCACAATCCAAACAGCCTTCCACCAATGGGTCGCGAGTTCGAATCCCACTCAGTCCATAAAAAAATTGGAAAATTTTCTGACTGCGTTTTCACTCAAACGACCTATGTGGGATGCTTGCCAGTTACCGCCGGAAGGTTGTGGGTTTCCTCCGGGCATAGAGCCCGGTTTCTTCCCACTAAAAAACCGATAACGCCGCCATATAAGTGAAATAATCTTGAGCGCAGAGTAAAGCACCAAACAATCAATCAAAAAGATTCGACAAATTCCTTACAACTGTTCTGTTACACACATGTCGTTAAATGTTTGGCATGTCTAGGCTGGCGTGGCTGAGATGTGTTTTGGACACATTGTGAACCGTCTCAGGTTTGTATATCAACTGGGTTTATACTCTGATCTTGCAGAATGGTGGGCTAAAGTAACCAACAAACAAAAATACATTGCAAAACCTATTGCAATAGAATCAGTAAACTCCAATAAAGCAAAACAATAGTCTGTCAATGTTCACTTGAAGATTGTTAACAGATAAACTAAAATAGTGTATTGTGATTTTCTCACTGAGCAGTGTTTGAGGCTTACCCTAAATCTTATCAGCCTAAAGCTGTACACATCTATCTTCTCGATCTTGCATTTTTTTCTCCTGTATGAACTACAGTTATACATTGAAAGATCAAATTGCATCTGAAAAAAAAACCTCCCAACATATTAGGAACTTGTTACTCAAGTTAATGAAAAACTGACAGAAATGTTGTTGGCATACGTGTAAATATGGGAGCTCTGTTTTGTAGGTCAGATGAGCTTAGAAATGATTCACAACGTATTGGCCAGAAATCGTAGTTGGTTGGATCGACAGTTAGATATTCACCCTCTTCTACCTGGGTCATCTCCTCAACCAATCCCAACATTTACCCCCAATGTGGAGCCTTGTAAAGTGAGACAACCTCAGCCACTACTCACCTTCAATCAGATTGGCGAATATAGCATGAATCATGTAAGTACATGTAACTTTGGCAAAGTTCTCATCTCAGTTTTAAGTTGACTTTGAGTTAAGTGGATCTCTTAAAGGGTTTCCTCCAGGTCTCTAACGAAATCTGGCAACATTGCCACATTAATGATTGGTCGGTGTTTTACGCCACACACAAGATTATTCATGTTAAATGCAACGGTAACAGATTTGACGAGAAAGATGAAACTAGACTCTTTGCTTGGAGGAAACCCTGACCTTCGTAAAGTATCTGCTAACCCTTCCACATAAGGACCAGCCCCGATAGCTCAGTCGGTAGAACGTCGGCTTCAGGCTTGGGAGATCCGGGTTCAAGCCTGGGTCGAATCAGACCAAAGACTTTAACAGTGGTAGCTGCTGCTGCTTCATTTGGCGCTCAGCAGTAGGAGTTAGAGCAGCGACTGGTTGGCCCGGTGTCAGTATACTGTGACTGGGTGAGGGGGGCTTGCTGGGTGTCTTCGGCAAGTCGTCTCAGTGAGGCAGCACCTAAAAGAGCGGTGGAAATCCGCCCTGGAACAAGTAGACAACGTCTTCATGTAACTGAAATACTGTTGAGCAGGACGTAAAACCCAAATCACTCACTCACTCACTCCACATAAGCAGCAGTGAGATGGCTGAGGAGGTGTTATTGAAAATGTCCAACATTCAAGTCTAATTAAAAAAGAAAATAACTAGAAAACCATGCCCTCTTTCAGGTGCCCTTTGCATGTTACACAATTTTATTGGAATATTTTGAGTGTCGTTGATGTGGTCATTTTGGGGCTCTGGTTGGTATTTTTTATTCTTGTTCTATGCTTTCTGACTTTAGGCTGCCATATTTGACTTCCCGATTGACTGGTACAAACTTTTACAGAGTGACCTGGGTCTGAGTGAAGTTGGTTTTCACACTCTCTTATATAACAGACATGAGATGCAAGATGGAGCCTTTGTGGAGGAGACGGAAAAGAAAGCTGTCCAGGCTTTAAAAAAGAAATTTAAAAATGAACATTATGATATGACTGATTGTTAGGATTTCACAGTAAGGATTATTTCTGGTAGTCGGCTTTTAGTGTTTTACATCTACGGAACAAAAATCCTTTGCCAAACATGAAAAGCCTGTAAATGATATGATTTATATGGAAGCTAAAACCAGTATTAGTTTGTTCCCAGCATTTAAAACTACAGAACGTAAAACACATGTCTCGTTATAAAACATTGCATGTAATACTGTTAGGTTTGAGGGGCATAGAGAAGTTGAAAGTATAACATTAAGAGTTTGTTTAATGTGTTAGGATATCTGTCAAGGTAGAGATGTTATGACCTGCTTATTTAAGTTTGTTTATGTAGTATATTCAAATACTAACTGGTTACGTTGACTGATTATTTGTCAGTCTTACATCTTAGAATTTTTATATCCTAAATGGGCTTGCCGTATTTTTTAGACCACCATGATCTCATGGTGGTCTTATCAAATCGAATTTTGTCCGTGGTCCGTCGTCCGTCGTCCGTCGTCTGTCGTCCGTCGTCCGTCGTCCGTCGTCCGTCGTCTGTCGTCCGGTGTCTGTAAACTTTTCTTGTGATCGCGATTTCAAGAGACCTACTGGTCGGATCTTCATCAAATTTCATAGACATGTTCCCATTATGGTCTAGTTGTGCAACATCTATTTTGTTTGCTCATTTGCATATTAAAATGGCCGCTGGCGGCCATTTTGTGATTTTTACCTACATAGTTTGTGATCGCGGAATCTAGAAAACCACCAGGCCGATTTAGATGAAATGTTTTTGTGTTGGTTCCTCATATGGTCTAGTTGTGCAACACCTATTTTTCTGGGCTCATTTGCATATTAAAATGGCCGCTAGGCGACCATTTGGTTTTTCTATTTTTTATAACTTTTCTCTCTTGTGATCGCGATTTCAAGAGACCTACTGGTCGGATCTTCATCAAATTTCATAGACATGTTCCCATTATGGTCTAGTTGTGCAACATCTATTTTGTTTGCTCATTTGCATATTAAAATGGCCGCTGGCGGCCATTTTGTGATTTTTACCTACATAGTTTGTGATCGCCGAATCTAGAAAACCACCAGGCCGATTTAGATGAAATGTTTTTGTGTTGGTTCCTCATATGGTCTAGTTGTGCAACATCTATTTTTCTAGGCTCATTTGCATATTAAAATGGCAGCTAGGCGACCATTTTGTTTTTCTATTTTTTATAACTTTTCTCTCTTGTGATCGCGATTCCAAGATAACTGCTACTCGGATCTTCTTTAAATTGTACACACATGTTTCTCCTATGGTCTAGTTGTGCAAGCTGTATTTTTTTGCTCATTTGCATATCAAAATGGCCGCTAGGCGGCCACTGGCCATTTTTTTCTTTTATCACTTTTCTCCTAAAGTAGTGAGAGGATCTTCGTAAAACTTTGTACGCAGGTTAACCCTATGGCCTCGTTGCATACTATGTACTTTTTTGCTCATTTGCATATTAAAATGGCCGCTGGCGGCTATTTTGTGATTTTTACCTACATAGTTTGTGATCGCGGAATCTAGAAAACCACCAGGCCGATTTAGATGAAATGTTTTTGTGTTGGTTCCTCATATGGTCTAGTTGTGCAACATCTATTTTTCTGGGCTCATTTGCATATTAAAATGGCCGCTAGGCGACCATTTTGTTTTTCTATTTTTTATAACTTGTCTCTCTTGTGATCGCGATTCCAAGAGAACTGCTACTCGGATCTTCTTTAAACTGTACACACATGTTCCTCCTATGGTCTTGTTGTGTAAGCTGTATTTTTTTTTGCTCATTTGCATATCAAAATGGCCGCTAGGCGGCCACTGGCCATTTTTTTCTTTTATCACTTTTCTCCTAAAGTCGTGAGAGGATCTTCGTAAAACTTTGTACGCAGGTTAACCCTATGGCCTCGTTGCATACTATGTACTTTTTTGCTCATTTGCATATTAAAATGGCCGCTGGGCGACCATTTTGTTTTTCTTCTTTTTGTCTCTTTTCTACTAAAGTAAACAAAGTTTAGGATTTTCGTAAACAAATTTACGCATGTTAGCCCTATGGTCTCGTTGCGCACTAAGCACTTTTTTGCTCATTTGAATATTCAAAATGGCGGCCACTGGCCATTTTTTTTTTATCACTGTTCTATTAAATTAATGAAAGGATCTTCGTAAAATGTTATACGCAGGTTAACCCTATGGCCTCGTTGCGCACTATGCACTCGCTGTTCATTTGCTTATTCAAAATGGCGGCCGGTAACTATTTCTGTGATTTCTACCTGCATAGTTTGTTATCGCGGAATCAAGAAAACTACCAGTCGGATCTTGATGAGTATTTTTTTGTGTTGCTTCCTCATATGGTCAAGTTATGCAACATGTATTTTTTTCGTCGTTGATGTTTTCATTTAACCCATTCGGTACCGCTGTGCTAGCCTGCTTCATTACCGAAGACATCGTTTGGCGACAGCAGAAAAATCGACTAAAACCCCACTGACGCCGTAGGCCTATATTGTTTCTTACAACTTCAACTAATTTTGAAAATGAACAAATGAAATCACATGTTGCATTTGTTGGTTGATTTGTGTTTTGTTTTTTCAATCTTCGAATACGGTCAAAGAGGTTTAATTTACTTTAACGTACGCGTAATTCACTGATAACTTCCACCTTTGTCCAAGTTAGAACGGACACTTCAAGCATATTTATATAACAAGAAAATGTTAAATTTGACAAAAGCTTGTGGAATTCCTTATATTTATAGCTTCAGATCTTAATATATATTTTCTTTGTCTTCAATATACTGACAGTGAGTGAAATATTTAAATATCTATGATTAAAAAGTGCTAAAAGCGGGTGGTGAAATTAGTTTTCTGTAGTGCGAGTTGCCGCTGTCAATCAAGTGGCCCCTACCGGGCATACTAAAAGCATGACCCAGTAAAGACAAATACCCGGTAAGCTATTTTTGGCACTGAGGACATTATTTGGAATTTCCGAGTCCAGAGTAGTGAAAACAAATACATTTATCGGAGCTTTTTTAAACCTCTGAGTGAAATTGCAATCTCGGTTCATTTTAAAACGTATAAAATTCGACTCCTTTCAGATTTCCAAGGGCGACTATAAGAAATAGTTTAAAGTGTTTAAGTGTTGCCGGCTTGTTCGAAGTCGGTAAAACGGCTTTCTCGAGTTTGGATTTTAAACGCCTAAATTCTTTCCAAAAATGTAACAATAATAACTATTTTTAAAGGAGAGTGTTCCCTAAGACACTTAAGAAGATCCATATTGTATTTTTCCGAGTTTGAAAGGAAGGAATATTTCAAAATGAAATGAAATACACGGCAAGGCACAATCGCTATTTTGCCGATCGAATTTGCATTCTGACAGCTATGTACAGCAACTGACTTCGCAATTGTAAATGCTATTTACCAATAAAGTAACTTAAATGTTTTTATTCAATCATATATTTATTTCAAATCGTGCATGAAGATTTTTGGAGCCGCCCTGAAGCGCAGCGGAACAAGGTTCCTTTAGGGGCATGTAGAGAGAAAAAGTCTGACTCGAAATTATATGAGAATAGTAGCGAATTCACGATGTCGCCAACTTACTGCCAACGTTATTATGTACAAATTTTCTTTATCCCTCCGCCAGTGAACGTGATGGCATAGCGATAATTTGGTCTATGTTTTCATCAAAAAGCATGAAGAAGTCGTTCAATATCGATCTAAGTGTTTGTAATTTGTCCCGTAGCATTGTTTAAATATAAATCACATGTTATTTTGTACACAATTGATGTATTTTTTAATTTAAAGTCGTTTTCTCGAGTGAGAACCACATTTTGGCACATGGAAAGTTCGGCAATAGGAACATCTTTTTACACTAGAGTTCGGAAGTGTGAACCTCGTTTATGACCGGGCGAGGCTCATATTCCTGTGGTATAGACCGTGGAAACTTTTAGACAGACTGAAATCACACGAACCGAAAGTGTAGCAATATTCGGCGCCAAAATGTTGGGGGTTGTATATGTTACGGTGTTGGATGTGTTTAGAACTATATAGGTTAACGTCAAACGTGGCGACAACTCCTTTAGAGTAAAAGACGTAGGCCTATACAGTTTTGGATTCAATGATGTCGCTAGAATGGTTTTGATAAACTGACTTGTAGCCTGCTAGACTGGCGCGGTTTTGATGTTAGCATGTATGGGCCGTACTTTCAAATGGGAAGCCGGGCGAAAACGCTCGAGAGAGGTTCGTAATTTTTACAGCTATTTATTAGATTTTATTGCACCCATCCCATAGTCCCATACTGAATTAAACTTCGCAAAGTGACCAACACGCTAGATTTAAAGTGGCATGAGCTGCCGAAATGTTGATATTTTGACGTTAAAGGATATATGAACAACCTTTGGAAATATTTTCTAATTTGCGTTTAATGTGTTGTAGGACATGTACTTTAAAAGTCTGATCAAAAATTTCGGTTGAATTTCGGTCGCAGCACATGCAAAATTCAAGCTACGTTTGCCGATCTACAATGCTTACGAAAGTTAATTATCTCAGAGACTTATGACGTCAAACATGACCTCCGTTGTGTACGTACCCTTACAGCGATGACGTAATAAACGATTTCTGCTGTCTCAGTAAGTCTTCGTGGCAGTTTGTACACATCGAAGGTCGTGTATGACGTCATTTTTCCGAGTAGTTACGAAAAATACGGAAAATATGCATATTTCCTCCCCGTTCTTTTTTTGACTACCAGGGAACTAACGCGAAGGTTGTTTCGTTTCAACTGATGTTTTTCAAATATACATTTAGTCCATAAACAAACACAAACCGGCTTTAAATCCTGTTCATAAATCCTTTAAAATAGAATGTTGAATTTATTGGCTAATTTAATCAAGACGTATAATTCAGAAGCTTTTTAGTGCTTGTAGTCTCGAAAATATACGATAAAGTATTGTTTTGAACTAACTTTGGCTTAGAATGAATGAATGGTCGTCCAGGTTATTCAAATTTTGTTTACTTTTCGAACACGTTTTCGGTTAGTACAGGCCACATATTGTATGGATTTTCCCGATTCCAACGCAAATCATTTAGTTTTTCGATGACCTTCAAAGTTTAAGCCTCCTACTGTCGTGATGATCAGACATTGTGAAAAAGTGTGAATTTTGGCAGCTCATGCCACTTTAAACGGAAACGCGTTGTGCTGAGGCGGACATTTCGTAAAAACGGTAAATAAGTACCGTGGGCCTACGTCTTTCGCCAAACAAAATTTAAAAACGTTTAGTTTAAAAATATTAGGTCCTGTATAATATGTGTGCGCTTTTTTAAACCAAAGTACGTGATCATTCCTACGAAGATCATGTAAAATGTACTATTAGGCCTAGCAGAAAAATCAAACAAGTATCAAACGTTTGGAGGCTCATTTTATTTAAAAATGTGAGATTTTTAGATTATTGCTTTCAACGAATACGTAAGTGAAAATCAGCACAAATGAACAGTTATCCTTGCATCATGATGTGAAATTCCATTGTTCGACCGACAACAAATTGCACAAATTGATAACCAACTACTATATGTATTTGAATATTAACAATATGCAAAGTCGTGTTCCGCCGTGTACATTTACGTGACGCAATTTTTTTTTTTCACCGCTCTCATCCTGCAGGAGGCCAGCGAAATGGTAATTACGGTAGAATGTACGAATGCACTCTCTTCTTGACGATGTTCTTCGATTATGTATTTGCCTTTTACAAACTAAAAAAGTGAATTTTAATTGTCAAAGTGCTACGGCGTAGCTGCAAATTTCACACTCGAAGCGTCAACTACATGAACATCTCCATGGGTTGACTGTTTTCAGGTTGATAAATCTAAAATGACTTTTAAAACTAAACGAGGATTCTTTAACATTTTATGGTTGATTTGCACAAAATCTGGACATTTGGTAAATGTTATCTAAAACTGGAAATAACTTTAAAAACCGTTTCACTAATTAAATCAATCCTGGCGTTAGTCAGATTCTGATGTTAGTCAGATCCCGACTAACATAGACGTTTTTATTGTGATTTGATCAGCAGACAGTTGTCAGACACTCTATTTATTTTCATGTTCAAAACAACAATTAAGTAAAACTGTGTTTTACCAGTAGGCGGCTCCTCAGAGGCTTATAAGCCTAGTTTTATAAGAGTTCACTAATTTCTGAACGAATCGGAAAATCTTTTGCCATTCATCTTTAAACTGACTTTCGTCATGTTAAAATTGTTACTCATCAGACCAGTGATTTGTCGCCCATTCTTCACTTTTCGCGGTCTATTTTTGACAGATATATATTATCTTTTGATTTGTAAACAAACACTAAATGCATCTTGGTAACATGTGTACAATCGTTTTGGATTTTGTAAATTTTAATTGTGTACAGGACTCAAACAAGCGATATCACTGACTGGCCTGTGTGCATACAATGTACATGTACTATGTAGCTCCGGCGTTTGTAGCGCCTTGAAGAAAGATGGTTTTGAGGTTTCAGATAACAGCCACTATCTACCGAAGAAACTTTGTTCTTGTCCAGCCAGCCACCAACCGAAGAAATAAATTTCACATATCAAATTTGCGATCCGTTTACAAGCAGCCTCACTTTCTGATAGTGTTCTATGGTGGTCGCCAGATCAGTTTATCTGATCTCTTGTCTTCTTAACATCTTTATGTGTGGCCTCCATGACTCAGTAGATATGGTAAGAGATGCTCTTCTAATATTTTTACCAATGGGTCATCATCCACATGTTTGAGTGCCCCCTAGTGAGTACATGTGGCTGTGAGACTGTGTTATCACTGATTCAGTCTTGAAATAAGACGTTCAGTTGGATCCTGCTTGATCTCAATAATTTAATTCTGTCTGGTTAGATACATCTTCTCAAGCCAAGTTAAAACCTCCATGTCCCCATTCCGTATTTTACCTTGGCGGACTACTGCACTCAAACCCGTAAATCGAACAGCGCCTTTTGATTGGATGAGAGTAAAACTTCTCACAGCTAATCCAAACGTTGGACACTTACTCTCTTCCACAAGCGGAGAAATAACGTAATGGCTGCCTTATACACGTTGTGCTTTTGTTAAACTAGTGATGATTGGCCAAGAGTCTGTGTGGATAGGAAAGACAACTCTCACACTCCCACCAGTGGGTGCTGTTCAATTTACAGGTTGGAATGGAGTAGTCCGCCAAGGTAAAACACGGAATGGGGGACATGGAGATTTTTACTTGGCTCGAGAAGATGGGTTAGATACAACAGAACTGTTGTAAGTGCTAGAACAAGTAACTGTATTTATTGTTTCTTTGATAGCAGTATTAAAAGAATAGATTCGATCTAACTTTCTTGTTAGTTTTGAAGTATATATTCAACTTTTTAATGATCACATAGTATTTTTAGATCTGTTTCATGCTGTGATATAAATTATGTTAGACTAGTCCCCTTGTTTTCAGTATTTATTGTAGTTAATCTCCAGAAGTGTGTCTCAATTGTGGTCAGTAAATTATTTATTTATTTTATATTTTTAAAGAACAGATTTGAATTATGATAAACTGAACTTAAAGGGGCATGAGCTGCCGAAATTCACACTTTTTTCATAATTTCTGATCGTCCCGACAGTAAGAGGCTTTACAGGCCATCGAAAAACTCAATGATTGGCGTTGGAATGAGGAAAATCCATACAGTATGTGGCCTGTACGAACCGAAAACGTGTTCGAAAAGTAAACAAAATTTAAATAACCGGGACGACCATTCATTCATTCTAAGCAAAAGTTAGCTCAAAACAATACTTTAACGTACATTCCCGAGACTAGGCGCACTAAAAAGTCTTTGAATTATACGTCTTAGGAAAAATAGCCGATAATTTAAACATTCTGTATGAACGTCAAAATATCAACATTTTGGCAGCTCATGCCCCTTTAAACTTAGAAAATAAAGTAATTTGAAAAAGAAACTGCTTTGCTACTTTACTACTTCTAATTAGAGGGGGGCCTGCGTGGCTCAGTAGGTAGAGCGTTGGACGCTCCATGCGAACAGCCTTCCACCAATGGGTCGCGGGTTCGAATCCCACTCAAAATTTGGAAAATTTTCTGACTGGGTTTTCACTCGAACGACCTATGTGGGATGGTTGCCAGTTACCAACGAAAGGTCGTGGGTTTCATCTGGGCATAGAGTCCGGTTTTCTCCCACAATCAAACTAGCAACGCCGCCATATAAGTGAGATAATCTTGAGCGCGGCGTAAAACACCAATCAATCAAGGGGGGAAAGCAATGATTTGTCTCGGCTTTGTTCCTAATCCTAAAAGGAAAGAAAATCCAACCAAACGTGTACACTCTATAAATAGCTTTTATAAGAAGTATACAGTTTATTTTTTTGTATTTTTGAGAGATTTTTAAAATTACGAGCAGAAGCGATAATGAAAATAGATCATCCAGGTTTATTCGGCTATCTGGGACCGGCCAATAAAAGTGCAAGTTTCAGTCTCTCTTCATCTCAAGCTGGCTTTGAGTCCGCCACATGTAAAAGTCGGCACTGATTCCTATTCTTCATTTAAAATAAATCCAAATTGGCCATATTCTTAAGTTGAAGTGTTTTTAAATCTAGTTCTACTATTTATGAACATTGTATATAACTGAATTTAGTTTTATGTGCTAAATAGTGAAATACTGAATATCATGGAAATCAGATATACAGATCACCATAGTAAAGCACACGTTTGTCAGCCATCATATTTTAGGTGGGCATTTTGTAGACTCGCGAATGGCGTCCTCTCTCTGAACTATACGCTATACCTTCAGATGCTATTAAACTCTTTATGAGTATGGAACTAAGAGTATTACCAGATATTTATGGTCAGCTTCGATCACTCTGTCTGTTTTCTTTCCTTTAACGAAACAATCCTTATGAATGCATTCTTATGATTGATTGTTTTGTGTTTTACGCCGCGCTCAAGATTATTTCACTTATATGGCGGCGTTGCCAGTTTTATGGTGGGAGGAAACCAGGCTCTATGCCCGAAGAAAACCCACGACCTTCTGTTGGTAACTGGCAACCATCCCGTATAGGTCGTTCAAGTGAAAACCCAGTTAGCGCATCTTATGAAATCCTTATAAAAGACAAATTTTCTTCTGGCATTGCAGTTTTTGTTTTGTTAAGACCAATAGATACAAACAGTATTTCTCCTGTTTTAACTTAAACTCGACCATCAAGTCATTGTCTTTAGGTAGGAAATTCTATTTTGTCAACTGCAATGATGCTTGTCAAGGGACAAGATTGATTGATTGTTTAGTGTTTTACGCCACGCTCAAGATTATTTCACTTATACGGCGGCGTTGCCAGTTTTATTGTGGGAGGAACCCGGGCTCTATGCCGGGAGGAAACCCACGACCTTCCGCTGGTAACTGGCAACCATCCCACATAAGTCGTTCGAGTGAAAACCCAGTAAGAAAATTTTCCAATTTTTTGGGACCGAGTGGGATTCAAACCAAGGGACAAGAAGAACGGATTTGAACTTTTCTACCAGGATCTATGTTAATACCGTGATTAAGTGAAAACCGATTTTTAAGGAGAGCATTTAGTTGTCTCCTCGTCCGTCGTATTGTTCTTTGGGCCATATCTTGGTTAACATTTTGAGGATTGGTTTCAAACTTGCCTGGTGCAATGTCACTTTTTCGCCTCCATGAAGCTGATACTTCCGAGTTAATTCTGTTTATTCCTGCGAATTGTCAAATTCTGGCGATATCTTTTGTCTTGGCAGTATCTCGGTTAATTTTTTTAAGATCTGTTTGAAACTTGGTTAGTATAGAGTTATTGCCCTTAGTTTCTGTTAAACAAGAACATCAAAGTCCAATAAAATAGTTTTAAACAAGTATTTAATTACTATAAAACTTGTACATTCTTTTTGATCTAACAATCTAACCTATCATTTATAAATACTATACTCAGCAATAACATGATATTACAAAGTGGATTACATTTACAACTTTCATAATTTACAGACAAACAATTCATGACTTTTCACTAAATGTATTTGATTAAGTATTTGAAAGACAAAAATGAAAGTAGAAAATACAAATGGACGAAAATAAACATCTTTTCCCGGAGATTGCTAAACATTTATAGAAAGACTATGAAATAAGCTTTGAAAAACATTCGGTATTTCTTTCTCCATCTTACATGATAAACAAACAGAGTTTGGTGAATGCTGGTTAATCAGTTTCAAGATTAATACACCCCGTGCTTAATGACATCATTGGAATATTGAGAGGGAAAACAGGGCTGAAAAGTATAAGTGTAATTTCATAATTATTCATAAAAATGAGGGTTTAACGAGAGAGCATCAAAGAGAGTAGATTGACAAGAGTGGTCACTTCGTCCAATCAGCATGGCCGGCATGTTCTTCTCGCCCCCTAGTGGAAGGGTCTTCAACTTCTGTCTGTACACAATTTGATTAGGGCGCCCCCTACAGAAAAGAGGTTCCTAATAATCGCATCGTGTCAGTTCAAATTTAACATGGCGCGGACGAAGTGACCACTCTTGTCATTCTACTCTCTTTGAGAGCACCCCCCTGCATCTGTGACCATTATCTACTGGTCAACACAACAAATATATATCCCAAAAAGGTATCAAAATCTAGATGGAAAAGTAAAAACATTGACGTTCAAAAAGTGATCAATAACAAGGTTTCCAGCTTGACAAGTAAAGCAGTAATATTAAAGTATACGTTCTAAACCAAAATAGTATAGGAAGTGCTCGAGTTTAATGATTTAGAAATTATTATGATAGCCTTCAAATATTTCAAAAGGCCAAAATGTAGCACAAGAAATCAGTAAAAGAGTAAATCAGAACTAAAGTGAGGATAGTTTTTTTTTTTCAGAGATGAGTGTCTTGTCCCTGGCACCCAAGTAATTTCTGATTAGTTCAAAATCTAAAGCCTTGTAAATTCATTAAGTCAAAATTTGTAAGAATATGATTGTGGTCTCTGGTTTTCAGGTATTGTTCTGCAAACTATTCCCACAAATATGAATTGACTGCTGTTTTTTCAATTTCAGCTATGTGGGATGGTTGCCAGTTACCAACGGAAGGTCATGAGTTTCCTCTTGAAGGAGGGGAAATCTCTAGAAATACATTGAGATTATCGTCGATAACAACCTTCAAAGTACTTAAAACATTTCACGTCAATTACCTCCAGTGACCCTCAATCTAATAACAACAGACAGAAGTATGTCCTTTCAGTGGCTTATCTGTGTAGCCATTTTTCCGTTTTAGGATGACGTGATGTTGGTGTAGCTATTTTTAGATGAATAATGACGTATTTTTACCCCTCTCTAATGTATAAGGGTAGATTTAGGTCCCAAAAAAACATGGCGACAAACTTGAAGTGGGAAGATTGTCTCCGAATATATAGGTCAGTATGCAACCGCACGCCATTACTTAGCCAGCCATTGGCTACATTGCATCACATGACTACTCTATAACGCACTTAAATTTTTATTCAACAATAATTGGATAAAACTAATGAAAAAATGGTGGCGACCTTGTAAATGGCCTATGGAGCTTATTCTCTATTGTAACGCCACCTTCAAATTTCAATTATTCGCTTACGAGGGGATAAAACATACATTGGACAGTTGTTTTAGACTAAATGAATTCTACTCTTTCCATCTAAACTAGTCTAAAGCTTAGATTTTCTTTCCCTTTAAGCGCGGCGTAAAACACCATACACTTAATCAATTTCAGGCAACATTAACTGAACAAAGGTATAACAGAATTGGGATAAAATTATAAATAAAACAGTCTAAAATTATTATCCCTGTAAGATTTCCTCATAATTCCCATGGCTGTATTAAAACATGACTGACTGAAAATATAGCCATTAGCAGTATTGCATTGGTAGTTTTAGAGTTATTTTTTATTTAACAAGGTTTAACAAAAACACATTTTATAACTGTATATAAAATATACAATAGAGATTCTGTATCCATTAATGGCATACTCACATTTCACTTTCAGGGATACTCAGAATGATTTTGTATTATATTAAACCTGTAGTATTCATAATACTACTATTTATACAAGATTTTGTCCCATCTTCACAGAAGAAGCAGATCAATAAATTAACATCACAACATCTATCAAACATGCAAAATGATTTGTTAAACCTAAAAATCGCTAGTTAAAGTGGCATGAGCTGCCGAAATTCACACTTTTTTCATAATTTCTGATCGTCACGACAGTAAGAGGATTTGGAGGCCATGGATAAACTAAATGATTGGCGTTGGAATGAGGAAAATCTATACAGTATGTGGCCTGTACGAACAGAAAACGTGTTCGAAAAGTAAACAAAATTTAAATAACCGGGTACATTTTCGAGTTTAAAAGCACTAAAAAGCTTCTGAATTATACGTCTTGAGAAAAATAGCCAATAATTTCAACATTCTGTGTTGCATCAAAATATCAACATTTTGGCAGCTCATGCCACTTTAAGCCAAGGTTCTATAGAAGCATTGAGGTCGTTTCTCAAAGTATTCTTGCCCAAGTCTTATGAAAGGCCTTTATTGTCTGCCATGACATGATGTACCAGGGGTGGTACTTAACTTTTTTTCGTACAGGCCAATTGAACGCCATCTTCTAAAAGTTACAGGGCAATCTAAATTTTCAAAGATCATATTTATAATAAAATTTCCTTCACTCACTCAGGATGGATAAAGCCAATTCACTGAAAGTGTTCATGACACTTTTTGACAAAACTGAGGTGCTCCAAGGTGCTTTGTTTGACAATAGTTAAGAAGGTGGTTTTAACTGAGAAAGATCAGATGGTTGTTGATTGTTCTTTATAAATCCAAAACCGCATTACATAAGATTTTTTTTGGCTGCAGGACTGATTCCCATTTTTACAGGACTTGACCTGTAAAACAATGTTGTGTAATTTCCAAACTAGTATATCATCAAAATTACATGGACCAGTTGCAAAGTTACTTCGGGCATGACTGTTTTGAGAAACAGCCCTCAGCTAACAAAAAGATCTGAAAATCACCCATCTCTGACCATCTATCCTAAATTGTGACATAGATATACCACAGTGAGTCATATTAGAAACATTCATGTAATTGGCATATATTTCATGTCTCACCTAAATCTAAATCCTGACTAAGCCATGCTGTCAGTAGCTGTAAGATAATACTCAATAGTATAGGTCTTTCTGTAATACCAGTCTTCATGTAATATGACAATACCCCATTAACTAGTATATATTATTTGTAGTACCGTATATTTTAAAAGAAAAAGATTTGATTAGATGGAGTATTTTTTTCTACACATATACACACATTCAATGTATTACAAAGTGTTCCAGAAAATTCTACTGACTAAGGCCAAGCTCCTGTCTGACGTTAACCTAACAAAATATCATAGGTTTTAGTTTATTTCAACAGCTTATGATTGGGTATAAAGGTCTAGACTAAATCAATGATATACCTCTTTTAACACAATTAGAAAGTTGTCTCCATGGTTATTTTAAACAAGATGATTTTCCCATGCCTGGGTGTTTAGTTTTCATAAATATATACACATACTTTACTTACATATATATTGATATACTAAGTAATAAATAATAAAAGCTCACATAGCACTTTTGAAACAAAATAAATCTCTTTTCAATTCTTGTTGAAGATGGTGAAATGGATAAACCAATGAGTACTGGACAACTCTTCCACATAAGTACAGCATAGACATGTTTAAACAGGGCTCATATTTTGACCGGAAAATGGGAAACTAACACAATATTTCAAAACATTCATACTTTTTCATAATCTGCTCACAAGATTGGATATAACTTGAGTGATAACCGCATAGGTAAATTTCAATCAGCTAATCAAGAATAAATATATAGACCAATAATTTCTTACATTTCTCCTTTTACGATGGTTTACAAAATTTTAGTTCTTATAGCTTAGATTCTCAAATTCGCTAGGCTTAAGCCCTAAAATCCAAACCAGCCACATTTTTGTCAGCAAGGCATCACAAAACAAACATTTACTTAAATAGTGTGGTTCATAATTCAAGGAATCGTAAATCAACATAAAACTTAATACAGCTAATCTGTAACTGCCACTAAATGTATAGCACTAAAACTTAACAAACTATTTTCAAGCCATTTAAAAATTCACTACAAGTTTTATTTAGCCCAGTTCTCTAGTGGTCAACTTACTGAAGCAGAACTTGCACCTGTGTGATTTGAAGCTCCAGGTACTTTAGATATAAAATGTTGTTGTCTATTGCGTGAGCGCCATATCTTTATCGTATGGTCATCACTGACAGTGACAAGGTACTCCTGATTTTGAGGGTTAAACCCAACTGAATTCACTACACCTTCTCCATGCGGGAATTTCATTAAGTTCACTCGGTAATGACGATCCCACAGGTAGCCTTTTGTATCCTCACTTCCGCTGTAACAAAACAAAATATAATCGTGTAATATTGATCATCAGAATAAGCAGTTTTGAGAACAAGAGATGCATCTCAATAATGAAGTTTTAAGTCATTTTGGAAAAATGTTATTAAAAAACAAATGTTAAACTGATCGTTATTACATAATGCTTAGCCTCGTACATAACCCCCCGCCCCCCTCAAAAATAAAAAAAATAAAAACACACACACCAAAATAGTAAAGAGAAGTAATAAAATACAATTTGGTTTACACTTTTCTGATGTCACATGTACGAAAATAAAATCCATTACTTTACCTGGCCACATAATCTTCACTGACATCCAGAAAAACAAAACAACATCTGAAGGCTGGAGACAAGCCTAAGTGACCACTATAATACACTCCGAGATCTTGTAACGTATACAAATCAATCACACGGATCTGTATATTGGATGAAAGTGGAGGTGTCGCCCAAGGATCAGTCCGGTCTATTTCTTTTCCAAGCCATGGACGACAGTTTACAAATAAATACCTGAAAAAAGAAAGTTTACTTTATTACAAAAGGTGTCTGTTAATAACAAAAATAAGAAATAGAAGTCAGTTAAGAAATTGGAAATTGGAACAGTTTGCAGTTTTAAAGAATTACCATGAATTTGTCTCAAGCCATAATTTGCAGGTGTCTCTTACAAAGTGAATATAACATATTTTTTATGTTATTTTCAAAACTAAACTGTTTTTGGAAATGGCATAAGTTCTACTACCAATATTAGGTGATGCACGGACTAAGAATCTAACCCACATCCCAGAGCAAGGCACTCATCTGCAGCAGTAAATGCAGGGGTTTTATCCATTAGTTTAGAGAACAGTTGACTGAATAGATTAAACACACATCATTTTTTTTTTCATTGATGAGGATTTGTCTCCCCAAGTTTAGTGAGTTTTATAATGTCTTTCTGTAACATTGGATTGATTGATTGGTGTTTTACGCCGCGCTCAAGATTATTTCACTTATATGGCGGCGTTGCCAGTTTTATTGTGGGAGGAAACCGGGCTCTATGCCCAGAGAAAACCCACGACCTTCCGCTGGTAACTGGCAACCATCGCACATAGCCTAGATTGTTCGAGTGAAAACCCAGTCAGAAAATTTTCCAATTTTTTGGGACTGAGTGGGATTCGAACCCGCGACCCATTGGCGGAAGGATCAAGCTTTGAAGATATTCTTACCTGCTGTCATTGGATAGACACATGCCGGTCACATGGCCATGCAGATCTAAGAGAAAGTCTGTTTTATCTGGTTGTCTGTTGCGTAGTTCAATGTCATTATTACGAACATTTACAACAATATGTCCATGTCCAGCAGCATCATTCTGACATAAATGACCAGCCCCTTGACCAGTTCTGTTTGTACAATGACCATCTTCATTCACAGTCATTATTTTGATTCCAATTTGATGAAGTGCTACAGCAAATTCACCCGTCACAAATATGAGGTATTTTGTGGTAAGTTTATTATCTGGCAAGCGCTCGTCACTCGTCGATGAACACGGCTCCTGGGAGACAACATTAGGTGGACATGATGCATTTAGCATGGGTAAATTACCAGTGTGCTTATTACAATGATCACATGTACGTAAAGATTGAGTGTCTTCAGTACGCATTCTCGTTTCTCTACACGTTTCAACAATATTGTCTGACAAAAGTACTTTATCTACAGACAGATCATCATCAAACAGTTCTTGATTATCTCTCCTTGGATTAATTGGTGAATTGTCTTCATAACCACATCCAAATTCATAATTAACAATCTGACCTCTTTCTACAAGGTAAGCATGACCCGATTCAGAGCTTGAGCGAAATGAGTTCGATGATGTTAAATGGTCGTTTTTGATTGAATCGTCAACAGTGGGCGTGGGCTCCACTTCCATGGGAATACTTCCATTATTTGGTACCTCAGCCACAGTCAGAAACTTGATCAAACTGGCATTTTCACTACAAAAAGTAAACAGTGATTGTCCTTGTTTTCCTGCACTAGCCCCTGCCTCTGTGTCACTGTCAGCATCGGATATCTAACAAAATAAAAGAAATCATTATCATGACGGCAAACAGATTTATAAACGAGAGAAAATGAAATCTTCAAAGTGGTAAACAAAAAATTCTATGTTATACTTAATTGCTTCACATCTAAGGGTGCTAGGTTTATTTATGGTAAGTGGGGGCGAGTGGGACCAGGGGCTCGTTTCACAAAGCAGTCGCATTGCAAACGAAGCGTATTTGTCAATGGATACCATAGTGAAGAGATACAGAGTCATGACAACTGTGATTGATCGCTCTGTGCGACGGCTTCGTGAAACGGCCCCCAGGTGCTCTGCCCAAAGTCCAAACCCACAACATACGGCTTGTACAACCCAGAGCGGGATGACTTAGAGCCAGATAGAAAACTGCTCCTAGATCTTATGGTAGGGTTTAGAACTTTAAAATTTCAATAAATATGACAGAGAATTGAAATTTTTCTGTTAAACAAATATGCCACCAGCTCTAGATGCCCGCAATAGTTTTCTTTTCATAATTAAATAGGAATATGTGAAGATAATTTTTGCAGCTTTTGTCTGTTTCAATCAAGCAAGGTATAAATCCCAAAGGATAAACCATGAGGTTCGATTAATTTCTTACATTAAACATATCTATTTCTACACTGGTAGTGAATCGGTCCAGGTTTATCTCCAAACTGCCCCCTAAGAAAGTCTCTTGACTGAGCCAGGTACCAAACAACTGAGATGGATCCATTGTTGTTACTTTAAGGATGCTAAAACCTGCAATAACAGATATAAAACGTTGGGTATAAACAATGATCTTGGGGAAAAAAATATATTAGGAAAGGGAGGTTTAGGGCAGTTTTACGCAGTATGGGTGTGTCACAAGCTTTATGCCAACCTCGTCTGAATCTCATACATTAAACTTGCCAATTTTATGTAGAACATGGCAGAAATAGAATATTAGCATAAAGAAGGTCAATAGACCATTTGCCAGTTTTTCGAGCAACAATGACATGACGTCGTGGCACCAATTTTAGATCGGACAAGCCCAGCTTCCAATTAGACTTTAGCTATATTCATTTGAGCTACCGTTCCATGCAAGATTTTTTCGCATTACTTGATTATTTCAGACATATACTGTCACAATATTGGGTTTCTTTCCTAAAATATGTTGTAAAAATGCTGAAAATTTTGAGTTAAAAACAATCGGATGCTTTGTCCGGTCTACCACATCGCTAAATTACATCATTTGCAAATAATTGGCAAATCACCTATTGACTACAAGCCACTTACTTTAGTTAAAGGGGAATGAGCTGCCAAAACTGTCAATTTTAATTACCAGTTTTAGGATCTGTTTTTATCATTGTATAAAGGCTTCTTATTATAAACATGGCCATAATAACAGAGAAAACAATTCTTCAAATGAAAATGAACTTCATGTTCTAATGAATTTAGAAGCTAATTTGCTGGATTATTTTAAATTCAGTTATTTGATATATCGTGAAATAAGGTTATTAATATTACCATTTGAAACAGAGAAAACAGCCAGGAAACCACGCCTGTCAAAATTTGTATAGACGACCCCAGACACCAATAACAAAGTGTCCAGTTTGTTAAAACAAGAGAACTGTGTAAAATCCCAAGACATTTCTTTTTTCATATCAGCAGTAAACTTTAGGGTTGTAGGCTCTCCAACCTGCCACACCTATAAGCACAGAATAATAATACTTGATTATCATAAATATCAAAAGCTTCCAAAACAAAAAAAGTAGGATAAGTAGGTTGCATTATTTCAATGTTGATATTTTTTGTGAATCTTGGTATTTTAAAATTATCAACTTAATTTTTTTAAAAATTCATTTTTAATTATAAATTCTCAAATGATAAATCCACAATCATCACCTCAGTAAACTCAACGCTGAATGGTATACATAGCTCCCCTTTTGTTTTCTTATGAATGAGACTATCAATATGGTTATCGACACAAATATAATAACGAAGAAAATGAATTCAAAATAACTAAGAGAAAGACAATAGGTTTTATTAATAATAAAATGAGAATTTACTGAATTAGTAAATAACCGACACTGATAGACCCGGAAAAAATTCCGGGCCAGGGTGAGAATCGAACTCACGACTTAAGGCAAGGGCGTAGACACGTTTCGGAATTTGGGGGGGGCTGAATTACTATCCCAGCTGAATAGGCGAGGGTCCAGGGGCCGCCAAGGCGCCGGAAGCTCCGCTGTCCGAGATCGCCAGATGGGCGTTCTGGGCTAATAACAGGCCATAAACTTGAGGATCCAACTATTTATCAAACGGAAGGATTTTCCTGGTGTTTTGCCCTTTTCCTGGGTTATTCGGTCATTTTTCTGATTCTGTTGGCCTATGATGTCGAAAGCTATGTATATACCACGATACATTCCTTACTTCTTTGGATTATGTATCCAAGGAAACTCTCCCTGGATATAGGCTGCCTACATGAATGATGGATCAGAAGACGTGTCCTCACAATGTGACTACAGCAAACATGTTTATTCAAAAAAAAAAAATAGTGGCGTCTTTTAAACCATGTAAGAATATCCGCGGAAAAGTGGTGAAGCACACAAAGCTAATTCCGGTAATGCCGTCGACCAATGCCACCAGCGAGAGAAGTTTCAGTACTCTCAGAAGATTGAAAACCTAGTTGCTCACTACGACAACACAATCAAGACTCAACTAGCTGATGATCCTGCATGTGCGCACAGACCGGACTGATGCCATCCCGTTGAAGGACGTTGCCTATGAATTTGTCGCCGGAGCCACGGCAGGCTGAACATGTTTGGGAGATTCGAGGGAATCGACCAATATACCCAGGCAATCAACATTTTCACTATGATTGTGACTACCGTATATTCTCGAAAGATTCGGCCATTCTAATGGCCGGAATTAAAGTGAGTGGCAGACAAAAACAGCTGTGAATTACCTCTAACTTTCGTTCAGTCTAAAATTCTAACACTTTTTTCACCTCGAATGGCCGAAACGTCGGCACACTTCATACAGTGCGCCCGCTAAGTCTTCAACGCCTCTAACGTAGACTGTCACCGCAGGAAGCTTCCGGTGGATAGTTACTTTGTCAAATTAAGACTTACAATGTGACCATAGCATGATTGGGGCTGAACTTTATTAATTATTCTGGAAATCTTTAATAGTGTCCTTTCTGTGGGATACAGACCGTCGGTATTCACCGATGCCAAATCTACGGGCCGTTCACTGAACTACTTCCAAAACTTCTACATTAGTACACCAGTTTATACCGACTGACTTTTCATGTAAAAGATATCGTTGGGACGTTGATTCATTTTTTTTTGCTTGTCAACCACGTATCAATAAACAAACCGTTTAAAACCTACATCAGAGCCTTTTGGAGTGAATACCTCACTAACCTGGTGGACATGGGTCAGTCGGTGAAAACCGCAAGTCGACAACAAGTATTGGAATGGGTTGGAGCGGCATGGGAGAGGGTTACAGAACGCAGAGAGCTGATTGTTAGGTCGTTCAAGGTGTGTGGAATTTCCACTGCCTTGAATGGCTCTGAAGGCTCTCTGGTTCGTAACCAACATCATCTTGACGACGACGTCGAAGATTCCACGGACTTCGTCGGGTTTACACCAACTGACATATATTCTGAAGGAGAGGACCCGTTTGAGGAATAGAATATTTATCTAAATGACAAATTTGTCAATATATGGTGAACATGTACATCATTACCAAAATGTCCATACGTTTTCTAGTTTTTATTTAAGAAATGGTCTTGTAATTTCTTTTCTCGATTTCTGATTTTATTTATAAATCTTTCTTAATTATATTTTATCTCAAATAAAAAACTTAATTTGTCTTTTATTTATAAATCACATTATTTTATCTGTTCTGCATACATTTCGTACGTGGTGTGAAATATATGAGAAAATTCTTCTAAAAAAGATCGGCAAATTCGTCCGAGTTTTCAGATGTTAAACATTAATCAATCAAAGACTCAGCTTTTCGCCAGAATTCACTTTTGTTACTAAAAAATAGTCATTATGGAGTCAGAAAGCCTGACTAAGTTGGTCGCTTTCCATTTTGGAAAAAACGTGTAATGAATGAATGTATGCCTAGATCTAATTCAACGTAGTTTCTGATAGTACCGTATCTGGAATCCTCATTTATTTATCCCACTATATACGATGTCGCACATTTCTGCGAGCGCTTGACAAAGTTTGCTAGACCCTCTTTGAAGTGAGAGAGATGACAATCTTCAGTGTTCAGGCATCTATAAAAATCTAAGATATACGAGACCATGGTTTAAATACTGTTTCTTTCTTGAACTGAACTGACTGCGCATGCTGCCAAAAGCGACGTCACGCTGTGTTGTTTACAACCAGGAAAGGGATTACGGTAAGCCCGCTCGCCATCGCGACGGGAAGCATTACACCAAATCGTCTCGAATGGCTGAATTCGTCTGTCTGTGTTAAATGAATTCTCTCTCTAATGGCCGTATCGTTATGCGAAAATAAGTGGCCGAATCTTTCGAGAATATACGGTATTACAAATAATGTTGTGTCATAACTTTGTACTCCTGGTGTTACCTTTTTTTCTGCCTTTTCCTTGTTTTTTTGTGCCAATATTTGGGGGGGCTGAAGCCCCCCAAGTCCCCCCCTTGTCTACGTCTATGCTTAAGGTTACCGTCCTATCGCTCTACCAACTGAATTGGAATTACATGTTTATAGTTCGCCATTTTACCCATATATTGTTGGCACAGAGGTAGAAAGTTCTCAGACTAATTTCTTGCAATTTTAGACAAAGCTTACCTTTATAGAGGCATCTTTAGAGGTGGTTGCAAACATTTCTCCATTGTGAGAGAAACTCACATGTAGTACTTCATCTAGGTGATCAGTAAGAACCTCACTTTCAATAATAGGACTGTTAAAATAAAGTCTCTTGTACTCTTCATACCAAGAGAACTTTTCTTGAGCTAGTTTACATTGCCGTTGGATTTTGAACTCCCTACATACTAAGTTTTTCCAGATACTTTCATCGAACACAACCCTGTACCAATTGTGACAGGTTTTTGCGGCTTTAACCAAGTTAGGAGCATTGAGACATGAGAATACATGAAGGAGCAGGTTGTCCGGCAGATCCTGCCAGATATGTCCGAATCCATTGTCTGTATCCATCAGTACTTGATCACTTCTTCTTTTCAATAGTCTTTTTACTGCAGAAAAAAGGGTAAATGTCAATGGCCAAATAAATGTCAAATAAGGAGAAAAAAACATTTATTTTGTACATCAGCTTTCAACTATAAATTTCAGTAAATAAATTCAGTAAACAGGATGGAAATGTCGACCTCAGAAACGAATATATATTATGATGCCAATAACCCAATATTAGTTGGAATATGTAGTGGTTTTAAGAGAAATTTATAATTTTCTTCTCTGCCCATCCCCATCAATCCTTTAGTTCATCAAACACACAATTTAAAAAAAAAAGCTCATATCTCTCCTAAAAGACACACTCGCTGCAAAAATCCAAATACTGTTTACATTAAAAACAGTCTGAGCATGCGTACAGGTGCCCTGATGATTTGAACTGTGTGAGCGATCTAACAGTACTGTATAATTTGACAAACTTTATCTGAGAAATACATGTAAAGACAGAGGATCTGCTTTGAGAGACATAAAGCCTTTCAATAAATTTTAGACAGTAAATCTAAGAGACAAAAAGGCCTGTAATGAGTGTAATTCAATACGGAAGCTACCGATTTCTGACTGTTGTTGTTGTGATCGGGCTTCGATTCTTCATATGCTTTACACCTCTTTTGGGACATTTTAAACCGACCTGGGCACATATAATGTCTCACTTTAGATTTTTTATTTGTTTTAAGTCATGTTAATTGACTTTCTTAACAAAAGTTTGTAAAGCTAAGGTGCCAAGGTGGGGAGTGGGTCTTGAAAATTACTAACTTATCAAGGCATAGTCCTGCCTAGTCCACAATATGTTGAGTGGATTGAAGTTATTCTGATACGCATGCACAGGCTACTTCAATACCATAGAAATCATTATGAGAGGCTGACGCAAGAATAGTCGCCCTCAGCCATGTTAAGGAAAACAAAAAAAGACGTCACAACAGCTTTAACATTGGATGCAGTCATGTATAATAGTTCAATTTTACCAAACTCATGGTTATATTACATATACCAATGTACGGTATACGATTTAATTTTTTGAAATGCGGGGTGGTAAAGTCTCTAGACCTTGACACGGAAATTATAAGCCATGAAAATATTATTGGAACTGCTCGGTATGGACGATTCCTACCCCAGACTTCTTTAAAACTCATAAAAGATTAGTCCTCTTCAATGTAGCTTTTCCAAAAGGCGGTTTTCTGTTTAACATGTACGATTTGACGGTCGATCGAAGGTCGGTCAAAATGACGACTGAGTCTGGAAGAAATAGCAGTTAGTTATTGTTCAACATCAGAAAAACGGAAAGCTACATGTAATGGAAGAGGACAATAGTCTTTTATGAGTTATAAAGAAGTCGGAGATAGGAATTGTCCACATTAATATTTTTATAGCTTGTAATTTCCGCATAAGGTCTACGAACTACCTAGCATTTCAAACTCGTATACCTAACATTGGTATATGTAATATAAGTTATAACCGTAAGTTTCGGTAAAATTGAACTAGATGTACGATAGGGCAGGAGAAATTAAACTCCTTTAACAAAAGTCGGCTGAGCCCAGCTTCACTTCTGTGTAAACATTACCATTGAAAAACCGACAAAATGTACGATAACTGATCGAATACCCATACATCATGTTGTATTGTATTAACTATTATCATTTATCTATCACTTCTGTGCCACTGCCAGTATCAACTGATATTCATCTAAACAAATATATCAATTATCATCTCAACAAATATAAATATTTAAATGTGTGTTTTATATCTATACCGATACAATTTCAGCAATGAATGACACATACTTTTTATTAAATGAAAACTGTCTTCTCAAAGATTTTCAAGTGTCCGTCACAATATCGGATTCGAAACCATTTACTTTTTACATTTTGTTAAGTCCAGACATCCTGAACTGGAGTCTGGACTGTCGGTCATGTTTACATTTTACTCACTCTAAAGAAGACACCTACAATATATTTCAGCTTAAAAAAAATTAAACGAAACAAACACAGACAGCCACGGAACTTTCATTTTTTTCATGATGTAGAAATTTGGATTTCCAAGGGAATATTGTAAGATAAATCAAGCAATAAAGATTGAAAACCTTTTCGTTTGCAGATGACAGCAGCGACCGGTAGTAAGCTGGAGCGACACCTGTCAAAATGTTTCTATACAGGGGGGATAACTACGGAGTGTCAGAAACTGTGATAAAATCACATAAGTCTATGACAGTTTGCGTTAGTGAAATTTTACACTAATTTTATAAATAACTTAAGCTTATGTAAGTCCCCCCCCCCCTAAACACATTTGGGGGCGGTATTTGTACACTGTCAACAAGTCAACCCCGATAGTTCCAGACAAACATAAGTGATCGTCTTCGTGGACCTTCTCTGCCAGTAGGCCCCTACCGGTATAGACCTACTAAGAAACACAAGTTTGTCAACAGTTTAGATTTTCGAGGCTTCATGAAAACTTCTCTTGCAAATTTTCTTATTCTGCTGTCGGCTTCAAATTCCCAAGTATTTAGGCCTACAATGACACCGTGTGCTCGACCAGCATACACGTTTTGGGCGTATATGCATTATGGGATGCAATGCGTTATTGGTAGAAAATGAAATAGATAAACAACCAGCCCGCCATAGGCCCTATACAGAGGATCGGAGGTCGAAAGATATAACCAACATTGCTCATTTTTTTCCTCTTAAAAAGGAAATTGAATGCGCCTTGGCCTGGATTTTGTCATTTTCTATATGTTTTAAAACCTATCTCTACTACTCGTAAATGTAGGCCTAATTGTAACAATATATTTTAATTATATGTCAAATGATTTAAGAATAACGGGATTCGAACCCACGAGCACTTTTTACTTTGATGTAGTTTGTATATTCTTCTACTATAATCTTGGCCACAGTGATACTGACCTTGTTGTACTGAAACACAAATAGTATTATAGTTTTTTTCACGACATATTCCAGGGTTCAAGTTCAAACTCAAAGGATAAATAGTTTAAATCCAAAATGATATACCCCATTTTAAGAAATGTAGAAAATTTTCTTTAAAAAGGAAGATTTTCCCCGTGTCTGTATGTTTTAGTGTTCATAAATTTATACATGTCGATATAGTTAAATGATACTGCGCAAATATGGGAGAGTACATATGTATATATACTATATCAAAAGGGTATTAAGTTTATGTATACTTCATGACTGCATTCGTTGGAAATGGCTTATATCAGAAGTCTTCTGCTTATATTCATTGCAGATCTGTATTCTGTTTTTTTCACTTATAAATATAGCTATAGCACAAATCGTCCCACTTCATTTTATTTACGAGATACAACAAACCCCCTTATATTCCCGTCAGTTATATTGTATTTTTTCTTTGGAAATTTAATTTGGTGAAAAGAAAAAAACAACATTGTAAACTTGCAGAAATCACAATTTAGAGCAAACTGTAGATCCGACCATCGCCCCACGCTTTCTCCCTCAATCGCCCCCTTAGTATAGGCTAGTTTACCCAATATATAGGGTATAAAAAAGTCTTTATCCAGTGTATAACATGCCACTTTATTGTCTGCCGTTGCATATATGCATTGAGTTTAGCTGAAATATCTAGTGGTATTTATTATCATTATTAGGCCATAATGCCATTTATTAGGCATATTCTCGTTTTCCTTTGGTCAAAGCCAGGCGAAAACAAGAAAACATTAAGTTTTAAAAGGGAGCATCCAGATACTTTTTGATTTTTGGATACTTTCGCTTTAATTGAGTCTTTATTTAGTCAAATTTCAAGTGACAATAAGAGATTCAGAATGGCACAAATAAGGTCGTTTTTTTCCGTTTTCTTATTCTCGCAATTTCTTGTTTTGAACTTTGTGTTTTCGCTCATGATTTTCGCTTTGATTTGACAAAATGAAAACCTGAGAATAAGAAATGGCTACCTACCAGTGTCTGCATGGATGAGCAGGGTTGTTCAGTAAATGTAATTCGTCCCTTGAATTAACCTTTTCCTCCTTCAGTCTCAAACTCCCACGCCATTGATGGCGTAACACTGGTGTGTTAATTTTGTTATTGATTGCTTGTTAACTTTTGTCAACACTAAAAGCCTATGTACAGTAATATTGCCTGTGTAAGGCTATGTGAATCTCAATAATAATATGTAATACTGACCCCGTCATGTTTTGTGAAATTGAATATGTGTAAAATGTGTAATATTATCTCTGTCATATTTGGTAAATGTGTGTAATCCGTAATACTGCCTCCGTCATGGTTTGTGAATGTGCGTATAATAATGTATAATACTGTCACATTTTCTCTTTTGTTGTGGTTGCATCTATACATACGTTATGTTAGTATAGAGGGATAAATAACTTAACCTGTTTCCTTTTCTCTCTATTTCATTGTAAGTGAATATTGCAATTATATCGTATTTTCTATCATTACATGTAAGATCACAACTAATCAAAATTAAAAAAAAAATTCATTATTTACAGAAAGCTATAAATTATTAATGAACGTTGTTTTGGTACTATTTGAGTAGGATATTTTGTTTACTGTCTAAATCTGACCTTTAACTGTCCGTTCAAATGCCGGTAGTCTACTCCGGCTTTTTTTATTGTAATGAGCATGCACTGACGTCCGTCAGTATAAAATAATAGTGATTTTGGAGTCAGAAACCCGGACTACATGACAACCTTTAAGTTTTAACGTGGAACCCGTGTTGCGCTCACAAGTAACCCTGGATTTCCGAACTGGCAACTATTCCAAAAAAGTATTAACGATTTGTTGGTCATTTTCCCTTGAAGTACAAAATAAGAGCCTTCCGCGGATACCGATCTTACGGCCCGGCGTAAATCAGTGTTAAAACTACAGGAACCTGGACCCCGTTTCACAAAGCGACGTAGAGTAAGTTTTTACGTAAATGCCTTAGCAACCCATACTGTAGAGATACGTTAGTATGAAAGTTAAACAAAATACATCTACGCCGCTTTGTGAAACTTTAACAGGCCCCTGAGCTCTGGATGCAAACTTATTCCTTTTAATTTCAAAGACTATTTACTACAACAAACTGAAATCCATGACTATGGAACCCGCACAAGACTACTCGATTTAAACAGACCAACATATAAAAGCAATCTATCTTATTATTCATTTAAAACCGCTGGACCTCGAGAATGGAATAAACTACCAACAAATATTCGAGCCATTAATTCAACTTCACTTTTCAAATCAAAATTAAAAGCACATCTGCTACAACATCTACTATCAACGTAATGTTATTCATATAGGAAATTTATACGCACATGCATATTGTATATATGTTGTTTATATGAGCGTTAATCTTTTTCACCCTTTTTTGTATCCGCCTTTTAATTTAATTTACCTCTACTTGGGATAGATCAAGCTCCGTTCGGTGCTTTACTCCCGCCAATGCCTTACAAAATTATCATGTAAACATGTACAAATTCGTTTATTGGTGAATAAAGATCAATCAATCAATCAATCAATCAGTCCATGTGTTAGGCATCTGTGCAAATTTATGCCAGCTAAGATAAGCCGCATCAGGTAGGTTTTATAAGCTACAAAAACTCACAAACGTACTCATACATCCCGACTATTTAAATTTTGTGCTTAATTAGTACCGTTTATGGCTCGTATACCGAAAAATATTTTTGAACTCATCGCCAATCCTTTACGCTTTCATAAAGCTATACTTCAAATACCCAACTTTCCTTGACAATAGAAGTTTATGGAAAAGTTATAAATTTGGAAGCTCATGCCGTTTTAAAACTCCATCGTATAACTGGACTGTGGGTGTCCGATTGATGATGAGGAAGGACGCAGTTGTAATGAAGGCGCATTATGGAAAGCCTGAATCCGGATCATCGCCTCATTTGACAAACTCACTGTATAAACCCAGGACACGTTCAGTTCTGCGGGTCAGAGTCGACATATTTGCTTTTGGGTTTTTTAGATTTAATAGGAGCACCACAAACAGTATTTTGGTGAAAATAAATCATGACATTTTAGACAAAACAACTCAGCAAGGAATTTGAAAATTTCGGTTGGCAAAGCCTGATGAAAATAATCCGCTCAACATCGTCAAGCACTTGGAAAATAAATCCAGAAAACAAACTGGCGGAACAGCTCAAAGGTATGTCCGTGCAGATGAAGACAAAAACACAGAGCTTTTTCAACTATAATTCATTGGCAGGATTTACTCGTTTCATAAACAAACAATCTGTATACGGTCTTTGGCACTAACAGCTTTCATAAAAAAAAAAACAAAAAAAAAAAAACTTCAATATAAGTTAAAAAAATGAAAATAAATTTAGCCATTTAGTAAATTGTAATGCCAATGCATCAATATAACATTGCTGATATAGCACTAAACTAGGTAGGCCTAATACCTTTTAAGGTAAAAGAAAATCATATTTAGAGTCCAAAAACGTTCATTCACCAGTTTTACATCCAACAAAAGCAGGATATGATTATCCCCAGTGTAAATACAAGAATAAGGGAAAATTGGTTTTTAACAAGTTCTCCAAACATCCTTCATTTAGCAGCAAATGGTTTTCTATATTTCAGATTGATAAAAGATGACTGAGCCTTTTTTTCCAACTTCGCCAGATCACTGACGGCTGGGGCCAGAAAATCTACATGTCCCTTATAAAGACTGCCGCCCAGCTTTCTTTTTTGACCGTAGACAACTTTTCCGTCGAATTCATTGACCGGAACTTTCATGTCCGGTGCCACCTCATCAATGGTTATGTCAAGATGAGCCTGGACATCATTTAATAACTGTGGTTCATTGTACCAGATACAGCATCCACCATGGTCGGTCAGATTTGTGTTATAGCAGCCCCGACCACGGTTGTTGCAGTTGGAATGATACCACACTTTCTCTTTCTCACTGGCTACCAATGAAATGGCCAATCCCATTCTCTCTGCTCTTCCCACACGTCCAATTCGGTGAATGTAGTTTTGTTTTTCATCAGGCAAGGTGACATTGATTACATTTGGCAAACCATTTATATCTATGCCACGAGCAGCAACATCAGTGCATATGAGGAAGCGAACTTTGCCTTCTTTAAACTTCTGAAGATTGGCCTTTCGCTCCGGAGGTTTACGGTCTCCGTGGAGACAGACGCATGTGTAACTGTTGCGATTTCTTTCTTGCATGTATTTTTCTAAATTATCACAATCCAATTTTGTTCTACAAAATATCAGAGCTTTTTCCATCCTATGTTCATCTATTGCTTTTAAGGTATATTCTCCTTTAAGAATTTTCACGGCTTCAGACAATGTTTCTGGGTTGGTACCTCCTGGCTGTAACTTGTCCTTGTGGTGGACACCATCAGTAGCTACATGCTGACGAAGCTTCATCCAGGTGGAGTCCAATTTAGGGTTTACGTGGCAAACAACATGGTGGACTGTTTCAGGAACAGCATCTTGTCCCTTCAGATCTATCCAGGTCGGGAAATACATCAGTTTCTCAGCCATCTTCTTCACATCAAATGAGTGCAGAGTAGCAGAGCAAACTATCATCTGCAGCCTTTTACCATCGTTTGTAACCTTTGGTATTTGTTTATGAAGACGATCAATCAGCTGCCCATACCCTTGTTGAAGAAGACCATCAGCTTCATCAAGGACAAAAAATCTAATTTGATGAAGGGCCAGTTGACCTGTAGAGATAAGATCCTCTAAACGACCAGGTGTTCCAACAACAATATCCACACCTTTCATCAAGACATCCGTTTGCTCTCTGGAGCTGACACCACCAATAATGAGCAGATCACTGACTGAGGGGTTAGTGACATGTTTCTTGAATTTCTGAAGCTGAGTCAAAGTTTGTTCGGCAAGTTCTCTAGATGGCTCAATAATGATAGCTTGAGGGGCATTTGGGGCAGGTTTGGCATTGGATGCAGAGGACCCAGAACCGACTATTCTAGAGTTGATAACACAGCTGGATTTTGCTTTAGCTAATCCAACATAGCCACCAGTTGGAGGATACTTGAATGGAGAATCACCAAAATTGAAACTCATCTCAGCATTTTTCAAGACAACAGCAGCATAAAACTTTTCGTTCCTGAGATGTGGTGGTATTGTATAGGCTTCTCCAAGGTCAACTCCATTTTTAGACCATTTGATGCTTGCATTATCTAGATCTAAATAACATCCCATTACATCATTGATACCAAAAGGCTCGCCATAGCTATCAAATTGTTTTCCATGAGACTTTTTACCAGTACCACCAAATCCAAAACCAAATTTGTCAATGCCCAGGTTCAGAGTTGCCTTTTCAGTGGACCACCCTAGCCTGCAAAGTCCTTCATCAGTCACAGTTGCCTCATAAAAATATTTTCCTTCTCCGACAACTGCTTTGTTACTGTGAGTTCCATGCCAATCCCCAGCATCTCTGGCTTGACACAGCAACCCTTCAGGATCAATAGCCATGGCATCTCCACGGTCATATACATTCATCTTCCACTTCGCACTTGTTGTAGCATGTTGACTCACTTTTCCACCTTTGCCTTCTCTCAAGTCACGCAGGGTTTCATAGACAATCTGTAATATTGGCAGACAAAATGCTCCAGTTTTTCCACTTCCAGTTTCAGCAGCCATAAGAACATCTCCACCACCTAATATCATAGGTATAGCTTCTGACTGAACGTCTGTGGGCAATAACCAATCCATCTCTTCGACAGCTTTGCCTGAAGGAAATCAAAAGAAATATGTTAACAAAAACAAAACCCAAATCGTACCAGATTAAAAGACATAATTCTTAAGAATTCTCCTTTTATTTTTTGGCTAATACATTATTCATCGTGTTCTCATCTATGCTTTGCCTGCTTCATTATCATACTAAAATTAAGTTGAGCATCGCCGTGCAACATTGCATGATTACTAAATGATGGAAAGGGACTGAACTGAAGTCTGAACTAACTTGTATTAGGCAGGTCGGTGACGTCATCAAATGTTGGTACATGGTATTCAATCATAAAAGTTAAAAACCAAGTGTGAGTCTCAAAAGTTAAAAATAAAACAAAAAGTGTAGTCTGTATATTTTTTCAGGGCCCTTTCACTGGACCCTGTTTGCTCATTTTCGCTTGAACAGAAAAATAACTACCATTCATAAAAATGCATGGAAAAGGCCCATATTTAGAGACAAAAGTGGTCTCCCCTGATTTATTAAATATCATTTTTCTAAGTAAATACGATCATACATGTCAAACGGAATTCTAATTACATCTTAAAAGTATGTTAAGAATAGTTTGGTATAGGTTTTAGAAACAAACTATGGATGATTAAAATTGACCCGACCTGCCTACTTGTATGACTGTGAGTGGTTGAGCATGCGAACCTGTCGCCTAGCTCATTTAGGCTACGCCATTGAGTCATTATTCAAAGTGAAATAAATGGTGAAAATGCACTCCCAAGTCAACAGAATATTATAACAAAAACAATCACCTATTTCAGGCATTACGCCCATTTCTTCAAAGGCTGTCATCTTCTTCTTAATGTTACTTGTTAGGTTACTTCTTACAAAAATACATGCAAGAAAACCTCAACGTGTTTGACGGAAATCATATAAATACTATCCGTCGGAAAGAAAGACAACCAAGTTCTATATGGGGGCTGGTTCATGCCATTTCTTATTATCTGGTTTTGGCTCCGTCGAATCGAACGGAAAAGATCGATATAACATACACTGCAGAAACCTGCCGTTTTACCGATACACGGCCTTGTTGCTTGTCACTTTGCGAAAATATATGAACCAATGAAGACTTTATGTTTATATTGCGTTAGAAATCACAGTAGCCTACCCGGTATATATAATGTTTGTTGGGTCCACATGCACAGCTACATGTATATACTCCGTACTTGATAGACCACGGTAACAAACATACACAGACAAAAAGCATACTGCAATCATCATCAGGGAAATTACTGAATTAGTAAATTAATTACCGACACTGATTAACCCGGAAAAAATTCCGAGCCAGGGTGAGAATCGAACTCGACCACGACTTAGGGTAAACGTCCCACCGCTCTACCAACTGAGCTACCCAGCCCTGCTGGGAACGGCTCGCTTGTTAGATTCTACGGTAGCTCTTATACACACAGAGCTTAAATCAATCCCATTACAATATGTATATTTAAATTTTCATCCGTGATGAAGAGAGAATCTAACAAGCGAGCCGTTCCCAGCAGGGCCGGGTAGCTCAGTTGATAGTTGGAGACCTCCAAACTCTGTGGTCAAAGTTTACTGATGATGGGTGACCAATAGAGTTGGAGGACCTGCCATATTGAAACATGTCGATTTCCCGAAACAAAACTATTTCGCTAAATTTCTCCTAATTTTAAACAATGCAACCGGCTCAAACTTTACACACATTCAATTCGATGTTTTAGTTCGCTTTTTCACCGAAAAAAAAGCGTTCAAACACTCACATTTATGTTGTATCATCGTCGTTTTCCCCAAGGACAGCCCGAATCTCCCGCTCGCCTCCTCGTTTACTTCGTTAACTTGGGCAATGTACGACCTATGAGAGCCGCGCTTTCGCATTTTCTTGATAAACATCCAATGCGTACAACAACATACGAAAGCGCGGCTCTCATAGGTCGTACATTGCCCAAGTTAACGAAGTAAACGAGGAGGCGAGCGGGGATTCGGGCTGTGCTTGGGAAAACGACGATGATACAACATAAATGTGAGTGTTTTAACGCTTTTTTTCGGTGAAAAAGCGAACTAAAAGATCGAATTGAATGTGTGTAAAGTTTGAGCCGGTTGCATTGTTTAAAATTAGGAGAAATTTAGCGAAATAGTTTTGTTTCGGGAAATCGACATGTTTCAATATGGCAGGTCCTCCAACTCTATTGGTCACCCATCATCAGTAAACTTTGACCACAGAGTTTGGAGGTCTCCAACTACTCAGTTGATAGAGCGGTGGGAAGTCGTGAGTTCGATTTTCACCCTGGCCCGGATTTTTTTCCGGGTCAATCAGTGTCGGTTAATTTACTAATTCAAAAAGCACACGTTAGTTTAAAACTTAGTGTTTTCTTGTTTTAGTTTCATCTCACAATGTCTGGAAAGCCAATTAGCGAAAATAAGAAAATGGGAATATTACGGTACGGCCGTAGATGTAAAACTTCGATTTGATAAAGTCATAGTGAGAATAAAAAAATGGCACACACCAGCCACCATATATTTGAGCTTTTCGGCTTGGCACTCGCCGAGTTGGGCTGTTGATGCTGCTTGAGTTTGGCCAGAGATTCGCATTCAATCAAAAATATTGAACAGAGCAAAACAGTTTTTTTAAAAGACGAACTATATAGGCAGGAAATGAATTTTATAGCCCGGCCTGGCTAATGGTAACTCCAGGTTTAGCGAAAAGTTCTCACGGATGAAATTTGATGGCGAACATGTATTTATGCACCAAATTAGTTTGACCATATATGTTGCCTATTTTTAGAATTTTATGAACTTCGATTTAAATATCCATCGTGCAACCGTCCAAAATTCCAAATTTGTTTAATGTACCCATTAATTTAATGTGACAATTAACGAACTCCTTTTCTTGCAAGCAATGTTTCTCGGAAGTTCTTCGGCTTAGTGACAGCACATGCTGTGCATCAAACAAGTTTGACGCGACGCTGTCGTCTACAACAAGCTTGATCATGATCAGGGACGAGTTGTAAAATAGCCGTTACAATATTTGTTCACAAATCGTTTGTGAAGTGAGAGCATCATATTCACGCACTTAGAAAGGAGTGGTTTGGGGTAAGTTTCAGTCTCAGAAAAATGTGTTGGAACTGAAGTCGGACATTGACAATACTCATTATTCATTGTAATAGTTAGTTGGAGATCTCCAAACTATGTGGTCAAAGTTTATGATGATGGGTGACGAACAGAGTTGGAGGACCTGTCATATTGAAACATGTCGATTTACCGAAACAAAACTATTTCGCTAAATTTCTCCTAATTTTAAACAATGCAACCGGCTCAAACTTTACACACATTCAATTCGATCTTTTAGTTCGCCTTTTCACCGAAAAAAAAGCGTTCAAACACTCACATTTGTGTTGTATCATCGTTGTTTTTCCAAGGACAGCCTGAATTTCCCGCTCGCCTCCTCGTTTACTTCAAGTTAACTTGGGCAATGTACGACCTATGAGAGCGAACTAAAAGATCGAATTGAATGTGTGTAAAGTTTGAGCCGGTTGCATTGTTTAAAATTAGGAGAAATTTAGCGAAATAGTTTTGTTTCGGTAAATCGACATGTTTCAATATGGCAGGTCCTCCAACTCTGTTGGTCACCCATCATCATAAACTTTGACCACATAGTTTGGAGATCTCCAACTATGTAATAGTATACTAGTAAGTACTACTACTACTACTACTTACTACTACTAGTACTATCAGTATTACTATGTTCAATAATATTTAGTATTTCAAATTTGGATTTTCCCCACTGAAATTTCACAATTTCTAGTTTTGGAAGCCCCAGTAAAGTCATAGTTAACATAAATTAATTACTTCTTATCATATCCTAATCAGTTAATGTATTTTAAATTTGAAATACTTGGTATTGGTAATACATGGATGATCGGGTAAATTTTTAATAACAATAATACAAATAATTCTATCATCAGTAGAAAGTGGAGGTGCAGTTGGTGAATGGTGGTAGTAGTGGGACAGCCTCCTTTTCATTATAATGCAAAGCAATACAAACAATGAAAAACATTTCGTTAGGTTTAAATGAATTATTTATATCTTTAAAGTTTATACTATAGTTTCGTTTTTACTATCTGAGGTGAAATCCAAGGAAATATTTTGATCCTATAGTCTGTGGACAGCTTTCTGTACAATTCCCCATTCATTCAACACAAGACTTGTCACGGGATTGGGAAATGCTTCCTCCTTTCAATAGAGAGTACAACAAGGGGAGTAACTTTTCCTTGATGGAAATATAACGTATTGACTAGATTTACTTCACTGAAGAAAAATGTCTTACTGCGTTATTTAATCATTTCTGACATTCATTGGGAGTCGGCGGTTACTCGTTGTGATGTTGCCTCCAGTGAGCATATTTTAAAATACTTCATAATCACTGAACAAACTATTTTGGTTTTTTTTTCCAGAATTTTTTTAAAATGGCCAAAATAATTTCCCAAGAGACATTTGATGATGTTGTCAAAGAAAATATGCAGGAGTTTGATATGGAAGTAGAAGAAGCTTTACAAGATGCCATTAGTCAGTTTGATTCTCAGGTACGCCTTGTACTATCTAAACTATTTGAGGAACTACTGGTTTGAGAAAAATATTCTCATCCCACTTTGTTACTAATCAACTTATTGTATAGCTTGTCATTTTTCAAATATAGCTATTAACTGTTTACATGTACATGTATATATGTACTGTAGCATTAAAAATTGTTTTATGTTTTTATGTTGTATTGCTTGATTTAAAGGCCCATGCGAACAATCAAACAATCAAACCAAAGATGTCTTAAAAATATGTGCTTTTTGCTGTTATTTACAACTGAAGTTTCCTTCAAGCTCAAAAGAACTACTGGTTATTGGGTTTTATTATGTAATTTCCTTTTCCTTCTTCTTTAATTCTAAATCCAGTAGTGCTTATTATGGGCTTGGCTAGACTTTTCCGTCTGAGGCTGCAGTGCCTGCTCTGGTGTTATGACAGACAGACAGACAGACAGACAGACAGACAGACAGACAAAAACAATATCTACATGTACATGTACATGTACAAAGAGTTCTTTTAATAACTCTTTAAATGATTAGTAAATGGTAAACAGTCTTTACGATTACCACAAAAAATGGTGAAATGTTGGGATTGTAAAAAAAAAAGTAAAAAAAAAAAAGTACAATACTCAAGTAAAAAATGATTCTGCTGACATGTATATTCATTGAAACGTAAGTAATTTAAATAAAAACAGTTTTTGTTATTCTTATCATTTATAAGTATTATATATTTTGTTATTTATTATAGGGTGTGAATCTAGGGAACATTGTTAAAGACGTTAATCTGTACACTAGCCAGGCTATAAACGGTGATAAAGTTGTTCATCCTGTGGTGGAAGCTGTTACAGACATTGAGAAACTATTGAATAATGAAAACGCTAGTGAGGAAGCCATTACAAATTGCTTAACAACATTCCAAACTGAATGTGATGTAGAATTATCAAGGCGATGCCTGGCCGGAACCAACAGAGCTTATCCAGTCTTATTTAAAGGGTGCACAGAATACAGAAAAAATCCCAAAATGTTAAGGACATTCCTGAAAGCATTTTGTTCTTTATGTAACGGACAGCCTGATCTACTTGACGAAGCCGGTGTGTTGTTTTTCACAGAACTTCTGGATGAATTTCGTGATGATATGCAGACGCTAGAATTAACAGTCCGACTAATCAGACTATTTTGTATCAAGCACGAAAATAACCGACAGGAATTCGTCAATCAAGGTCTTATAACCAAGCTTGTCGCTTTGATCCATGACTTCAAATCTGCCGGTGCTTTAGTTAGTGAAATTTGCCATGCTCTGCGAGTGTTGACCTTTGACGATGATATTCGAGTTCCGTTTGGCAAGGGCCATGAACATGCTAAGATGATTGTTGCAGAAGGAAATGCCTTGAAAACCATTCTAAACATCTGCAATGGTAAGCTCTATTAACTGGTTATTTTACATTTTTATTCTGGGTTCAAAACTGTTATTTTTGTTTACAAGAACAAGGGAATAGTGAATGTTGTTTTAACAAACTGGTTGGTTTATGTGTCCCTCCAGCTGGCCATTAGTTCAAATCCCACTAAGTTCCATAATGTTGACCATTGTTGGAAAACTGTTGGATATCCTAGATGAAGGGTTTCAACATAGCAAAGAACTCAGTTGATTTGACCAATTTAAATACCATAACATAGCCATTTGAAAGGACTAATGTTGAGCACTCTGAAACAATAGGTCATTTTAACACCAAAATCTTAAATTATTGATTGATTGGGTTGATTAAATCCCTGAAGATTATTTCACTCATATGACGACATACATTCATCCAGGATCTGCTTTTGTATCTTGACTATGTAAAATTGTCGGATCATTGGGCGTCTAATTAAGATGAATTTTTGTCGTAGGGTGTCCATAGATGCGTGGACACCCCTCTGGATGAACAGAATACAAGGAGGAAGCCAGGCTCTTTGAACGATGGGAACCCCTGGCTGACGAGTACCTGGCAACTCTTCTCAAACAGAGATTTAATTTTTATTTGGTCTGGGTGGGATTTAAAACGACGCCCTATCAGTAGAAGGCCTGTATGGGTGAAAGACCATCACTCTCAGCCATCAGGCCCACCGAGACCCCCAGAATCAAAACAAATGAGAAATGTTACTCAATATGGAATTTTGTACTGAATTTGAGCCATTTGCAGCAGATAACCAAACAGCTTATAAAATGTGGATTTGAATGTTTCAGATTACACAGAGGAAGTCAGTGTTTTATGCCAACTATTTTCAACTCTCAGTAAATTGGCTGTCAGAGATGAATTTTGCAAAGAAGTTCTTGACCTTGGAGGTTTAAAACTGATTTTGGAAACACTTGGCAAAAACATAAAACATGCTGTAAGTGCCACTATCACATATTTTACTTATATTAGTTGTAAAATGTTTACATTTAGGTTTTATTGTTACAGGTTAACCTTTCTACATTTTCGAGGAATTTACTAAATTTCTGGGAAATAAAACTTGACCAAAGATATCTACAAATTTCTCTAAAATGAATATTGCAGGGCGACTAGCAACAACAGGATGTACATGCTTAGGACTGTAAGAAAATTTAATCCCTAAAATAATACTTTTGTATGTTTTGATTTATTTTCAGAAAAAATTTCATAGGGGATTTTTCACTCAATATATGGAAAAGTTGCCAGGTAGTGGTACTCGCTGAAGGTCGGGGGTTTCCTCCTGGCAACGAGCCCGGTTTTCTCCCCAGTAAACGCTGCTATATAAGGGAAATAATCGAGTGCAGCTTAATAAATCAATCAATTTCATTTATTTTCAATTTTCTTTCCTCAGAATTTATGTAGGCAGATCCTGGGTTTACTGAAAGCTCTTGCTGGTAATGACAATGTGAAAGTGACAGTGGTAGCTAATGAAGGTGTGGCACTAATTTTAAGTGTCATGACAACCCATCAAGCCAATCCATATGTTGCCGAGGCTGGGTGTGCTCTCTTAGCAACAGTTGCCCTCAGAAACCCGGACACCTGCAAGCATATAATCACATGTCAAGGTCATCATGTAATTTTACAGGCCATGAAAATTCATGAAAAGGAAGAAGGTGTTCAGGTACATGAGCTTTTTTGTTTCTTATCTGGCAATGTAATCAACTCTAACTGGGAAATAATTACTGATATACATGTATGCATAAAAGATCATAATATTAGGGACTCGGACTGCTAAAATATTGGGAAAATTTCGGCGAAAAACAATTAGAAAATAAAGCATTCCGCTGATACCAATCTTGAGGATGTGCGTTAAATAACTTTTTATTAGCAGCAATACCCCTAAAATTTATTCATCGATCTGGTCTACTTCTTCTCTAATTTAGTTTTTCAGGGTGATTTAAACGCTCAACTTTTCTTGACAATCATCTTTTTTTAAAAAGTCTGGATTTTGGCAACTTACGCCCTTTTAATAATAAAATGGCTCATTATACTTTTATAGGTTGTTGATATTGGCTCAGATTTTCCATCTTTTATTATTTGCTAGTCAGGCACATTTTCAGGATTGGTAATAGTATATCATACCTTTGCTATATGATTTTCAGCCTTCAGTATAGTAGTAATTTTTGTTATCGATGGTAGTTTTATTTAAATCATCACTATCTGGAACAGATTGTTAATACCTATCATAGTTTTTAGCCGAAGTATGGTAGAATTTCTTATTTTTGCTTGTTTTTTTTTGTGGTGTTTCAGAAGCAGGGATGTATGGCAATTAGAAATACAGTTTCAAGAGCTAGACAGAACTCTGAATATTTCTTGGAGATTGGAGCGGAGTCTTTGATAAACAAAGCTCGTGGTTCTTATAAATCATGTGAAGATGAGGCTAAAGCAGCTCTAAGGGACCTTGGATGTAAAGTTGATCTGAAGGAACTGTGGACTGGTGAAAGAGGGACATTACACAGGGACTAATCCAGGGAAAATTTGGGCATACCATTTCGGTTCAAAATGTTCCAACAATAAGACAAAAACAACATCTCTGGCCCAAAATTCAACATTCAATGCTATTATGACATTAAAATCTGTTGGTTTTAAGAATTTGGGCGGATTTTTTGCTTGTGAGTTTGGGCGCCCATACCTGTATACAGGTATCAAAATGTCTCTGGATCAGTCTATGTAACAACAATAATATATAGACTACAAGTAATATCAGGGGAGGAGGGGTGGCATTTTATTTACTTTTGTTAACATTGTGTACATCAATCAATATACTCACTATTACAATCCACTTTTTTTCATCCAATTGTCCATATTTATTTATTTCTACCTTTTCCGGTTTATTATAAAACCAATATGTACATTTCAACCCACATGTGAAATACGAGCAAAATCAATATCTATTGATAGGAAACATTTAATTCCTTTTGGTGACATTTTGAGCGACAAGTCAATGTATCTAGTAAACTTTTGTCAAAACCCAAAGTACTTCTTCAAACTCATATTTTAAGCCTGTTATCATCAAGAATTTCAATAAAGAGGCAATGTCACTGCAAGTTTAACATTGCCTGAAGTGTTTCCTGTTATGATCTTATGGTTATTTTCAAATGTATTGAGGGGGCCTCAGGCCTCCATTGATGCGGCCCTGGTTCAAATCCAACACGGTGATAAAACTTGAAAAATTTCTGAGTGGGTTTTTTTGCTTGACATATGTGAAACGGTTGCCAGGTGCTCGCTGAAGATTGGGATAATATCCTCCTGTAGCCCGGTTTCAGCCCTCACTTAAACTTGCAACACTGCCATATAAGGGAAATAATCTTGAGTGCGGAGTAAAACAATCAATCAATCAAATGTAATGAGCAAATCTTTCACCAAGTGACAGATAGTTAATCTTCGTCGTTCAAATTGGCAAATGTTTTGTTATTCTGACCCTCACTTAATTACAACCTTGTCACTGTGAGAGAACTGTTTTATGACCATTAAGTGTTCAGGTGTTAAAAGGGTGTCACAAGTGGCCATTCCTGGGCCCACTTGCATAAAGCGCTCTTAACTATGAGTTTTCTTAGTGTATGTCTACAACATGGGACTTTCCATGTTGTAGAGATATGCTTAGAGTCGAGTTAAGAGCGCTTTATGCAAGTGGGCCCTGGTTCCACAACTGAACTGTAAAGAAATGCCATAATTCCAGATAATCATCCTTGACTGGTTTCATTTGATTTGCTTCTGAAGGATGGTAGCTAAGATTCCAACAAAACCTGGGTGGTTTCAGTCTGACTCAGAGCCCAGTTTACTACCGTAACCTAAAAAATCTGGCAACCGGCTTGAAATATTGTGATCAGCTAAAGCTGCTAATACTCAATCAAGCAATAATATTGGTAATATGTCAGTTATAATAGTATCAGAATAACCAAAGTGAACCTGAAATATATCTATATATCATAAACAATTCATTAAATCAGTTTCTTCTCTTGTCTGCAGGGGGCCTCCGTGGCTCAGTAGGTAGAGCGTTGGACTCTCAATCCGAACAGCCTTCCACCAATGGGTCGCGGGTTCGAATCCCACTCAGTCCAAAAATTGGAAAATTTTCTGACTGGGTTTTCACTCAAACGACCTATGTGGGATGGTTGCCAGTTACCAGCGGAAGATCGTGGCTTTCCTCCGGGCACAAAACCCAGTTTCCCCCACAATAAAACTGGCAACACTGTCATAATAGTGAAATAATCTTGAGCGCGGCGTAAAACACCAATCAATCAATCTCTTGTCTGCAATAAAATGAGAACTACAATTTGAATCCTTTTTACCACTCGATAAATCACAAACTCTCCCATTTTTTACTCTGTGTTGGCAATAAACCAATATCAATAATATAGTAAATAGTGTAACAATCCTGTAACACCTAACTGGTCATGAAAAAGGATGTTAACATTGCTATGATACATATCTCAGGTCATTTTTATTAAAATATTAGTTAGATACAAATACAATGTGATCAGCATGATATTGGCGCAGGGAAACATAAAGAAACCCCAACCTTTGGCGAGTATCTGGCAACTTGTCGATATGTGGCGACCGAGTGAAAAATCCATTTTTCAATGGACTACAGAGGCCTCTCGTTTTAATTTGAAGCCCAGCTGACGTTAGAGGCTGATGTTTAACAGTTTCACAAAGCCATCACGAAATTGAACATACTGGAGATTAATTAAAAAGCGAACAGTTTTCTTTTTTGCCATTTTGCTAATAATTTAGTCCATTTAACAAATAAAACAAAATATATCAACGACAACTGGATTTCACACTGGGTTTTTTCTTGATAAATAATTTGCCTGGATTTCTGTAATGAAATGCAAGGATAGTGGAGAATTTTAAAGGTATTAGGTTATCTCCCTTTAGTGTGCTCCGAATTATCTCCCTTTAACCAGTAAAATTTTAAGTTACCAGTATAATTCTTACAGTAAAGGAAAAATAAAAGTGTATAACTACCACAGCCGTTAATTGAATAGTTTTACAGAAGAAGTACTTTTGTTTTAGCAAAATCCTTGTTAAACCAAATCTATAATGGCATTATAGAGAGGAAGTACTTATGGATAACAACCATATCAGACTCAGCATGGCCAGAGACGAAGGATTATATACTCCAAACTGCTATCACCATTCGATCCTACAAGACCACCCTCAAGTCACCATTCAAAACAAATTTTGGTTATTTTGACCTCAACTTGTAATTCTGTCAAGTTGTCAACAGTTACATGAATGAATTATTTTAGTTGTATGTCTTGACTTCATAAGAACTTCGTAAGAACTACATCAAAATGTCCTCACCCAATTAACCAAGCACTTGTTATCCAGAAGTAATTTTCTTAAACAACTGACAAATGAGAGAGACAGAGAATTAACATTTCATGATTTTCTAAACTTCATTTTACTAGCACTGATTGTCTTACTAAAAAAATGTGTCCTCAACAGCTCCATTTTATTCGCTTTGACCACTTCATCACAGGCAACACCAACCAAATGTTCATAAGTAGAAATAGATTAACATGTCCCAGTCTGTGTTTCAGGGAAATTCTGTGGGTTATTTTACATCAAACTATATCACTGTTATCTGAAGAGTCTCTTTAGCTGGTACTGAAATGATCTGGAATTGGCCAAACCCACACAAGCCAGTATAAATACATAGACCAGTAACATCACAACAAACTTGTGTCTTGAAACCCAACTTGCTTGATGTTCAGTTCTGTAGAGAAAGAAGAATAAGAAGTTATTTATCAACAATTTAGACATAACTACCAGAAATTCTTTACAAAGTTTTTTTTTAGTCAAAAATGCTTTGTGAATTTATATTGGTGAAGCTGGTGTTAATGGTGTTAACCCAAAAATATCCTAAGTTTAGAAATCAAATATTCAATAAAAGACCAACGGAAACATCCTTTACCCAGAAACTTCCCCTGCACAAAGCCAGTAAAGCTGAACGGTCATAATGTTCATAAAAAAAAACTCTTTTTTTTCACAAAAAAAGGAGAAAAAAACTAACTACTAAAGTCAAGGGTGTTTCAGGTTTTATCTCTTAACAAACTCACTGCTTTGAAGAGGATTTTTCTCCATAAATTAGTAGATATTTGACACGCAACATGTCATTATTGGTGACAACATAATATTTTTCTGGAACCTCCCCTCCCATACTTGAAGGTGCCATGGTTCTTTTGTTAGATCGGTTACTCCCACTGCCCTCTGTGAAACAGGCGAAAAAGTTAAAAATCTCAGTCAAGCAATTAATACAATATATGCATAGCTGTGCTTTAAAACAAGATAAAACAATTAGCAAACAGAACGTTTTTTGTTAAACAAAGTTACAGCAATGTCCAAAAGTGAAGAAGATTATTCTTAAGATTGTTTCACTTATATGGTAGCATTGTCAGATTTAGTGGGAGATGAAACTCAATGATCATATTGGTTGGCTGCCCATTCCAGTAAGATATGAAAGGAATACCGATATAGAGAAAGATGCCCTACAATCCAATTATGTCTAAAGTAAGCGGAATACAAGCCTAGACATAGACAAATAAGGAATGATGTGTAGTTTTCTGAGGTAATGTTTAAATTTTTGTAAAGAATAAGAGACCTCTGTGTATAAAAGAAACCCAGTATATTAAGCATGTCTTTGTCACGTGACATGGTAATCAGATGTTTCCCAATTCTAGTTAGCGAAAACCGCTATGTTCAGTATATTAGTGAAATAGTCCAGAAAGAATGAACAAATGCCAAATTACTACAAGTACAATCTGGGTAACAAATTTTTTGATAGATATTTTTACCACACTAAAAATAATTTGCCTCATGGCGGAGTTTAATATAGCAGGGGCTATTTGTCTGAATGAGACTCTGGGCAAGCCTTAGGGTGATAGTGTGAAAAAAAAAACCTCAGAAACTTGTAACTTTTTGCTGGGATTCAGTTGGATTCATTTCTGAGACCCATAGATAGAAGGCCAGTGTCGGCATGAAAGACTATCGTTCTGTCGACTGAACCCCAGAGGCCCAGTGAAAAGTGAGAGTTGGTGGATTACCCTTTTTGAGTTGACACTTGACAGATACATCATCAATCATCTCACAGACAGCCACGCAGCTGAGTCTGTCTCCCAGTAAACTATGGTCCCATCCTAGTCCTCCGGGACTGTAATGGAGGGAGACAGATAGTTCAGAAGACAAGTAAGTACCTTCTCCATACAGGGACGTCTACAGGAACAAATAGTTAGAGAACATGTTATATATGAAGATAGAATAAGTTATTAAAGTGGCATGAGCTGCACAATTCGGATTTTTTTCATCAATTCTGATTGTCAAAAGAAGTTCAACGTATGAAGTACCTTGAAAAACTAAAGGATTGACGTTGAAATAAAAAATATTGGTATAGTTAGTACCCTGTACGAACCAAAGATATGTGCTAATAACGGACAAAATTCAAATAGCCGGGATGTAAGAGTTCATTTTTGGAACTTTTGCTGCCTATAAAACCACCAGAAGTAACGTACATCCTCAAGATTGATAAAAACTGAAAGTTCTTATTTTGTAATTTCAGATAAAAAGAACCCACAATTACATAATTTTGTTTCAACGAAATTTTCCGTATATTTGGCAGCTCATGCCACTATAAGCTTTTTATAGGTTTCACAAAAAGAAGAATTATATTTGAATGAGTGCAGACCAGCCTAAAAAAGAGGTGTTTCATATGAATGATCCTCCATCATTTACTCATTTTTGGCCCCTTGAAATCTTACAGGCCTACAGATTGATTGACTGATTGACATTTTGATTTAGAGCCACACTGAAGAAAATTCCGCTTATATGTTGGCGTTGTTAGGTTTAGAGGAAACTCAAACATGGCTATGTGCCTGAATGAAACCAACAAAAAGCTGGTTAAATTACATAGATGGACAATAATGTTTACTAAGCTTTCAACTCTGTACCCAATGAGAGCCACAAATCATTAAAAACATCATGTCCTACTAATCTTAAATAAATATATCAAGAAGTCAAAATTATACATTAATATACACACATTATTAGTTCTGTTAGAGACTTTGTTCGAGGGGGGATACGAATATATATGGGGTCAGTAAACGGAATATTGGGCGAGGCTGTTTACCGACACCATATATTTCCGTATCCCCCCTCGAACAAACCCTGTAATGAAATTGTACAACAGAAAATGAACTCCGAAAGCTATGTTCTAATAGGTATGACACGAGCAGACACGACTGACAAGTGTATAGACATGACATCACAAGCCGTACATGGTAGTCGCCCTGTATGGATCAGCATGGCGACGTAATATGGAATATACAGGGTCTCCACGTGACTGGTTTGAACCAATCAAAAGGAAGTATTCAGTGTGAGGTGGGATAAATATTAATATGAGTGTTATCTGTAGCTATTCACTAGCTTTAAGTAAGACAGCAGTGAACCAAACAACGGAAAGAGATCTTTAGTAATTATATCCCAATAAGCTTATTTACCTTGTTCATATGGGAAGCCAGCCCATGATGAAGAATTGAGTGAAAATTTTCTATTCTACTTCCATGATATGCATACAGTAGTTGTCTCCCTTCTCGAATGGCTTCGAATTTATCATTAGCAGATTCAGAGAAGTTAATTTCAAATATATGATTGGGAGTTGGTGCATCAACACTGTGTCCAGTTAACTTCTGAATGTTTGAAAACTGTTGAATATGAAAGACAAAAAATCAAATAAGAGAAAAAAAAAGTAAATTCCATCGAGAACAAGATTCTTGTTTGTGATCTTCTCATTTAAAAGAAAAAGACGCCCACGAATGACATTAAGTTGACCAGAAATACCATGTACATAAAAATCATATAGTGTGATTGATTGGTGTTTTATGCCACACTCAAGATTATTTCATTTATATGGCAGGATCCATTCGATCCATCGATAAGTTTTACGTAATACTGTACACAAGTAGTGGTAAACCGAAAAACAACAGTTTTATGATGACGACTCAATAATCAGGAGAGTTTCCTTGAGACGGTATAATAAATGTCATGAAACTGTTGTTTTTCAGGTTATCACTACTTGTGTATATGGCAGGCGTCGACATTAAATTATGAAAAAAATGTGAATTTTGGCAACTCATGTCACTTTAAATGTGTCTTGTCAGCAAAAATTGTTTAAATATGAAAAACTTTTCAAAACAAATTGCCTCAAAGTGACATTCAGCACTGAGGGCTTTTTCTGAACTCAGGCAAGTTCATGAAACAAACATTTTACTTCATTCTGTTGTCCAATTAATTGATTGATTGATTGTTTCAGTAATATGGTGACGTTGCCCGTTTTATTGTGGGAGGAAAACGGGCTCTATGCCCGGAGGAAACCCACGACCTTCCAGTGGTAACTGGCAACCATCCCACATAGGTTGTTAAGAGGGAAAAACCAGTCAGAAAATTTTCCAATTTTTTTCATATTTTGGACTGAGTGGGATTCGAACCCATGACCCATTGGTGTCAACTCCAATTAAGAATTTCTGTCAAAGGTACAGGGTTCTAATAAAACTTAAATCAAAGAAGTTTTTGTCGTATAACTTACAGGATAAATGCCAGATCTGAATTGAAGGATTACTTTCCTCCTTTAATAAATCGGGTAGACACCAGTTGAGTTCCCACTGGAAATTACACCCAAAACACTGGCATAATCAGAACCAAAACTCAATATCTGCTTTCAAACTCTTGTCCAAGGACCTCCAATTAGCCACATCTTAATGAAAATTGGGAGTGGGAACTTATGTGACGGTTGTGTGCTTAGGGCCTAGATGAATCAATGCATCAGTCCTTTTTAGTTTTGGAATAAGCTTAAAGAAGTATTGTGTTATACTTACTGTTGATTTGTCTAAGGATTTCACTGTAAACTGCTTCTTATCCAAGGACCACCATAATAATTCTAACAATTTGCAATCAATATTGGAAATATTCCTTTGGACCTCTGACATTTTCTGTAGCTTGTGAGCCAATCTTTCCTGTGAAAAAAAAATCATAGGCAATTTAAGAGCTACTAAACTAAAAGAACACTAAGTACAATTTTCATTTGCAATAAGAATTCTAAAGAAAGTGCTATTATCTTGTATTATCTAGGAGAAAAAAAACCCAGCAGTTTCAAGATGAATTTATGAAATTGAAATGGGAAATTAAAAGGGAATGAAATTTGATTTTAAAATATAGATTCATTTTTAAGTGTCTGCAAGAAATTGCCATCAGAAAATGTTGACATATATCTGTCAAAAAGACACCAAACACTATCTAATTGTTACCACTCCCCCAGTGACCCAAATAAGATAAATCTTGATTTTCCTTAATTCAAAGACAATAATACCATCAATTGGTTTAATTAAAAGTATCAGGTAATTAACGCACCAGAGCTTTCATGTCCTTGTTGTCATGGTGCGCAGTTCCATCTTTTAAAAACATGGGTGGGAATGGCCTGAGCACTGTGTCATGGCGGTAACTATTTAAAGCAGCCATAAAAAGACTCCATAACAAATCTACGGCTTTTAAATCTGTAGTGAGACTTTCTAATAGCTTGTCTTTTAACTGTTCTACTAGCAGGCCTCTGTCGGTATTATTATCCATTCTCCACAAAGCGCGACTTTTGTCAAGCGGCTGTATAACTTATATGTATATGGTATAGCCTATTCTGGCTATACTCCTATACTATAGCTAGGATGAATTCTGACAGACTTCTCTAGACTCTACTCTAGCAGACGAACTATTTTCCTCTAATCAATTTATCTTTAAAATGACCCATATCGCAAAAGTCAGTAATAATCCAGATTTCATTTTCTACTAGATCTTAAGGGCGTTTGTAAGTTGCACTGGAAGTTGGAGCTTAAAACTGGAACCGCAATCCAAAATAAAATAACATTCCTCTACGTGTCAAAACTTTTGACCAAAAGAGAACAACTTGAAGTTAACGTGTAATTTATAAAAGCAGAAGTGAAGAAGGGAACGAAACATTGAACGATTATAAAAAAAAAAGACGTTGAAATCAGTAAACCTTACAAAAAAGAAACAGACTAATCCAATGTCGAATAATAACGATAGTAACTCAATTACATTTGTTGTTTTTAGGATAATTTATTAGCATGTTTCAACTTTCAACTCCGTTTCCACCTTGTGATTAGTTATGAGTTATGGGCCACTCCAATAACATGGACGGATCGAAAGCACATGGGTTAATGGGGCCAAATATTTTAATAACAGGTGTATTTATTTGTGGATTTTCTTTGTATTAGACATTCAGCGTGTCATATCGTCCACCACCTTCTTCATTTTGGTCTTATTAAGTTCTTATCTCAATGCATGATGTTGCTGTTTTTTAACTGTAGCCAGTGTAGGGAAGCATGGATGGCCCAGTTTCCGCGACAACCTACAAGCCGTGCTATTTTAATCGGTTGTTATAGTGAACGTACCATTACAAAAAAGACAAATTTGTCTACAGCATCCACATACTCTTTCTTATAAATTACATCTTGAATTTGAAACATTAAGAGCTAAGATAAACTTAAATTTATTTTGGGTACTGTAGTTAGTTGCACTCGTGTGTCTCTATCCTTGTTTACTTACTTTGCCGGTCAGGTAGAGCCACACATTAAACCGCCATTATAAGGGTGAGATAACCCGTGTAACCTCATTAGGCCAATTTTTATGCTATGCTTTACAAAGAGCGATTCAACAGTTTAACAACGGATTTCGAAAAAATCAACTGGTTCAGTGAAAAGAGGAATGTTTTAAAGATATAATAGGCGATAATAGCTGAAAGATTGTTGAGATTAAGGAAAGTTAAGACTTAGCTTAAATCTGAAATCCGAAGTCCTTCTAAATAATGCATTTAAAAGCCGTAACTAGGGGAAAGTGACCAATTCTCGATTTCGGTGTGACGTCAAGACCCTGACAACAAAGCTCCTAATTTGCATATTGGTGAAAACAAGTGCTTGACGACGCCATTTTGACTTCAAATATTAATTACAGAGAGGCAGTCACAATTTTAGTCGTTATCTGTACAACCAAAGGCAACACAACTTTTAGGCATAGTCGATGTTTTGCAAAGTTTACTTTATTTTCACGACTGAAGCTCATCCCCCCCCCCCCCCCCCCCCTTTGCTCATCTGCCCATGACCAAAAATGTAAAGCCTTTATGGGCCTGGTGTGTTTTAATTTGAAAGTGCCTTAATCACATTTGGCTCATTGTGACTATTTAATTTAAGGTACCCCTGGAACAGGCAAGTCGACCTTGGGAATGGAATTGTCCCAGAAGTGTGCTATGAATTATATCAATGTGGGTGATTTGGCCAAAGAAGGAGAACTTTATGAAGGCTGGGATGATGAGTATCAATGTCCAGTATTGGATGAAGACAGAGTAAGTACTAAATACAAACACAAGCTATTTGTATTTCAAATGACGATTCATTGACCCTAACAAATTAGAAATATTAAAACCGCAAATATTTGTTACCATTCTAGCTATTTAATTTCACCAGACCTATGGCCATATTCCTGACTAGAGGAGTATTTTAGAAGTTACTGTACATGGAAAGACAACAACTGTAAGCTTAATACAGATCGTAGATGGAACTATGTCAGGGGGGGGGGGGGGGGATATTATTCCTGAGAAGTACTCTTTTTTTTTCTTCAAATTTTATAGCATGCATTTTTAGAAGAGACAATAAATTTGGCTACCAGGCACTAATGAGGATGTAATAGAAAAAATAAGAATGTTTTTTACTAAAACCCAGTGGCTAATACAGAGTTGGTGCCATTTGCTGACATTGTACTAGTTTCATCTCACTGATAGATAGCTCCCAGATGAAAGTTTTTCATTTTCTCATTCAGTGCCTATATTGATGATGTGTTTTAGGTTATAGATGAGCTAGATGATTGTATGAGAGAAGGTAATAACATTGTGGACTACCACGGATGTGATTTCTTCCCAGAACGCTGGTTTGATATTGTCTTTGTCCTCAGAACTGACACATCACAGCTCTTTGACAGATTACAACAGAGGTAAGGAATTGAGCTTCTCTAGATTTTCATTAGAGTAGGACTTTTCATTCACATGTTAGTGAGCAGTCTGGCTGACTTAATAAATAAAATAGATTTCTGATAAAACACTGACATTTTCTTGCATAATCATTTCTTAAAAGATTAAGGACAAGGAGCCTGTTTCACAAAGCGGCTTAGCGTAAGTTTTCACGTAACTGCCATAGCAACCCATACTGTATTGATAGGCTAGTATGAAAGTTATGCAAAAAATACATCTACGCCGCTTTGTTAAACAGGTTCCAGGTGTGTTAGGCATAAGGTGAACGTACTCATTGAAAAGTACTCAATACAAAATGTTATTGCCGTTTTCAGGAAAAAGTTTTGTTTTTTTTTGCCTATGGCTACCATTGTCATATTGTCTGTATACAAATATATGTGAGGTGTCTGACAGCAACATTGATTGTTTTTGTTAAAGCTTACAGTTTGTTTGATTGGTCGATTGATAGATTGGTTTGAAATCAGTTTTATCCTCCCCCGACCACTCTCAAGAATTAAAAATCTTGACCAGCGATTCAAAAAATCCCAAGCTGTGTACATTCATAACTGAATGTTTGGTGATAACACCTTCTTGGAAAATTATAAAAATTCTTATGGCCAGTGACCCCTCCGCCAGTGCCACATAGCCAGGCTGTAAGTTTGAAAAAGTTTGTATTCATGTAGCATGACATATGAAATGTCACTAAGCCCGCCCACTGAATTTGTCTAACCTTATTACGGTAAGAATTCCGCTTATTCAAGGACGAGCAATGTGAAGATAAGAAATTATTAGACTGCTTTCTAGACTTTAAGAGTGATTTTCGTAATGTTTTGAGTATTTATATTAGTGGAATTCTTACCGTAATCTTGGGTTTTACCATGTGGCACTGGCAGAGAGATCAAATTTGCGTGATGCCCTAACTGGGAATTAACCAGTGCCCCAGAGTAAGGCAGCTATAGTCAGCACTCAATGTCAGTTATTTGTCCATTATAAACTCCCTAGATAATGATAGGCATTGCGGTTTGTTTTTTGCAGGGGATACAATGGGAAGAAATTAGAAGACAATATCCAGTGTGAGATTTTTCAGACTATTCTCGAAGAAGCCAGAGAGTCTTACAAAGCTGAGATTGTTCATGAACTGTCTAGTACTACCCCTGATGACTTAGAAGAAAATATTGAAAAAATCATTGCATGGATTGAACAGTGGAAGCTCACCCATTAGTTCCTAATGCTGGACATTGTGTATTATAGTCTGAAATTAAATGTATAAACTTAGACAGAAATACAAACGACTTTTGGGGAAAATATGTGTGATGGTGCTATACATGGAAAAGTGGATTAACCACTTATATTACCATGTAAATCAGTGTGTCCAAGCTTTTAGCCTTTCAAGAAATTTGTTAAGCTTTTTGGTTTTAAAATCAAAGATGTGCCTGGAAGAATGTTAATAGGTAATGCCATTTGATTAATACAAGAATTCCAAACATTTCACCAGTGCTGTCATTTAGATAATAGATTGCACATTTGGTTGACCTCTTTAGTTCTAATTTGATGCTCATTTATGACGTGGAACAAAATATGTGAATTGGATTGAAAGCTTAATCCAAAAAGAAAACAACATTCCCTGTCATCAGATTTTGTGAACCTCCCAAGAAACATACAGACCATCCTTCACCAGTATACACATACTATTGACTATCTCCGTCGTCCAATATCTTTGTCATATAAATGACTGGAGCCTGTTTCACAAAGCGACGTAGGGTAAGTTTTCACGTAACTGCCACAGCAACCCATACTGTAGAGATACGTTTGTAAGAAAGTTACGCAAAAAATACATCTATGTCGCTTAGTGAAACAGGCCCCTGATCCTAGAATAGTAAATAACGGTCTCCGTGAATGGGACAAATTCAGTTGAGATCACTGTGTCATGGTAATAATGAAATGAGCTGCCAAATGCATGAGCTGCCTAATGACAAAATGTAACGAAACTCGCGTTGAAACAGAATAAGTTACCTGTTCGTTTTGCCCGAAGGGTATTGTCGTTGCCTCCGTCGTCCGTCTGACCGTCTGTCCATTGGTCCTTGTAAACACATTATCTAAAAAAGTCTTTAACTTACAACTTTGAAACTTCACACATTTGTTTAATACAGCAAGTACAAGAAGCCTATTGAAAATCAACGCGCTCCAATGTTTTTTTCAAGAGTTATGCCCCTTACATTACCGCTGCTATAAAAAGCCTTGTAAACACATTATCTAAAAAAGTCTTTAATTTACAACTTTGAAACTTCACACATTTGTTTAAAACAGCAAGTACAAGAAGCCTATTGAAAATCAACACGCTCGGATGTTTTTTTCAAGAGTTATACCCCTTACATTACCGCTGCTATAAAAAAGCCTTGTAAACACATTATCTAAAAAGTCTTTAACTTACAACTTTGAAACTTCACACATTTGTTTAATACAGCAAGTACAAGAAGCCTCGGATGTTTTTTTTTTTCAAGAGTTATGCCCCTTACATGACTGTCAGCCAAAAACCTCCTTGTAAATGTGATGCATGTATGTGGAGTAATTTTTAACTCGCAACAAATTGTCTGGAAAATAAATATATCTTCGGTTTCTTTGGCCCAGACCCGAGGGGTCCTGATGGCGACAGCCACTTATTTTTATTAATGTACAAGATATGAGCTTTCATATCTTGAAAATGTGAGTTAAGGTAGGTTTATAAGGAACAGCACTCCCAAAAATTAACTTATATCTCAGCTGTTTGAATTTTGTCCGTTTTTAGCACACATGGTTCACACAGGCTACTTACAAAGTTCAAATCACACTCAGACTAAATAAAATTGGAAAAAATTCTGAGTGAATTTTTCACTCAGTCGCCGTTTGTGGAAGAGTTACCTGGTTACCAGGTACTACAGGCTTTCCTCTGGGTAACGAGCCCAGTTTTCTCCACCACTAAACCTGGTAACGCCATATAAGTGAAAAAACGTTATCTTGTGTGCGACATGAAGCATCAATCAATCAAAGTAGGCCTACTTCAAAAGCTGAACCTCTCTTTGACTATCCGAATGGATAAAAAAAAATCTGAACTTAGGTAACCTTTTACGGTTAATATTACGTCATCTGTGTACTCCATTAGAGTGAAAGTTACAATAAAAGCGAAAAGAGTCCGGTGATCGAGCTGAAAGTCGCTATTTTTCCATTTGTTTTGGTCCGACTAGGATTCGATCCCGCACCGGATCGATGGAAGGCCTGTGTTGGACTGAGGGACTATCACTAACCGCTTGAGGGTTCTCCTTGAAGGAAAGTCCCGCTCTGTGACGGCCAATAATGTGCCATTTTACTGCATTTTTGCCATGGATATGGCCGTACAGGAAAGTTTTTATAGGCCATATGGATCCCATGAAGATGTTGCTTGCTTTATAGTTCCAAATTGCTACGTTGATTGCGATTGAATAACTACCCGTTAGGGCAGTTTGGAATGATTTAGATTTTCCTATGTAACAATCATTTTCCTTTTGGGGTGCAACACCTTTTTTAGCTATTTAGAGGGTAAGGTCTTATATCTGGTTTATTTCGTTGCTGCCTTTCATTTATAAAAGTTCATTATTTTCATTGTTGTATTCTTATTTGAAAGACCACCCAAAATCAATACAACGATAAGTATCCCCCTTTAAGAGACTTGGTGTGAGCGACCAAAAACAAGATGTTTATATATTGATGGGGTTTCCAGATGATAATTGGTAACTTCCCTAGCTCTCATGAACTACTGGATGTTGAGTTTTATCTGGGCATCCCTTTTTATACGCCCGGCTTGAAAAGCGGGCTGTATTATGGTATCATCTCCGTCCGTCCGGCAGTCCGGAAGTCCGGCAGTCCGGCTGTCCGGCGTCCGCTTTCCCTTCCGCTCCATAACTTCTAAAGTTTTGATTCCATCTGCACAATTTTTTCTAAGTATATACCTTATGGGTAGAAGGTGTGTCGCAAACTATTTTTAACATCACTGGTTACATAATATGGGAGTTATATTGGATTATGTAATATTCCCTTCCGCTCCATAACTTCCAATGTTTTGATTCCATCTGCACAATTTTTTCTGAGTATATACCTTATGGGTGGAAGGTGTGTCGCGAACTATTTTTGACATCATACATTGCGTAATATGGCAGCCATATTGGGTTATGTAATATTTACTTTTTCTCTCCATAACTTTAACAAATATGATCCGATGTTTTCAATTCTTTCATGTTACATACCATATTAACAGACAGTGTGTAAAAAAATTGTTTATGATATCAACTATTGCAAATTATTGGATTATGTACATTCCCTTTTATTCTTACTTTCATTTTCATGAAAATAACCTTTAAATTATAAAATGGCTTCTACTTTTCCGATTCTCATCAAAAAAGGATTTTTTCAAATTGCAATAATGTTTCTAAATTGATTAAGACTATTCTTAAATCAATATATAACGTTTTAATCAAATGAAAAATACATATAAGGATTAAAGTTTTATCTACAGACCAAGAGATAAGTATCCCAGCTTTGGTCTATTTACCTTGTCAACTTACAGTTAGCTCTTAGTCTCTCTTGAGAGATATATGGCTAAACCAGGCTTTGTGTACCACATGGCCCCATAAAACAGTGGGTGACATTAGCAGTGGACCCATAGCCAAATCTATTGTAAACATTTGGTCTATGATAAAATTAGAAGTAATAACCTGTAGGTATATGGGGAGATTTAGAATATTGTCAAGATGTCTATGGCCAAATAATGTAGATAAAAAATATTATGAGAAAAATTGTCAAATCTACTTGAATTGGTGTGAGCTGCGAAATTACCAATTAATTACATTTGTTTAAGTATGATTAGTAAATTATAAACTGCTTTTCTAAAAAATTGAAACATTTTAGTGCAACCTTTATTGACAACAAACAATGTTTAACATCGTGTTTTAACAGCAGCGAGAATTGATGACTTGTACCGTGTACAAATCTTGTTAATAATTGTTGATCCAAATAGCCCATTTTAAATTTGATACAGATCGATTTTAAAGGTTTTAGTGGTAAAATTTCATTTTGTTGACATAACATCACCTTTTACCAAGCTTCACATAATAAAACTGGCAACGCCGCCATATACATGTAAGTGAAATAATCTTGAGCGCAGCGTAAAACACCAAACAATTAATCAATCAATCATTTACCAAGCTTCAACCTCTTCCCTCTGAATTTTGAACATTAAATTCAAATAAATATGGAAGGATTTGTTTTGGTATGGCTGCAGTTACTGTGCCTTTCCGGGCGTATTTTGGGTTTCCCGAAACTCTTGTTATTATATCTTATGGTTATGGAAATTGATTGGGTTTAGCTGTACTGGCTACACCCTGAAGCTGCGTGTATAATGCCGTCTCAGTATTTATGACTGTATAGCCGTACAGAGTAACAGTAGCAAAAGCGAATACCAAAACACCAAAACTTCGTGGGCGGAAAATCTACTAACTGCCCTTTATTCAAGTTGTATTACCTATTATTATTGTCTTGACAATCAGAATCTATGAAAAAAAAGTGTGAATTTTAGAAGTTCATGCTATTTTAGGTGCTTTGCATTAGATAGTTTTGCCAGAAGTCATTTGTTGGTTTACAATGTGCTGCACGAATAATGCTTTGTGGAAGGTTGTCATTTTCGGGTTATCTGGGATATATAGCTTATTAAAGTGGTATGAGCTGTCCAGTATTGGGATAATTTTTATGAAACAGAATTAGCTAATTGTTCATCATTTTTATCAATTATTATCAACAAGAACTTTCCTTTGATATCGGTCTTGGAACATGGAAAGTAATCTGTCCGACAATCTCTCATTTACATGTTGGAAATTAACAAGAAGAAGTATTAGTGAATTACTTCCCTTGCGATCTTATCGTATTATGTATGACTTAAACCTGCAATATCCGCGAACAGACTACCTCCACAAATCGCGTAGACACCAAATCCAGCCTGTCACGCCCCCCCCCCAAAAAAATTCCCCGAAAAATCTTGCCGTGTAGAATATATAACTACAGGGGCACGTTGGTGAATGTGCTAAAACGGCAAATCAGTTTAGGACGCTTAGATCTTAAAAGAAAATTCCAATTCCAACCTTCAGTAAAGCCATGAATTATTTCGAAGAGACGAGAGAAGAATCGTTGAGATAAAACATATTATATGTTATTAATCGAGTGTTTTCGTATTGCCTTGGTATTGGCCTGAGGGTGGTCGTATTGGCCCGAGGCCGCAGGCCGAGGGTCAATACAACCACCCGAAGGCAAATACCAAGGCAATACGTAAACACTCGATTCATAATATTTTTATTAAAGTGGCATGAGCTGCCGAAATTCCCACTTTTTTCATAATTTCTGATGGTCACGACAGTAAGAGGCTTTGAAGGCCATCGAAAAACTAAATGATTGGCGTTGGAATGAGGAAAATCCATACAGTATGTGCCCTGTACGAACCAAAAACGTGTTCGAAAAGTAGCAAAATTTAAATAACCGGGACGACCATTCATTCATTCTAAGCCAAAGTTAGTTCAAAACAATGCTTTATCGTACATTTTCGAGACTAGAAGCACTAAAAAGCTTCTGAATTATACGTCTTGAGAAAAATAGCCGATAATTTCAACATTCTGTGTTTACGTCAAAATATCAAGATTTTGGCAGCTCATGCCCCTTTAATGGACTGTGGAAGTTATTTACATTCGTTTGTTGGATGCCTTAAACAAATTGACGTCCGTTCTTTCTGTGCTTTTGTTCCTGGATAAGTAGAGAAGTTTCTTCCTCTCGAGCTGTACTAAAACGGCAATGGGATGATTCGGATTCACTTACAGTAGTTTTTTTCTTGCAACTCTAATATCCTGTCAATAAGAGCTTGTACAACGCACTCTGGTGTAGACATTTTGATATCAACATTTGTCGTCTGTTTCTGTCAAACTCTGAGACGTCACATGCTAATTGCGTCGTTCAGTTGCACTCCGTGAACTCGGCCAATATGACTTGAACTCGGCCAATATGACTTGAACTCTGCCTATATGACTTGAACTCGGCCAATACAGCCTTACGGCTAATACGAACTTGATTCGTCTGCTGATATTACCCGGCCGCTATGGTCGTATTCGAGTAATAACTTGCACCGTCAATTAATAAAGACGTGTATTGACAGTGTGACGTAGACTCAGCGAGTACGAAATTTTAATTTTAAAATGTGCATAGGTTTATTTATTTCTTCAAAAAGTTCTTACAAAAATGCTATAGCATATGATACGCATCTCCCGGTCGTTTTTCTTTCTCTAATACTGCTGTGGTAAATGTAGTATATATATAGTAGCTAATCTATCGAGTGTCATTGCGAGCATTCATGGGCGCCAAGCAATGGGCTATATAAGGTTCTATATAAAGATATAAACAAAATATAAATTTGGTTATAATTTATTTTTCTTAAGCGCTTTAGCTACATACTAAAAAAATCCTACTTGCTACTTATTATTTTTCTGTCTCCAGAAAACTACCTATACATCACTAAAAACGATTGTTATATACCTACAGTAACTAACACACACATCTGAGCATCTAGTAACGGTTAACATAGTCTAGCAAAGAAGTAAGAAAACTTTAATCTCACCGAGAAAAATAATACATCAGTGCAAATTGTATATAAAAACGTAAAATATGCAGTAACAATTGCAATGGAGGGACAATCGTCTTTAATAAAAACAACAAGGCCCCTTGAGACTTTTACTTTGGAATCCCAATAGGGAGATCACTCCGCATGAAGTCCACTGCTGATTGGCAGAAATGAGACATTCTAATAATCTGATTGGTTAACCTTCGCGAGGTCCGCATCTTGTCTTCGACCATTCACATTTCCCGTTTCGGAAAGCCGTGCCATGGGGACATCTATCTCTCTTTATTTTCTTTCCGGCTTGACAATGATGGAAGTAACAACTGTTTTGTTGGTCAGGTATCACTGCATCTCCCAGACCCTTGCATTCCGGATCAGGCTCGCCTGAAAATTAAGAACAGTCGTTACTATTATAGCTTTATGGGCAGTGATATCGCCCCGTACAGCTGACTGATGAATTAAGCTTTTGAACCTATCAAGACGTAAGGCCCGTTTTCTCAGAACTACATTTCATTTGCTTAGATCGACTAAGCCGTCGGGTCTGTCCGAGATAGCTTCGACCCCCCCCCCCGCCCCCCGCCCCCCTCACCCTATCATACACACACATGCAAACTTTTATTCTTTTATTTCAAGAAAAAGCAGACCCTGAACGCACGACCGCTGGTCTGGAAAAATGCTACCCCAACCACGCCACCACACACACGTTCACATCTCTTCGGGGCCTCGGTCCAGTGGGTTAGAGTGATAGTCCCTCAGTCCCACACAGACCTTCCACTGATGCGGCGCGGATTCGAATCACACTGAGACCAAATAAAAATTAAAAGTGGATTTTTAACTTGGGCGCCGTATGTGGAAGAGTTGCCAGGTACTCGCTGAAGGTCGGGGGTTTCCTCCGGGGAATGAGCCCGGTTTCTTCTCCTACTAAACCCGGCAAAGCCGCCATCTAAGTAAAATGATCTTGAGTGTGGCGTAAAACATCAATCAATCAATCATACCTCTTCTGTCGCCCCTATATAGCCCAAACTATAGCCCTCGTGTCAATTTTACATATTCTCTTGTCCTTCAACGGTATCAAACCATTCTCAACGTTCTAAACCAAACTCTTTTATTTCAGCCACGCTGACTAACTTCAATTTTTTTTTCTTTCTGGAAACAAGCAGCCAAACTTTACGGGTACTCAAATTGTGGTGAGCCATATGCAGGTCTACGTTGCTAAATTAACCAAGTTTACTTACCGATGACAATGTGATCTGGTATGGGCCTGCTTCCACAGGAGTGAGCCACGACGTGTGCAAATTCACAGGAGTCGTTCTTGGGGAAAAATAGCGTCCCTTCTCCACATTTCTGGATTGCAATAAGTGTTCCGTTAGCACAAGAGACGAATCTTGAACAATCTTCAGGGTCCGGGTTGTTTCCTGTTCTTTTCACACAACGACCATCGTCTAAAAACAAACATTATAAAAATAAAATAATGATTCTGTCAGAGAATTTTTATGCCCCATTGTCATTAATATCATTGTTGTCTGAAGGATTTGTTTTGAGATAGTTTGCTCAGAGTGTCCTGGGAACTCGGTGGCTCAGTCGGCAGAGTGACAGTCCCTCAGTCCGGCACAGGTTTTCCATCGATGCGGTGCGGGTTTAAACCCGGTCGCTCAAACCAAATAATATTGAAAAAAATTCAGAGTGGCTATAATAAGTCTTGAGTGCGGCGTAAAACATCAATCAATCGAAATGTCCTCATGTAAACATGTTTTCTTACAACCAAAAAAATCTTGATAAATTCTGTTTTCAGTTATGGAACAACAAAAACATACCCAACTATCACTTAAATTAAACCTATTGAAAATGACGCAGAGAAATGTAAGACTTACTTTCTTTTGGCTGCATTGGTTCACCGTTACAATCATCTCTCTCTGGATCATACTCCCATACACAAGCGCTGGCCAACTTAGACCAGATTTGACTGGCATTACATTTAACCTGTTGACTTATTTTCCCATCATAATGACATTGGTAGGCTATCTGACAATCATTATCATCTCGAACCCAAAGACCCGGATGAATATCGTCACAGTTTTGACTAATTGCAAAATCGCAACAGAAAATAAGCAGGACTGCTCCAACAGCTATCCGACCCAACATATTGTAGTATCAGAAAGTCCTTAACTCTTGTAGAAAGTCGATATCTTTTTGTGTCAAAGCAGCTCCTTAAACGGTTTCCAAACTGTGAATGTGAGTTTCCCTTTGCATTGTCGGTTATTTATACCGAAAGCATGTTTGTCATATGCTTCTGCAAAATCACGTGTTCGCGGTAGTTGAAACATTTAAGAAACTCACGGACAATTCCGCAGTTAGGGCAAATACAGGTCATCAGAAAGACGAAAGATGCCTGGAAATTTGTTTACGTGCCTAGACTGCTCCAGTCTAGAACAAAAAGGCGAGGAAACCTGCCCCTAATTGTGTGCAATGTCGTTATGTTTCCGGTGAATTTGAGGCTGTAATAGCAGCTGTCTAGCTTTTACCTTTTAACTTTTACCTTTTTGAAACTTGGGCGGAGCTTCAAGGCAATATAATCCAAAGCAAACAGCTGGAAATACAGTTTCTCAGACGGAATTAAAAACCAATTACGAGGCTTAGAATTGTGACTGGTGGCAATTTCGTTATCCGGATAGCGTAACCAGACGGGAAATGTTCACCATCCACTGAAATAACTTTTCGAAATGTTTTATTTCGGTTTTCTTAACTTTTAGTTTATATTGTTTCTGACATAGGAATTTTGCCTCGGAAATATTTGGATTCTGTATCTGTACCCTGTTGAGCTTTTTTTGGAACTCTTTTAAGAAGGCTTCATACGATATTATGGAGTATCCGAACCATGTTATACCTTTAATTGTATTGTATAATTTTATATTGTATTATACAAAAATGCCCCATCCCCCGAAAAGCAAAACAAACAACGAACGGACAAAAACAAACTTGCCTGTTTTAAAAATGATGTAAGACCATATGGTCGTGGTTTAAATACATGTAATATCCTATAATCAACATAACAATGCTAAAAAATACATTTGTGCGATGTTTATCGTGCAGCAATTAAAAATGAATTGTATTTATATATGTATTTTTGGGACGTGTTTATGTGTATTTTTATACCGAGCTACTATCTTTTTTATAGCTTCGCTAAGGTGAGCTACGTGGGTCTTACGCCGTTAATTGCTATTCTAGATTTTATATTTATGAACACTAAACCACACGGGCACAGGGGAAATCTTCTTGACTAAAATAATCGTACATCGGCTTGTTTCTGTTTTTTAAAGCACTGGAGAGGTTAACTTGACCCGAAAAGCATCCCATTTCTGGACCAATTTGTTTGCAGAGGCCGTAGAGAGGTTATCTGGGGTCAAACAAACGCTAGTCCGAGTGATTATTTGCAGATTCAGATTGAATGTATACATGCTCGTCTTTCTTCAGACCCATCCACCATCACCTTTCTTAACCAGTTGTTGTGTTTGTTTTTCCTCGAAAATTATTCGAAACCGCGGATAACGTTCAACAGGTTCTATAAATACTTATTTGATTTCTGTTGGGTTGTTTAAGAATTATTAGATTGTTGGTAAATATGCCGATTAATTGCGTCTTGTTGGAGTGAAAAGGCAACTCTTGTACATGGGCAACCTTTCTGAAAACCATCCATCCTAATGCAGATTTCATTGAAGTTACCGGAGAAAAATCTAATCTCTTCGAAGAAAACGTTCTTCACCTCTCTGTAAACCTAATCGTTTTCTCATCGGTGGAAACGTATGGAGAGTGTTTTTCGCATTTATTACGCTAATCAATTTATGAATCTTTCATACGCGCTTGATTTTCGATGAAATAAAAAATGCTTCAGAATAGTGTGTGGACTATTTAGTAGGTGTATTCAAATCAGATAAATTCGCGCGTAAATGTTTGCAGTTGATTCTTCTCGAAGATCTCAAGTTCCATTCCTGTCTCTTTACACCAATCCATACGTAGTGGTTGTCCTTGGGGCCCTCACAACCGACCTTCAGCGAGTACTTGGCAACTATATACCACATCCGGTGATCGAGCTAAAAGTCGCTATTTTTCAATTTGATTTGGTCTGACTAGGATTCGATCCTGCTCCGGATCGATGAAAGGCCTGTGTCGGACTGAGGGACTATCGCTAACCGCCTGAGCCTCTCCTTGAAGGAAAGCCCCGGTCTGTGACGGCCAATAATCTGCCACTTAACTGCATTTTTGCCATGAATCTGGCCGTACAGGAGCGTTTTTATAGGCCATATGGATCCCATGAAAAATGTTGCTTGCTTTATAGTTCCAGATTGCTACGTTGATTGCGATTGAATAACTACCCGTTAGGGCAGTTTGGAATGATTTAGATTTTGCTATGTAACAATCATTTCCCTTTTTGGGGTGCAACACCTTTTTTTAACTCTTTAGAGGAAAAGGTCTTATATCTGGTTTATTTCGTTGCTGCCTTTCATTTATCAAAGCTCAGTATTTTCATTGTTCTATGTTTATTTGAAAGACCATCCAAAATCAATACAACGATATAGGTGGTATCCCCCTTTAAAGAGACTTGGTGTGAGCGACCAAAAACAAGATGTTTATATATTGATGGGGTTTCCAGATGATAATTGGTAACTTCCCTGGCTCTCATGAACTGCTGGATGTTGAGTTTTATCTAAGCATCTCTTTTTATTCTATCTTATGGTTATGGAAATTGATTGGGTTTACATGTAAACAGGCTACACCCTGAAGCTGCGTGTATAATGCATTCTCAGTATTTATGATAGTCCGAAATATCTGCGATGATGATGTAAGACATTTTCTGACAGATAGGCCATCATCATCTGTCAGAAAATGTCTTACATCATCATCGCAGATATTTCGGACTATGTTTATGACTGTAGCCGTACAGGGTAACAGTAGCAAAAGCGAATACCAAAATACCAAAACTTCGTGGGCGGAAAATCTACTTACTGCCCTTTATTCAAGTTGTATTACCTGTTATTATTGTCTTGACAATCAGAATCTATAAAAAAAGTGTGAATTTTGGAAGTTCATGCTATTTTAGGTGCTTTGCATTACATAGTTTTGCCAGAAGTCATTTGTTGGTTTGCAATGTGCTGCACAAATAATGCTTTGTGGAAGGTTGTCGTTTTCGGGTTATCTGGGATATATAGCTTATTTAAGTGGCATGAGCTGTCCAGTATTGGGATAATTTTTATGAAAAAGAATTATCTAATTGTTCATCATTTTTATCAATTATTATCAACACGAACTTTCCTTTGATACCAGTCTTGGAACATGGAAAGTAATCTGTCTGACAATCTCTCATTTACATGTTGGAAATTAACAAGAAGAAGTATTAGTAAATTACTTCCCTTGCGATCTTATCATATTATGTATGACTTAAACCTGCAATGTCCGCGAACAGACTACCTCCACAAGTCGCGTAGACACCAAATCCAGCCTGTCACGTTTTCCCCCCAAAAATGTCCCGGAAATATCTTGCCGTGTAGAATATATAACTACAGGGGCACGTTGGTGAATGTGCTAAAACGGCAAATCAGTTTAGGACGCTTAGATCTTAAAAGAAAATTCCAATTCCAACCTTCAGTAAAGCCATGAATTATTTCGAAGAGACGAGAGAAGAATCGTTGAGATAAAACATATAGACGTGTATTGGCAGTGTGACGTGTTGACTCAGCGAGTACGAAATTTTAATTTTAAAATGTGCATAGGTTTATTTATTTCTTCAAAAAGTTCTTACAAAAATGCTATAGCATATGATACGCATCTCCCGGTCGTTTTTCTTTCTCTAATACTGCTGTGGTAAATGTAGTATATATATAGTAGCTAATCTATGAAGTGTCATTGCGAGCATCCATGGGCTCGAAGCAATGGGCTATATAAGGTTCTATATAAAGATATAAACAAAATATAAATTTGGTTATAATTTATTTTTCTAAAGCGCTTTAGCTACATACTAAAAAAATCCTACTTGTTACTTATTATTTTTCTGTCTCCAGAAAACTACCTATACATCACTAAAAACGATTGTTATATACCTACAGTAACTAACACACAAATCTGAGCATCTAGTAACGGTTAACATAGTCTAGCAAATAAGTAAGAAAACTTTAATCTCACCGAGAAAAATAATACATCAGTGCAAATTGCATATAAAAACGTAAAATATGCAGTAACAATTGAAATGGAGGGACAATCGTCTTTCATAAAAACAACAAGGCCCCTTGAGACTTTTACTTGGGAATCCCAAAAGGGAGATCACTCCGCATGAAGTCCACTGCTGATTGGCAGAAATGAGACATTCTAATAATCTGATTGGTTAACCTTCGCGAGGTCCGCATCTTGTCTTGGACCATTCACATTTCCCGTTTCGCCCTTCAAACCGGAAAGCCGTGCCATGGGGACATCTATCTCTCTTTATTTTCTTTCCGGCTTGACAATGATGGAAGTAACAACTGTTTTCTTGGTCAGGTATTACTGCATCTCCCAGACCCTTGCATTCCGGATCAGGCTCGGCTGAAAATTAAGAACAGTCGTTACTATTATAGCTTTATGGGCAGTGATATCGCCCCGTACAGCTGACTGATGAATTAAGCTTTTGAACCTATCAAGAAAAGGCAGACCTTGAACGCTCGACCGCTGGTCTGGGAAAATGCTACCCCCACCACTCCCCAACACACACACATTCACATCTCGTCGGGGGCCCGGGTGGTACAGTGTGTTAGAGTGATTGTCCATCAGTCCCACATAAACATTCCATTGATGTGGCGCGGATTTGAATTACACTCAGACCAGGTATTCGCTAAAGGTCGGGGTTTCCTCCGGGGAAATGGGCCCGGTTTCCTCTCCCACTAAACTCAACGTTGCCATATAAGTGAAATAATCTTGAGTGCGACGTAAAACATCAATCAATTAGAGGAGCTCTGCATATGCCTATAGGCCTACTACAACCCTCTTGTCAATTTTACATATTTTCTTGTCATGGGGTGTCGTGACAACGTTCTCAACGTTCTAAACCAAGCCGTTTTATTTCAGCCACGCTGACTAACGTCGAATTTTTCTTTCTTTCTTGAAACAAGCAGCCAAATTTTACGGGTACTCAAATTGTGATGAGCCACATACAGGTTTACGTTGCTAAATTAGCCAAGTTTACTTACCGATGACAATGTGATCTGGTATGGGCCTGCTTCCACAGGAGTGAGCCACGACGTGTGCAAATTCACAGGAGTCGTTCTTGGGGAAAAATAGCGTCCCTTCTCCACATTTCTGGATTGCAATAAGTGTTCCGTTAGCACAAGAGACGAATCTTGAACAATCGTCAGGGTCCGGGTTGTTTCCTGTTCTTTTCACACAACGACCATCGTCTAAAAACAAACATTATAAAAATAAAATAATGATTCTGTCAGAGAATTTTTATGCCCCATTGTCATTAATATCATTGTTGTCTGAAGGATTTGTTTTGAGATCGTTTGCTCAAAGTGTCCTGGGAACTCGGTGGCTCAGTCGGCAGAGTGACAGTCCCTCAGTCCGGCACAGGTTTTCCATCGATGCGGTGCGGGTTTAAACCCGGTCGCTCAAACCAAATAATATTGAAAAAAATTCAGAGTGGATATAATAAGTCTTGAGTGCGGCGTAAAACATCAATCAATCGAAATGTCCTCATGTAAACATGTTTTCTTACAACCAAAAAAATCTTGATAAATTCTGTTTTCAGTTATGGAATAATAAAAACATACCCAACTATCACTTAAATTAAACTTATTGAAAATGACGCTGAGAAATTACTTACTTTCTCTTTGCTGCATTGGTTCACCGTTACAATCATCTCTCTCTGGATCATACTCCCATACACAAGCGCTGGCCAACTTAGACCAGATTTGACTGGCATTACATTTAACCTGTTGACTTATTTTCCCATCATAATCACATTGGTAGGCTATCTGACAATCATTATCATCTCGAACCCAAAGACCCGGATGAATATCGTCACAGTTTTGACTAATTGCAAAATCGCAACAGAAAATAAGCAGGACTGCTCCAACAGCTATCCGACCCAACATATTGTAGTATCAGAAAGTCCTTAACTCTTGTAGAAAGTCGATATCTTTTTGTGTCAAAGCAGCTCCTTAAACGGTTTCCAAACTGTGAATGTGAGTTTCCCTTTGCATTGTCAGGTATTTATACCGAAAGCATGTTTGTCATATGCTTCTGCAAAATCCTCGTGTTCGCGATAGTTGAAACATTTAATAAACTCACGGACAATTCCGCAGTTAGGGCAAATAGAGGTCATCAGAAAGACGAAAGATGCCTGGAAATTTGTTTACGTGCCTAGACTGCTCCAGTCTAGAACAAAAAGGCGAGGAAACCTGCCCCTAATTGTGTGCAATGTCGTTATGTTTCCGGTGAATTTGAGGCTGTAATAACAGCTGTCTAGCTTTTACCTTTTAACTTTTACCTTTTTGAAACTTGGACGGAGCTTCAAGGCAATATAATCCAAAGCAAACAACTGGAAATACAGTTTCTCAGACGGAATTAAAAACCAATTACGAGGCTTAGAATTGTGACTGGTGGCAATTTCGTTATCCGGATAGCGTAACCATACGGGAAATGTTCACCATCCACTGAAGTAACTTTTCAAAATGTTTTATTTCGGTTTTCTTAACTTTTAGCTTATAATGTATCTGACATAGGAATTTTGCCTCGGAAATAATTGGATTCTGTATCTGTACTCTATTGATCTTGTTGAGTTGTTGAGCTGTTGAGCTTTTTTGGAACTCTTTTAGAAGGCTTCATACGATATTATGGAGCATTCGGTAATGTTCATATGTCCGAACCATGTTATACCTTTAATTGTATTGTATAATCTTATATTGTATTATAAAAAAACGCCCCCCCCCTCCCCCGAAAAAGTAAAACAAACAACAAACGGACAAAAACAAACTTGCCTGTCTTAAAAATGAAGTAGTCGTGGTTCAAATACATGTAATATCCTATAATCAACATAACAATGATAAAAAATACATTTGTGCGACGTTTATCGTGCAGCAATTAAAATGAATTTTATTAATAGATGTATTTTTGGGACTTGTTTATGTGTATTTTTATACCGAGCTACTATCTTTTTTATAGCTTCTGACTTCTTGACTAAAATAATCGTACATTGGCTTGTTTCTGTTTTTTTTAAAGCACTGGAGAGGTTAACTTGACCCGAAAAGCATCCCATTTCTGGACCAATTTGTTTGCAGAGGTCGTAGAGAGGTTATCTGGGGTCAAACAAAGGCTAGTCCGAGTGATTATTCGCAGATTTAGATTGAATGTATACATCGAAAATTATTCGAAACCGTGTCTAATGTTCAACAAGTTCTATAAACACATATCTGATTTCCGTTGGGTTGTTTAAGAATTATTAGATTGTTGGTAAATATCCCGATTAATTGCGTCTTGTTGGAGCGAAAGGGCAATTCTTGTAACTTGGGCAACCTCTCTGAAAACCATCCATCCTAATGCAGATTTCATTGAAGTTACCGGAGGAAAATCTTATCTCTTCGAAGAAAACGTTTTTCATCTCTTTGTAAACCTAATCGTTTTCTCGTCGGTGGAAACGTATGGAGAGTGCTTTTCGCATTTATTACGCAAATCAATTTATGACTCTTTCATACGCACTTGATTTTGATGAAATAAAACATTGCACGTAGGCTTCGGAATAGTGTGCATGGACATCTAGTGGGTGTATTCAAATCAGATAAATTCGCGCGTAAATGTTTGCGGTCAAAAAAAAAATGTAGATATTTTGTAGCAATCTTATTTTATTATACCTATTTCATATTTTATGCGCGCGTTCTGGAATTGATTAAAACTAGTTTTCAAGTTATACATCTTTTAACATCGTTTCTGCAGTGTAACAAACAAAGTTTGAAGTATGACTCAAATTTCGATTTGACGTTCGTAAAAATTTCATTCATATTGCATCGTTGTCAGGTTTAGTGGGGGTGGGGGCGGCGGGTTTTGGTAGCGAACCGTGTTATTTGCCTGGAGGAAACCCCCGACTAACGGAGACTACCTAGCAACTCTTGCACATATTAAGGCGACCGAGTGGAAAACTTGAGCTATATGACAGATACATCATTGTTTTACAAAAGCATGCCAAACACATCAACTAGCCTATTGGTTACGACATTGGGCCACAGCTGTATATGGGGATATAATTTGGACCCCACCCAACAAACAACTGAAATGAACTATATGACGTAATTCGAGGTATTGACAATGTCATAAGTAAAACAGTCCTATTGACGTTTTAAGTTTCCCCAAAATAAAAAAAACTGTGTCAAATTATTCATGTTGTGAATATCAGATTGAAATATGAGAAATTCATTCCACTTGACTTGTCGGTTTCAAATATATTATCGATTAGATTCTGGCTAATTATATATGAGACAGCAAACGGCTTAAATGTCAAGCATATACACGCGGAACATTTTTGAGGATAACTTATTAATGGTTGCATTTTCATAAACACCATACTGTCCCTTTAAATACCCTGCCTATATCGTAAATGTAACCTAGATTGAAGTCGCACACGAGATTATTTGACTTATATGGCGGCGCTGTCAGGTTTAGTACAGGGGGGGGGGGGGGGGGGGCTCTAACCGACTGAGCTATCGACGCCCCCTCAATTTAACAAAATAAAGGGTGGAATTATGAGACTGGCGAGATGTTAACTCCTATTGTTTAGATAATAGAAACCTGTCCACATGAGTATAAGAGGAAAAGGCTGGCATGGCACGGCCCGGTTAAAGGGGGGTTGTTGGGAGGTTCCTGATCCCCTCTTCAATTCAAATATAACGATGTATCAAAAGTATTACACAGAATTTAAGAAATTCCTAAATGTATTCTACAGCAAACCTGCTTTTCTGCTTACACCAACCAAAAGTATAATGCTTGTCCACTTATATTAAATTGTTTGTATACCCACTGGCTTCAGACCCTTGATTTTCAGGACAGGGCGTTTGTCACCCCATTTTTGGCTTAGGAAGTGATACTGTTAATCTTAGTAACGAAGAACTCACGGCTGAGAATATATATCTACTCAATATAGGACTTTACAACAACCTGTAATTGGGTATAACGGTGTTAGTATTGTATAAATTACCATCAATAAAAAAGTATGCCACTCAGGCTACCTTCGGGGCTTATCTTGCTGAAAGTGGATGACTTTTAAATACATAGTCAGATTGGTTTACTAGAATCAAATACAAACTTTAGTCTTGGGCTTGTGAAATCATGTTTACATATTATGTCGGATTTTCTTCTATTGGCCAATAGTCGTCTGTCATTGCCGATCAATAATTTTCCAGGCCTACGAACATTTGACCTCTCCCATTCGAATAGATTTGGACGCCACTCGATGGAAAAAATCCTTAACTCAGAAAAAACCACCAACAAACTATTGATGTTAAAGCTATCAACTCGAAATTTGAACCCTTTGTCAAACTTAATTTGCTTGTAAGACTGCAGGAAAAATCAAAGTACAACATTACCGTTTAAGGCCCACTTGCCGCCGTAGCCTGTTTGACATTTGTTAAGAAAACCAGTTTGCACGAGCTTACTACAACTAAAACCAATAAAATTAAACATAACACACATAAAACATGCCCAATTAAGTTTAGAATGTATAAATGAGGGTTAAAACAAACGAAGAATAGAAGCTCGATTACAACAACAACACCGATCAGTGTTGATTAACTTTAGTGTTGGATTACCCTCATTCAAGCGTTTTTGTCTGTGGTTTGCACTCGGCAGGCTTTTATAGTCCCTCTTACTCGATCGTTATTGTATGTATTTCTTAGATAAAGTTCGTAAAATTATACTGTGTCGTTAGATCGCCCACACGACTCAAACCATTACAGCATTTGTGCACACGCTCAGGTTCGAAGTTTGTTTACATTGCGGGTACCTGGAAAATCTGTTTTTCAATTTCAAATTAAAAATACTAAATCATGTCAAAACTTTCAATTTCTGGTAAAAATAGGAAGTTCCTAACTTGGTCTGTCTGGGAGAAATACAGAAAACCGTCCACTGTTTTTAATGTAAACAGTCTTCTGGATTTTCGCAGCAAGTGTGCCTTTAACGTGGCATGATCTGCCAAAATTCGGACTATTTTCATAGATTCTGATTGTCACGACAGTAAGAGGCTTTGAAGGTCATCGAAAAACTTAATGATTGGCGTTGGAATGAGGAAAATCCATACAGTATGTAGCCTCTACGAACCGAAATAGTTTTAAAAAGTAAACAAAACAAAAACAATGCCTTATCGTACATTCTCGATACTATAAGTACTGAAAAGTTTCTGAATTGTACTTCTTGAGAAAAATAACCGATAATTTTAACATTCTGTTATAATGGCCAAATATCTCAATTTTGGCAGCTCATGCCACTTTAATATACTTTTACTTTCACAATGTACGGAAGAAACTTAGTGCTATATAAACGTATGTTTATCCCAGTTGATTAACACTACGTAAAAATGATCCCCACATGCTACTGACCCGCTGAATATCTTTGTTCCAACATCAACCATCTAATTGTTTTGACAATTGAAACGTAAGAGAAAAGTTTGAATTTTGGTATCTCAAACCGCTTCAACAATCTTTAACAAAGAAAGAAGTACCAAGGGTATGTGATAAATTGTAAATGGTACTAATGCGTGGGCGAAGAACCCAACTTTGTGCCGTAACCATTGGTTATAAAAAACGCATAATCACGAATAGGTTGACCTGAACACGATTCACTTGTCTGACACATTTGACTTCTCAAAGGACTTCAGAAATCTGGAAGTAAACAATCGTGATTTGGGAGGGGGTTGTCACATAGACTCGGTTCTTCACGTCCCCGCTCTAACAAATAGAGCATAATGAAGAAACTGCAGCCTTGACAAACATAGAAGACCCAAATAACCCCAGACTCAACTAGTTAAATAGCCTAGAAGTTGTCTGAGATAGAGAAAGTTTTGTTCACCGCACTGAGGGTACAGCTCTTTCAACATGATATTTCCCATGCCTTAGGCGTACATCAGTTTGACGTATTTTACATGCAATATATTAATACTGAAATGACTGATTCAGCAAATATGCTTAAAAACCTCGAAGTCTTTACCCCAAAATATGTATTTCGGTTTGCAATATCTTTGTTCCGGATTGTATTTCAAATCTAGATACTTACTAAAGCTAAAGTATAGAGTATAATTAATCCTACAGTTCTATATTGCCAAACGTGTATACCAATATATGATAAATGTATGATAAATGTAAGATAACCATAAGTTTGGTTATATTGAACAAAAGAAAACCACATGACGCACATCATGCCTCTTGTACCAAATGAAACACTCGCATCCATTGGACAAATGACTTGACTGTAGCTTAAAACTTTTAGTCGAAAACAAATCTGTTTAATATTTTGCGGAAATTAATGCTATTATTTGAGTCTAATAATCAGTATTTGTAGTCTAGTCTCAGTTACAGTGATCCGCCTCCATAATGTCAGAAAAAATGTTCTCATTGTTTTTGCTCGTGTTCATCAATTTATCGGACATGGATGCAGATACCAATGGAATGGGTGGGCGAACTTTTACATTCATTGTGCAACATATCTGCGTATACCTTGTTGGGAAAGTTAACGGCACAATCGCCATCTTGAAGATTGCGAGGAGAGGAAACATTACACAAGGGGCACATTATAAAAGTCTATAGATGGTGATGTATTTTAAGTGTATTTAAAAATGATGCTCGAACACTTATTGGTTGACCCGAAACCGCGTAGCTTCAAGGTTTCCCTCGTTTTTTGGATTTTTGTTTTTAGTTTACAATGACATATTTATCGAAAGACACTTTCGTGTTGCTCAAATCAAATCCTTCGTTGCATTTCTCATATTAGGGTACTTCCCGAAAATACGTCTACTGGTAGCTCGTTTAAACGACTTATATATGATTCAACTTCTACTGTGGAGTGGTTTTCTGAAGCTCGTTTAAACGACTTATATATGATTCAACTTCTACTGTGGAGTGGTTTTCTGAAGCTCGTTTAAACGACTTATATATGATTCAACTTCTACTGTGGAGTGGTTTTCTGAAGCTCGTTTAAACGACTTATATATGATTCAACTTCTACTTTGGAGTGGTTTTCTGAAGCCAAAGTACATAAGACGACTCGTATTATATTTATGGACACTAAAACACACGGGCACAGGGAAAATCTTCTTGTCTAAAATAACCACGTATTATAATGTACATAAATATTATAATGTACATGATGGTATGTATTCTCGAGCTTTCGCGATTAGCTACTCTCATCATCAAATATCACAACACACATATTGTAGTATCTGTAATGTTGGGAGGAGTTGCTTTTGAAAGCTCGTAAATATAAACTATCATATGCATTATCCTCCTACTTGTCCAGATTAACATTCAAACCAAAGGGCACCTACCGAGCTGTCATTGCGGGTACCTATAACAAATCAAATTTCAAATACAAAATGATGCCAAAACTTTGGAAAATCGAATATTCTTATAATGTAAACAATGTTCTGGAATAAAACGGCGAATGTGTCATTAAGCCTGTTTGTTGGAGAAATTGTTCACATTTTTACAAGTTGAGTTACCCCCCTTCTCCTATTCTAAACCGGGCCTTGGTTGGTGAGGAATGGAAGGGTACAGAATGGGTAATGTTTCTCCCAAAGAATTGCATACACAAATTTCCTATTGCCGTAGGCGTGAAAGCGTTGCTAGATACCCGTTGAATGTCCGCCGAAAAAAATAATCCAAGTAACACCCCCACCACCCCCCCACCCCCGCTTACTATATATAGTTACTATAGGCCTACTTAAAGTGACATAAGCTGACAGAATTCGGTTGTTTTTCCATAACTTCTGATTGTCAAGAAGAAGTTCAGCGTTTGAAGTACGCTGAAAAACTTATGGATTGACGTTGAAATAAATAAATTGCACCCATTTAGTCATAAAGGATAAATAAAAAGGGAGCCGTCATTAGCACATCTACAAAATGTACGCATGAAAGGTAAAGGTGCCACCATTCGTGTGCGTATGACGATCTATATTAAAAAAAACACACTTGCATTAAATTGATCTTTTTACGAGAAAATCTAAATAAACAAGTTGCTAATATTGTCTTGAGTGGGTAAGTCACCATTGACCTGTAAACCTTAGCAGTTGTTCAACGTGAATATTTGGTCTAAAGGAAATGAATGGCACTCTGAGAACGAATTCCCTTGGCAACCATTGCACATCCAATGATTCAGTCTCTATGGTACCCAGAGAAGGAATTCCATTGGCAGTTCCAATACATCCAATGATTCAGTCTCTATGGTACCCTGAGAAGGAATTCCATTGGCAGCTCCTGTACATCCAATGATTCAGTCTCTATGGTACCCAGAGAAGGAATTCCATTGGTTGCTCCTGTACATCCAATGATTCAGACTCTATGGTACCCTGAGAAGGAATTCCATTGGCTGATCCTGTGCAGCCAATGATTCAGTCTCTGTGGTACTCGGAAAAGAAATTCCATTGGTTGCTCCTGTACATCCAATGATTCAGACTCTATGGCATACCCTGAGAAGGGATTCCATTGGTTGCTCCTGTACATCCAATGATTCAGACTCTATGGTACCCTGAGAAGGAATTCTAATGGCAGCTCCTGTACATCCAATGATTCAGTCTCTGTGGTACCCTGAGAGGGAATTCCATTGGCAGCTCCTGTACATCCAATGATTCAGTCTCTATGGTACCCTGAGAAGGAATTCTAATGGCAGCTCCTGTACATCCAATGATTCAGTCTCTGTGGTACCCTGAGAGGGAATTCCATTGGCAGCTCCTGTACATCCAATGATTCAGTCTCTGTAGTACCCTGAGAAGGAATTCCATTGGCAGCTCTTGTACATCCAATAATTCAGACTCTGTGGTACCCTGAGAAGGAATTCCATGGCTGCTCTTGTACATCCAATGATTCAGTCTCTGTGGTACCCTGAGAAGGAATTCCATTGGCTGCTCCTGTACATCCAATGATTCAGTCTCTATGGTACCCTGAGAAGGAATTTCATTGGCAGCTCCTGTACATCCAATGATTCAGTCTCTGTGGTACCCTGAGAAGGAATTCCATTGGCAGCTCCTGTACATGCAATGATTCAGTCTCTATGGTACCCTGAGAAGGAATTCAGTTGGCAGCTCCTGTACATCCAGTGATTCAGTCTCTATGGTACCCTGAGAAGGAATTCCAATGGCAGCTCCTGTACATCCAATGATTCAGTCTCTATGGTACCCTGAGAAGGAATTTCATTGGCAGCTCCTGCACATCCAATGATTCAGTCCTTATGGTACTCTGAGAAGGAATTCCATTTGCAGCTCCTGTACATCCAATGATTCAGACTCTGTGGTACCCTGAGAAGGGATTCCATTGGCAACCATTGCACATCCACTGATTCAGTCTCTTTGATATATAAAGTCATGACCTGCTCCTATTGTCTAAGCCATATTTCATTGGATTACCTGAGAAAAAGAAGATGACACCAAATGTAATTAAGACTATAGATAGGGAAAGGCCCACAGGTAGATAATTATGTTAACGACATTATGTTTTTATATTACGTCTAGTTTATTACTAATGAATATCTATTCTGTAAAGAGTGTGGATCCAATAGTTTTCTCTCTCCCGACGTCTGTGTTCAGTTTCTAAAACTGAGCTCAAATATGGGATTTTCTCATGTGGCATGATTTCATAATGATCTTTATGAGAATGATCCGGGTAGGAGAAATATTCAGCAGCAGGTACTTAATGTCTGACAAAGGATTATCAGCTGTTTTTGGGAGAGAATTCTGAGTTTCTCCCACATATTGCTTTAAAGGGGCTTTTAGAAACTCCAGCCTGGCTGAAACTAAAAGTAAACATATCAGTTGCAAATGAATTAAACAAATCATATTAAACTCGTAATTTAATGGTCTGTTAGTGGAAAATAGTTTTCTAATAATGAAATTACCATAGTGATAATCCCTACACCGTACCAATATGTGTACGACAGTAAAATGTCAGAATTTTTTGGATCTTTGATTTGCTTCACAGTTGCGCCTAAATATAACAGAAGTGGTAAATCCAGAAAGAGTTTGTTTAATGTTGCTTCATTAATACCCACGGTGACATTTTAAGCATTCGTACTCATGGTGAGGTAATGGTATTAGAGGAATCAGAGTCTTATACTTTTACCATTTTAAATTGAATTTCGGTCGGTTTCCTAAAAAACATTTCATTATTAGGGAAAGCTTATGGGTAAAGTTTACATCTGAATTGGATGCATTTAGTCGACTAACCCGAGAGGTATGAAGGGGAGTTGTGATGGAATCGACTAACCCGAGAGGTATGAAGGGGAGTTGTGATGGAATCGACTAGCCCGAGAGGTATGAAGGGGAGTTGTGATGGAATCGACTAGCCCGAGAGGTATGAAGGGGAGTTGTGATGGAATCGACTAACCCGAGAGGTATGAAGGAGAGTTGTGATGGAATCGACTAACCCGAGCGGTATGAAGGGGAGTTGTGATGGTATCGACTAACCCGAGAGGTATGAAGGGGAGTTGTGATGGAATCGACTAACCCGAGAGGTATGAAGGGGAGTTGTGATGGTATCGACTAACCCGAGAGGTATGAAGGAGAGTTGTGATGGTATCGACTAACCCGACAGGTATGAAGGGGAGTTGTGATGGAATCGACTAGCCCGAGAGGTATGAAGGGGAGTTGTGATGGAATCGACTAACCCGAGAGGTATGAAGGAGAGTTGTGATGGAATCGACTAACCCGAGCGGTATGAAGGGGAGTTGTGATGGTATCGACTAGCCCGAGAGGTATGAAGGGGAGTTGTGATGGAATCGACTAACCCGAGAGGTATGAAGGAGAGTTGTGATGGAATCGACTAACCCGAGCGGTATGAAGGGGAGTTGTGATGGTATCGACTAACCCGAGAGGTATGAAGGGGAGTTGTGATGGAATCGACTAACCCGAGAGGTATGAAGGGGAGTTGTGATGGTATCGACTAACCCGAGAGGTATGAAGGAGAGTTGTGATGGTATCGACTAACCCGACAGGTATGAAGGGGAGTTGTGATGGAATCGACTAACCCGAGAGGTATGAAGGAGAGTTGTGATGGAATCGACTAACCCGAGAGGTATGAAGGAGAGTTGTGATGGAATTGACTAGCCCGAGAGGCATGAAGGGGAGTTGTGATGGTATCGACTAGCCCGAGAGGTATGAAAGGGAGTTGTGATGGTATCGACTAACCCGAGAGGTATGAAGGGGAGTTGTGATGGAATCGACTAACCCGAGCGGTATGAAGGGGAGTTGTGATGGAATCGACTAACCCGAGAGGTATGAAGGGGAGTTGTGATGGTATCGACTAACCCGAGAGGTATGAAGGGGAGTTGTGATGGAATCGACTAACCCGAGAGGTATGAAGGAGAGTTGTGATGGAATCGACTAGCCCGAGAGGTATGAAGGGGAGTTGTGATGGAATCGACTAACCCGAGAGGTATGAAGGGGAGTTGTGATGGAATCGACTAACCCGAGAGGTATGAAGTGGAGTTGTGATGGAATCGACTAGCCCGAGAGGTATGAAGGGGAGTTGTGATGGAATCGACTAACCCGAGAGGTATGAAGGGGAGTTGTGATGGAATCGACTAACCCTAGAGGTATGAAGGGGAGTTGTGATGGAATCGACTAACCCTAGAGGTATGAAGGGGAGTTGTGATGGAATCGACTAACCCGAGAGGTATGAAGGGGAGTTGTGATGGTATCGACTAACCCGAGAGGTATGAAGGGGAGTTGTGATGGTATCGACTAGCCCGAGAGGTATGAAGGGGAGTTGTGATGGTATCGACTAACCCGAGAGGTATGAAGGGGAGTTGTGATGGAATCGACTAACCCGAGCGGTATGAAGGGGAGTTGTGATGGAATCGACTAACCCGAGAGGTATGAAGGGGAGTTGTGATGGTATCGAATAACCCGAGAGGTATGAAGGGGAGTTGTGATGGAATCGACTAACCCGAGAGGTATGAAGGGGAGTTGTGATGGAATCGACTAACCCGAGAGGTATGAAGGGGAGTTGTGATGGAATCGACTAACCCGAGAGGTATGAAGGGGAGTTGTGATGGAATCGACTAACCCGAGAGGTATGAAGGGGAGTTGTGATGGAATCGACTAGCCCGAGAGGTATGAAGGGGAGTTGTGATGGAATCGACTAACCCGAGAGGTATGAAGGGGAGTTGTGATGGAATCGACTAACCCGAGAGGTATGAAGGGGAGTTGTGATGGAATCGACTAACCCGAGAGGTATGAAGGGGAGTTGTGATGGAATCGACTAACCCGAGAGGTATGAAGGAGAGTTGTGATGGAATTGACTAACCCGAGAGGTATGAAGGGGAATTGTGATGGAATTGACTAGCCCGAGAGGTATGAAGGGGAGTTGTGATGGAATCGACTAGCCCGACAGGTATGAAGGAGAGTTGTGATGGAATCGACTAGCCCGACAGGTATGAAGGGGAATTGCGATGGAATTGACTAGCCCGAGAGGTATGAAGGAGAGTTGTGATGGAATCGACTAGCCCGACAGGTATGAAGGAGAGTTGTGATGGAATCGACTAGCCCGACAGGTATGAAGGGGAGTTTGTGATGGTATCGACTAACCCGAGAGGTATGAAGGGGAGTTGTGATGGAATCGACTAACCCGAGAGGTATGAAGGGGAGTTGTGATGGAATCGACTAACCCGAGAGGTATGAAGGGGAGTTGTGATGGTATCGACTAACCCGAGAGGTATGAAGGAGAGTTGTGATGGAATTGACTAGCCCGAGAGGTATGAAGGGGAGTTGTGATGGAATCGACTAACCCGAGAGGTATGAAGGAGAGTTGTGATGGAATCGACTAACCCGAGAGGTATGAAGGGGAGTTGTGATGGAATCGACTAACCCGAGAGGTATGAAGGGGAGTTGTGATGGAATTGACTAGCCCGACAGGTATGAAGGAGAGTTGTGATGGAATCGACTAACCCGACAGGTATGAAGGGGAGTTGTGATGGAATCGACTAACCCGAGAGGTATGAAGGGGAGTTGTGATGGAATCGACTAACCCGAGAGGTATGAAGGGGAGTTGTGATGGTATCGACTAACCCGAGAGGTATGAAGGGGAATTGTGATGGAATTGACTAGCCCGAGAGGTATGAAGGGGAGTTGTGATGGAATCGACTAACCCGAGAGGTATGAAGGGGAGTTGTGATGGTATCGACTAACCCAAGAGGTATGAAGGGGAGTTGTGATGGAATCGACTAACCCGAGAGGTATGAAGGGGAGTTGTGATGGAATCGACTAACCCGAGAGGTATGAAGGGGAGTTGTGATGGAATCGACTAGCCCGAGAGGTATGAAGGGGAGTTGTGATGGAATCGACTAACCCGAGAGGTATGAAGGGGAGTTGTGATGGAATCGACTAACCCGAGAGGTATGAAGGGGAGTTGTGATGGAATCGACTAACCCGAGAGGTATGAAGGGGAGTTGTGATGGTATCGACTAACCCGAGCGGTATGAAGGGGAGTTGTGATGGAATCGACTAACCCGAGAGGTATGAAGGGGAGTTGTGATGGAATTGACTAACCCGAGAGGTATGAAGGGGAGTTGTGATGGAATCGCCTAACCCGAGAGGTATGAAGGGGAGTTGTGATGGAATCGACTAACCCGAGAGGTATGAAGGGGAGTTGTGATGGAATCGACTAACCCGAGAGGTATGAAGGGGAGTTGTGATGGAATTGACTAGCCCGAGAGGTATGTAGGGGAATTGTGATGAAATCGACCTGGGCGAACAATATGGCCTCGAGTGGTTAATGTGATTGTCTTCAAGAGATTTGATCTTAGGATTGATTGTTTGGTGTTTTACGCCACGCTCAAGACTATTTCACTTTATATATGGCGGCGTTGCCAGTTTTAGTGTGGGAGGAACCCACGACCTTCCGTTGATAACCGGCAACCATACCACATAGGTCGTTCGAGTGAAAACCCAGTCAGAAAATTTTCCATTTTTTTTTTGGACTGAGCGGGATTCGAACCCGAGACCCATTGGTGGAAGGTTGTTCGGACTGAGCGTCCAACGCTCTACCTACTGAGCCACGGAGGCCCCCTTGATCTAAGGAAGACTTTTGGCTGTGTAAACCCTGGGCGAGAGGGCCTTAACAAGTGTACTATACAAGCGGCATTGAATGGATTTCTTGTGCTAGAAGTTCTGTGAAATCTAGGGGCCTCCGTGGCTCAGTAGGTAGAGCGTTGGACGCTCAATCCGAACAGCCTTCCACCAATGGGTCGCGGGCTCGATTCCCACTCAGTCCAAAAAATTGGAAAATTTTCTGACTTGGTTTTTACTCGAACGACCTATGTGGGATGGTTGCCAGTTACCAACGGAAGGTCGTGGGTTTCCTCCGGGCATAGAGGCCGGTTTCCTCCCACAATAAAACTGGCAACGCCGCCATATAAGTGAAATAATCTTGAGCGCGGCGTAATACACCAAACAAACAATCAAGCAATCAATCAATCTGTGAAATATAAACATTTGAGACTTCATAATGCATTTAAATGTATATTTTGAATGAAACGAATCAGCAAGGCGATCTAAATGTGTGATTTATTGCATGCCCACAATATTCATTGTACCCGTGTGTGTGAGACGTGTCATAATTGTAAAATAAATTTTAAGAAATAAACGTCAACGATGAATTGAGGCAATCATAGATTTAGCGCTAATGCATTTCAAATTCAGACTAGAAATCATCGGACATTTCATGTGGCTCATTCTAAACTAGCTTAATCTGCGACGATTCTCTTTACGTAGACATATATAGGCTATACCCTAAACCCCTGTATTGGTCATCAAGAGGCCTGGCGAAATAAACATTGATTTTTTGCAAAAATCTCTTCCCCTCCCCCCACCCTTCCAGTTAAAATTATATGCTTATTGTTCTAAAAAAAGAGCACAAAAATTAGCAGCCTTAAAGCCACCCCAATTTCCAGAATATACCCTAAAATATTGTTGAGAAGTCATTTAATTTCTTCGTATTTGTTTTTTTTTTACACAATTCCAATTTGCACAGACCGCTGGCTTAATTGGTATTTTCTATTTCAACGTCAAGATATATTTCATCCATGGTGGACTAAAAAAACCTTCTACTGTCTTGATTATCTCATCTTTAAATTAAAAGTGTTTATTCTCCGACCGAATCCTCCTATATCCGCTTACTTTCCCCTTACACACTCTCTATTATATGGAAGTCATTGATGACTAAAACTCTTGAAGCCATAGGGTTAAATAAGCAAAGAATACACGGAATACAAATAAAGCGGGAAATAATTCAAAGGACGTTTGTATAGCCCTGAGATGATTACGGGATTATTTGTATTTTGGTGGGATGGGTTGCATGAGAAAGCCTTTCTCGCCATTGAATTACATACACACATACAAGGTTATTCGACTTTCAGTTTTATTGTATTCCTATACCACAGTTTGTCTATATACAAAGAGGGTCTTGGTTATTATCAAATTTACTGTAACAGAGATGCTTATTTGAACGAAAAAGTATAGAAAATGCTATCTTTAAAAAACCGGTTTCAAAATAGAACTTTAGTTTCAATGTCCAGCCCTTCACAAAAAGCTCCTCAGATGAGTCAACAGGCAAAATTACTATATGCCATGGCCTTTTATACGTTTTATTGCGTCTATAAAAATGCTTTAAATAAAAGACCACAAATTTCCTTCAAGATAGTCGACCAAGTCAACTATAGGCCCTAAACACAGATTAAAAGAAAGGTTGATCGCTTGTTTTCTGTTTTTGGTTGTTTTCTGACATGTTTTAAGATTTAGAAGCTGAGCTCTCAATTGGGCAAAAACCATTACATATGAACACAGTTATTTTAGACAAGAAGATTTTCCCTGTGACCGTGTGGAGCATTCTTCACCAGTAATGACCGTGGGATTCTTGTTGTTTTGCTTATTGCACTGTTTGGTAATATACATAAAGAAAAGCTAAGCACCCCCCCCCCCTCCCCCGGAAAGTCTGCACCGAACGATAAAATCATTGGTGTAGGGAGATTGTTGGCAAACTGATGTTGCAGAAACGATTGTAATCATAAAGGGCAACATTCTGCCGATAAGAAATCACCATCAATGACAATATGCTATACAATTTATTTAGGATATCGTTAGCCAGATCAAAAGTGACTTTCTGCTCTAGGGATGTGTTCTACACACTCAAAGTGACATTTTTACTTCAATATGTTTGCCCTGTGAAGCCAGATGGACTCTGAAGTTTCATACTTACAAGCATCTTTTGGAATGAATGGTGACGTCACTCGATATATTGGTCATGTTACTGGAAAGCATTAATCATGGCAATTAGCATGGAAAAATAAGCCTTTACGCGATACGAACAGCCAAATTACGGAAATTATTTCCATTAATACAATTCTCGGTACTTTGAGGTCATGTTTAAAACAAGACAATCCGAATAAGCACACAGTTTTTTTTCTTCTAATTTTGTACTTTATTCGTACACATTTTTTTCTCGTTTAGGTGATAGACTTTTCTAAAACTGGTGAATAATTATATGACACCGACAGAAGATGAGAGAATTTTTTTTGTTAAAGGCGCACTCGCCGCGAAAATCCAGAATACTTTTTACATTTAAAACAGTGGACGGTCTATTTTTACCAGACAGAAAAGTTAGGAACTTTCTTTTTTCTCGGAATGAAATGTTTTGGCATCATTTTATATTTTTAATCTGAAATTGAAAATGTTGTTTGTTTTGAACCCGCGATGTAAGTCCAAGCTTGTATATGCGCACAGGCGCCCTGATGATTTGAACAGTGTGAGTATAATTTCACGAACTTTTCTGAGAGGATTTGGTTTGAAAGACACATAAAGCCTGTTAATACATTTAGAGTAAACCACAGACAAAAAGGTCTGAAATGGGGAGTAATCCCGTACTTAAGTTAACTGGTTTCTGGTTGTTGCAATTGGGTTTCGATTCTTCAGATGCATTACATCCCCATTTAGACATTTTAAACCTAACCGGGCATGTATAATTTGTCCTTTGTTTAATTTCAGTAGTTTTACTTGTATTCAGCTCGTGTAAATGGACTTTCTTAACAAATGTATGAATAGTACGGCGGTGGGTGTGCCTTTAAAGGGTGAGAAAAAAAAAACGGTATGCAGTTGTATAGAACGGGCTCCTATAGGCCATCCTATCCATGTGTGTGAGTCTTGCACGTGGTATACGGTCTGAAAATACACTGAAAATAAATCTGCCAGCCTAGCTTGTGTTCAAAAAAGTATTAGTAAATTACTTTTTAACATTACTTTTCGAGCTTGTATGGTTATAAGACTATCTTTTCTGCAAATTCTACAACGACCCCCCCCACAAGTCGCGTAGACACCAAATGCAGCCTGTCACGTCTTCCCAAAAGGTTGATTTATAAGCCAGTATATATACTGAACCGCAAAAAAACGTCACCCTATTCAAATGTTGCTAAATGCATATATTAACATAATTTTCAATGATTTTCTCTTTTGATATCCTTGCTAGACCTAGTTTGAAGCCAGTGGTCAAGAAAGTTTGGTTTCTGATCATGTTACTAATATGCAAAACACGTCGTCAAAGCACAGTTTCAGTTCGTTTTGCCTGAAGGTCACAATGCACGTGTGTTGCGAGGTGTCATCCCTATAAAAAAGAGTCACCGAGCATGCACCGAGTCATTAAAAGTTTGCCAGTTGTGACATGCCACGACTCTCACGGGAGCAGAGAGACCAAGCCTTGGGAAGACGTCATGCTGGCCAGACTGCAAGACCTGTGGCAAACCACTTCAATGTCCATGTCCGAACAATATACGACCTGCAGCACGGGTTCAAGTCACTGGAAGCACAGCAGACCGTCCTCGTAGTGGAAGACCGCCTGTAACAACGTTGAGGCCGGGGGCTCGTTTCACAAAGCAGTCGCATCGCAAACGAGGCGTAGTTGCCAATGCATACCATAGTGAAGAGATACGACGTAATGGCAACTGCGATTGATCGCACTTTGCGACGGCAAGATCGACAGATTGTCCGTCAACACCTGCAAAACCGCTTCGCTACAGCTGCGGAAACTGCAAGAACAACCATTGGTAATCACCAGAGACCAATCAGCGACGACACAGTAGGCGCAGGCGTTTGAGGCAGGCAAATGTCAGATGTCACAGGCCTTACAGGGGTCCGATCCTCACTGCTCGACATCGCCGCGCTCGTCTGTAATGGGCCACACAGCATCGAAATTGGCGTCACCGGTAGTGGAGAACAGTATTCTTCTCCGATGAAAGTCGGTACTGCATCTCGACGGTTGATGGGCGAATGAGAGTGTGGCGTATACGAGGGGAGCGTTTTGCAGATGAGTGTGTTCTGGAAAGAGACGCGTGGGAATGTCCCAGCATTATGGTATGGGGTGATATAGCACTGAATCAAAAACTAGGCCCTATGGTGTTCCAGATTGTTGGTCCTGGTAGAGGAAATGGTGTAACAGCTGCCCGCTACAGGCGCTGGGACCTTCATCGTCACTCCTTTTTTGATATTGATAATCAGTGTATTCCAAATATATATAAACAATACACTTATCGACGGAATGATTCCAAAGTTGACATAATTGATCATCATCATTGGCAGACAAATGTAAGAGAATTTCAAGTGAAAGTGAGGACAGGTGGCGCCACAGTGCGATCTGGAAGTCAATAATGTGTATGGCCACCAGGGACGTTGATTACGGCTTTGCATCGTCTGAACATTGAGTAAATGAGACGGTTGATAAATATGATAGGAACTTGGGCCCAAACTCTGTGATAGGCTTGAGGGAGTTCAGCTGCAGTTGTCTTCCACTACGAGGACGGTTTGCTGTGCTTCGAGTGGCTTGAACCCGTTGCTGCAGGGGGTATTTTGTTTGGACATTGAAGTGGTTTGCCACAGGTCTTGCAGTCTGGCCAGCATGAGGTCTTCTCCAGGCTTCGTCTCTTTGCTCCGTGACAGTCGTAGCATGTCACTACTGTCAAACTGTGAATGATTCGGTGCATGCTCGGTGGCCTTTTTTTATTGGGATGACACCTCGAAACACACGCGCATTGTGACCTTCAGTGAAAACGAACCGAAAAAGCACCCCATCATTACTTTAGTAACTGTGCTTTGACGACGTGTTTTGCAAATTAGTAACAGGATTAGAAACTAAACCTTCTTGACCACTGGCTTCAAACCGGGTCTAGCAAGGATATCAAAAGAGAAAACAATTATTGAAAATTATGATAATATATGCATTTAGCAAAATTTGAATAGGGTGAAGTTTCTTTTGCGGTTCAGTATATATACACTGTAATTCGACTGGGATATTACAGTAATGTACAGGAACCCTCATATTACAGGTTTAAATGCGAAGTTAGAGGCATCTTTAGTAAAGAAAACATCCGGATTGTTTTCTCATCAGAACTCTTGGCAAATCATTGAAAAATAAGTAAAGAACCACCAAAAGATCTAAATAGATAAAGAACCACCTTGTTGTAAAATCCTACTATTTTGGTGATGTAAGTTGTTCCTTCATTAAATAGAGAGTATGTAAACAGGTAAATTATAAAACTAATTTATAAAATGCATGCCATTTAGTGAACATGTCTTCATTTGTAATATATTTATTGAGACAAGAGCTGCTAAAATTCGGATTTTTTTCATAAATTCTGAATGTCAAGGGATTCGCCACATTACATATTGATTCTTTTATGTCGTACATTTCATTATAGTGAATGATCGTGTGGTTCATAAGACTTATTTCCTGGTGGTTGATTGTTTGGTGTTTTACGCCGCGCTCAAGATTATTTTACTTATGTGGCGGCGTTGCCAGTTTTATTGTGGGAGGAAACGGGGCTTTATGCCCGGAGGAAACCCACGACCTTCCGGTGGTAACTGGCAACCATCCCACATAGGTTATTTCGTGGTGATACATTAATTGTTTCTCATTAGAATGGAGCCCTCGTTTCAAACCGTTCTTAGTTTTATTAGAGATGTGATGATAAAACAAAACGAATGTTCAGACCAATAAAAAATAGACGCATGCGAAACAGAGAAAATAAGAAATGAACAGATGTTTTATTAACTTTTTGAAGCTTTAATTTTGAAACTTTTTCGCGCTCTTAAACAAGAAAAGAAGCCTTTAAAGCGAAGACAATAGATTGATGTTTACTGTTCTGTTAATAAAGATGTCCAGCAAGGCATAAATTAGGTATTAAACAATTTTTAAATTCAAAGATTACATTCTGATCGTTCGAATGAAGTGAGCTCTGCTACTGTAACGCATGCCTGTCGTGATTCCGACCAATAAGTGTCTACTGTGCATTCTTTCACATCGCTGTTTTCCACACTGAACGGGTTGAAGGTGGAACAAAGATATCTAAACCGGCAATTCAGTGGTTCGGCAACGCTGAATGTTCCAGAATTAGAGACACCCCACTTCCACAGACATTTGTTCATGATGGCACCAATGTCTGAAACAAACAAATTAACGCATATCAACTTCCATTTGAAAGCAAAAATTATAATAGGTCAACCACAAACCACCGTCAGCTCTACAAAGTTGAACATTTATCTCAAAGCAGGGTATATACACTGTTTAACACATTACTGCCCCGTTGTCGTATACAGTAGTACACCATTAGCTATACATCTATTACGGAATGATTAGGCTTTAAATTCGCATTCATCGTAAATCTTTATTATTTTGCAACAACGTTTTGAACTGCACATGAAGACCTGACGCACTATTGTCCACATCATTCGCAGGGCACAAAGGGCTTGACGGACGTATCGCTCTTTGTGACCATGATCATACCCGGCAATCATTGGGCATATAGGTCACCAATCATTGTCGATTATTAATTTTGACTTCACGGATATGAATAAGTTTTTACGCAACTCAATATATTGGTTATCTAGATGGAAAAGGGTCCTGGAAAATGCAAATAAACATGGATAAGCTATGTCAAATAATCCCTGTTAACGACATCAACTCGAAATCTGAAGCTAATATGTCAAACTTGAAAGAAAACGAGATTTCACTTATAGCTGATTTTGAAACAGCTCTAATCTTGCTACCAATTAAAAGAAACTGACAATATGATTTGTGGTGCCGATTAATGGTAAGGCCGTTTGGGTATTTTTTCATTACATAACCTGAGCCGTGAAATGAGACTCTAAAACCTCATAGAGAAAGCGACGAGGGACCTCTTATCATTGGATGATTTATGTTTTCTATGAGCACACCGAAATGCGTATTGGATCAGTTATTTACTCACTTCTTTGAAGATATACTGGTAGAGATCGTGTTCCACACATAGAGTCCAAGTTAAGGGCAACCACTCGGCCGTCTCCTTGATCTCTCCACATGTTTTCACACTGGTATGATGTTGTATCGAAATACAAGCCACTACCACACTGACGACTACCATAGCGGTTTCCGTTGTTGTCACACTGTAAGAATCGGGCACAGTTTTGGGGATCAGGAGCCACGTCTCTGCTGACATTCACACAATCTCTGTAATCTAGAAAAGGGAAAATAATATGATTATTCCAAGAAAAACCCAATATTACGCACTATTTCAACAAACATAAACCCGTTATAACGTACCATCTCAACAAACATAAACCCGGTATAACGTACCATCTCAACAAACATAAACCTGGTATAACGTACCATCTCAACAAACATAAACCCGGTATAACGTAACGTCTCAACAAACATAAACCCGGTTTAACGTAACGTCTCAACAAACATAAACCCGGTTTAACGTACAATCTCAACAAACATAAACCCGGTTTAACGTACAATCTCAACAAACATAAACCTGGTATAACGTACCGTCTTAACCAACATAAACCCGGTATAACGTACCATCTCAACAAACATAAACCTGGTATAACGTACCATCTCAACAAACATAAACCCGGTATAACGTAACGTCTCAACAAACATAAACCCGGTTTAACGTAACGTCTCAACAAACATAAACCCGGTTTAACGTACAATCTCAACAAACATAAACCCGGTTTAACGTACAATCTCAACAAACATAAACCTGGTATAACGTACCGTCTTAACCAACATAAACCCGGTATAACGTACCATCTCAACAAACATAAGCCCGGTTTAACGTAACGTCTCAACAAACATAAACCCGGTTTAACGTACAATCTCAACAAACATAAACCCGGTTTAACGTAACGTCTTAATCAAACATAAACCCGGTTTAACGTAACGTCTTAACAAACATAAACCCGTTATAACGTACCATCTCAACAAACATAAACCCGTTATAACGTAACATCTCAACAAACATAAACCTGGTATAACGTACCATCTCAACAAACATAAACCTGGTATAACGTACCATCTCAACAAACATAAACCCTGTATAACGTACCGTCTTGACCAACATAAACCTGGTATAACGTACCGTCTTAACCAACATAAACCTGGTATAACGTACCGTCTTGACCAACATAAACCTGGTATAACGTACCATCTCAACAAACATAAACCCTGTATAACGTACCGTCTTAACCAACATAAACCTGGTATAACGTACCGTCTTAACCAACATAAACCTGGTATAACGTACCGTATTAACAAACATAAACCCGGTTTAACGTAACGTATCATCAAACATAAACCCGGTTTAACGTAACGTCTCAACAAACATAACCCGTTTAGAGTTCAGAGAAGCATTTCCATCAACATGGCGACCTTGGGTTTAACAATACTATTTTCACTGACAACCTTAAAGTGGCATGAGCTGCCGAAATTCACACTTTTTTCATAATTTCTAATCGTCACGACAGTAAGAGGCTTTGAAGGCCATCGAAAAACTAAATGATTGGCGTTGGAATGAGGAAAATCCATACAGTATGTGCCCTGTACGAACCGAAAACGTGTTCGAAAAGTAGCAAAATTTAAATAACCGGGACGACCATTCATTCATTCTAAGTCAAAGTTAGTTCAAAACAATACTTTATCGTACATTTTTGAGACTAGAAGGACTAAAAAGCTTCTGAATTATACGTCTTGAGAAAAATAGCCGATAATTTCAACATTCTGTGTTTACGTCAAAATATCAACATTTTGGCAGCTCATGCCCCTTTAAATAGAGTTCAGTTAAAACATTATGCTATATGAGTGTCGAGTTGTGGGAAGATCGGTATTAGCATCAGTATTAATTCAGACGTTTCATGAATTCCGATTACCAACAGAAGTACTTTGAAAAGCTAAAGGATTGATGATAAATTGAAACAAATATGTTGGTTAGTCAGTAGCCGGTACGAACCGAAGAAGTGCGCACAAAAAAGATGCTGCTTATGATGACGTGTACTTACTGGGTACGAATGTTGTGTCCAGCTCCGATACTGTAGGAACAATTAAACAGTTTTCTGAAGTATAAGGTGCAAGACTGACAACGGTTCCACAGGCTATGGTTCGGATGCTGAAGAATACACCTGGGTCGGATCTGGTACAGTTAAAGATATCGATTACTTGATTGGTACTAGGAAGGATTCTGTAGCCGAAATTACAGTCGTCATTATCCTTTACATATTCTCCATTGCGAAAGTTGGCCCGCCAGGTGGTAGGGATGGTATTCCCCAATTTTAAAATAGCCAAAGTGGGTTGGCTAAGGACTGTCAGTAGGGCGAGTTTCAAAATCAGCTCCATGTTAAGTCGTCCACTTGTGGTACGTCCAATATGACAAGAAGAGTTCTAGTGACAGAAGATAGAGAATTTCCCCTTATATATACAGCATACAAATATCGTCAGTGTATGTCCTTTGTTCAAGTAACAAAAGAAGGACAAACTGAGTGGGTGAATGAAAATGGGTGAGGCAAAAACGGAAATTAGATAAATTAGATAAAGCCAATAAGAAACCATCCAAATTTGAAAGACTCTAGGAAAATCTATTCATGTGAACGAATGCTCAATCAGTATATGTCAGCAATGACGTAATTATATACCTATAAGTGTCATACCAGCTTACCATTCATAAACATTAAGAAGTGTACTTAAAAATGACTAAGTTAGAAAAGGTAAATACTACGTACGATTAATGTATTAATTCGTTCAAAAGAGCACACTTAATACTTGTTCCAAGTTACCGTCATGTAATTATATATGCATTGGTATTTTTGGATTGCAAAGAAGCATCGTTCTTTACTGGTTTGCTTTTACCCGGATATTTCTTAGCTTTCTTCTCTTCCAGAACAGAATTTAACAATTAAAAAAAGATATATGCCATCCGTTGCGATCATAAGATTGTGAGTACATCTATATGCTGACTTATTTGTGCCAACGGGCTTTTGCGTTTTCTTAACACAAAGTTAACGTCCATCACTTTAAAACAAATGTCTTTTCGAAAAAATAAAAGTTGATTTCTCTTTGTGTATATTCATGCTAATCTCTCGCACTGAATTGGAGGTTTAAATCGATTGATTCTGACAAGCACCATCTAACCTTAATTACCTAATCCTATGTATGTCCATGTCTTTTTTCGGATTTTTTACAAAGGAAACAGCTACAATCACCCTGACTTATAAGTATGGTACAATAGTTTAGTAGAATTTTAATCTGCTTTTTAATACACATTTGTAACCGCATGTTGATTCTTTCCTAATTTCAACGGACGTAAAACGTACGCATATTTCAACACATCTAATCCATCCCAGACTATATACCTCCACAATGTCAATTATGCCTATACTGGAGTCACGAAATTCTCTCTGGCGTGGGGTCTTGGACGAAGGAAACACATTGACATTTATTTCATGTGATCATTTATAAATTCAACTGTTTATACTACTGACCATTTGCCGTTTTTTTAAAGATTGAAACAAAGATGGAAGAGTATATCTACCAATGAACTATATGCGTAGAATGGACACGTCTCATTGGCTAACTTGGATCTGACTTTGTAAAATTGCCGCCATTGATAGCTGAAGCGCGCGCGCATAACAGATCTGGATCGATATGGCATCATCTCCTAGTAATGGCGGCATTCGATGCATATCAAATACCATGTGACCTCCATTCCACGCATATAGTTCATTGATATCTACGTTATCTGTATTGGAATTTTGATCGTTTACAGAATTTACGGGTACCATGTTATTTAAAGGGTTTGCCGTGCAGTAAAAAGCTCTTGGGTGTATATTGAGATATATTTTTTTATGAAAATAACGTTACTCTGGCTCAGGGTTACTGCCAAGGGCGGTCTTTTGACAAGATATGCTTTTTAAACAAGTTTCTATGATTATTCTGCATTGCCAGGTCATTATCGATCCACAACCCTTGAATGTTGTTGACAAATCGAACCAATAGATTGGCCGAAAGGAAATAAATGCTACCCTGAGTAGAAATTCAATTGGCATCCCCTTTGAATCCAACGGTTCAATCTCCTTTATACAATGATCCTCTTATACTGCATGTAAAATCCTAATTCGAAAATGGAACCGTGTTTAAAAAAGCTTTTGGGGAAATAGTGGGCAAAATCAGACCATATCCAATAGAGAAAATAGATGCCGGTAAAGTATTTGAGAGAGTTTCTTCCCCATATGGCTTTAAACGTTTTATGGATAGAATGAGTGTAAGAATTTAGTAATGCGAAATTGAACTTGAGTATTTTTTTAAAACGAACGTTTCGCGATTAGGAACATATGTATCAAGTTTTACAGAATCAAACCCGAGAGCTGAGGTGATATAATCGAATAAGGTGAAGGGATGACATCAACTGGCTGATGTGTCTATTTATTCTGTTCCAACGACACGAGCTGTCAAAAATGGTGATACAGAATTAGCTAGACTCACTAATATATACATCAACACCTCGCATTGTATTTCTCTACGTAAATTCGCTCCTCTTTTCTCGCTGATGAAACCGGCGATCCCTGGGCTAGATTCGTAATAACTTCAATTCAGAGCCAGAAAATGATGTTTACTCTAAATTTTAGCTGAAATGTATCACAGGTTATTCAAGTACCGGACCGTATACCTAAGATGTTTTGACATGAAAAGATTCAACAAGAAAGATGGGAATAAGCAAGGGTCTTCAAATATTTACAGAGAGCGTATTGGGTCACAGGACCGGACTATATTTTCCCTATTTGAACAGTATACCGTTATCTTTTTGTATTCTATATATATATATAGAAAAACTAGTATTCATAGGCTGATAGACTTCAGGGCGTGGATTATTGATAATCTAACGTCATGTGGGTTTACTTTTCTCAGTTTCTTGTCAAATTCTATTTTAAGGATCGTGAGAAGTAGATGAAGTTTTAAATAACTATAGGAAAAAAAAAATTAAGAGTAATTTTTTTACAACATTGTCTGTCATGTAGGTAAAGTTATAGTCCGGGTTTCTGACTCCAAAATTATTTTTTTTTGTACTGACGGTGTATTTTCCAAAATACGGCCGTCAGTATAAAAAAATAGTCATTTTGGAGTCAGAAACCCGGACTAAGTAATACCCGTGGCCATATATGTTTAGTTAGGACATCATTGTTCAGATTTAGTCATTTCTATTCTATAAAATTAGTCTTATTTAATTTTTTAGAGGTATATTTATTCGTGGAAATTATACAAAGACTACTTTAAAGTGGCATGAGCTGCCAAGATGTTGATGTTTTGACGTAAAAACAGAATGTTGAAATTATCGGCTATTTTTCCTAAGACGTATATTTCAAAAGGTTTTTAGTGCTTCTAGTCTTGGGAATGTACGATAAAGTATTGTGTTGAACTAACTTTTGCTTAGAACGAATGAATGGTCGTCCCGGTTATTTAAATTTTGTTTACTTTTCGAACACTATTCCGGTTCGTGAAGGCCACATACTGTATGGATTTTCCTCATTCCAACGCCAATCATTTAGTTTTTCGATGGCCTGTAAAGCCTCTTACTGTCGTGACGATCAGAAATTATGAAAAAAAATGTGAATTTCGGCAGCTCATGCCACTTTAAGTGAAAGCATTTGCTCCCATAAACTGCCGGACAAAATGCAAATTCCACAGGGTGCCAAATTGAATTTTGATAACATGGTCAACCTACAGCTTTAAGCAGCCTTTACTCTTTTTTTTTATTCAGTCGACCTTTTCCGACTTGTCCATTTTCTAATCAGATTTGGTTCTCGGTCTCAAAATCAAATAAAATTGTGAATAGTTCAATATACATTATACAAATATATTCCTCAAAACTCCGATCCTTTTAGAAAAGAGTACTTCAAAGCTTCGTGTGAATAGGGCCTGGAACATTTTATTTCTGCGATGCCCTAGTTTAATCAAAATTGCAAAATTCAAACAGCAAGAGAGTTGAGTTGAGAGTTGAGACGTAACGAAGTTGATTTAACTTATATGAGTTGACTGCTACTAAGCTGTTTGAAAGGTATCTGGATGGCCATAATAAGAAAAAAAGTAAGTCTGGAGGTTGATGTCGAAGGCTAAATCCATATAAGATACGATAGGCTCGCAAGGGAAATCACTAAAACTTTCCCCGGTAAATGTATTCTTGCAAATGGTGGGTTCCACTGAGGGTCCAATCAGAGTAAGTCTGGATTATTCCTTGTCAGTTTTCTTCCACATCGTAAATCACATGAAAAAGATGTTTTGTGAACAATCGTCCGATATAAATGCATGCTATTTTTCTCCTTGAATAAAGCCCTTTGTCACGTTTAAATATCCAAGAATGCAAATGAAAACAGTGAGCCCGGTGTCAGTAAAATACTTTTAACATTTTTTTAAAATTTGTTTTCAATGAAAAAAAAAACCATCGAAAATTTGGAAGGTACTAAAAGTAATGGCTGTAATTTGAATCTTCTTTTCAGAAGAGTTCAACGATAACACTTACCAACGGATTATTGGGGTGTGCTAGGGTAAACGCTTTGGGTTACAGGATACAGTTTCATTTCCCATTTGCGATAATGTAAACGTTTTAATTTGCGGCTAATTATCTAAATCTCGTTAAGGCGTTTCCTTTCCATTTTCATATAGATCAACACATGAGACAGCCTTGAGAACCAAAAAAAAGTTGACATAGTGCATGACGGTTTCACCGTACACATTCACCGTACACAATTTTAAGCTTACACATTCTGACCCAAATTGTGGTGTTTTCATAATTGGTGAAAACAAAAACGCACAAAAATCCTCAATCAGGCATTGGTATAGTAGATCTGCATTAGCATCCAATATTCAAATAACCCAGATACAAAACTATCTCTATCTAAGCCACTTCCTAGCTCACGATCTATTTTCATTGAATGAAAAACAGAGACTGAGTGCTTTGCCCGTAAGTCCAAATATTCATGGCAGAATGGGAGCAAGCTGCTCTTCATTAATTGCAATAGGCGCCCAATCCTTTACCTAAAGTTTTTAAATGGTTGTTTTATATTGTGGCAGCACCAAAGATTCATCCAATACGCATGCAGTACCCTGTTTAAGGCTCTCTTACCCAGAGGTAATATAGCCAAAGTCCTTCATAAAACTCAATCTGAGACTGTTTAAAGCATAAATAACTACACCAATCAGTTGAGCCTCTCCGTTCACTGCACTCGATTGTATCTCAACTGCCTTTTTATTTCTTGGGTTAATATACGAAGTTTGGTTTCGTAGGAATCGTAGGAAGTTTTAAACTTAAAGGGGAAGAAAAGGAAAAAACTAAGTAAATACAGTACAGGCGCGACACATTTTCCTTTCTAACGGTGCCAAAACCATATTTCTACGATTTTTCCTCGCCCAACTGTGCTTCAAGAAAGTTAACAATCGTTATCAGAGAACGTCTAAACTGACTCGGCAGCCATCTTCACAGCAGAGCTTAGCTGTGTGTCTCGATCGGCCAATCAGCATACGCCTGGCCACCTGTCACTCACTAGCGTAAGAGAAATTGGTCAACTCTGAAAGTCTCCCATTTAAACCTAGGTTAATTTGGATCATTTCGACGCGCTAATAAGAGAAGATAAACACTCTAACAGCTCTCAAATGTACACTGGCTAGTAAATCAACCTTTTGGGAAGACGTGACAGGCTGCTATGTTGTCTACGCGACTTGTGGGGATCGTTGCAGAATTTTCAAAAAAGGTAGTCTTACCGCTGACATTGCAGGTTATAACCATACAAGATATGATAAGCTCGCAAGGGAAGTAATCTACTAATACTTTTTCCGGTCAATTTCAAACCGTCAATGGCGCGCTCCACTGACGATCGAGTACGAGCTTGTCGGGCAGATTCATTTTCATTGTATTTTCACACCGTAAACCACGTGCAAGATTCACACACATGAATACGATGGTCTATGGGAGCCCGTTCGATACGATTGCATGTTGTTTTTTTGTTTTCTCCTCCTTTAAATCATTTATTTTACACCGTGCACGAAATGCTTAATGTAATATGCGGGAGAAACTCAGAATTGTCTACGACAAAAACACTGCTGACCATTTGTCAGACAAATAAAAAAGCAAAGACAAAAAAGTACGCTGTACCACTCACTGTACATTTTTCTACCCTGTTTATTCTCTTAAATATCATTTTAAAATCATACCAAAATCTTACATTTGAGTTCGATTGAAGAAACAAACCTAATTACTTCACACTCTGCAGACCAGATACCCATTAGGACTACATTTATACCTCATAAAAGGGTTTGTTTATCTTTTTAATTAACCCAGTTTAAACATGGCTAATATTAGGCCTATAGATGGCGAATACCAATCAGCTATGACTCGCCTTCTTAGACAAATGTCACTTGTACATTTTAAAGAAAAACAAAAAATCTCAAAGATTACCATCATTACATACCAGTTAGTTTTTCCCCTATATAGAGTTTTGATTACAGATGGTGTCTTCTTCTTTTTCACCCATATACCCTGAAAACAATTTGTTCTTTAAAGTAAAATATTACCCGTAAGAGCTATCACATAGACTGAATCATTGGATGTGCAGGAGCTGCCAATGGAATTCCTTCTCAGGATACTACAGAGACTGAATCATTGGATGTGCAGGACCTGCCAATGGAATTCCTTCCCAGGGTACCATAGAGACTGAATCATTGGATGTACAGGAGCTGCCAATGGAATTCCTTCTCAGAGTACCATAGAGACTGAATCATTGGATGTACAGGATCTGCCAATGGAATTCCTTCTCAGGGTACCACGGAGACTGAATCATTGGATGTACAGGAGCTGCCAATGGAATTCCTTCCCAGGGTACCATAGAGACTGAATCATTGGATGTACAGGAGCTGCCAATGGAATTCCTTCTCAGAGTACCATAGAGACTGAATCATTGGATGTACAGGATCTGCCAATGGAAGTCCTTCTCAGGGTACCACGGAGACTGAATCATTGGATGTACAGCAGCCAATGGAATTCCTTCTCAGGGTACCATAGAGACTGAATCATTGGATGTACAGGATCTGCCAATGGAATTCCTTCTCAGGGTACCACGGAGACTGAATCATTGGATGTACAGGGGCTGCCAATGGAATTCTTTCTCAGTGTACCATAGAGACTGAATCATTTGATGCACAGGAGCTGCCATTAGAATTCCTTCTCAGGGTATCATAGAGACTGAATCATTGGATGTACAGGATCTGTCAATGGAATTCTTTCTCAGGGTACCATAGAGACTGAATCATTGGATGTGCTGGACCTGCCAATGGAATTCCTTCTCAGGGTACCATAGAGACTGAATCATTGGATTACAGGAGCAGCCAATGGAATTCCTTCTCAGGGTACCACAGAGACTGAATCATTGGATGTGCTGGACCTGCCAATGGAATTCCTGCTCAGGGTACCATAGAGACTGAATCATTGGATGTACAGCAGCCAATGGAATTCCTTCTCAGGGTACCATAGAGACTGAATCATTGGATGTACAGCAGCCAATGGAATTCCTTCTCAGGGTACCATAGAGACTGAATCATTGAATGTACAAGAGTTGCCAATGGAATTCCTTCTCAGAGTACCACAGAGACTGAATCATTGGATGTACAGCAGCCAATGGAATTCCTTCTCAGGGTACCATAGAGACTGAATCATTGAATGTACAAGAGTTGCCAATGGAATTCCTTCTCAGGGTACCACAGAGACTGAATCATTGAATGTACAAGAGTTGCCAATGGAATTCCTTCTCAGGGTACCACAGAGACTGAATCATTGGATGTACAGGAGCTGCCAATTGAATTCCTTCTCAGAGTACCACAGAGACTGAATCATTGGATGTACAGGAGCTGCCAATGGAATTCCTTCTTAGGGTACGATAGAGACTGAATCATTGGATGTACAGGAGCTGCCAATGGAATTCCTTCTCAGGGTACGACAGAGACTGAATCATTGGATGTACAGGAGCTGCCAATGGAATTCCTTCTCAGGGTACGATAGAGACTGAATCATTGGATGTACAGGAGCTGCCAATGGAATTCCTTCTCAGGGTACGACAGAGACTGAATCATTGGATGTGCAGGAGCTGCCAATGGAATTCCTTCTCAGGGTACCATAGAGACTGAATCATTGGATGTACAGGAGCTGCCAATGGAATTCCTTCTCAGGGTACCGTAGAGACTGAATCATTGGCTGTACAGGAGCAGCCAATCGAATTCCTTCTCCGAGTACCACAGAGACTGAATCATTGGATGTGCAGGAGCTGCCAATGGAATTCCTTCTCAGGGTACAACAGAGACTGAATCATTGGATGTGCAGGAGCTGCCAATGGAATTCCTTCTCAGGGTACCACAGAGACTGAATCATTGGATGTACAGGAGCTGCCAATGGAATTCCTTCTCAGGGTACCATAGAGTCTGAATCATTGGATGTACAGGAGCTGCCAATGGAATTCCTTCTCAGGGTACTACAGAGACTGAATCATTGGATGTACAGGAGCTGCCAATGGAATTCCTTCTCAGGGTACCACAGAGACTGAATCATTGGATGTACAGGAGCTGCCAATGGAATTCCTTCTCAGGGTACCACAGAGTCTGAATCATTGGATGTACAGCAGCCAATGGAATTCCTTCTCAGGGTACCATAGAGACTGAATCATTGGATGTACGGGAGCTGCCATTAGAATTCCTTCACAGGGTACCATAGAGTCTGAATTATTGGATGTATTGGAGCAGCCAATGGAATTCCTTCTCAGGGTACCACAGAGACTGAATCATTGGATGTACGGGAGCTGCCATTAGAATTCCTTCACAGGGTACCACAGAGTCTGAATTATTGGATTTACAGGAGCTGCCAATGGAATTCCTTCTCAGGGTACCACAGAGACTGAATCATTGGATGTACAGGAGCAGCCAATGGAATTCCTTCTTAGGGTACCATAGAGACTGAATCATTGGATGTACAGGAGCTGCCAATGGAATTCCTTCTCAGGGTACCATAGAGTCTGAATCATTGGATGTACAGGAGCTGCCAATGGAATTCCTTCTCAGGGTACCACAGAGTCTGAATCATTGGATGTACAGCAGCCAATGGAATTCCTTCTCAGGGTACCATAGAGACTGAAGCATTGGATGTACGGGAGCTGCCATTAGAATTCCTTCACAGGGTACCATAGAGTCTGAATTATTGGATGTATTGGAGCAGCCAATGGAATTCCTTCTCAGGGTACCATAGAGTCTGAATCATTGGATGTACAGGAGCTGCCAATGGAATTCCTTCTCAGGGTACCACAGAGTCTGAATCATTGGATGTACAGGAGCAGCCAATGGAATTCCTTCTCAGGGTACGACAGAGTCTGAATCATTGGATGTACAGGAGCAGCCAATGGAATTCCTTCTCAGGGTACCACAGAGTCTGAATCATTGGATGTAGGGAGCTGCCAATGGAATTCCTTCTCAGGGTACCACAGAGACTGAATCGTTGGATGTACAGGAGTTGCCCATTTTTCTTTCCACCCAACTCTAACGTTAATAAAGCACAGTGAGTAATCCGAAGAATAGCATTTTGACCAAACCAAACTCTTACGTTCAGTTGAACAACTTCTAATGTTTATAAGTCAATGGCGACCACCTCAAGACAATTATAGAAGCATAATTCTTGTTAATGTCCCTGTGCCAATGTGGCTTTATTTTAAAAAAACATAAGACAGATGCATAACCTTTTTGTGATTTATTCAGTTGGCCTTCTTTAAGACACGGGTTTTGTTATTTTTATCAACATAACATTTTTCAGTTAATTAGGAAACCATAGTGATTGGTACACCCTTTTGTGAGTTGTGTACAAATTCTGTTAGTCATGTACTTGTACCTATCACTATAAACATTAATCCTCTCCATCCATTCCATTGCTCGGAATCTGTCAGAACCGACTAGCTGGACAATAAGCTTACATGGTTACCGCCAATGAACTACATGTATATGTGGGATATAAAGGTCTAAATGATATACCTCTTTTTAACAAAATTAGAAACTTTTCTCCATGGTTATTGATGGGTCGCGGGTTCGAATCCCACTCAGTCCAAAAATTGGAAAATTTTCTGCCTGGGTTTTCACTCGAACGACCTATGTGGGATGGTTGCCAGTTACCAGCGAAAGGTCGTGGGTTTCCTCCGGGCACAGAGCCCGGTTTCCTCCCGCAATAAAACTGGCAACGCCGCCATATAAGTGAAATAATCTTGAGCGCGGCGTAAAACACCAAACAATCAATCAATCAATCAACCATGGTTATTGTAGACAAGAAGATTTTCCCTGTGCCCGTGTGTTTTAGTGATCAAAAATATATATGCGTGGAATGGAGATCACGTGACATGTGAGTTAATACCAGTTCATTTGGAAATTTAAATCCAAGATGGTGGACGTCACGCGCGCGCATCGTGTATTAAAGGCGGTGCTTTTAGAACTTCAGATCCAAACCAGCCAATGAGACGTGTCAATTCCTCGTATATAGTTCAATTGTTACCGTGTTCAAGCGAATGCAAATGTCCTCATGAAAGATCTTTTATAATGACATTTAATCAGAAAATAAGGAAGTGCCATAACGTTTCATTAAACAGGGGCCTACAAATAGTAAATTGTTCAGCTGTATTTGAATAGCATTTACATTTGTTCAAGTGAAATACGGAGAATAATAGAATGGGGTTTTCCTCCGCCTTTCATGAGGTATTTCCGGGGGTAATTTTACGGCCATTTTCTCTCTAGAGCTTTAGCGTTATTGTATGCAAAAAGCAATTCGCATAGAATCAATCTCCATTGATTTTAACTATGGATCAGTAATCACGATCAAATATTGGTCTAAAAGCAAAGCACAGAAGAGAACTTGTTCTGCTTTGTCCAGAGTACAAATAGTAAACGTTTTCTAAGTCTGTTTAGGTTTAAGTAAATGTAGCCTTTTGACTGTGGTCTGATTCTCTTGAATCAGCAGTTAACGCAACTCATTTTTCTTGATAGACTCTTTAATCTCTTTTTCTATGCAAACAAACTTGACTTGGTGACTCTAGTAAAGGTAAATTATCCGATTTTGATCAACTTTTTTTTTGCCTGTATAAGTTTTCGGGCAGTGGTCTCAATTAACCAGGGTCCTTTAGACTGCTCACAAACAGAATATAATAAACCCTTAATGGTAGAAATTACAGTTTTTGCTAACAGGTAAAACATAAATGACATGGGCTACTTTTCAAACCCATTTGAAGATCGTTCTGTGTAAACAATGTGACAGTTATAAAGGTATTGCATTTCTACATAGATTTCCTTATTTCTCGCCGTTCTTGAATTAATGGAGGTATCTTAACAAAACTATCCCATACATTTCCAACACAATGTTGCTGTTGATGGCACTTTTGTTGGTAGACTATCTTTTATCGTAAACTGGCTAGATCGTCTCAAATTCATGTCTATATGAAATGATTGATTGATTGATCTGGGCTTCACATCGCACTCAACAAATCAAATGAAATAAATCTTTATCTATCTATAACACTTTGATGTTAATGTGGAGGCTTCGTCCGACCTACATTCTTACAAGCAGTGGGTATTCATTTCGTCGTCGGAACCCACAATTAAAACTTACACTCACGCTCATGTGAGCTTTAAAAATACTGTGATTTTAACCCAGGCTACCCATCTACGACTTTACTTCACTTTTTGAGCAGAAACTCGGAATTCTTAAAGTGGCATGAGCTGCCAAAATGTTGATATTTTTGCCGGAAAACAAAATTTTATTGATTATTTTTCCGAAGAAATAGCATGTACAAGCTTTTTACCACTATACTCGTCTGGATAATGCACACCAATGCAGTGTTTAGAATGAATTAAAGTTCGTCCCGGTTATTTACAATGTGTTTACTGTACACTACTTCAGTTTATACATGCCTCAGACTGTATGGATTTTCCTAATTCCAAAGTCAATCATTTAGTTATATAATTCCTTTCAACAACTCCTGTTGTCTTCACACAATTTATGAAAAGGTTGCATTTTGGCAGCTTTATACGCCAGTTCTTATATAGCCAAATTAGCGCGTATGTATAGGTTAAACTAATCCTAGAAAACAACATAACCTATCTCATTCAGAATGTCTTGTCTTAAGAGTCTATAAAGGGGGTCCATAGTTATTGACCCTGCTGTTTAGGGCTCGGCAACAGTTATTATGTCTAGACATTAAAAAAACTTAAAAAAAAACTTAATAAGGAAATTTAGCCAGAATATTTTAGAAAGCTGAATGAAATATTTGTTTCTTTTCAAGTTAAAGGCTTTCTTAATGAAAAACAGTTTCGCTATATTTAAAACCTGATGTAAACAGGGTTTTCTATTTTCTTCCGACAATTCACAAACTTATTGAAAAATGCCCAATGTCTTCCATGCTCCCAGGGCGTCCTATTATCTGGGATTGTGCCAGTGAAAGTTATTGAATATTGGTGCTAATTGATTACTATCTAAAACCTATAGCGAATCGCCATCCTAGCTTTATCAAAAACACTGATGATCTGTTGGTCAACTTATGTGAGAAATCCATACCACGGGATGTACTTTTTGGTTACTCTAGACTCTATGGTTATTTTGGACTAGAAGATTTTCCGTTTGTCGGTGTGTTTAGGGGTTCATAAATATACAAACATTGACATAGTCTTGGGTCTAAATCCATAAAATCAGCTCCTGAATTGTTGGAGCTCAGCTTACAATGTAATAATTTTGAATACAACCGGGAGATTTTTTTGCAAATTAAAGGATGTTCTATATGGGAAAACATTTTAGTCCTAACTTTGCCTCTATTTTAATGGCTCAGTGGGAGAGTGACATATTTCACAACCTTTCATTTACCTTCGTCATCTGGATGACATTTTATCATATGGCATCAAGCGTTAGGAGACCTTCAAATTTCCATTGACATTCTTTATTCCCATGATCCCAGTTTCTAACTACAGCCTACTATTGGTCGAACTTCTGTGGATTTTTTGATGTAACTATTAACAACAGCCATAAATTTTAAACGACTGGGGTATTCTTCAAACCTATACTGACACGCATCAGCTGCTACATGCTTGGTCATACCATCCCCCCATACTTTCAAGGGAGTCATTAAGTCTCAGGTTTTTAGATTGCTGCTCCTTCACGGGTGCATCATTACCGCCCAACGTTTCTCTCCGGTACACTAATGAAATTAATACGCGATATAAACTCGAAAATTACTTCAATGTAAAACGGCTTGACCTCTGAGCCAACGACCAGTCATTTCTTCTAAAAAGGAACAGGAGTTCGAAAGATATACTAGTCAAGGCCAACCAAATTACATATTTTCACTTCCTTTTGCCATTATCATATTTTGTTTAACTTCACTTAGCCAGGCTTCTTGATATAGTTGAAGATTTGTACAACTTTATCAATATATTGCAAAGTATTCCAGAAATTTTTCTGACTAAAGCCAAACTCCGGTCTCTCTACATTACAACCTAATGAAATGGTGGTGGTGGTTAAGAGTTCTGGCATTTCAACCTAATGAAATACGGGTTTTGGTTTATTACAACAACCTAAGATTAGGGTCTAAACTTCAGGTCTAATCGCTGGCAGCAAATATCCTGTTCCCAGCAACAAAAAGGCCCGTCTGCGCTATGCTGTAAAAATCCTCGGAACAAAATATCCACTGGTTTAATTAAAAAAAAATCCTTTACCGACAGCGCTGATCACCGTGTGCGAGCGATCGGATTTTTTTTTATCCGAAATAGAATGATATCAGCCAATCGACTTTCAGTGTGAAATCATGGTGACGGCATTCTATGGTGGCTGATTTGTGCCATTTCGCGTTCTCGCGTTTTCGCTGCGAGAATTAGGAGGCGAAAACGCGAGAATACGAAATTAAACTACAATCTCGCCGCGAGAATGCGAGAACGCGAAATAAAACTAAAATCTCGCCGCGAGAATGCAAAAACACGATAACAAATATAATCTCGCCGCGAGAATGCGAATCCTCGAGAATTAGCAAAAAGTGCTTTATTTGTGCCATTTCTTGTTTTAGAGTTTTCGCCACGAGGACACGAAATCATTTTTTAAATCTCGCCGCGAGAACGTGAAAACAAGAAATAAATTAAAATCTCGCGGCGAGAATGCGAAAACAAGAAAACAAGAAAACGAAAGTAACTTGCAAGTGGCTAGCACGCTTGCGCGCATACTCTCTACACTTCCGCCCGAATGATCTGCTTTCATTTTCGAAATACAGAATAACTTCAGAGCCATATGAGTAACCTGCTAATTACAAAATCTACCATAAAGAAACCAAGAAAAAACACTCTCCCATTGACATACTTGTGGAAGACGGATGAGGACATTCGCGCCGCGTTTTGGCGACCTGTAAAAACGCGCGGCACGAGAAAACGCCAAAACGGCGAATTCTCTAGAGATATTGCCGTTTTGGCGTTTTCTCGCGCCGCGTTTTCTCGACCTATTAAAAAATAAGAACACGCTCAATTGAAATGTTTCGAGATTTTTAAAAATCTGCTCTTTTTGTTTTCTCGCATAACTTTTTTATCCAGGGCGAGAAAACGCGGCGCGAGAAAACGCCAAAACGGCAGAATTCGCCGTTTTGGCGTTTTCTCGCGCCGCGTTTTCTCGCCCTGGATAAAAAAGTTATGCGCCAAAACGAACCGTTTTGGCGCATAACTTTTTCTCGTTTCCGCGTGTTCTGTTAGGTCGCCAAAACGCGGCGCGAGAAAACGCCAAAACGGCCGGAAGCTCGTACATTTATATCTTTCCAGCCGAACTACTGCGAAGGACAAAAGGTAGGCTATGTTATATTTAAAGCATCAATATTTTCGTGGATATTTTTTGACTTCCTGACATTGGAAGTAAAGAAAGTCTTTGAAGTTAAAGTATTGATTGATGTAGTAATGATTTAATTCATTTTATTAACAGCGTAATAGAGTTGTGCACCTTGCATGTGATCTTTTTTGTTGTTCGGTAAAAAAAATGTTAACCCGAGAATGTACGAGCTTCCGGCCGTCTTTGGCGACCTAACAGAACACGCGGAAACGAGAAAAAGTTATGCGCCAAAACGGTTCGTTTTGGCGCATAACTTTTTTTATCCTTTTATTACAGGCCGCCAAAACGCGGCGCGAGTGTCCTCATCCGTCTTCCATACATACTTGACGATACATGTGTGAGAATGTTTTTAGGGTCCCCCCCCCTCCCACACAGCTCTGACCATTCTATCCCACCGTTTTTTAAATATAATAATCAAGTCAATTCAGGAATACAAAGGTCGCCATGCTAACAGCCTAAAAATAGACGGTGACCTTTGGTTTTTTGAAACAATGTATCATGCAACATAAGTTGGCTTTCTAATATAAGAAAATAGGCCCACTGACAACTCTGACAAAAGGAATGTTTCTTTTAATACGATGTATATACTGTTGTCCTCTATAATGTAAGGAAATGTAAATCACTATACACCAAATAAATATGCCCCAGGCCATGGGGAAAAAATTATAGAGAGTCATGAAATAAGCTGCAATGAGTTTTGGTTTAGTTCATTCATCTGAGTAATATGACGGTCCCTAGTCGTCAGTGTTGGGAAGTTAATATGTTCGACGATATCGGTTTATTACTTCCGCTCTCTCCGCTTTCGTTTTCTCGGCGAGAATAAGAAAACGAAAGTAAGTTTATTCTCTTGTTCTCGCGGCGAGATTTAGAATTATTTCGAGTTTTCGCCGCGAGAATGAATGGCACAAAACGAGCACTTTTGACTAGTTATCTAGTTTTCGCGTTCTCGCGGCGAGATTGTATTTTTCTCGCATTCTCGCGGCGAGATTTAAAATTTATTTCGAGTTTTCGCGGCGAGAATGCGAGAACGCGAAATGGCACGAATAAAGCACTTTTGGCTAATTTTCGAGTTTTCGCATTCTCGCGGCGAGATTTTAGTTTAATTTCGTATTCTCGCGTTTTCGCCTCCTAATTCTCGCAGCGAAAACGCGAAATGGCACACATCAGCCACCGTAGCATTCCGTTTCGAACATGAGTTTTATCTCTATACATCTTGAAATGGCTGACTGCAGTTGCTTGTGTGCTCCGACAACAAAATATCTTATTTCCAGCAACAAAAAAAAAAAAAAAAAACGCACGTGGGAGCGAGGCATTAGATCAAAGCCCATGACGTTGGACTGTCTGAACGTGATGTTACATGGAACTGGCCACATCCAAAAGGCATTTCTCATATTTTGCGAGAGCCACAGACCTATTACGGTGGAGATACCTATCCGCTGCTTGTGCCATTAATAGACCTTTGCGTGGCCAAGGATTCGGTATGATGGTAGAGAAGGTACATCGGTTTACAATCGTGTATTCTAAACAGGGTTTTATCTTATCGTCGCGTTTCAATCGTGTTTCTGGATTGGCTCTTAAATCGTTTTACTATAAGCCTTAAACGACGAAAAATATGAAGTCTAACGCGGATGGAACTTTAAAAATGAAAATGGAATGCAATGCATTGAATAGCCCGGATTATCGGTCTTGCAGCGACTGGTATTATATGGCTGCTAAAGTGTCTTGTATGACGAACACTGAGAGAAAAAAAAAAATTCGGCAGAGCCCAGATTTCTCGGCTATGCATTGAAATGCAATGGAACCCACCCGTCCAAATTTCAAAAAGGAAGATCTTTCTTGGAACCTGAAGCTCTGGGTGCTCATCTCTTACAATGCCTAACCACAAAGCAGGCATTCGAATTGTATAGTCCTTTAATGAATGTTTTCGGTTGATTGATTGATTGATGTTTTACGGCGCACTCAAGATTATTTCACTTATATGGCGGCATTGCCAGGTTTAGTGGAACCGGGCTCATTGCCCGGAGGAAACCCCCGACCTGCGGCTAGTACCTGGCAACTCTTTCACATACGGCGACGGAGTGAAAAATCCACTCAGGAATTTTTCAATTTGTTAGAATCGAACCCGCGCCGCATCGATAGAAAGTCTCTGTAGGACTGAGAGACAAGCATTCTAACCCATTGGACCACCGATGCCCCCGAATTGATTGATGCAATACCGCTAAATGTCGACAAATCTGCATGACAGCATACCTTTTCCAGGAATGACTAATGGAAAGCTTAAAGATAATAGCGGAAAGATGAAGTTTTTTCTGTGGTCTCTGGAGGTATTAGACGTCGGTCTGTCCGTGTGTGAAAGAGAACACGTCAGTGAATGCCATACGAATCCTCCAGGTAACGTTGCCATATAAAATCAATCTTTTACATAAAAATAAGATGATGCAGGAATTTTCGCCTTTTTTAAAGTCTGTAGATTGTTGTATTTAACCAGGTACACGTGCCTTGTAAATGTATCTTCATTATTTTCATTATTTGCCATCTCTTTATTCATGAATGTTTTTTCATTATTTGCCGTCTGTTTATTCATGAATGTATTTTCGTTATTTGCCGTCTCTTTATTCATGAATGTTTTTTCGTTATTTGCCGTCTCTTTATTCATGAATGTATTTTCATTATTTGTCGTCTCTTTATTCATGAATGTATTTTCATTATGTTCCGTCTCTTTATTCATGGACGTATTTTCGTTATTTGTCGTCTCTTTATTCATGGACGTATTTTCGTTATTTGTCGTCTCTTTATTCATGGACGTATTTTCATTATTTGCTGTCTCTTTATTCAAGTACGTATTTTCATTATTTGCTGTCTCTTTATTCAAGAACGTATTTTCATTATTTACCGTCTCTTTATTCATGGACGTATTTTCATTATTTACCGTCTCTTTATTCATGAACGTATTTTCATTATTTGCTGTCTCTTTATTCATGAATGTATTTTCATTATTTACCGTCTCTTTATTCATGAACGTATTTTCATTATTTACCGTCTCTTTATTCATGGACGTATTTTCATTATTTACCGTCTCTTTATTCATGAATGTATTTTCATTATTTGCCGTCTCTTTATTCATGGACGTATTTTCATTATTTACCGTCTCTTTATTCATGAACGTATTTTCATTATTTACTGTCTCTCTATTCATGAATGTATTTTCATTATTTACTGTCTCTTTATTCATAGATTTATTTTCGTTATTTACTGTCTCTTTATTCATGGACGTATTTTCATTATTTGCTGTCTCTTTATTCATGGACGTATTTTCATTATTTGCTGTCTCTTTATTCCTGAATGTATTTTCATTATGTTCCGTCTCTTTATTCATGAATGTATTTTCATTATTTGCTGCCTCTTTATTCGTGAATGTATTTTCATTATTTACTGTCTCTTTATTCATGAATGTATTTTCATTATTTACTGTCTCTTTATTCATAGATTTATTTTCATTATTTACTGTCTCTCTATTCATGAATGTATTTTCATTATTTAGTGTCTATTTATTCATGAATGTATTTTCATTATTTACCGTATCTTTATTCATGGATGTATTTTCATTATTTGCTGTCTCTTTATTCATGAATGTATTTTTATTATTTACCGTCTCTTTATTTACCGATGTATTTTCATTATTTACCGTATCATTATTCATGGATGTATTTTCATTATTTACTGTCTCTTTATTCATGGACGTATTTTCATTATTTACTGTCTCTTTATTCACCGATGTATTTTCATTATTTACTGTCTCTTTATTCATGGACGTATTTTCATTATTTGCTGTCTCTTTATTCATGAATGTATTTTCATTATTTTCCATCTCTTTATCTAAGGATGTATTTTCATTATTTACTGTCTCTTTATTCGTGAATGTATTTTTATTATTTACAGTCTCTTTATTTATGGACGTATTTTCATTATTTGCTGTCTCTTTATTCATGGATGTATTTTCATTATTTACCGTCTCTTTATTCATGGATGTATTTTCATTACTTACTGTATCTTTATTCATGAATGTATTTTCATTATTTTCCATCTCTTTATCTAAGGATGTATTTTCATTCTGTACTGTCTCTTTATTCACCGATGTATTTTCATTATTTACTGTCTCTTTATTCACCGATGTATTTTAATTATTTACCGTATCTTTATTCACCGTTGTATTTTCATTATTTACCGTCTCTATTCAAGGATGTATTTTCATTATTTGCCGTCTCTTTATTCATGGACGTATTTTCATTATTTATTGTCTCTTTATTCACCGATGTATTTTCATTATTTGTCGTCTCTATTCAAGGATGTATTTTCCATTATTTGTCGTTTCTTTATTTATGAATGTATTTTCATTATTTGCCGTCTCTTTATTCATCGATGTATTTTCATTATTTGTCGTCTCTTTTTTCATGAAGGTATTTTCGTTATTTGTCGTCTCTTTTTTCATGAAGTTATTTTCGTTATTTGTCGTCTCTTTATTCATGAAGGTATTTTCGTTATTTGTTGTCTCTTTATTCATCGATGAATTTTCATTTTTTGCCGTCTCTTTATTCAATAATGTATTTTTATTATTTGCCACCTCTATACTCATGGGTGTATTTTCATTATTTTCCGTCTCTTTATTCACCGATGTATTTTCATTATTTACAGTATCTTTATTCATGGACGTATTTTCATTATTTACCGTCTCTTTATTCATGAATATATTTTCATTATTTACTGTCTCTTTATTCATAGATTTATTTTCATTATATACTGTCTCTCTATTCATGGATGTATTTTCATCATTTACTGTCTCTTTATTCATGAATGTATTTTCATTATTTGCCGTCTCTTTATTCACCGATGTATTTTCATTATTTACAGTATCATTATTCATGGACGTATTTTCATTATTTACCGTCTCTTTATTCATGAATATATTTTCATTATTTACTGTCTCTTTATTCATAGATTTATTTTCATTATATACTGTCTCTCTATTCATGGATGTATTTTCATCATTTACTGTCTCTTTATTCATGAATGTATTTTCATTATTTGCCGTCTCTTTATTCACCGATGTATTTTCATTATTTACAGTATCATTATTCATGGATGTATTTTCATTATTTACTGTCTCTCTATTCATGAATGTATTTTCATTATTTACTGTCTCTTTATTCATAGATTTATTTTCGTTATTTACTGTCTCTTTATTCATGGACGTATTTTCATTATTTGCTGTCTCTTTATTCATGGACGTATTTTCATTATTTGCTGTCTCTTTATTCATGGACGTATTTTCATTATTTGCTGTCTCTTTATTCCTGAATGTATTTTCATTATGTTCCGTCTCTTTATTCATGAATGTATTTTCATTATTTGCTGCCTCTTTATTCGTGAATGTATTTTCATTATTTACTGTCTCTTTATTCATGGATGTATTTTCATTATTTACTGTCTCTCTATTCATGAATGTATTTTCATTATTTAGTGTCTATTTATTCATGAATGTATTTTCATTATTTACCGTATCTTTATTCATGGATGTATTTTTATTATTTGCTGTCTCTTTATTTATGAATGTATTTTTATTATTTACCGTCTCTTTATTTACCGATGTATTTTCATTATTTACAGTATCATTATTCATGGATGTATTTTCATTATTTACTGTCTCTTTATTCACCGATGCATTTTCATTATTTACTGTCTCTTTATTCACCGATGTATTTTAATTATTTACCGTATCTTTATTCACCGATGTATTTTCATTATTTACAGTATCATTATTCATGGACGTATTTTCATTATTTACTGTCTCTTTATTCACCGATGTATTTTAATTATTTACCGTATCTTTATTCACCGATGTATTTTCATTATTTACCGTCTCTATTCAGGGATGTATTTTCATTATTTGCCGTCTCTTTATTCATGGACGTATTTTCATTATTTACTGTCTCTTTATTCACCGATGTATTTTAATTATTTACCGTATCTTTATTCACCGATGTATTTTCATTATTTACCGTCTCTATTCAAGGATGTATTTTCCATTATTTGTCGTCTCTTTATTTATGAATGTATTTTCATTATTTGCCGTCTCTTTATTCATCGATGTATTTTCATTATTTGTCGTCTCTTTTTTCATGAAGGTATTTTCGTTATTTGTCGTCTCTTTTTTCATGAAGGTATTTTCGTTATTTGTCGTCTCTTTATTTATGAAGGTATTTTCGTTATTTGCCGTCTCTTTATTCATCGATGTGTTTTCATTTTTGCCGTCTCTTTATTCAATAATGTATTTTTATTATTTGCCACCTCTATACTCATGGACGTATTTTCATTATTTACTGTCTCTTTATTCACCGATGTATTTTCATTATTTGCTGTCTCTTTATTCATGGATGTATTTTCATTATTTACCGTCTCTTTATTCATGGATGTATTTTCATTACTTACTGTATCTTTATTCATGAATGTATTTTCATTATTTTCCATCTCTTTATCTAAGGATGTATTTTCATTATGTACTGTCTCTTTATTCACCGATGCATTTTCATTATTTACTGTCTCTTTATTCACCGATGTATTTTAATTATTTACCGTATCTTTATTCACCGATGTATTTTCATTATTTGCCGTCTCTTTATTCATGGATGTATTTTCATTATTTACTGTCTCTTTATTCACCGATGTATTTTCATTATTTACCGTCTCTATTCAAGGATGTATTTTCCATTATTTGTCGTCTCTTTATTTATGAATGTATTTTCATTATTTGCCGTCTCTTTATTCATCGATGTATTTTCATTATTTGTCGTCTCTTTTTTCATGAAGGTATTTTCGTTATTTGTCGTCTCTTTTTTCATGAAGGTATTTTCGTTATTTGTCGTCTCTTTATTCATGAAGGTATTTTCGTTATTTGCCGTCTCTTTATTCATCGATGTATTTTCATTTTTTGCCGTCTCTTTATTCAATAATGTATTTTTATTATTTGCCACCTCTATACTCATGGGTGTCTTTTCATTTTTTTCCGTCTCTTTATTCACCGATGTATTTTCATTATTTACAGTATCTTTATTCATGGACGTATTTTCATTATTTACCGTCTCTTTATTCATAAATATATTTTCATTATTTACTGTCTCTTTATTCATAGATTTATTTTCATTATTTACTGTCTCTTTATTCATGCATGTATTTTCATCATTTACTGTCTCTTTATTCATGAATGTATTTTCATTATTTGCCGTCTGTTTATTCATGAATGTATTTTCATTATTTGCCGTCTCTTTATTTACTAATGTATTTTCGTTATTTGCCGTCTCTTTATTCATGAATGTATTTTCATTATTTCCATCTCTTTATTCATCGATGTATTTTCATTATTTGCCGTCTCTTTATTCACCGATGTATTTTCGTTATTTGCCGTCTCTTTATTCAAGAATGTATTTTCATTATTTGCCATCTCTTTATTCATCGATGTATTTTCATTATTTGCCGTCTCTTTATTCACCGATGTATTTTCATTATTTACCGTCTCTTTATTCATGGACGTATTTTCATTATTTACTGTCTCTTTATTTATGAACGTATTTTCATTATTTACTATCTCTTTATTCATGGGTTTATTTTCATTATTTACCGTCTCTTTATTCATGAATGTATTTTCATTATTTGCTATCTCTTTATTCGTCGATGTATTTTTATCATTTGCCGTCTCTTTATTCATGAATGTATTTTCATTTTTTGCCATCTCTTTATTCATCGATGTATTTTCATTATTTGCCATCTCTTTATTCATCGATGTATTTTCATTATTTACTGTCTCTTTATTCATGGATGTATTTTCATTATTTACCGTCTCTTTATTCATGAATGTATTTTCATTATTTGCCGTCTCTTTATTCATGGACGTATTTTCATTATTTGCTGTCTCTTTATTCATGGACGTATTATCATTATTTGCCGTCTCTTTATTCATGAATGTATTTTCATTATTTGCCGTCTCTTTATTCATGAATGTTTTTTCAGTATTTGCCATCTCTTTATTCATCGATGTATTTTCATTATTTGCCATCTCTTTATTCGTCGATGTATTTTCATTATTTGCCATCTCTTTATTCATGAATGTATTTTCAGTATTTACCGTCTCTTTATTCATGGAAGTATTTTCATTATTTACTGTCTCTTTATTCATAGATTTATTTTCATTATTTACCGTCTCTTTATTCATGGATGTATTTTCATTATTTACTGTATCTTTATTCATGGACGTATTTTCATTATTTACTGTCTCCTTATTCATGGAAGTATTTTCATTATTTACTGTATCTTTATTCATGGATGTATTTCCATTATTTACTGTATCTTTATTCATGGACGTATTTTCATTATTTACTGTATCTTTATTCATGGAAGTATTTTCATTATTTGCCGTCTCTTTATTCATGAATGTATTTTCAGTATTTGCCATCTCTTTATTCATCGATGTATTTTCATTATTTACCGTCTCTTTATTCATGGATGTATTTTCATTATTTGCCGTCTCTTTATTCATGAATGTATTTTCAGTATTTGCCATCTCTTTATTCATCGATGTATTTTCATTATTTGCCATCTCTTTTTTCATCGATGTATTTTCATTATTTGCCATCTCTTTATTCATGAATGTATTTTCAGTATTTACCGTCGCTTTATTCATGAATGTATTTTCGTTATTTGCCATCTCTTTATTCATCGATGTATTTTCATTATTTGCCGTCCCTTTATTCATGAATGTATTTTCATTATTTACCGTCTCTTTATTCATGAACGTATTTTCATTATTTACCGTCTCTTTATTCATGGAAGTATTTTCATTATTTACCGTCTCTTTATTCATGAACGTATTTTCATTATTTACCGTCTCTTTATTCATGGAAATATTTTCATTATTTACCGTCTCTTTATTCATGAACGTATTTTCATTATTTACCGTCTCTTTATTCATGAAAGTATTTTCATTTTTTACTGTCTCCTTATTCACCGATGTATTTTCCTTATTTACCGTCTCTTTATTCATGGATGTATTTTCATTATTTACTGTATCTTTATTCATGGACGTATTTTCATTATTTACTGTCTCCTTATTCATGGTAGTATTTTCATTATTTACTGTATCTATATTCATGGATGTATTTTCATTATTTACTGTATCTTTATTCATGGAAGTATTTTCATTATTTACTGTCTCCTTATTCACCGATGTATTTTCATTATTTACCGTCTCTTTATTCATGGATGTATTTTCATTATTTGCCGTCTCTTTATTCATGAATGTATTTTCATTATTTGCCATCTCTTTATTCATCGATGTATTTTCATTATTTGCCATCTCTTTATTCATCGATGTATTTTCATTATTTGCCATCTCTTTATTCATGAATGTATTTTCAGTATTTACCGTCTCTTTTTTCATGGACGTATTTTCATTATTTACTGTCTTTTTATTTAGGGATATATTTTCATTATTTACCGTATCTTTATTCATGGGCATATTTTCATTATTTAGTGTCAATTTATTCATGAATGTATTTTCATTATTTACCGTATCTTTATTCATGAATGTATTTTCATTATTTACCGTCTCTTTATTCATGGACGTATTTTCATTATTTACCGTCTCTTTATTCATGGACGTATTTTCATTATTTGCTGTCTCTTTATTTATGAACATATTTTCATTATTTACCGTCTCTTTATTCATGGATGTATTTTCATTATTTGCTGCCTCTTTATTCGTGGACGTATTTTCATTATTTGCTGTCTCTTTATTCATGAACGTATTTTCATTATTTACCGTCTCTTTATTCATGGACGTATTTTCATTATTTGCTGTCTCTTTATTCATAAATGTATTTTCATTATTTTCCGTCTCTTTATTCATGGATGTATTTTCATTATTTGCTGCCTCTTTATTCGTGGACGTATTTTCATTATTTGCTGTCTCTTTATTCATGAACGTATTTTCATTATTTACCGTCTCTTTATTCATGGACGTATTTTCATTATTTGCTGTCTCTTTATTCATGGACGTATTTTCATTATTTACCGTCTCTTTATTCCTGAATGTATTTTCATTATGTTCCGTCTCTTTATTCATGAATGTATTTTCATTATTTGCTGCCTCTTTATTCGTGAATGTATTTTCATTATTTTCCGTCTCTTTATTCATGAACGTATTTTCATTATTTGCTGTCTCTTTATTCATGAATGTATTTTCATTATTTTCCGTCTCTTTATTCATGAACGTATTTTCATTATTTGCTGCCTCTTTATTCGTGAATGTATTTTCATTATTTTCCGTCTCTTTATTCATGAACGTATTTTCATTATTTGCTGTCTCTTTATTCATGAATGTATTTTCATTATTTTCCGTCTCTTTATTCATGAATGTATTTTCATTATTTGCTGCCTCTTTATTCGTGAATGTATTTTCATTATTTACCGTCTCTTTATTCATGGACGTATTTTCATTATTTGCTGTCTCTTTATTCATGAATGTATTTTCATTATTTTCCGTCTCTTTATTCATGAATGTATTTTCATTATTTGCTGCCTCTTTATTCGTGAATGTATTTTCATTATTTACTGTCTCTTTATTCATGGACGTATTTTCATTATTTACCGTCTCTTTATTCATGAACGTATTTTCATTATTTACTGTATCTTTATTCATGAATGTATTTTCATTATTTACCGTCTCTTTATTCATGAACGTATTTTCATTATTTACCGTCTCTTTATTCATGAACGTATTTTCATTATTTACCGTCTCTTTATTCATGGACGTATTTTCATTATTTACCGTCTCTTTATTCATGAACGTATTTTCATTATTTGCTGTCTCTTTATTCATGAATGTATTTTCATTATTTACCGTCTCTTTATTCATGAATGTATTTTCATTATTTGCTGCCTCTTTTTTCGTGAATGTATTTTCATTATTTACTGTCTCTTTATTCATGGACGTATTTTCATTATTTACCGTCTCTTTATTCATGAACGTATTTTCATTATTTACTGTATCTTTATTCATGAATGTATTTTCATTATTTACCGTCTCTTTATTCATGAACGTATTTTCATTATTTACCGTCTCTTTATTCATGGACGTATTTTCATTATTTACCGTCTCTTTATTCATGGACGTATTTTCATTATTTACCGTCTCTTTATTCATGAACGTATTTTCATTATTTCCTGTCTCTTTATTCATGAATGTATTTTCATTATTTACCGTCTCTTTATTCATGGACGTATTTTCATTATTTGCTGTCTCTTTATTCATGGACGTATTTTCATTATTTGCTGTCTCTTTATTCATGAATGTATTTTCATTATTTACCGTCTCTGTATTCACCGATGTATTTTCCTTATTTACTGCCTCTTTATTCACCGATGTATTTTCATTATTTATCGTCTCTTTATTCATGGACGTATTTCTGAACAATATTGCCCGAGACTTAAATTCCACCTTCAATTCATTGTAATGTGTATAATGGTTGGTCTTGAAACCCCCGACCCCCACATACGGGAGGCCTGAGAGCCCTACGGCGTACAGAGGGACTGTTACTCTTACCGACTGATCCACCAAGGCTCCTGTATAATGGTAAATGAACTAACAACGACGTTGGCTGTGACAATATGCAAGGGACAGTCGTTTTTCAAGTGGGAGCGTTTTCTTTCCCACGCCTACAGGTATCTAAAGACGCAATACAACGAAGTTCTCTATCACTTGGCTGTACCAATATCTTTACTGTCACAGGGGAGCAAGTGGTCGACCAATAACAACTTAGGTTTCTGGTGCGTGTATGAATATGCTAATTTCTCTTGGGGATTGCGATGGGGGGAGGGGGAGGGGGGTGGCGGTGGAGAGGGGTATATCATAAAGGCAGGTCTTGGTTTCGTGTCTGAATGCGACGTGAAATGCCCGACGAATCGAATAGCAAATTTAACCTTTTATGATATGATTTTATTGAATAAAAAAACAAAACAACAAAGACACGAATAATCGGGCAATAAGTGTTTTCTTCGCCAAATGAGACATCTTCAAAGGTAGGTGTACATTTCAATTCCACCATTTTGTTTATTAATAGCTCCACGAGACACGTAGTAAAACTGTGTTCCATGTATGTTCAAATGTCTACGTATATTTAAAAAAAGAGATATGAAAAAAGTAAACCATTTCAAGTCGGATCTGGTAGTACAGTTAATCGACTGATGGAAATTAGCCTGGAGTTCGATTCTCACCAGGAGTTTTGGGCAAATCTTTACCTCGGTTATGTACAAAAATCAAATCGTGACCAAATTTTCACAGAAGAGATAGTTTTGAAGCGCACATGACTAGAGGATGTATTTCGGGAGTGGGAATGTAGAAAAAAATTGAGATGACTCTCTTATTGATGCTTTGGAGGGAGCATAATTAAGCTCGAAGCTCGCTGTTTTTTTTTATAATCCATAACCGGTTTGAAAATTTTTTGCTTTTTCTTTGATACGAAATGAACCTCTACGAGGCACTATGTTGAACAAGAGATGCCAATAACTCACTCTATACTATGTGCATGACAGCAATTGGACATGTAAAAGGTGAGAGAGTTAAGTGGTTTTGATGGTGTTAACTTGAGCACACCTGTACACACCTGTTAATTAGCGTGGGATTTCAGGTCTCTGTCAACAAATATAACAAACATTAGAACGTGAGCTTACCATGGACTGGGCCACATCAAACAAACTCTGTCTTAGTATAAATGAACTGAAAAACGCCTAATATTATCTAGTCTTTGTAGAAAGATGCATAAAAGGTTGAAATGATGTACAAATACTCACTGACGTTACCGATTTTTCTACCCAGAGTATACATACAGTTTTCTTAAGGTTTTCGGTTTGTATGACTGGGGTGTGTAAGTACAGAAGCCCATTACGACCAATGGTTTTTTTATGAGTCGGAGTAATTCGGAGTAAACAACTCAGAATTATAAGCTTATGAAGAACTACTAAGTCCAAATTTGGAGTAAGTAACTCCGAATAATTTTGCCATTCCGAGTCAATAACTCTAAATTAGTAGTTAGTATCTACAAATTAGAAGTTAGTAACTCCGAATTATGAACAATTTTATATTCGCCTGGCTCTAATACACCTTCATAGGCAAGTATATTTATTTCTGTCCCGTATGTTCTGCCGTTTCTTCGCCTTTTAAACAAGAAAGAAGTTGTGAATTTAAAGCTACAGTTGGCATTCTTGTGTGTTTAATATAATAAGGCGCACGTTTTGGGGGCTGATTTGAAATTTGTTTTGACCATACTAATTTTTTCACATACCTTCAAACAATGAAGCAAATACACGTATAGTTCAAATTTCCTGATATTGGATATTTCCAGTTCAATATATGGTGAAAACGGATCTTAAATCCGCCCCAAAACGTTTGATTAATTGTATAAAACAAACGATAATTAGTGTTAAGTGTAGTTTTAAACTCCCGACTTTTTTATTGTTAAAAAGGCGAAGAAACTTTTTTCACGAATAGCTGATAACTAAGCATGGTACGTCAATGAAATCGGACATCCGCCATCAGCAACCAGGGGGCTGTTTCTCAACACATTTACACACGTCGTAACTTTGCGCCTGGTCGTAACGTAATGTTGAAGGTATATATGTTGTCATGACGTTGCGACCAGGCGCAAAGTTAAGTCGGTGTGGAGAAACAGCCCCGACTTTCATTCAACATGCAAAAGTTTTAGCTAGATATCTTTATAAACAGGTGAGAATGGGTAATTCAGGTAATAAAATATGCAGACCTTCACATACGCTTACTAATATATGCTTTTTGAAAGGATTAAATCTCATAATTAACCAAATTTATATATTTCATAAACTCGTTGATCTCTTTTATCTACACAGAAATGCCGACCTCAATAAGTAGTATTTGTCTCATTTAATTAACCTATTTTTCATAAACATTTTTTAACACTGTAAGATAGTGGTTTCATTTTGCTAAGCTACGAAACGGAATCTACCAAACAGAGAAAAAAATATATTTAAAAAAAATACGTTTGCTGAAATTTTAAAGTGGCATGAGCTGCCAAAATTCACACTTTTTTTCATAATTTCTGATCGTCACGACAGTAAGAGGCATTGAAGGCCATCGAAAAACTAAATGATTGGCGTTGGAATGAGGAAAATCCATACAGTATGTGGCCTGTGCGAACCGAAAACGTGTTCGAAAAGTAAACAAAATTTAGAAACTATTTCTACTTGGATTTCTGGGCCGAATGAGCTGCCAAAATTTAAACGTTCTTAAAAAATTCTGATTGTAGCGACAATAAGAGGCTTTGAAAGTCGTCGAAAAACTAAATGAGTGATGTTGGAATGCGAAAAATCCATACAATCTGTATGCTGTAGGAGCTGAAATGTGTTCGAAAAACAATTTCTCGTCGATTCGGACTCTCGATGCCTTTGGTCCGGCCCAAGGGACATAATCCTTCAAGTCAAATCGCCTCGGTCTTGATCTCGACGACAACCAAAACACTTAATCCAGGATAACTAGAAATTACCGGACTATTTTGGCCAATAAATATTGTGACGTCGGTTAACTACCGAAGCGTATAGATTTGATATCAAATTATTATGATAGTAAAGGTTTGTTTATTGGTAATCAAGTTGTGTCGATAACGACTTAAACTAATTATAAAAACGTTCAAAAGATGGTTAACACAGCAAATCCCTTGTGAAGGACATAAGATAGCAGTCTGATAACTTCGGGGATTTACGTGCGTGAAATACAAAGCCGACCGATAGATAGCAAGCGAAGATAGCCGAAGTCTGTTCAGTGTGATAAGATAGCTTTGCCTGGAACATGTTACTTTCAGAACGGCTTCCTGACGTCATAAATTAAATGATTAACAACTTACACGTATTTAAGCATAGGCTAATTCATGTGCGAAGAAGAGGGAAAATAACCAGAACCAGTTTTAAAATCAGTAGAATGTAACGTCTGGTTAATAACAGCAACAACGCTCTTTTTTGCTCCTAACAGCAATTATGTGCACGAATTTACTATAAAAAGAAAAAAAAAATTGAAAAGGCAAAATACAATATAATATAGATTTAAATAATATAGATTTAATTAAACCTACATTTAACTCATAACTTAAACAACATAATAATAAACAACGAAGTGTTATGTTATTTAAAATAGGATTTTATTCAAATTTAAAATTAAACCAATAGTTTTGTTTTGATCCGCACATGTTTTTAAATAACACGATGAAATGAAAAGTGGAAATCAAACAAAAATAAATAATATCTTTATTCTTTAAGTAATTTAAACTGATTGAAACTAACATCAGCTTACTTTAACCATATGGAAGGGTTTTGTTTGAAACTAGATAAGACAAAAATACACTTAGTGCAAGGTCTTCTGTAATAAGTTATTTTACCCGGCCTGATGGTCGTCGTTCACAATGGAGCGCAGATACAAGGAGATGTTTTCTCTCAGTTATTAAGTGTAGATTTGTCCGGATAACTTTGTCCACTTTCTCCACATATAACAATACGTCACGTGCTTTGCTTTAAGGGCTGAAAAAGAGTAAGATGCTTGTTGACAATTTACGTGTTTTTGTTGTTACATTTTTGCAATTAAAATGGCAACATGCGGTAAGCATTGGTAAGGCGTCAAGGAGTGAAATACTTGTTTTGAGAGCACCTCGATTCCATAGATTTCTTACATATATTTACTAAAGCGCTATGCGCTTTACAGTAGAAAACGTCACACTAGTACAGCAGTTGACGAGCATTCCAGGCTACATTGACGCTACATTCCAGGAGCCTGTTTCACAAAGCGGCGTAGATGTATTTTTTGCGTAACTTTCATACTAACGTATCTCTACAGTATGGGTTGCTAGGGCAGTTACGTAAAAACTTACGCTACGCCGCTTTGTGAAACAGACTCCTGGGACCTGTTTCAGAAAGCGGCGTAGATGTATTTTTTGCGTAACTTTCTTACTATCGTATCTCTACAGTATGGGTTGCTATGGCAGTTACGTGAAAACTTACGCTACGCCGCCCTGTCTTACAAAGGCGTAAATTTGCGCATAGGCCTACAACATGGCTGTTTCTCAACACATTTTCGCCCGTCGTAACTTTGCGCCTGGTCGTAACGTAATGTTGAAGGTATATGTCGTCATGACGTTACGACGCAAAGTTACGTCGGTGTCTAGAAACAGTTGCGACTAGGGCGTAAGTTAATGCTTGAAAAACATTTGCGCCGTTATTCTTGCGCGGTAGTTAAGACGCAGGCCCTTCTTTAACAAGTTTAAAACGTTTGTCTTGATGGGCGAGGAGGTTCCTACAGCATCCCTTATACAGCTTGAATGTTACTCTTCTGGCAGATATGGCAGAAAAGTTCACATTAGACTAGGGAACAACTTATTAAACGCAAGTCAAAAAATCAACTAGCAAGATGGCGGACTTCGTTGTCGGAACTCTCTTGTGATTGGTCAATTTAGTTATAATAAGATACATATGCTTGATTCACTACAGTATTTCCATCACTGTGCCCCAAAACTAAACAAGCTCTTGGTTTCAAGTAAGTGTAACAGTGTATGATTATTTCTGACTATAGACCTACATGTACGGCATTTTGAAGCATATTTCTATCACACAGTCAAGAAATTATTCCCGGGAGAGCTCTTCTTTTGCTTCTTCACACCTAACTTCTAACACGTGATCAAGTGACCAGTGGACATAACAGTCTGTTATAAACTTTTGTGGACTAGTTTTGATAGTTTTACTATTGTTTTCTCTAAGTTCCCTCGTTGAGTTTACACTCAAATTGAAGACTGATGGCATGGTACACAACATTGTCGTCCAGTTTCTGTCATTATCATACATACATATTGCATTTCTAGCTACATTTATCTGTGTATATAACAATTTTCATTGGTAAGACAATGTGGTACTCACTCAGCTCCCATCCATTCCTGGGGAACATTTCGGTTTCCGCAGATTGCCGAGACGGTTGACGGGGAGATGTTTTCACAGCGATCTTTCTCTGGGTCGAACCCAGTCCCTTCCAAACAGTCTAACCTCTGAATCGACTCGTTTCCCCAGCACAGGATAAATTTGTGGCAGTTATCAGGGTCTACGTTTGGTCCGTCTGGATTGGCGTCACATAAGGGATCGTCTGCAGGCGTAAAACAAAATAAAAATCAATAAAAATAAAGCAAAACTAGGGATATTTAACACTGACCCCCAACCCCTACACTGATACTGATTCGATGAATTGGCCCATCGGCCTACAACAATTGCATAAAAATGAGCAAAAAAAAAACATTTTCAAGTTTTCAAGAAATTTATGAAGCTAAATTTACTTTTTAAAATATCATGTATACATTGACAGACCTTTTTTAGGAATAAATCTGTTTTCTGTTTTCACGTAGTCACATGTTTCTTTTCCATATGGCGTTAGGACATGTTCCCGGGCACAGATCTTGTAAGTTATGGAGAAAAAGGCATCATATTTGCCACAGTCATAGATATCCAAGATTTCACCAGCAAGGTTACAGATGTAACCGAATCCACAGTCATCTGGATCTTTGGCATAGAGATAATTCCCGAATTCCTGTAAATGATTCTCCGGCCAACCATCGGGAATCTTGTCCCCAATTTCTAATCCAAAGACGGCTTGCAGTAGGACGCTTACAAGTACAAGGCTAAGATACATTTTGTCTTCTGTCGAAGATGACCACAATATACAACTTTGAGTTTGGAGAGACCGACGGGTTCAGAGAAAGCTGGTATTTATACAGGGCCGGATTAAGAGAGAACATTTCGCGTTCAGTCCTTAAATCGCCAAAGATAAATTGCGTTGATGTGTAAAAGAGCAGACGACCTTCCTTCGAAGAAAGGCTCCGTGACAAGGTGGCCAGTGGTATGAAATCCGCTTTCTAATTTTAGAATTCTCCCACAAGTACAGACGTTTGATTTAATTGATAAAGTAAAAGAATTAGAGGCAACCGATTGGTGTATAAATTAAGCCCCAATTCAAAATAGTGTGCAGATCTACTGTTACCAAATGTCAAATTAGGTCCACATTCCAATTACCTCATCTATACATTTTCTTTTTACTTTTGTCGGCAAATGATTTTTATTTCCAGGAAACAATCTTAACTTGATAGAATAGTGGTATTATTCTGAATATAATATAGTTTTTACCCAGCCTGTTAAGTCATGAGTGTTTTTCCGAATAACGGTAAACTCAAGATTCAATATTTTATTTTGGGTAAATCACGAATTATATGATTTTTTAAGGAAATTATTAATTAGCTCCAAACTTGTGACTAATTAAATCTGTTAAAATGTGTCCCTCACTCACAAGAACATAAACCTTGGACTGAAAACATATATGCTGCCCGTTTCATATAATTGGTCGCAAATTTGGAAGTAGATTACAAATCTGTTGACATAATTTCTAGCTGGTAAACCTCGATAAATTGTCTCGGATTGAAATAAACTGTAACTTCACTCAATATAACAGCAGACATTTTATTTGTAAAAGTTTTAGCATCATTTAGTATTTTTTAAATGGAAAATTTGATATGTTATATACCCTCAATGTCGACAAACGCCAAGCCTGAGCATGCGCACAAGTGGCTTAATGATTTGAATCGCCTAAACGAAATAACGCTTAACGTATTTCTAATCTACTTTTTCCGAGAAATAAAGACAAAGGATTTACTTTGAGGGAAACGGAGAAGCTTACTCTAGTAGGAGTCTTAGAAACCCATAATATATCATAAGATAAATTGATATAATGTCACTCTGTCGAAAGTATGCTTTAGCTAGACTTCAGGATATTCCGGAAATTGTTTAAAAACTGTGTTTGTTCCACAAATTTACCCCGATACGACAATAACTGACAAGCATCAACAACTGTTATACATTTTTGCAATTTATTTTAACTAATGGTAATCAATAGTAAGTTTAACTCGTTTTTATACGATATTAAGATACTAAAACTATACGGCACATAAAGTTAAACGCATACGTCAGAAAAAAATTGCACTTGGGGCGTTGATGTTAGTTAAGACCTTTAACGGTACTGAGAAGGGCATGTATAACCTTTGGTAATTCAATTTGTACATAATAGATGCAGGTTCCTGTTGATGCGGTAATCAAACAGTCCTCTGGTTAATGCTGGTTAATGGGTGAGTGTCTTCTGGGCGATACCACCTGAAACATGCACTTAACATTTCGTAATCGCGTGGAGGTCGTGTGTAATTAAGCTGATAGACAATCCCACAGAAGTTCTGTCCGAACCAGGAAGTCAAGCCAAGTCTCATCTGATAATCCTGTTAGTCGATAGTACACACTTACTGAATTCTCCTGAAGGTTTGGCTTCAAACCAAGAAAAATATCGCCTATCACCTGGATAACACTGTGCTTATGTGACCTTAAAGGCACACTTGCCGCGAAAATCCCGAATACTGTTTACATAAAAAAACAGTTTGCGTTTTTTTGTATTTTTCCCAGACAGTAGAAGTTAGAAACTTTCTATTTTACCAAAAAAAAAATTGAAATTGAAAATTCGATTTATCAAGCACCCGCAATGTAAACAGACCCCGAACCTGAACATGCACACAAGTGGCTTGATGTTTGAGTCGTGTGAGTGATCTAACGGTGCAGTATAATTTTACGTACATTATCTGAGAAATACAAACTGACGATTGGGTAAGAGTGGCTCGAAAAGCCTGCCGATACTTTTTCGAGTGTAAACCACAGATAAAAAGGACTGAAATGAGGGTAAGCCAACCACTAAGTTAACCGACACTGATCGTTGTTGTTGCAATCAGGCTTCGATTCTTCGTTTGTTTTTCGTCTCAATTTCTACATTCTAAACCTAACTGCACATGTTTTATGTGTTCTATGTTTAATTTTAGTGGTTTTAGTCGTAGTAAGCTCATGTAAATTGGTTTTATTCACAAATGTTCAACATGCTACGGCGGCAAGTGGGCCGTCAAGATGTAGTCAATCTAGGAACAAAGGTGTCGATTGATATTTACTCATAATTTATTCAACTGTTTACAAGTGTTCAATTTAAGTTACCACAAAAGTTGTCCGCTAAGAGAATTATTTGTCGTATGAGAACACCTTTTAAAAATCATAAAAATCACAGTTTTCCCCTTTCTTCTGTTTAAAAAAAATTGGCTCCATACCGTTTATTGCTTAAACTGGTTGTATCAAAATGACCTGTAAATTTTTATTTTTCGTGCACGGCAAATTTTCATTTCTTCATCGGCTTCAAGAACAATCCTCACAAGTCCACTGTAAAGTGAGAATATGAGTTAACAATAATTCCTGTATCAGTTGACCGAAAGACCCTGAAGGACAACTCCAATGTTCTCTGGTAAAACTCAACACCGGTAGTATCACAATTAAGTCCAGTCTCGTTTAGACCTGCTATAGCATGATAATCCGATTGATAAATACCAAATATTGTAAAATCGTTCAAACGCCAAATTCCCGAACCGTTTAGTTTGGAATACCTTTTCATCTTGGGGTTTAAAGGCGAAAGATAAACTGGAAAATACACTTGTCTTCCGTTAATTGTATTTTTCTGCAGTCTGTCGAGGAATTCCGCAGTAAAAACCATGTTCACATTCATGGAGATTAACAAAGATTCATCATTCAGGAACATGTTAGCACCAGCGGCAATGGCACTTGCTCTACAGAAACGGTAGGCAGAGAGGTTGATGATACGTATATCAAAGAATGGATATGACATCTTAACAGAGTCCACACCCTTAATGTTCTCATCAATTTTGTCATGAAATACAACAAACACTACGGTTGCGATGTAATGATTTGCCAACAGATATATGTGCTTGATTATAAATTGTTCCAAGATGGCTGCTTCTGCTTTGACAGGAATGAGCATGCGGATGGGGGGTATTTTTTCAGGTTTGGGGACAAATGCTCGGAAGTTATCCTTCCCTTCAAAGAACTCCAATTGGGAAAACTTCTGCTCAAAACTCAATGGAACTATAACTTTTTGTACATTTTTAGACTTGGACATGTATGACATCATTTGGCTCATTCTCCATTTTGCGCCATCTAGCGGAGAGACTTTGAGGTATGAAAACTGATGTTTATTCAATTTCATCCAGGTGTGGGGAAAAGTTTTACGTACACCATCAAAGACTAATTGGGATATTTTTTCTTCGTCCAGGATTGCCTTAGGATGGGCAGAAAAACTTCTGTTTGGAGAAAATAATCCCTTGCCAAAATACTGCCAAATAGTACTTGGGTCATCTCTCTCTGCCATCGGTTGTATATTAGATATCCCATGCTTTTCCGTCAATTGGATATATTTGGCCGTTGCATATATTTCTTCCTGTAGCTTGACCTCTTTAAACTTATGATTCCGAACTCGTCCATAGGAAATAAAATTATGGAATCTGTAAAGGTATGCCGGTCGTTTGAAAGGATGTACTGTGTAGGCCTTTTCTTCATCAATGCCCAGGTCAAGAGTAAACGACTCGTTCTTATCTTTATAGTTATGGTAGAAGTACTGTATATTCTGCAAAGAAAAACATGTGTTAAATACACTTGGAAAGTTGTTTACTTCGGAATATAACTGATTAAACAGACGAATCTAGTTCACATAAGCATAAGTTACCACAAAAATATCATTCTTTGATTTTGATTGATTGATTGATGTTTTACGCCGCGCTCAAGATTATTTCACTTATATGGCGGCGTTGCCAGTTTTATTGTGGGAGGAAACCGGGCTCTATGCCCGGAAGAAACCCACGACCTTCCGTTGGTAACTGGCAACCATCCCACATAGGTCGTCTCATTCTTTGAAGTGTGCTAGTAAAGTGATAAGATATGACACGCGGTAACAGATTGAACAGGCTGTCTAACTAATTTTAAGTTAGTCAGGGTTAGCAGGCTTTTGTATCAGTGATTGATAGATTGTTTGGTGTTTTACGCCACGCTCATGATTTATATCTGTGATAAATATAATATTGGGTTTAATAGAATGCATAGTAAATGTGCTTAAAAGCTTTTGTGCTTTAGCATCAATAAAACAATAAAGACAGATTGAGTTGACTAAGGCCACAAAGTGACTTTTTAATTAAATATTGTCCAGTAAAACGTGAAAGCGAAAGGTAACGTTAAATGTAAAATAAAATACCCAATAAAATAAATAATTTCCAATTAGACATTAAATAAAGGAATTTTCAAATAAATTTACTGGCTAGTGTAAATGAAGTGGGGCTGAACCGCCCCACTAAACAATTTAATTTATGACAATAAATTGACCAAGAAGAAGGTGGAGAAGGGGTTGGAGGAGGGCAAAACTAACGCTCGCGAAAAGAAAATGGCTGCGAAGTTGACCGGACAAGGATGGAAGTGCAGACGACACCCACGTGACGGACTATAGTGAGATGATTGGATAAGAATTACATAAAATACAAAAGACCCGCGAAGAGCAATGCGTGATGGGATTTCGCCTAGAGGGGGGTAAGCGCAATTGAAGCACACCACAAAATCAGTTGCATTCTGCAACTGTTCATTTATCATCGACAAATCATTGACTGATTGATTGATCGATTGTTGAATGTTTTATTGATTGATTGTTGAATGTTTCCCGCCGCGCTCAAGATTATTTCACTTATAGGTGAAATGAAGTGGCTTGCTTATTTAATGTTTGTATCTGGGTTATTTGAAATTGGATTAAAACTAATGTAGATATATAGTACAAACTTTAAATCAATGCACGATTGAAGATTTTTGTGTGCTCATTTTTTTTCTCCATTTCTTAATTAATTTTTTTAAATACCACGGTTTGACTGACGATGTGTAGGCTTCGAAATGTCACAATAGCGGTACCTACGACTGAAACCGTCACGCATTGTGTCAACTTTTGGTTGTCTAGGATGGCTCGTTTGTTGATCTATTTGAAAATTATAATAGGAAGGAAAAATAACTACCTATAAATTAAAATATTAACATTATCGAAAAATGAAAATTAAACTGACACAGCCTCTAACATATGGGGCGTTATCAGGTTTAGTTGATGAGGAAACCAGAGAAACCCCTAACCTTTGGCGGTTACCTGGCAACCATTTCACGCTGCCGGCTTTGAAAATATAACTCATTCATATAGTTTATTTCAGGCAAAAAAAGAAAACCTTACCGCACTGACCAGTCTTGGCCGTCGTGCGAAAGCTATTTCATTACGGAACTAAATATATTTTTCGATTTCTGTGTTTTAACAAAAACAAACAAACGATAAATCACATACTAAACATGACGTTTAGGAAAAAACAAATCCATTGACACCAGCACTTTACATCACTTTTCATATCAAGAGCTTATAAAATAAGTGGACTACATTTTTATCTACGAGGGCTGGTTTTTGCAAACAAAAAACTTAATTATTTAAAAAAAAAATCATGTTAGTATCGAAATTTCAATCAGTGATTTAAATGCTGTTTGTAAAGAAAATCATCAAATTGAAATGTGAATCATTGGCATTGTTATTTTATCGCATTTGTGACTTATAACATATTGTAACCTGCGCATCCTTCAGAAATTTGATTTGTTTAAGAGAATTAATAAAAGCTCGTATTTTCAAGTGTACTATCAATGCGTTTGAAATATACCTCAAAGGCTGTGGTGCAACCAATTCCCAAAGACTTCTGAATGCATCTTCCGAGTTCCGTATCTTCGTGATTAGTAATTACTGACGTCATACATTCAGGAATGTGAGGAACAAAGTTGGACAGAGTCACATGACTAAGGAAGACACCGGTCCCACCCATACAGAAAGGTTGCCCGTTTAAAAGTCCAAGTTTGTGTAGTTCCTTGAAACTTCCCCACGAGCTTTGACCGATGTACCACGCTTTAGAGCTATTCACAGAACGCAGGAGTTTCTCTATTCTGTCTCCTTTAACGTACAGATCGTCGTCTGCTCTGAAGAACCATTCATATTGGTTTCTGTAACGCTGGTACATGTACTGGAACATGTAGAAGGACTTTCTTTGAGGTGGATATTCCCTTGAAGGAACTCCTTTTAGACGAACTACTGGTAAATCCCCAGTGTAAGTGGTGTTTTCTTCAATAAAAAATAGAACTTTCGCAGGAATGGTCTTTGCCCATGTATCGTAGATAGCTTGTCCTCTGGAATGAATTAGTTCATCTGAGGTTAAAATTCCAACAAACATAAACTCCCTTGTTCCTTTTCTATTTGAAGTAACGTTCACGAACTTGGAATCTTCTCCAAATCCCTCATGATGAAGTTTTACACAGTGTTTTCCCGTAAGTTGTTGAATGAGTTGACTAATTCCTTGTCGACTAACACGATGGACGGCTACGGATAAGAAGAATCCAAATAACACTGATGTAATAAACTGGAGTTTATCATCCATTTAAAATTACAATAGCTACCTACTGTTGTCTCTGTGTGGACTTTTATCGATAATTTGAGCAAAGGGTGAAGCTTCAGAAGCAACACAAATAATGAAGAACCAACAAAGATAGTTCCAAGATAGTTACCCGTTTGTTCAGATTTGTCTTGTGATACTGTGTCGTGCTAATAATGCAGGCGACCTGAATGTAAGTTTTCCGTTTTACGATCGGACTGTGCAGATTGTGTTGATTGAGATAATAACTCAACTAATATACTTATATTTATGAACACTAAAACACACGGGCACAGGGAAAATCTTCTTGTCTAAAATAACCATGGAGACAAGTTTCTAATTGTGTTAAAAAGAGCTATTAGCTTAAGAAAATAAACCAGCGGCACTAGATTCCTATCTTGAGTTGTTTCAAAACATTTGTTGTTTCTACACCAAGTACTTGACACGAGTCAACAGTCCAAGAGTTGAATTCAATTGATCAAATAATCTGATCTTTAAAATACAAACAATGAGAAGTTTATTAAAGAATTATCCGAAAAAGAAACAACCCAACTATTGTGGAGACACAGTGTAAATATTGAATCCCGAAATCTGGTGCTGGTTGACAACCGGAATACTTATATATTTCGAAGTTTCGGAAAGTTAAATAAATGCGGGCTCTGGAACCTGAAAACTGATCAATAAGACGACGGATTCTGGGGCATAAAGATCAATAGAACCGAAGGGACACTTGATTGCCATAGATGCACTCTAAAGTCAAAAGCCAAAAATCTATTAGGTTTCCCTGGACGGGAAAATTACCAGGTTTTTTTCTGAACTGAGATTAGCCGCACTCATGTGTCTCTTTCCTGTGTTACTTACTTGTCGGCCAGGAAGAGCCACACATTAAACCGCCATTAAAAGGGTGAGATAACTATTCTCTGTCACCAGACTTTTCAAAACCCCGCAATCATGTGATGCGAGAGTTATATTGTCATCAATATGTCCAGCTATTGAGGAAATTCTCGGACATGCTGCGGACCATGTGGCAGATTGTCATTGTACGAGGAGAGTTTGAGGAGGGATTTGGTAGATTTACAATGAAATTCGAACAAATTATTGAGTAAAATGAAAAGAGGAATGCTTTAAATGTGTGTTGAAGGTAAAATCTAAAAGGCAGGTAGGATTAATAGATATTTTGAACTATGAAATTATGAAATTTCAATTTAAATTTAAATATGAAAGCCGAAGTCCTTCCAAATAATTCATTTAAAAGCCGTAACTAAACTAGGCTAAGATGTGTTTTGTTTTCTTCTTCATTAGGTTTCTTTCCAACAGTCAACAACTTGATCAATAAAGGTAGGAGCTATAGATAAAGTAAAGATATAATAATCGTGTTATATTGACAAAATAGCCTAATTGAAAAGACAACATTGCTTCGGTTTCCTCCAAACACCCACAACTCCAAATATATATACCGAAGTTCCTAAAATCTATAATAAATGGTGTATCTATAATACACTTTTAGTACTCATAAATATAATATACTTTGATAGCAGAAGCTTCCAATAACCACATTACGTTTCTGTTGGATATTTTCATTAATAATCCATTTAATTTAACAGTGGGAACGTTTTGTACAGCGATCACTATCCCAGTGGCAATTTAGATGAGCCATTGGCATGCAGATCTCTTGGAATTCACTCATGCCAAAGACTGTTGATAATGTTGTTTTACTAAAGCAAAAACACATAGGACAACTCGTACTATATTGTATATCGTATTAAAGTTGTTTTAGTTCAGAAAACAGTTATCAGCAAAAGAATCTTGGGATCACAACAAAAAGGTAAAGGCATAACACGGAAGAAAAACATGTATATTTAATCATGACATTCACGCAATATAATGATTTTAACAGAGCTTCGTGGGTGTTAGCCAGCTCAGCTTAGGTGTTAGCCATGTATGTGAACAAAAACAAATTACTGACGATGTGTATTTGGGATCAATTTGTGATAGATGGGCGGTTCCAGTTTGACGTCAAATAAGGGGGGCGGGGCAAACCCATGACCACTCCTTTGAATACATCCATACTGAATTCTCATTAATTACTTGTTGAGTTATATATTGATAATAAGAATTCTTTAAATATCTTTTTCTTAAAAAAAAAGTGGAGGTTTTTTTGTTCTTGTTTAAGAATTCTTAAATGTGTTGTGATCGAGATATACTGTTGTCCACTCACCATGAGAGTTTCTTTTTCGAGAAAGTCTTTTAAACCTCCAAAAAGTGCGTCTTCGTCTAACTTGCCTAACGCCTGTTAAAACGCAAAGAATTCTAAGTTCATGTAATTTCCGTAAATCTGGTCGCATCAAAATAAAAAGAAATAAACAAAATGGTTTAGAATTATCTTTTGTTCAAAGACTTTACCCTATACTATTTCGGTATAACAAAATATTAATACGGTTTTTGAAATGATGTAGAAAATGCATAATTAAAACTTTCCACAAAAATTGGGTCTAAAACTCTAGTGGTATTTTGTTATCAGGGGGCATAAGCGACAAGGATAAAATGAAAGCACTAATTTTTCAGTCTGCAAGGAAACTCTTTGGGTAAACTGGACTCAACACATAATTCTACAATTATTAATTACGTCTGTCCCATTTGATGTTATGATAACATCACTGACCATTATGGAAGGGCGTCAGCCCAGTAGGCTAGAATGATTGAGGGTTTTAGTATGTATCTAAACTACAGTATCTGCAGAATGCTGCTATGGAAATAGTGTGCATGGGTGGGAGGGAGAGGGTATAATATCACCCCCCCCACCCCCACCTACCCACTGTTGACACCCATGGCCACTATTGGGCAAAGTTATCATAAAGGTTGCTTTATGAGAATTCACAGGGATCATTATACATAATGTATAATGTTATTCAAACCTGCAGATTTTACCTAATCATATAGAGTACGTTTGGGAAATAGGGAAGAATTGGCTCGAAAGCTCAAAATCCCGAAAGAGAAAAAAACACTCCCACACGCACACAACTGTAGGTTATAGTGTAAATTTCACTGGCAATGCTGCGTTGAACTTCAAGAGTGTATTTGAAGAGAGTTTTTCTCGAGATAAAAACTAAAGCGTACATTTCTTGTAAGCTTATCGCACGGATTTAAGCCTTGTTTTCTCACATGTAAATAGGGGCCATTGATCGGTTTAATTGGGTGAAAGGTGCGAACTTGTGAGAGGCTAATCCTAGGAGATTAGCCTGTCTCCGTGAAATTCCTACCGAGTAAATATTCGCGTATGAGGAATAACATCGCAAGTTCCTAGAGTTAATTGACGAGGTGAAAGGTCGCCTCGCGTTACACACTACATTTTTCGAGGAATTAAAGGCCTGGCTATACTTTATTTGTTGATGTTTTACGTCGCACTCAAGATTATTCTCCCTAGTTACCGGCGTTGTCAGGTTTAATGTAGGGATTTGAACCCTTAATCCCTCGATGGGAGGCTTATGCCATATTGATAGACCCACACCCGCCTTGTAAATAGAAGAGAGGAATAAATATGTCCCTGTAGCATTTTTTACAATAAAACTGAAAGCCTTCTTTTAGAACTTTGATGCTTGATGCCAAATGGCAAAGTATCTCGTAAACAATTCTCGTAAAGACTTTAGCCACATAAATTTCGATATTTTTCACTCGAGCATGTATACAACAAGGTATTCTAGAATGACTGAATATTCGACGCGAATCATTTATTTTCTTTTTTTGATCACCTTGAAGGGCTAAATTTTCATGGGCACACTCGCCACGAAAATCCAGAATACTGTTTACATAAAAAAAAACGGTGGGCAGTTGTCAAACAGAAGAAATTAGCAATTTTCTATTTTTACCAAAAATTGAAATTTTGAGATTATTTTTTATTTTTTATTTGAAATCAAAAATTAGATTTATCAAGTACCCGCAATGTAAATAAACCCCGAACCTGAACATGCGCACAAGCGCCCTAATGTTTGAGTCGTGTGATGAAATCTAACGGCACAGTATAATTATGTACTTTACCTGAGAAATACAGACTGTCGATCGGGTAAGAGGGACTCGAAAAGCCTGCCGATAATTTTGAATGTAAACCACAGATAAAAAGGCCTGACATGAGGGTAATCCAACACTTCAGTTAACCGACACTGATTGTTGTTGTTGTAATCGAGCTTCGATTCTTCGTTTGTTATTCACCCGAATTTCTATATTCTAAACCTAACTGAACATGTTTTATCGATGTGTTGTGTTTAATTTTAGTGGTTTTAGTTGTAGTAAGCTCATGTTAATTGGTTTTCTTAACAGAGCCTTTAACAAAAAGGTGCAGCTAAATTCTACGAATAAAGTATAGCTGTCAATCAGTATTCTCAGTTCAAGAAGACAAAACAATTCAATAGCAAATATTGAATAAAGATGTTTTGCTCAGCTGTTATAGTGTTAATGGTAATAATTCATTTGTGAATTGAGGTATTAAACTGAGGAGAGTGTCAAAGATGATGGTGTTTACGCTATCGATATTATTCTATTGCTCAATGTAGTGCCTAAATAGCGATGGTCCTTTTCGACCATCATATATAATTTCGCGCCGGCTCTTGGCTTTTCTGAAAGTCATGTTGTAAGGGGGACAACCTTTGTAAGTGTTTACTAAAGTAGTCTCCCTTCTCTTGTGTACACCTATGTTCTAACCACAATCGCTTTTCATTAATTAGCAATGCTGGAGGAGGGGGCTCAACCTGATAGATCTTAAAAGAAGATTTAAGTAAAATCAGTACATAATTTCCAAACTTTCGAATAAAGTGCGTGAGAGTTTTAATGTATATTATATTATTTTCTTCCTGGGTCCCATAAATTTATTTCTGGGGCATTATATTTTTTTAGAGGAAAATAAATGCGAGCTGCCTCGTCTATTCAGTCAACCCGCCTCCATTTAGTGCTGGCGACAGGAGCCATACTCTGGGACGTAAGTTCAGTTCTGGCATCACCCGAAGTGGCTAGAAGAATTTTCGTCATTTTTCTAGAGAGTGTAATCTCGAAAATAGTGTTATACTCATGCAATCAATTTTTGTATATAGCCAAGCTTATTTATGATGACGTATAACCTGTATAATTTTCAGCCAACCATACATTGGTTTACTTGTGGTGACCGTGCTCGGGAAATCTGTTTAATTTTTTTATCCTAAGGCACACTTGCCGCTAAAATATTTTCTGTATTTTTCCCCTGAAAATATTGCCATAATTGGAATCATTATTTAATTCTAATATGAAATTGAAAAAAAAAATGAGAGAAAAGACCTGAAATGATCGTTGTTGTTTTATTCGGGCTTCAATTTTACGCTTGCGTTTCCATCCCGATTTAGAACTTTGTTGTGCCCCATGTTTTAATTGTAGTAGTTTTAGTGGTAAGCTTGTAGTAAGCTGTCAAAAAAAAAGCTTGTGGTAAGCTGGTATCAATTAATTGACTTTCTCAACAAATGCCAGAAAGGCTACGACAGAAAATTTACCAAAACAATAATTTAGCATTTAATATATGTTTAATCGAACGATTCCATGCAGCGTCTAGAAGAATAACAATTGGGATGACGCGACTATCTATGCATAGCAAGTACTTGTCAGTACTTGGGTACACAAAGATAGGCTCGTCATCACAATTGGAAGAATAAGTGTAGAATGTATAGATCGGTTGTTGAACAACGAAAAGCATACGGACTATTACCAAAAAATTCTACACTAGTGTCCAAAAGAAACGATACCACATGTTTACAACGACATAAAATAAAAACTAAACAATGCAGAAGTTTAAGTTTGGTGTTATTCTTTTGAGAAACCTTTTCACAACCTCTGAACCAAAATTCATTTCAATCCCATCAGTACATTTAATATGGCAAACCTTTAAAGATGGGTGGGGTCGAAAAATGAACATTTCGTTAGAACAATGATCACAGAAACAACGGGACATATCACACCACACGTCTCAAAGTCAAGTCAGTAGTGGGTATGTCCACCGTGAGCATCAATGCATACCAGAACAAGCCTTTGGACCGATGACGTCAAACGTCTGTTGGCGTTGGGAGTGATGCGTTCCCATTCCTCGAGGAGACATCGTTCCAAGTCCAGGACGTTGACTGGAGGCTGACCGCGCTGTCTGATTTGCCGATCGAGGTGATGCCATAAGTGTGTCTGAAGATGAGTAATCTGCTCTCATCACGGAACAGAACGTGCCTAGTCCCACCGTTGTCAACGTCGAACTCGCCTGGCCCATATCAATCTGTCGTTCTGGCGCCGAGGCGTCAGGAACGGTGCGTTCGCGGAAGGGTAGACGGTCTGTTTACTGCAATGAACTATATATGCGTGGAATGGACAAGTCTAAGTTTGTAAAATTTTCCGCCATTGATAGTTGAAGCGCGCGTGCATAACAGATGTGGATCGATATTGCACCATCTCCTAGTAATGGCGGCATTCGATGCTCATCAAATACCATGTGACCTCCATTCCACGCATATAGTTCATTGGTCTACTGATCCTGTGTCCCAGTGCTGTAGCCGCTGTGAACGTCGCTGTTACGGTGCGGTTTCTCAGGTGTAATACCCAGGTGTTACGAACTTCACGGGGTGTGGTTACTCGTGGTCTTCCATTCCTGGGCCTGTCTGAAGTCTGATCTGTCTGACGTAACCTTCTGGCTACATCGACGTGTTTCGCCCTTTGTTGGGCTCTCTCTCTTTCTCGATGGCTGTCAAACGTGGCATGCCTTGTGATTTTTTTGTTGCTGTGATATCAACGTGTATACTGAGTCAGCCCTTTTAAACAGCTTTTCTGCAAAGGCAGAACATGCTAAAGAGGGCAATGTCACTTGCACGAAATTTACATATTCTCTGATCAACTGTTCCCGGTATTTTTGGCTGATGGGCTCTGTTTGGGATCTGCAATATGAATTGGCATGTTTTCATATCCCAAAATCAATTCGTAACAAAAATATTTTGAAAACAAGTTGGTATCGTTTCTTTTGAACACTAGTGTATTTCGTTTTTTTATTTGAGAATGGAGCCTCTCTTTTCGGATTTATAAGCCCGGCCAGACGGTAAAATCAATAGTGGAATAACACCCCCCCCCCTCACCCCACCATGTTATGCGCCAAATTAAAAGCCTTATATCACCTTTGTGAGTGCGTTGGTGGGGGCTAACAGTCCAAACCCAATAAGCGAAAGTCCAGGGGCCTGTTTCACAAAACGTTAGTTTTTACGTAACTCTCATAGCAACCCATACTGTAGAGATACGTTGTAGAGATAACGCTACGCCGCTTTGTGAAACATGCTCCTGGTCTGGTAAGTCCCTTGAAGCGCATGGGATACATGTAGATTGCTTTATCCATTCGCACAATAGACCAAAGCGTATAAACAAAGTTAATCTGCCTATTTTCCTTTGAATAAAAGTCATACTTTCAAAACTTCTTTAATTTAATTTTTTTTTCAAATTGGCCAGTGTTAAGTATTCACAAAGGCGCAGAGAGATAAACTTTCCCGGATCAGCACAGGTGATATTGATGCGTCATGCAATAAGGTTTTTGATCGACAAATAAACAACCAGCTCCAAGACGATTTAAGATCTTCGATATACTTGGAGATATTAAATTATTACCAGTTACCAGTAGCAGGTAAAATAACGTCACCTTTAAAACAGCTTCGAGGCAAATCTGGTCCACATTCGCAAAACAATGAATGGACCAGGTTGTGAGAGCAAGAGTGAGCTCGATAATTCGGTAGACCAGTTCTTTTGTAGTTGAGGCGTGTCATATAGATTCAGTTTAAAGGCACACTAAAATCCAGAATATTATTTAATGTATCCAGAATAACATTAAAATTGTGGACGATTTCTCTAGACGAAGTTAGGAACTTTCTATTTTTGCAAAAAATGTAGTTTTAATTTGAAATTGAAAATGTGATTGCTTAGGTACATTGTACGATCACTGGAAACACACCCTGAGCTTGGACATGCGCACAAGCGCCCTGGTGATTTGAACCATTTGGGCGATCTGGCGGTACTTTATCATTTTACGAACTTTAAATACAGACGCAGGATCTTGTTTGAGGTACACAGAAAGTCTGCTGATAGAACTGGTTTCTGATCGTTGTTGTTGCAATCGCACGTTGTTGTTGCAATATTATTCTTCGTAAGTTTTTACGCATTCAATTAGACATTTTTAAACCAGACTGGGCATGTATAATGCGTACTATGTTTAATTTTAGTGGTTTTACCTGTAGTAAGTTTGGATGTAATAAACGCTAGGCGGCAAGTGCACCTTTGAATGTGAAGATACTTAGCCAATTGAAATCCTAAAACGAAATCCTTGGTTTTGGTATGCCTTTTAGTCCTGAGCAGCTTAAACTGCATTAAAAAAAAAATTCAATGTACCTTGAGCTTGATTTATTCACTTTCTACATTTAAATATATATATAGGGCCTATGCTGGCACAAACATTCATAGCCATATTTCTTTGTTATGGCTTAACTCTTAAATGGGTGCGTAGCGTTAGTCCTAAGGTCCATTAGTCCGAAGATCCTGTAGTCCGAAGGCCCGTTAGTCCGAAGGTGCGTAGCGTTAGTTCGAAGGCCCATTAGTCCGAAGGTCCTGTAACCCGAAGGTCCTGTAGTCCGATGGCCCGTTAGTCCGAAGGTCCGTTATTCCGAAGGTCCGTTAGTCCGAAGGCCCATTAGTCCAAAGGTCCGTTAGTCCGAAGGGCTAATGCGCGTGAACCCTAACCGTAATCCTTCGGACTAACGGACCTTCGAAACAACGGGCTTTCGGACTAACGGACCTTCGGACTAACGGACCTTCGGAACAGCGGTCTGCACCCCTTTTAAATATGTAAGCCTGATTGGAGGAGTGCAATTGTGGTAACCAAACACACACGTTTGGAAAGGTGAAGTTTTTGGATTCAAACCTTACAAGGTCCGGGAAGGTGCTGTGAAAACAGTATTATACCATTTGAGTTTCAGTCTAATAAGGCTAGCATGAATGTGGCCTATCACGTGACGTTGGGCAGAGCCCAGATTTCTCGACTAAAAAAGATCTATTAGTATAAAGTTCTAAATGCCATACACCCCCCCCCCCCCTGTCTCCACGGTTATTTTAGTCAAGGAGATTTTCCCTGTGCTCGCGTGCTTTAGTGTTTATAAATATATAACCAACACAGAAACCAAGTACTTAGGATTTGTGTATCAGTTTATATTGTAACTGTCGTGCCAAAGTGGTATTTTTTTGACCTTCTGTGAGTTTATATCAACAGAAAGGCGACATTCTCAGGGAATGATTTTGAGGTAGGGCTCCGGAAATCTGTGAATTTTTATTGCTCAATGCAGTATAAAAAGGCCAACGGGCGTGACATATATTAACTTTGTCTGAAAAGGCCCTTCCATCACCACAAATTAATAATGCCCCCTCATTCCACCCCCCCCCCCCCTTTTGCACTGCCCCTGTCTTTGATGACCATCTATGTGCGATTTGAAGGTAATCCAGCAAATAAAACTGTATGCTCATGATTTTCTCGGAGATCTGCCTATCCTTTCTGAAAATGGCAGAAATTCAACTGCGAAATCGACCTCGATGGTTATCTAAGTAAGTCTATTACTGATTAGACAATGCTAGACTATGTAAGAGGATCAGCTTTTTCGCTAATGGGAGACCGGGGAGTCCAGAGATCCGCCTGTTTAGGAATTCTTCACACTCTTGTCACCTTGGTATATAGCAACTTGTCACCTTGGTATATAGCAACTTGTCACCTTGGTATATAGCAACTTGTCACCTTGGTATATAGCAAATTGTCACCTTGGTATATAGCAACTTGTCACCTTGGTATATAGCAACTTGTCACCTTGGTATATAGCAACTTGTCCTCCTATCCGCTCTCTTTCACTGCCCATACAATATTTGTTCAAAGTAATAACAAAAATAGCAACACAACCTGCAACAATTATTCCAGTCAGAATTTTATTGCTTTAACCGTACAGAATATCATTTGCTGTACTAACACATTTTGCACTGAATTTGATTATGGAGTATGTAAAGACAAAAAGCTTATCTATGGGTTTGTATTGGGTTTTGTGTTACATTTTGAAACATAGTTACATTCGCCATCGTCTTCGTTGAAGGAAGTTGCACCTGGACAAGTGAAATAGCCCTCATTACCGTTGTGTGTTTGACAGTTGAAGTAGAAGCGACAGTTCTGGTAGTCACCGCTGAACAATCTAGTTACATTAGGACCGTTACCAAACTTCGTTTTAAATTCGTTGCACACCTCATCACGTCGGCCTGCAAGTAGAAAATTGACATATTCATTGACATATTCACAAAAATTCTTTGGATGAAATTGTTTCAAACTTTTACTCGCTGACCATCGTGGTTTTGCATGGCTGGAAATACCCAATCTCTATGGCCAAAATATACTGATGATATGCTGGAAAGTAGAGTTGGAAAATGTAACACGTTGAAGGATGTAACTTTAATCAATTTAACCTTTCTCTGATTTTCACCTAATTGAAGCAAGACAGGTGCATCCCAATGGATCCTTCAGTTCGATATTCATCCAAATCCAAAAGTAACTTTTGCTTAATAGGGAATATATCCGAATCCTTTAGTCAATGGAGAACAGCGAAGATACCAGCTAAATGTGAGCATTTGCGTGACATTGTTACATTGTTCATTACACAAAAATCAAAGTTAAGCAGAGTTGTTACAGCTTCGATTTGGAAGTAGGCTCTTGTAGGCCCGGGAACGATGAGGTCTGGCGTTGTCATCAATGTACACAGGTTTTGAGCCTAATGGGTGGTTCTCAAAATGAGGCCCGAGAACTGGTTGCAGGACCTCCCGAATGTACCCGTCACCTGTGAGGTTTCCTCGTATAGTGACCAAGTCCAGTTTGCAGTCGTGAGAAATGCACCCCAATCCATTACAGAGCCCCCTCAATAAGGAACATATGGATGGATGTTCTTGGGTGTATACGCTGTGTTTTTGTGCCCCCAAACCTTCGTTCACCCATCCCTGAATGTTGAGAAAGAAACGACTTTCGTCCGACCAATAATTTCTTCGCCAGGTCCTCAAATTCCAACCTCGTCGTGCTCGTATAGTGACCAAGTCCAGTTTGCAGTCGTGAGAAATGCACCCCAATCCATTACAGAGCCCCCTCAATAAGGAACATATGGATGGATGTTCTTGGGTGTATACGCTGTGTTTTTGTGCCCCCAAACCTTCGTTCACACATCCCTGAATGTTGAGAAAGAAACGACTTTCGTCCGACCAATAATTTCTTCGCCAGGTCCTCAAATTCCAACCTCGTCGTGCTAAACACCAAGCCAAACGTATCCGTTGATGGCAATCTGACAATAGGTGGCGTTTGATGACTCTACTTGCCCTCAGGCCTGCAGCTTTCAATCGGTTTCTTGCGGTTCCTGTGCACAGACGTCGGTTGGGTAGCCATTGTCGCTTCAAAGATGACTTGATACAAATGAATTACGTCGTACTAGTCGGATCAGTGCCCTATCTTCACGCTGTGATGTTACAGGTGGTCGACCCGAGCGGGGTCGGTCCTTCGCAGCGCCAGTTTCACCGCGTTTTCTCACCAATCTGCTTATCACTGTATAATGGTAGCCTAATTGACGCCCACAAGCTTTGTACGATATCGCTGCGGAGTGCATACCGATAATTTGCCATTTTTGCCCTCCTTCGTGCCATGTTCACAGATGATGAGTCCACGTTGCACAAACCCTTGAGTACAAAACATTCTGAAGCATACTGAATTTGCGTACTTGCATGAAAAAAACATTTCCTATCGCATTACATGCAGTTTTTGCGTTACTGTCACACATGAATTGCCATAATCGTTCAATAGAACATCATTCTTATCATCATCATAACTGTCCTTACACTTAACATTAATGCAGATTTATAATAATTAATTTCAGCATGGGGTGCTTAACTTTTTTCCTTTGTGTATACATTGATAGCGAGTTCGATCATCAACTATGATGATTATGTACCTAGCCCGAACAATCAGCCTCTAAACTGCAGAGAATCTAACATACACGCTCTGACGTTTGCACCATGGATATACAAATAAAGGAATTGTTAGCAGAGTTGAAACGTTAAAATTCACATACTGATATCCTATTTTAACATTACCTCCTAAATGAGATTCACAAAAGCTTTCATCTATGTGTTAAGTTATTCATATAGGCTAGCAACATATTCTTGATGTGTGCAGCACATACACAAACGATCCTGGGGTTCTAGATTTCCTACGCTGCCGCTGAATTGTCGCCTGCTACACGATGAGTTGGGAGACGACCTCACTGCCTATTTTCTCGACTTTTAAAGACACACAAACACACAATTGTCTTTTTAAATCTGTAGTGTTTTTCTTTTAGAATCATTAATTTGCTTTGGATAGTCAAATTTTCAGATGGGTCACTCATACCCAGCATAACCTTTTTCGTGCAACAATGACATGACGTCGGGGCATCAATCTCATGCACGTTGGACAAGGCCATCTTTCATTTAGACCAGTCATATTTTGTCTAAATATGACTTTTGTCTAATTTCTCTCCACCAGGGGTTTGTTCTACTATGCTGGCGCAAAGTTACTCATAGCTTTACGGCATAGAGTTGCGTCACCAGACTTGCGGCCATGCGCAAGTCCCTATAATTTAACAAGTGTTCGCGACTTGCGCAACTTACGCCAGCTTAGTAGAACGCGCCCCTGGGCGCTGTTTCTCAAGACATTTACACCCGATGTAACTTTGCGCCTGGTCGTAACATAATGTTGAAGGTAGGCCTATATGTTGCTATGACATTTAGGCATTGAATTAGTCTTACATCGTCCGTAAAAGTTTTGACAGATGTAAGACACTAACCTGAGTTAGGTCAGGTTTTCATGATCCCCTGGTTATCGGAAACTCCAGTAAATGCAGTATAATACCTGATCTGATCGAACAACTGAAAAAAAATAACAGGTTAGGTAATAATAAATAGAACTTACGTTTGAGTTCATGTGCGTTATACTTTAACTCTTCTGATTGGCAGTCGTCTGTTGAATAGCTGTTGTAAGCTGCCACGCTCTTTTTCCAGGCACAAACACCAAGCTCCAAGGAATAGTACGTAGACGGTGGACAAGGGGCAACATATTGAGGTTGACCATTTGAACAAAAGTAGATATCTTGGCAATTTCCTTTCTTTCGAGCAAAGTTTCCCTTTGTGACCCATACATTTTGGTCTAATTCAGAACATTCATAAGGCGACTGTGCGTAGGTTGTGCCAAGGCACATGCAGAGGGCAGCAAATACGCCGACAGTCAAGGGATTCATGCTGGCTTAGAGTGGATCGGTCTTGCAACTGTCTCAAGTTTTCAACGATGCCCAATTTATAGCATCCGATTCGAAAGAAACGCCCACGTTTGTATGTTCTTGTTTGTGGTTTTATGAAACTTGTCTTTACATTGACATTTAAAGACGACTGAAAAACGGGTTAGTGGCAGTTTGCTTAGCGAAACTTATCTGTAGTGACATGAATGCAAATAGACCGTCTTCAATGCAGCATCCACCGATGACTTTACTCCTGTGTCTGATTAACGGCTATACCAACTTGATATTTATGAGCACTAAAACACACGGGCACAGGGAAAATCTTTTTGTCTACCAACTTGATACATGGGCCAAAAATAGTGGGACCCTTTTCCCCATCCTAAATAATCCAAAATACTAAACACATGCATAACAATCGCCACAATGTAAAGAGAACAATTCACGGAGAGAAATGCAATGCTGGACTAGCTTTGAAATACACTTAAATTCAAACTCTTTGGTATGGGAAAAACCTTGCAATGAATCTAAAATGTTTTCAGAATATCTCTTCCATACCCGATAGAGGCAATCTCGACTTTCACAGCCTTCCAAAATATTCAATTGGCAGCTATTTTTCTCAAGATTAGAAGCTGCTACAAATCTCAAAAAGACTAGCGTCACTGCGATACTATAAATGAGTGGACATGCGTTCTGACGGTTTTCTACGAGATAAAAATTCACCTCATGTTTCGAGAGGTTTGGGAATAGGGCATATATATTGATAGCCACATGTAAAAAAGCTCCATTATACAGCTCGATAACAGCCAAATCAAGAGCTGTCGAGTTAAATATGTCTAATCTATAATTTAATTTCTTTATCAGCATTAAAATCAAATAAAAAAGGCATTGACATCTTTGTTTGCAAAACTATTTATTCGATATTTTATAAAGAGGGAATTTTTTAGAAGTATTTATTTTTTATGAAAATTAAAGTGGCATGAGCTGCCAAAATGTTGATATTTTGACATTAAAACAGAATGTTGAAATTATTGACTATTTTTCTCAAGACGTATAATTCAGAATCTTTTTAGTGTTTCTAGTCTCGAAAATGTACGATAAAGTATTGTTTTGAACTAACTTTGGCTTAGAATGAATGAATGGTCGTCCCGGTTAATTAAATTTTGTTTACTTTTCGAACACGTTTTCGGTTCGTACAGGCCACATACTGTATGGATTTTCCTCATTCCAAGGCCATTCATTTAGTTTTTCGATGGCCTTCAAAGCCTCTTACTGTCGTGACGATCAGAAATTATGAAAAAAGTGTGATATTTGGCAGCTCATGCCACTTTAAGTGCGACTCCTCTAACATCGTGTACGTGCAAATAATGAGGCAAGCTATACGCAGGAGAAAGTCAGAATTCTCTACAACAACGAGTCACCAAACATTTTTTTGGTATTAGACTTAAACATGATGTACCCATGGCACAAAATTTCAACACTCTAGGTCATTCGGTAAAGGACCATTTCGAAATCATTCCCATTGAAATTATCTCTTTTTTCTCTCTGCAGATACCGAGCACAAACGTTTGGAGAGGGAAAGTTTCTGGATTCAAACATTACAAACTGTTTATCCTTTGGAATGGAGTTGGACCCGGAAAGATGTCATGAAAAAAATTATTATACCATATGGGTTTAAGTATAACAAGACCAGAATCGATATGGCCAAGATCATAGTAGAAGAATGCAAACTATACACAAAGAGTTTGATTAGTTAGTGTCTTTTAGAAAGTGAATATAACAGTATTCTCGTTAGTTTAGGATTACACTTTCTTGAAAATATGGTAGAAATTCTTCTACCGATTTTGTGTTGACGCCGATTGGCTGAATGGATAAGAGAGCCGGTATTTCTTATCGTTTCAGTCAACCGGCCTCCCCTCCAGAGGAGGCCGGTTGGCTGGATGGATAAGACAGCCAGCATTTAGTTCTGGGGATAGGTGCCATACTCTGGGACCCGGGTTCGATTCTCGTTTCGGGCGTCATCCCAAATCGGTAGAAGAATTTCTAACATATTTTCAAAAAAGTGTAATCCCCAATTAACGAGAATACTATACACAAAGGAAAAAGTTAAGCACCCCCCTGGAAAGTCTGCACCGATCGATAAAATCATTGGTGTAGGGAGATTGTTGGCAAACCGATGTTGCAGAAACGGTTGCGATCATAAAGGGCAACATTCTAGTGATAAGAAACCACCATTAATGGCAATTTATTCAGGATATCGTTAGCCACATCAAAAGTGTAATTTAACAAAATAAAAAGATGCTTGTAAGTATGTAACTGCAGAGTCCATCTGGCTTAACAAGGCGAACATATTGAAAAAAGTAAAAATGTCACCTCCAGTGAGACGTCGGATCTGTTGAAGGGGTTACTGCACGGATTTGAATCCTTTAGAGCACATTTGGGATAGAATGGGCAGAAACATCCAAGCCCTAGGGACTCCTGTACAAAATCTGCAGGCATTGGAAGCCGCATTTCATCGGTATTAGCGGCAGTTATCCCCTCTACAAATCTGACGTCTCACTGGAGGGGTGAGACGCAGGTTGGAAGCTAATGGAGGCTATACGCGCTATTGACCTTCTGCTCTATGGATGTGTTCTACACACTCAAAGTGACATTTTTACTTCAATATGTTCGCCCTGTGAAGCCAGATGAACTCTGAAGTTTCATACTTACAAGCACCTTTTTATTTTGTTAAAATACACTTTTGATTTGGCTAACGATATCCTGAATAAATTGTATAGCTTATTGCTACTAATGGTGATTTCTTATCGCCAGAATGTTTCCCTTTAGGATCACAATCGTTTCTGCAACATCGATTTGCCAACATTCTTCCTACACCAATGGTTTTATCGGTCGGTGCAGACTTTCTAGGGGGGGGGGGGGGTGCTTAACTTTTTCCTTTGTGCATACTTCAAAGTAACATGTCTCGACCTCTGACCCTGTCTTCTTTCTAGGTATTTCTGGTGGAAATATATTACAAGGTGTTCCAGAAAATTTTACTGACTAAATCCAAACCCCTGTGTCCTCATCCAATGAAATGTCATGGGTTTTACTTTATTACTACAGGTTATGATTGGGTATAATTAATAGCCTTTTTTTTACAACAATTAGAAACTTTTAGCAAGCATGATTATTTTAGACAAAAAAAATGTGTTTTGTGTTCATAAATATATATATTTATGATCACTAAAACACACGGGCACAGGGAAAATCTTCTTGTCTAAAATAACCATGGAGACAAGTTTCTAATTGTGTTAAAAAGAGGTATATCATTTAGACCTTTATGCTGATGCATACAACTAACAATCTATGTCTATGCCAATTGACGAGTGATTTCTCAGACAATTTACGGTGGTTGTCACAATTTAAGACAACTGCCTTAGATAAATAAGGATCCCTGCCAGGGACAGTTTACGATCCTTGTCTCAAACATATCAGCGTCACTGCTACAGCCAATTTACGGTAACTCGAGGACTAAGTTTAAGATCACTGTCGCAAAGACATTATGCAATCGCTGTCCTCGAGAATTTACGTCACTCTCTTTGATAATAGCGACCACTGTTCCCGGCAATTTACGTCACCCTCTTTGTCAGAAGGCGATCGCTGTCCCCGGCAATTTACGCCACTCTCACTGACAATAGGCGATCACTGTCCCCGACAATTTACGTCACCCTCATTGACAATAGGCGATCACTGTCCCCGGCAATTTACGCCACTCTCATTGACAATAGGCGATCACTGTCCCCGACAATTTACGTACTTCTCACTAACAATAGGCAATCACTGTTCCCGGCAATTTACGTCACCCTCACTGACAATAGACGATCGAAGTCCCCGACAATTTACGCCACTCTCACTGACAATAGGCAATCACTGTTCCCGGCAATTTACGTCACCCTCTCTGTCAATAGGCGATCGAAGTCCCCGACAATTTACGTCACTCTCTCTGTCAATAGGCGATCGAAGTCCCCGACAATTTACGTCACTCTAACTGACAATAGGCGATCACAGTCCCCGGCAATTTACGTCCCTCTCACTGACAATAGGCAATCACTGTCCCCGGCAATTTACGTCATCCTCTCTGACAATAGGCGATCACTGTCCCCGACAATTTACATCACTCTCACTGACAATAGGCGATCACAGTCCCCGGCAATTTACATCACCCTCATTGACAATAGGCGGTCGGTGTCCCCGGCAATTTACATCACCCTCATTGATAATAGGCGATCGCTGTCCCCGGCAATTTACGTCACTCCCACTGACAATATACAATCACTGTCGAGGGCAATTTACATCACCCTCATTGACAATAGGCGATCGCAGTTCCCGACAATTTACGTCATCCTCACTGACAATAGGCGATCACTGTCCCCGACAATTTACATCAACTTCACTGACAATAGGCGATCACTGTCCCCGACAATTAACGTCACCCTCATTGACAATAGGCAATCACTGTCCTCGACAATCAACGTCACCCTCATTGACAATAGGCAATCACTGTCCCCGACAATCAACGTCACCCTCATTGACAATAGGCGGTCACTGTCCCCGACAATTTACGTCACTCTCACTGACAAAAGGCAATCACTGTCCCCGACAATCAACGTCACTCTCACTGACAATAGGCGATCACTGTTCCTGACAATTAACGTCACCCTCATTGACAATAGGCGACCACTGTCCCCGACAATCAACGTCACCCTCATTGACAATAGGCGATCACTGTCCCCGACAATTTACGTCATCTTCACTGACAATAGGCGACCACTGTCCCCGACAATCAACGTCACCATCATTGACAATAGGCGATCACTGTTCCTGACAATTAACGTCACCCTCATTGACAATAGCAATCACTATCCCCGACAATCAACGTCACCCTCATTGACAATAGGCGATCACTGTTCCTGACAATTAACGTCACCCTCATTGACAATAGCAATCACTATCCCCGACAATCAACGTCACCCTCATTGACAATAGCAATCACTATCCCCGACAATCAACGTCACCCTCATTGACAATAGCAATCACTATCCCCGACAATTTACGTCCCTCTCATTAACAATAGGCGATCACTGTCCCCGACAATTTACGTCACCCTCATTGACAATAGGCGATCACTGTCCCCGACAATTTACGTCACCCTCATTGACAATAGGCGATCACTGTTCCCGACAATTAACGTCACCCTCATTGACAATAGGTGACCACTGACCCCGACAATCAACGTCACCCTCATTGACAATAGGCGATCACTGTCCCCGACAATCAACGTCACCCTCATTGACAATAGGCGATCACTGTTCCCGACAATTAACGTCACCCTCATTGACAATAGGCGATCACTGTCCCCGACAATTAACGTCACCTTCATTGGCAATACCAATCACTGTCCCCGACAATTTACATTACCCTCATTAACAAGAGCGATCACTGTCCCCGACAATCAACGTCACCCTCATGGACAATAGGCGATCACTGTCCCCAACAATCAACGTCATCCTCATGGACAATAGGCGATCACTGTCCCCGACAATTTACATTACCCTCATTAACAAGAGCGATCACTGTCCCCGGCAATTTACGTCCCTCTCACTGACAATAGGCAATCACTGTCCCCGGCAATTTACATCACCCTGATTAACAATAGGCGATCACTGTCCCCGACAATTAACGTCATCCTCACTGACAATAGGCGATCACTGTCCCCGACAATTTACATCACCCTGATTAACAATAGCGATCACTGTCTCCGACAATTTACGTCACTCTCACTGACAATAGGCGATCGCAGTCCCCGACAATTTACGTCACTCTCACTGACAATAGGCGATCACAGTCCCCGGCAATTTACATCACCCTCATTGACAATAGGCGATCACTGTCCCCGACAATTTACGTCACTCTCACTGACAATAGGCGATCACTGTCCCCGACAATTTACGTCACTCTCACCGACAATAGGCGATCGCAGTCCCCGACAATTTACGTCACTCTCACTGACAATAGGCGATCACTGTCCCCGACAATTTACGTAACTCTCACTGACAATAGGCAATCACTGTCCCCGACAATTTACATCACCCTCAATGGCAATAGGCGATCACTGTCCCCGACAATTTACGTAACTCTCACTGACAATAGGCGATCACTGTCCCCGACAATTTACATCACCCTCAATGGCAATAGGCGATCACTGTCCCCGACAATTAACGTCACCCTCATTGACAATAGGCGATCGTTATCACTGATAATATACGTACTATCAATGGCATAAGCAAATTGCAATCGCTGTGACAAACAATGTACTGTCACTGTCAGTTAATTTCTAACCAAAAAAAAAAACAAAAAAACAAAAAACGATGAATGACACGTACAGTGTATTGCTGTCATGCACAGCATTCTGTCGCTGTTACACATCTGAAGACCTATGATTGTGTTAGGGAAAATCGAAAATGTTCACGCCTTTAACTCTTGAAGTTCGGCCATAGTGCTAAGGTTAAAACACCAAATGGTGACAGGTGTGCAGAAATAAAGAACTAATGTCAACACTGGTCAAGTATTACTCTTATGTATGTATTAAACGAACGTTAATTCTACATAAATCTATTTTATTATTTATGATCACTAAAACACACGGGCGCAGGGAAAATAAATAATAGGTAGTTTGAAGCAAATGGTATGATACAAAATGATCCTAAAGAATTAGTTTAGCTTCTCTGGAAGTGTTTCCTCAAAATTGTTTTACTTTATTATGTTTGATTTATATGCCCCATCAGTACACACACATATTATTAGTTTTTCGTCGATCTGTGATAACCTTTCTGTGGATGGTTTGTTGAATACCCGCCTTAACAGACTAAGTACAGACTGAGTGGTCGGTAGACATTCCCACTGATGTTGACACATCCTATATGTTTGGCTACAGGGCTGAAAAGACGGGCGTCTGGTTTAGAGAATGACCAAGGTTGTGATTTGTTTCGATCAAAACGCTGTACATCTTCACGGTATGAATGCACTCGGAACATCCTTCGGCTATCTTCGCTCGCTTACCGGTCGGCTTTGACACGCACAAAAATCCCCGAAGTTTCAGACTGTGTATGAATGGTGTATAATACAAAATCATCAACACATTTTTTTCAGCTTCGATCAGCATATTTTGCTTCTGAATTATTTTACCTAAGTGTCCTGTTAGGTCGATGGTGTCCATTTAGGAGTTATATAAATAATTCTTAACCATTTGACAACGTTCTAGAGAAAGCTCTATCTTCTTGACTGATTGATTGTTTGGTGTTTTACGCAGTGCTCAAGATTATTTCACTCATATGGCGGCGTTGCAAGTTTTATTGCGAGAGGAAACCGGGCTCTATGCCCGGAGGAAACCCACGACCTACCGGTGGTAGCTGGCAACCATCTCACATAGGTCGTTCGAGTGAAAACCCAGTCAGAAGATTTTCCAATTTTTGGGGACTGAGTGGGATTCGAACCCGCGACCTATTGGTAGAAGACTGTTCGGATTGAGCGTCCAACGCTCTACCTACTGGTTAGGAGGATATCAAGATTATGTCTGGTGTTTCTCACGGGCATACACAACAGGGTTGCAAGTGTAGCTTAAATCAACTCAGTCCCAAAAAAGAATTGGAAAATTTTCTGACTGGGTTTTCACTCTAACGACCTATGTGGGATGGTTGCCAGTTACCACCGGAAGGTCGTGGGTTACCTCCGGGCAAACAGCCTGGTTTCCTCCCACATTAAAACTGGCAACGCCGCCATATAAGTAAGTAAGTAAGTAAGTTTATTAACCGTAAGCATACAGCTTATTGGTACATGAAATACATAGTTAATAGGACTGTTGGGCGGAAGAAACGGAATGCTCAATACAGGTTTCCTTAACTTTATTTGCACACAGATAATAAGCAATTAGTTCATATTTTCAATAGTAGCAAAGTTTCAAAGTTCTCACAGTTCCTACCCGAATAATATTTATGATTAAATTTCAACAGTACGTTACCACACGGTGCACATCCCTCGTCGATACCGCACAAAAACACATCCCACGTTGATTCCGCACAGGTGTACCAATTATGTTCTTAACAGAATGTGTTATCATGTGCGTTTTCCCAGGAATATCAGTAAAAATATCAGTCAAATAAGTGAAATAATCTTGAACGCGGCTTCAAGCACCAAAAAATCAATCTCTTATATCATTTTTCTACGTTTTATGGATCAAACAAGTTGAATCGTTTTTAATGAATATTTAACATAACTGTATGACTCTGGTAAAATTTTAGATAATTATGCTGTTGAGATTCAGCCAGCTCTGTGCCACGTCACGTCAAGACAGTCGGACGTCATTTGTCATTTGTTCATGGGTTAATCATTAACTCATCCCCGCTATCAACGTACTCTGGAGAAAGCCTTACGGAAATGTTCGCTAAGGTGTCAAATCACACGGTTAAATTACCTAATAATATATGAACAAGTTTCTAGCTTTGCACCAAAATTTATTTCAGGACTACAGAGTGTATGTGTTCAATGATATTGTTTTGTATAAATTAGAACCTGCGCTGTACTTGCAATAGTCTGGGATGCGAAGTAAACCAGGCTGTACCAATCAGGATCGATATAAAGAAATTTTGTGTGACATTACTTTTTTTAAAATTAACAGCTATGCAACATAGGCTACTTATCGCATTACAAGTTTTGAAATTGAATTATAGCTTTATTTTTTAAGCTAAGGTTATATGCAACAGCTACAGGCGGCTGTTTTCTCAAAGCCGACTGGGAAAATCTTGTTGGGGATTTGACAGGTTATCCAGGGATTACCGGCTGTGAGGGGTGCAAGTTAAGACATTACTTCACGAATATAAAGGGTTTAAAATACTTAAATGTGTAAAGTTAAAGAGGAAGTTTTCTCTTTTAAAACACAAACTTTGTTTGATTTTCCCCGTTTATAAGAAATGAAGTAGATGATGATGCCTAGAAGGTGCTCAACGTAACGGGGAGTAGGGTGAATTACACTGCTACATCCGTGTCCTGTAGAATGATTAAAACTGTCTCAGTCATTCTGTTTCTATGCCTGACTTTCAGGTTACCAACAGTTATTCCTTTCGGACCCGAAGATAATTTCGGAGCGGAAAAGGGTTGCAAGGATCCCTGGACCTCTGAATGGACCCGGGACCCGTCGGATTGTTCTACTGTCCTATACTGTGTCGTCGGAAAAGTCATACACCGTCTGCAGTGCAACGACAGTCGAGTGTGGTCAAACCAGGGACACGCATGCGTAGAACCGTTATCTCAATGGGATGATTGTAACCAGGTACCAACAACACCGATAATAAGTAAGCCATGAAGAAACTTTCAATAGACCCTTTCGGCTTAGAATTACGTTTTTATGACGTTGTTCGAATTGTATGGCGTTGACGTCATTTCTCTGTTGCGGTCGCTATGACACGCCTCTTTTGCATTACGTCATAGACGAAATGAACACGATTCTGACGTCAGATTGATCCATAAACTCAATTTAGCGTCATTTTGCCATACAACGAGGCTACTGCGCAAGCGTCCATCCTTAAGCCGAAAGGGTCTATTTGATTCCATTTAATTTCACTCAAAACCAAACAAACTTCTCTTAGATTTGCTGTGAATCAATTCGCAATTTCAGAAGGCACTGATCGAAAATCCACCCTGCAACATATTTGTTATGATGAGTGGACGATTTAATGCAAGCAATCATCTGAACCAAAAACTATGCACAAAGTGGTTTATGAATTATCAGAGGCCTATTACATAAATGGATCTAACTAAAAAAACTAAAGAAATATTTTAGGACCAGTTTTGAGGCCTCTGTATAGAGCTTTCTTGAAAGCACATCACCGAGCTATGACTGAAAATAGTTTCGCTTCTCGATATTATTTCAATTTTTTCGTTTTTGTCATATTAGTTCTATATTATTGCTTATAGTCCTGTTCGAAGCAAACATCGACTGTTTTCGTTCGCTTCTGATAGGCTTTGGGCAATGTGTTTAAAATCTTTTTTCTCTATTTTTTTATAATTTGTAAAAATGGGAAGTATTGTATGGCATTTGGTCATTTTAAGCACTTTTCTCCCCTCATATTATCCTAAAATCGTCTGCGATGTCATTATTAAGGTCGGGAGAATCTCGTTGGTCCCAAGATAATATCGAAAGGGATTCGCGGTACCTTTTTTATCACTGTACCCAACTGCATGCTGACACAAACTGACAGGTTGCCATAACTTCTGACAGATTACACGTCATTTTGAATGTGGGGACCAAAAATATTACCACGAAACAACCATATCATATGTAAATTCTCGAAGTCATTATAGGCATATTGCTCTACGGTATAGTCTCTAGTGTTTGATGGGATATATTTCTTGTTGCAGACGATCCACGGTGTTTGAACCCAAACGGAGTAAATGCTGACCCGGACAATTGTGCCCAATTTCTTGCCTGTACAAATATGACTGTGGTAGCCACCATGAAATGTCCGGAAAACACCCTCTTTTCCACCCGCAATAATACTTGTGAGTTAAGCTTCCAGGTGGCTGATGAATGCGTCAGTCGCAATATCCCTGATGATGTCATCATAAGTGAGTGTTAACTTTCGCCAAATTCTAAAAAAAAATTGGTTTTCCCACATATTTAAAAACAGAGTCCTGTTTCGTCGATATTGTCCATTTTTTTAGTTATATAGCTAACCTTTTTGCCAAATGTCAACGTTTTTGAAAGTAAGTATTAGCTGGAAAATGATAGACATATGGCTAACTCGAAACAAATGGGAAGCATTCGACGCCTAACAATGCTTTAGGTCGGATTCTTTCTTATCCTAGCCAGCAGGGCCGTGTCTGAAGATCTAAAGATGTACAACAGCATGAAACAGTTGTGACCAGGATGAAAGTTCCTTTAGTTTTTACATCGAACATAACTTGCGCCAGCACTGTAATGTGTCCGTTTCATAGCAAACGTATAGTTACGTAAAAACTTACGCTACGCCGCTTTGTGAAACAGGCCCCTCGTGTACGAAAAGATAGCCTTTTCTCATCCATCTGATTCTACTTGAAGTGTTCATTGAAGGGACACCAGCTGCCAAATACAGGGAAAATATCGTTGAAACAGAATTAGCTAATTATTGTTCATCAGCTTTATCGAGAAACACAAAATAATAGCTTTCCGGTGATACTGTTATCAGAAATGTACGTTAAGGTAGTATTTAAAACAAAAAAACCCATAAAATTTAAATTTTGTCCGTTATTAGCTTACACATTCGGTTCGTACGAGTTTTAATACATCAGTCCTTAAGTTTTTTCCTCGTATGAAAACCAATTACGAACCAATTACGTAAATAACCGCAGACCTTCAGAACGACCACACAAGACCTCCGACAGAGATGGCAAAAGTTTGCTGAGGCTAGTATGGGGTCATCCATTTGCTTCCAGTTCCTCCTTGAAAAATCTCTGGGCTGAGTTGTTCTAAAGTTGTTATCGACCACTCAGCTGCCAAATAGTTCGAAATCGGCTCTGGGCTGCTGGGTTAAAGGCCCGAATTTAAGCAAACGTCCCAAGAAACTCACACACAGACATTCACAAACGGCTACGTCTGATTGGTGTAGACAAAGGCAGGGATGGAACTTGAGCCCATATGGTGGCGGATCTGTTATCGTATGGGAATATTTCAAATTTGATTGCAAACTGACATGTGCTCGCTACATCCAAGAAGTGCTGGATCCAATGGTTGTTCCCAATGAACTATATGCGTGGAAAGTAGGTCACGTGGTGCTTGATTTGCATCGAATGCCGCCATTACTAGGAGATAGTGCAGTTTCGATCCAGATCTGTCATGCACGCGCGCTTCAACTATCGATGGCGGCACATTTTACACAGTCAGGTCCAAACCAGCCAATGAGACGTGTCCATTCCACGCATACAGTTCATAGGTTGTTCCAGATTTTGATAAATAGCCACCAGACCACCATTCATGGATGATAACGATCGACCCTTCCGTTCAGGAGATGTGACCCAGTATATCAAGAACATTCCAGAACACATAACATTCCATTGCGAACATTGAACCCGGATTTGAATCCTATGGAACATATGTGGGACATTATGGAAAGCAGTATTCAATGTCGGAATCATTCTCCACAAACTTTGCATGCGTAAGAAGCAGCATTGCATGAGGAATGGCCTCGTGGACCAATTCCGGGGTCTTGTTAGGGGTATGAGATGACGACTGGAAGCTGTGATTCAAGTTTTTGGTGGAAGTTCTCGATATTGACCGATTTATTTGTTATCGTCTCCATATGTGACTTATAACTTCTCGTTATATTTTGAGAATTCACATACTTATTCAGTTCTCATTTTTTCTCACATGTCAGAGGCTTGTTCTTGGTATTCTTCATGCACTTCCAAGTTACAGCCAATGAAATGTTTTCTTGGTATTCACAGACGCCGGGTTCAAGTTCATTCTGTTTAATTTAAACTCTTTCTACAGCACTGCACCATGTAAAAAGTTTAGGTTGCAACACCTTTTAGCTATGTATACGTCAAACAATTAATTTTTTTGACAGTCGAATTTATGAAAAAGGCCGAATTTCGGCACATCATGCCACTTTAACGATTTAGATGTCTTTTTATGCATACACAAAATTGGCATGTATGGACTTTCTCCTTAAAAATGTTACATATGCTACTATAAAAAAACTCAACAGATTTGTACGATATTTTTTTTAATTCTGCTCTTTCGGATATAGCTCTTATGGATATCGGGATCCTCCTACAAAATGTATATGAGTTGTCAGTAGCATTGCATAGGGATTGGCCTCAGCTGCATATGGACAAATTCCGCCATCTTGTAAGGGGTTTGAGAAGGCACCCTCGCGGTTAAAATGCTAAGGCTAAATAGATAACTGTTTTCTGTGTTTTTTCTGACTGAAGAAGAATAGGAATATCCCAGTGTTAGCAAAGTTAAGAAGTGTGGATTCTATATATTTTCTCCCAAAGGAAAATTATACACTTGAAGAAAGCATTCGTTTTCTATGTCACCATGACCCTCAATGTACTTGTTTGTTTTAAAAGGCGGGTCAGTGATTCACACCATGACGCGTACATACATCATGCATTGAATTATGCATTAAAAAAGCACGTTGGTTAAAGGAGGACGTTTGTACAGCCTACTTATGTCACAACGACCGTTCAGAGATACCTTTATGACGTTAGTTGTCGATAAGGCTTTTTGTGTCAATGCTTACGTCGTTATGAAAAGACATTTTACCATTTTGCACGTTAACATGTTAATCTTATTTTTCCATCAAGGTTTTATATATTCTTAAAATTATGTCCGTGTGAAAACTATAGTAACTCGCGCCCTGGACGCAACCGATTCATGTTGTAGGCTTACGCGCAAATTTACGCCAGCCTTGTGAGACAGGCCCCTGAATGGCTTTTTTACTTTATACAGACAAGTGAAGGTTTCTGGGTAGTATTATATCTATCTTTTTTATGTTACTCTTTTTACTCTATCGATATATAAACAACTAACGATATACTTCACGAGCTATCTTTTTATGTTACAGCCACAGCCAGTCCGGTGATAGATGCCCCTTGTGAAGGCACATCAAACGGAGATGTAGCGGATCTACAAAATTGTGCCCGTTTTTACAAGTGCAACCATGGGAAAGTTGTGGCTCGTATAAAATGTCCGTCTGGAAGCGCTTTCTCCACATTGAAAAACAAATGTGAATGGTTAGCCTCAGTGGACTGTGGGGAGAGACAGCTGACTTGAATTGCATTTTTTAGCTGATAGATAGCAAAAAGAGAGACAAAATTACTTGTATTGATATAAGAAGTATAGACTTACGTTTGACGTCTTTCATGTTTTAAATATAAAATGTCCTAACCGTAACGAAAAGTGGCACAAACAACTTTAATAAAACCTGTCAATTACCAAAGGTTCGTGTGCTCTAAACTCATTGCAAAAGATTGGCACTTCTTTAAAAAGTTGACAAATATACGGGCGATTTAATTGAAACCGAATTAGGTAATTGTTCGTCTTCTTTTCAAGAAGTATACGAAAAAGAGCTTTACGGAGGCGTATAAGGTTCATGTGAAAAAAAAAATTGTTTATAATTCGGAGTTACTATCTCCTACGCCGCTAATTTGGAGTTAGTAACTACGAATTAGCAGCTAATTCAGAGTTACTAAGTCCGAATTAGCTACGTTGGACTTCTCCAAATAAAAAACAATTTTTTTTCACCTGACTCTAATGCGCTTGCGTAGAGCTTTCAACTGATACCAATCTCGGAAATGTATGTACATAAATATAGCTTTTATAAGCAACCAATTCGTAAAATGTAGCCTACTCTTACAAAATTTGAATTTTGTCACTGCTATTTGAATATTATAGCACACACCTTCGGTTTTGTATTACTGGCTTTACCGAGATTTTTATTCAAACCTAAATCCTTATTTTAGTTCAAGGTTCTTCAAACACGTAATTCCTTTTGGCAATTGGAATTTTGATATTTCATGCCACTTTAAGAACATTTGTAATGCTGCTCTTCTCAGGGAAACATCTGATCTCCCGCTGAAAGGTAACCAATCTTAATCGGTAGATCCAAATAAATACTGGTCAGTTTCTATCATTAGGAAATTTAAAGGCACACTTGGAGCTAAAATCCGGAAAACTGTTTACACTAAAAAAAGACAGTTTTCTGTATTTTTACCAGATAGAATAATTTAGTAGCCTTCATTTTTGCCAAAGTTTTAGCATCAATTTGCATTTTTAGTTTGAAATTTAAAATGTGATTTGTCAGGTACCCGCAATGTAAACAAACTCGAGTCTGAGCATGCGCACAAGCGGCATAACGATTTCAATATTCTAAACGAGCTAACATTAGTGCATTTTACATACCTATTCTGACAAATACAGACGAAGGATTTCTTTTGAGGGACACAGAAAAACTTGTCGATGAATTTAATTCTGTAAACTATAGAAAAACTCTTCTGAACTGACAATCGTATTCTCGCGAGATCTCCTTGTGGCTTAGATAGACCTGGTAGCCTTTACACGACATAGTGTAGGAATTTTCACATACTAGCATGAATAACATAGACATTACTCTATGCGTGAATATTTACTTGGAATTAAAATGAACGTTAAACAACTAACGAAAACGGATTGTCAATTTCGAGAAATAGTCTCATATTAATGAAATGAGGTATGATGGCGACGCTCCCTGTCGACCGATTTACCTTGAACTAGCCATTCTTATAAGCTCCACGACGTATCTTCAATAGAAACCAGCGTGTCTGAAATATTTGATGTAACTATCGATATTCTAGTTAAAGGCACACTTGCCGCGAAAATCAGGAATATTGTTTACATTAAAAAAGAAAGACCGTATTCTGTATTTTTGCCAGACAATATTAGTTAGGAACTTTCTATTTTTACCAAAATTTAAAAGTTTGGACGTCACTTTGTATTTTTAATTTGAATTTGAAAATTTGAATTGTTACGTACCCGGAACGTAAACAAACCGATCTGCCCCCTATGGGCGATTTTATGTTTCAGTCGAGTGAGTGAACTAACGGCACAGTGTAATTTTACGTAGGCCTATTTATCTGAGAAATACAGACTGACGATCGGTTAACAGCGACTGGAAAAGCCTGTTTGAGTGTAAACCACAGATACAAATGCCTGAAACGAGGGTAAGCCAACACGAAATTTGACCGACACTGATCGTTGTTGTTGTAATCAGGCTTCGATTCTTCGTTTGTTTTTCACCCCATTTTTACAGTCTAAAGCTAACTAGACATGTTTTATGTGTCCTATGTTTAAGTTTAGTGGTATAAGTCGTAGTAAGCTCATGTAAATTGGTTTTTTTAGCAAATTTAAACAGGCTACGGCGGCAAGTGTGCCTTTAAGTGTCGGGGAGGAATAAAAAAAAGCGGATAGATACGAGCAAACGGCAGATCGAATTTCCTGATGATACTGTTTTGTCGAATGATAAAAGGTCACATGACCCGTTAGCCTCCATAGTGGACTCTCCAACTCCATTCCAATGGATTGAAATAGTCACTTTGGCCTTAGAGGTCACATTGGACTAGGGCAACTTCTAATTTTCAGATTGCTGAAGAGGGTGTATCTCAAGTTACGGGGTTTCGGATGGATCGCTTGGTGTTCGGAAAACTTTTACAGTGTCATTTTAAACATAACTGGACATGCACAATGTGCCCCGTGTTTAATTTTAGGGGTTTTGCTCATTATAGCAAACTCGTGTAAGTTTGCTATCTTTATAAATGTCCCAACGTCCATGGATGCGACTTTGGAATCCGCCACCTACTGATCCAAACTGCAAATATAATCAATCGCTGAGAACAATTTCATGACGTTGACATCTTTGTATCGCGCTTTTGATGTGACGGCATTGGTTGATGGATTGTTTGGTGTTTTACGCCGCGCTCAAGATTATTTCACTTATATGGCGGCGTTGCCAGTTTTATTATGGGAGGAAACCGGGCTCTATGCCCGGAGGAAACCCGCGACCTTCCGTTGGTAACTGGCAACACATAGGTCGTTCGTGTAAAACCCCAGTCAGAAAATGTTCCAATTGTTTTTGGACTGAGTGAGATTCGAATCCGCGACCCATTGGTGGAAGGCTGTTCGGATTGAGAGTCCAACGCTCTACCTACTGAGCCACGGAGGCCTCAATGTGACGGCTTTGGAACCGTGTACGAACAAAATGGTTTAATATCCAAACAGTATACATTTAAGCCAAGGTTCCGTAGATGCCTTGCTGGTTCGAAAAAAACAGTGAAATATGATTGAATTGGTTTCCATTCGCTCACCCTGTGCTACGGTCGCCAAACACCCGGTATAGCCAAAGCCCCTCCCGCCTCTAAACCGGACAACGTCAACGTAGAGATGAAAGAATATATTAAACAGGGCGTAAAACATCATTCAATCGGCCATGCAAATCAATTTGTGAAATCACGAATTATATATAAGCTTATCGAGGATAATGTAACCAAGCTTAAGAATGAATCGTGTGCTTTTGGTAAAGACTTCAAAATATAATTACGGGCCGTGCTGCATGTGTTAAATCTCTTCTTTAAATCCATTCAAATGTTCGTGCTCCATACCAGTTTTCATCTTATTCAACAAGCTGTCTGATATATCTATACCATGTATGTCGGGCAATGTATTGTAATAGATGGACTTAAAATCCATTTGGTAAATTACGAGAAGGACAACAATATAGGCCTACATATTCAAAAACTCTTAAATGCTCAGTACTCTGCAAAACACTTTATACCTGGATTTTTCACAGGTGAAACGAGAGAGGCAACTCCCTTCTTATATTATACTTTTGGGAAGGGTTAATGTTACGTAAGAGAGTCGTTGAATCAATCCGTGTAGAGAATGTTTACTGTAGGAATTAGCGAGGCATTGCTGTATTTACGTTCAGATTTATTTAATTACCTCTGATAAATGGTTGGAGGTCGCACATGTCCAGTAAAAGGTGACCGTTCAAACACACACAACGGTTAGCAGTCTAAAACTTTATTCTGGACACTTTTTTTTGTGATTGTTGAACTTTCGCTAAAATAAGATACGCGTGGTTTCTTCAGCTTTTGGACCATCTGTGTCCTATGAGGTCAATATATCATACAATGTACCAATATACCATAAAAGGTTGTAGCAGACCTACGGGTGAAACACAATTCATTTCACATTGATACGGATTTTTTAAAACGATGTTAAATTTATTAACTTGTGACGTTTCGGAGTTATATCGAACGAAGCAAGTAATATAAGGAGAACAAAAAATCAATAGGCATAAAGGTAAAGATCCTTTTCAACTGTTTTCTCTCCTAATTTTCTAGTTTTTAAGTTACTTCGAAACCAAAGCATCAGGCGGTTTTCCCGACAGGAGGAGAGGTAGAGAGCATCAAGTCTATGCCAGACTTCTTTACAACTGCCCATCAATTAAACATATAAGCTTGTTTTAGCTGCAACAGTTGAGTTCACTGTAAGAAATATGTAGACTAGAGTTTATTTTGTTCTATACGATTTGCCTTTGTTTAAAATCGCATGGACTGCCAAGTATATGAAGCTTTTCGTTAAAGCAGAATAAGAGAATTATTCGCCATTTTTATCTAAAAGTGCATTCAAAATAGGAGCGTTCCATTGATACTCATATTGGGAATGTAGGTTTAGGTAGCTTTAGAAGTAACAAGACTCTTAAAATATTAACGAGCATCCACCTTATTCGAATTCTACCGTTATTCGTACACATTTGTACACTGGTTATATCATGGATTATCTTGACAAACGGAACTGCGCCGAAAGATTACTTCATTTCAAGATAGGCCTACGTGTTGCTCTTGTTATTTCTATGACTTTTAAAAGGATAAATGCCAAGTTCTATCTGAACACCTAGCGGTGATTTGTTATTGCAAATCGAGTAAATTTGTATTTAAAAACATTATATTGACACAAAACGAACTTCCAGTAAGGCCTTAGGGTGTCAAAGAAACAGTGATTGAAAATATGCATATCTTCCGTCACCAATCGGAAATATCTTCGTTGCGAAATCTCTCGGTAGACTCCCAGGCCCTATAGTTATGACGGCGATTTTAGCAAGCCAAATCCAATTTAACCAATGTTACGTGACCATTCCATGCATATAGTTCATTGGCAATGTACATATCAGATGTCAAATATGACTTCACGGTGCTAACGCTTAATAATGTCCGTATCTAGGCTGTAGAGAGAAAAGGAATGCCTTGAGTTGTGTAGGTTTCGTGCTTGAAATCTCATTTTGCTTTTGGCTAAGTTCATTTAAGTCTATACGGTGCAAATTTTTAAACAAATTGATTACCAAAGAGGAGGCATAGACTTATGCTTGTCATTTATCCTTTAAATTGCGTTTGCATAAAGAATGCCAACACGGCTCATATCAACACTAAATTTCTCTTGTGTACTTGTTGTTGACTTGCACATTTCAACACTACCCAAGCCATTAGTGTGGCCCTAAAACCAATTCGTAAGCGTTAGTCATAACACAAAAATCGTAATTACGAGAAAAAAAAATCGCAATTAGCAGCTTCTTATGGGAAAAGTCTGTAGGCCTATATGACCTATCTTGATAGAAAAAAAAGACTTTAGATCTTTTAACAACGACTCGTCATTTGGACTTTGTTCTCGTTATTAAGACTTCGTTCTCGTTTAACGACTTTTTTTCTCGTAATAACCTTTTTTTCGAAAAGAAAAAATCTTCCCTTGTCACTAATATGCTACTATACGACATAAGCCTGCAAGCTTTCACTGATAAACGAATAAATACAATTAATGTCAGCCTTTTATTGCGGTTAAAATACATGATTTAACAAATGGTGTTTGAGCCATCACTTTAGTTTTGAAATAGGGTTTAACATCAAACTGTAAGATAAAGTTTATTCAACACAAAGCGGGATACAGATGTCACCGTTGATGTTTTCCTAAGCTCAGTACCTATACATGTCTGAATTACGATCGTCCAGTTAAGTACAAGAGAACTCTGACCTTTCCAGAAAAAATCTTCAAATATTTTTCGGGGTTTCCCGTGTCTGTGATTTACTAATTCATTTTACTTTTTACTTATTCGCTGGACAAATTTACCGTTGAGAAGGTTCTAGTTGATATAAAGAATAGGGGAAAAAATCAGAGAGGAGTAAAAAGAGAACACACAGTATTATATTTAAGGTGTAACGGAAACTGTTTCAAATAAGAAAACCTCTCAAGTGTGTTTATAAGACATCGTAACTTCAGACAAAATATAGAGCAAAACCTAATTACGACTCAAGAAAAAGATAAACTCATATTAGATTCCGAATTCCAGTTGAGATACCAAGCACATGAGCAGCACATGAAACAAGACTAGATAGTTCAGCAAAACTAAAAATTCAAAAGGATAGACGAGACAGACGCGTGAAATTCAAGACGCTTCTCTTGAAGGTTAAATAACAGGCCGACGCTTGATTAGAATACGCAATAAATACATCTCTCTCCTAGAGGGGATTCTCATTTCGTGGATAAGCATACTAAACGAGAGTTACGGTATTGTCTATCTTACGATAAGATTGGTCGGGAGTCACAGTCCACGTTTGACAGCCAATCACACTTGTTCTTTAATTTTGAATATCCGCTACCAGAGGGACACTTTATCCGGGCAACAATGCGGCCATGGTTACATTTATAGAACCTCAAACAATGTGTCTCGTCTGCCACATCACCGTTCTTCTTCCCTTCACAAGGTTGGTCAATCACAGGGCTAGCAGTGGCTGTCGAATAGAAAATATATTGTGAAGAATGAATCAATTGATTTAGTGTTGCTTTACGCCGCACCTAGGTTATTTCACTTATATAGCGACATTTCCAGGTTCATTGAAAGAGAAATTTTGGTTATAAAGCCTGGGAAAAAACGTTTAGTTCACATTGCTATTTATGCTACTTCATAAAGTTAAGGCAAACTCTACTCACTATTTATTTATTTATTTATTTATTAGGATTTCAAAGCTCTACAAATAGCTATATAAGATTGATGCAGATTTTGAGTCTTTTCGATATAGGCGTAAACTATACTTACTGACAATAACGTTACTTGGGATAAGTCGACTTTTACATTCCTCTGCAACTAGAAACCCTAATTCACAGGTGTTATTTCGAGTACCAAATAAGGTGTTTTCTGGACAGTTCATTGTAGCCACCACTGTTCGATTAGTACAGGCCAGAAACTGGGCACAATTGTCCGGATCCGGATTAATGCCATCAGGGTTAATACATCGGGGATCATCTGAAAACAACAGAAACGGGGAGTGATATTGGCATGGCTGTGTTTGAGAGCGATGAGGGAAGAACCATCATCATTTTTTACCCATTATTATTAAAAAGAGAAAAAATCAGACCTGAATTAAAAACGGAAACATATATACTGGAGTTTGAAAGATCCACCGAAAGACACAACAATACCGGGAGAACATAATTATATAGATCGAAATGATGAAGATAACTTTGAACGTGACGTCAGGGTGATTTATGTAGTGGTAAATATTTGGATCGTGAAATTAATAGATTACCCCCCCCCCCCCCACCGGACGCATAAATGGTAGGGATGTGCGCAGCATAAAATATAAATATACTTGTTTTTATTAAAGAATGGATGGAACTGAACAAGCAGATGCCTCAGTACCTTACAATTGACAATTTATACTAAAACAGACAAAACTCCAGAACAGACCAACAAAGCCTTCGACCCAAGTCTCTACTTGCAAATGTAAAAAATGTTACAAACACACAAGAGTTCCAATCATGCCCATTATTCTCCACACAATATTCTTGGACAAAAAACTATATGTAGGAGAGCACAATCTCATTGGCCTAAAGTCCACAAGAAGTGTGAGGGTACAAATGAAGGACCACATTTACTGCTCAGGAATGTTAGATGACAATTCAAAGTTGTCCCCTTATTTGGACCCTCTCCTGAGCCAGAATGTTTTACCTTTGCTTCAAAATGTAAGGTCGTGGGTTTCCTCCGGGCATAGCGCCCGGTTTCCTCTCACAATAAAACTGGCAACGCCGCCATATAAGTGAAATAATATGTAAAACACCATACAATCAACCAATCGATCAAAATGGAATAGCTATAGAAAGACACAGGTAAAAGTCGCCAAAGAAACCAGTCATTAGATGTTTTGCTGTGTTTTGGTGGTATCAGTTTTGTACTAGTTGGTAGGATTGACACTTTGACTTTGAAAATAAATTGTCTTGCTTGGCCTAGACATTGTATTTTAGATCCAGATACTGAATGAATATTCTGTTGTTGTTGTTGTTAGATTCCATGCGTACAATGACTGTTAACAAATTCTAACAGTTTCCATGCAATCAAGAAAATGATTTGAGTTAAAGGGTATGTTTGTATGCAAATGGGCCCATTTGACCTTGGAAGCCTCTTTTTGAATTTCACAATTTCCCATTCAACTTAGTATCAACTATTGGCTGGCAGATCCATCCAGGGTGAGCATCCCTACTAATTGAGAAGTTCGGAGTAATGCAATTATAGGTTTTGCAATTTACTTCATTCAACACCACACTGAGGGTTTAGATTATTCCGCACAATATCCAATCCCTTCTGATGAAGTCCAAATAACAACTTATGGCGTATAATGGTCTAAATGATATACCCCATTTTACCACAATAAGAAACTTGTCTCCATGGTTATTTTAGACAGGAAGATTTTCCCTGTGCCCGTGTGTTTTAGTGCTCATAAATATATATTGTAAGAACATCTAAATAACAGGATAGTTGGGCTGTGAAAACATGATTTGAGTTATGCTCGAAGTCAGTCAGTTTGAAGAAATCATATTTTCAGTAACATCTTGGTAAATCCTTATCCAGCACAATAAGGCACTAATAAATTTATGAACTCTAAAACACACGAGCACAGGAGAAATCTTCTATTCTAAAACAACCCTGGTGGCAAGTTTCTAATTGTGTTTAAAATGGGTTTATCATTTAGACCTTTATACCAAATCATAAGTTGTTCTTATAAAGTATAACTAATGATATTTCATTAGGTTGACGACATGCAGGAGTTTGGCCTAATATATATGTAGGTCTATACTTCATTATATAATTATATAGAAACTAATTCTACTGACTAAAGCGAAACTCTTGTATGTTTTCCAATTATCAAATATCAGGGGTAAAGTCTAGTTACCCCTGATAGTTATAAAGGCCCTGTGTTCGTGCGTTTAAGTGTTCCGATATAAAGTGTTCATATGCACAAATATAATCATATAAACATATTTTGGAGAGGGAAAGTTTTTGGATTCAAAAGTTACAAACTATTTATCCTTTGGGTTTTAACTTGGACCCGGAAAGATGTCGTAAAAATCATACCCTTTGTGTTTCAGTATAACAAGGCCAGCATCGAGATGGTCAAGTAGAAGAATGCAAACTTCTTCAAAGTAAAATGGTTCGACCTCTGACCCAAAGGCCAGTCATTGCTTATAAAAAGAACAAGTGTTTAGAAGTTCTACTAGTCAGGGCTAAATCCCCTTGACTGTATTTCTGGGGGGGGGGGGGGGGACAAAGTTTTCACTTATTTTACAATGATCCTATTGGGTTCAATCTCAGTTTACCGATATTATTGCCATAGCTGAAGATGCGTAAACATTGTCACTGTATCACAAAGTGTTCCAGAAAATTCTACTGACTAAAGCCAAACTCCTGTCTTTCGTCAACCTAATGGAATATTAATGGAGGATTACGACAAACATTTCAGGTCAGAATTCTTTACCATCGCCTTTGATATACAAAGGAAAGACCGGGACAAGTCTAGCATTTTCAGTTTCAGATTGGAGAGTTTGGGTCCAAGATAAGTAACGGTTTCCAACTTGAACTTGAACGTCTTTTTCCATAACTCATATATAGGTGCTACATTTGTTGTTAATTTGTCCCCCATCACACCTTTCAATATTAAAATATGGTGGTGGTGGGGGGGGGGGGGGATATTTCCAATGTACACTAATGCTAATTGTGAAAAAGAAGATGTGTTTTAATAAGGCTATATACTTACTGATAATGGGTGTTGTAGGAGTTTGATTGCAGTCGTCCCATTGTGACATAGGTTCAACACAAGCGTGGCCCACGTTGGACCAAACTCGACTTTCATTACATTGCATCGTATGGATAATTTTCCCCAGAACACAAAAATAAACGGCTTTACAATCATTATTATCCCGAGTCCATTCTGTGGTCCATGGATCCTGACAGCCTGGGTCTGCTCCGAAATTATCACTGGGAGCTGCCAAAGATTTAGAAAGGAAAACTACCATAACCACCAGAAAACTCCATCCCTTCAGCGCCATGTTTCCTACTGCGCTCTTTTCTTATCACGATGAATTCTGAGCGAATGTCATGCTCTTTACGATCTTAAATTTCTGTCGAATATTGAGTATCTTGGAAGAAACGCTTGTTTTTATACATCAACATTTCAAAGAAGCCTTTGTTTTAATATTTGGAGGTTCTGTTTTGGGGGGTCTGGTGAACATTTTGCGTGTTTCAGGAGGTTGGGAATGAGATTAAACGCTTAGGAAAGTAAAGTCGACAAAAAGGAAGTGGCATCGTCTTAAAGGACATATAAAGTCTACAAGAGTCTGAAGATTAACAAAATCTCAAACAAGTTAAAGGACGCTTAAGCAGAATCGCCTTCTCGTATATATTCTGCAAAGCGATAGCCGTTTGCTGCATGTCTTACTGTAAACATCCCTAATCAGTAAAAGACATCAGGGAAAGTAGATTAGGATGCGATAAGACAGATAATTCCATAAACTGACAGGTTGATGCTGACCACATCCACAAAGGGGTTATTCCTACCTCTCTCAACTTCCGATATTTTCACAAGCTCTAATTGCAGCACGTTCTTTTTTTTTCTAAAAGAAAGGCGCCTTTCGAAATCAAGCGTATTGATTATAATAACCTGTTAATTGAGCTGAAAAAAAGCCCAGGAAAACCACCTTTATCATTTGAGCTAGGGTTCTAAACAAGCTATAAGTAAACGTGTTTTAGTGAATAACATACGAAAGACAATAGGACTGCCACTAAATTTAAGAATGTAAACTGAAAACCTGAAATGGTCGTAATACATTGCACAGTTTCTGATTGATTAATAGTGATCGGACTTCGTTTTACCCCATCATTTGTGCATTTTATACTTAACTAAACATATAATGTGTCGCATATTTAATTTGAATACTTTTACTGATAATAAGATCGTGTAGGCTATATTTTCTTTCTTTACAAGTTGCTAAGTACTGCGGTCAGAGCACTTGCCTTTGAAGATTGAAAGTAAAGTTTAAAAATCCAAGCATTCCATGTACATGTGTACTATGTTTTGGGGAATAAGCCAGGCATAGATGTACACGTACATCACGCTTACATTAAATCATTACATATGTTTCAAATCATAAAAAGATACATCATCAGGGAAATTACCGAATTAGTAAATTAACCGGTTAATTTACTAATTCAAGAAAAAGATACCTTAAGCAATAAAAAATTATGTCAAAAAACAACATTTTGCTGTGTAGTGTAAAAATTGTTACACTAAGCGTTACAATTACGTCAGGTAGTGTAATAATATTACCCTGGCTGGTGTATTTACAACGTGTAAGGTAATAATATTACACTAGCTGTTGTATTTACAACGTGTAGGGTTATAATATTACACTAGCTGTTGTATTTACAACGTGTAGTGTAATATTATTACACTAGCTGTTGTATTTACAACGTGTAGTGTTATAATGTTACACTAGCTGTTGTATTAACAACGTGTAGTGTAATAATATTACACTAGCTGTTGTATTTACAACGTGTAAGGTAATAATATTACACTAGCTGTTGTATTTACAACGTGTAGGGTTATAATATTACACTAGCTGTTGTATTTACAACGTGTAGTGTAATATTATTACACTAGCTGTTGTATTTACAACGTGTAGTGTTATAATATTACACTAGCTGTTGTATTAACAACGTGTAGTGTAATAATATTACACTAGCTGTTGTATTTACAACGTGTAAGGTAATAATATTACACTAGCTGTTGTATTTACAACGTGTAGGGTAATAATATTACACTAGCTGTTGTATTAACAACGTGTAGTGTAATATTATTACACTAGCTGTTGTATTTACAAGCTGTATAGTGTAATATTATTACACTAGCTGCTGTATTTACAATGTGTAGTGTAATTACACTAGCTGCTGTATTTACAACGTGTAGGGTAATATTATTACACTAGCTGCTGTATTTACAACGTGTAGGGTAATATTATTACACTAGCTAGTGTATTTACAACGTGCATGTACTGTAATAATATTACACTAGCTGTTGTATTTACAACGTGTAGGGCAATATTATTACACTAGCTGCCGGTGCAGTGTTACCGTCTGTAACACGACACATTATTTCGACATGTATGAAGAAGCTCCTGTGAAACAAAAATCTAAATAATATGGATAGTTTTCCGTTTGATTAAAATCATTTTGAAAATCACTGTGACAAGACTTCCAAATCCACCTTTGTATTACCTTTGTAATTATAAAGTTTTGTTGACTGTGTGGGTGGTTGTTCTTCCTTTAATTTCCACTTCGTGTATTTTAATTAGCTGTTGCTTGTCTGTAAGATACCTCATGAGCCACTGGGTGTAATTGTATGTGTGGGTTATTTGTGGGGAAGGGGCAGCTTTGTAATTAATTGATCAAGTTTTGGTGACAGTGTCTCTCTGTTTCGTCCGTTAGCCTACAATTCGGATGTTTTCGTTGGGTTTCGCTTGTCTGCAAGATATCTCCAGAACACTATTTAAAGTTTGAAGACATTTTTTTACAGCTTGTGGGCGAAGTATTTTCTAGTCAATCAAGTTTTGCTGTCTGTCGGCCTATGTCTATCCGCTTTTTCGTAACAGTTAGCCATCAGTCAATAGATTTCCATTGGTTGTCGCTTGTCTGCAAAATATCTAAAGATTTTTTTTTGTTTTTAACAGCTTATTGCCTTATTACTGAGGTCCATTGTTGCATATAGTTGACTAAGAATTGCTGTCTGAATTTCAGTTCTTTCATCCATTCGTTTCTAATTTACATTTAATTTTCATTGGTGGTTGCTTGTCTGGGGTAGAACTACAGACAGCTTTCTAAAATATGTTTTTGCGGTACCTTATTTGTGTTGTCAAGATATATATGTCTGTTCGGCCAATTAATATTTTGATAATGACATTGTGTGTTTTGTGTTTATGGGCGAGGGGAAGATTTTGTAATCAACATTCAATTGGCTGTTCGCTATATAGGTTGAACTTATATAACTTGCACTTAAATAATCAATTACCTTGCTTTTTGTGAAGCGGAAACTCAAAATATTTACACAGGAAGTATTTACTTCCATCTTCAAACAAAGTTCTTTTCAGTTCATCTTATCTTGAATGACTACCTTTTTGGTGTGTCTGGTCATGGCTTTGTACCCGAGCAATTCTAATATCCGACTTTGGCAAACATTTGAACAGGTTTCAATAATTAACTGGATGCACATCTCGACGTTATCAAAACTATTCATGTGCACACACATGCCAGTATAATGAGTTGCAAAGTTCTTTTCAGCAAACCTAATTTGTAAAAAAAAAAAGTTGTTATTCTTCGTAAAACAGGTAATTTTGACGTGTGTGGCCAAATTTGAAACATAACATTTTCCCACATCTTTTTTATTAAATTTTGGTCTCATTGACACACATTCGAATACCTCCCGATAGAATAATTAATTTGGTATAAAGTTGAATTTACCTACTGGATTAAAGCTGGCAAACTTTTACCGCCGGGATTCGCATTGTCAGGAGAATGAAAAAGACAAAGTAGTTGAACCTGACCGTGTACTGTGAATGACGGACAAAAGGCAAATAATAATGATAGTCGAATTATTATCCACTGGGTCACAGTGGGCCTCGGTATAGACCAGTGGATTAGAGTGGTCGTCCCTCAGACCCACACAGATCTTCCATCGATGCGGCGCGGGTTCGAATCACACTCAAAACAAATTAAAACTGAAAAATATCCTGAGTGGATTTTTCACTTGGTCGTGGAAGAATTGTCAGGTAGTCGCCGGAGGTCAGGGGTTTCCTCCGGGCAATGATTTCATCCCCCCACTAAACCTGGCAACCCGGCCATATAAGTGAAATAATCTCGAGTGCGGCGGAAAACATCAATCCACTGGGTCACCAGGTACCAACTTATGGGTTGGCTTTCAATGTCACTCTTATATCCTTCAGTTGAAATTCAAACAACAACAATTTATATATATGTCTCCGTGGTTATTTTAGACAAGTAGATTTTCCCTGTGCCCGTGTGTTAGGGTGTTAAAAAATATCAAAACGTTACTAAAGTTTATCTTCTTCTGTATTGTGTGTACATTTTAGTAACTTCTGGACAAAAGAGCCTGGTTTCCTCCCCCACTAAACCTGGCAACTCGGCTATATAAGTAAAATAATGTTGAGTGCTGCTTAAACATTAAACAGTCAAACAAACATTGGTTTAGATAAGGCCTCACTTAGCCTTTTCATTGTTAAGAACGAGATGTATACTTGGAAGATTCAGTGAAATAGCAACTCGGCTATATAAGTCGAATAATGTTGAGTGCTGCTTAAACATTAAACAGTCAATCAATCATTGGTTTAGATAAGGCCTCACTTAGCCTTTTCATTGTGAAGAACCAGATATATACTTGGAAGATTCCGTGAAACCTCTATATACACTGTACCAGCACATCCCAGGATGCTTGTTTAAAGTTTTACTTTATATGTGGCGATACCTTAACATCCATTCCCGAGAGAGACGTATTTTCTTCTTGTGAAAAATGTCGAACTATTTCCTAATTCTGTAAAAGAAAAACTATTAAGACATCGCTTTTGACACACATAATGGCTATATATCCATGTATTTATCAAGTGCAATACTTACTTTAACAAGTGCAAAAGTTACATTAACAAGTGCAATAGTTACATTTACAAGTGCCATAGTTACATTAACAAGAGCAATAGTTACATTTACAAGTGCCACACTTGCTTTATCCAGTGCAATACTTGCTTCATCAAGTGCAATAGTTACATTAACAAGTGCAATAGTTACATTAACAAGCGCAATAATTGCTTTATCAAGTGTAATATTTACGTTATCAAGTACAACTCTTGCTTTATTAAGTGCAATACCTAATTCCTTATTCCGTTTGACGAAAACTGTTCGAAATTTAGCCGCCCACACAACTCTACTAAACCGATTAAAAGTTCATAAAGTGTTTGGTTCTATGAGAAAATCCATACATGCAAGAACAAAACAACTGAGAATTAAGAAATGCCTTTAAGAAAAACAAATGAACACTACAATAATCAGGTTCTAAGGTTTAAAACGTAGTCTTACACGTTCTTCCAGAACAAACGCTGATAAAGAAAAGAAACACTATTATATACACTATTATTCTAGCCGAGAAATCTGGGCTCTGCCGAATTTTTTTTTCTCTCCTTGTTCGTCATAATTCCATTAAGGCGACAAGACACATTACCAGCCATATAATACCAGTCGCCGTAAGACCGATAATCCGGGCTAACTATTATTCATAAATGTATATACACTGTTAAATATTACTATCGCTGACCAAGGAAAAATAATCAACAGGACAGAACAAAAATCCCTTTCATATGATCTAATTCACATAGACGTGTGCAGGTTCGAGCCCCGATCAGTCAAAACATATACTCTCCCAAAAAAGAAACGCAACATCCAATTTTTTTTTTCAAACATGATTTTTTCCAAAAATGTGCGTGATTGACACATGACAACAGGATCATGTTATAATGTGAATGTCCGATAATTGAATTTAAGCCCCTTATAGTGGCTGTTGATCACACGTGACTTTCGGGTCAGCCTTTGTGTAACGCTACACGAGGAAGGCGTAGGGAAAAACGTAGGGCAGTTGCACGTGCGAATCACGTCTTATCTTTATGCGGGTTTAATGGGTATAAAAGACACACAACCGTTCAATTGAATTCAGTCGTTAAATTGTTTCACGAAGCTGCTTCAATATGCCAAGACTAGACGCAGCTACCCGGGACGTCGTCATTGCTCGTCTCCTGGCCGGCGAATCACGGAATGCAGTCGCTAGACTTTATAATGTTCACCGGAGCACGATTTCAAGACTGTTGCAACGGCACCAGCAATCCGGTTTAACAGCTGATCGTCAACGTTCTGACCGACCTAGGATCACATCAGCAGCCCAATATCGCTACATCCGGTTACTTCACCTGCGAAACCGGACCAAAACAGCAACAGAAACAGCATCAAATATCCCAGGTCTCCGTCGAATATCGGCACAGACAGTCAGAAACCGTCTCCGTCAAAACGGCTTACGCGCCAGACGTCCTTACTTTGGCGTAGTACTAAGACGCCAGCATCGACTTGCAAGGGTCCGATGGTGCAACAGGTTAAGGGACTGGAATCTGCGAAACTGGAGGCGAGTCTCGTTCAGCGATGAATCAAGATCCCAGCTGCAGAGAAGAGATGGTCGTACACGAGTTCACAGACGCCGGAATGAGAGGTTCACAAGAAACTGCGTCCTTGAGGTCGACAATTTCGGCGGAGGAAGTGTGATGGTGTGGGTTGCCATATCCTGTGCCCGAAAAAACTCAACTGGTGCACATTCCCGGCAACCTTAACGCCGTTCGATACACAGATGAGGTTTTGACACCACATATGCTGCCCGTAATGGACCTCCGTAGGGAAATTTTTCAGCACGACAACGCTCGGCCGCACACAGCTCGTGCTACTGTTGAATTTCTAGCCAACCAGAACGTAACAGTGCTCCCCTGGCCGTCCAAATCACCAGATTTGAACCCAATAGAACATTTGTGGGAAGATTTGGATAAACGCGTGCGCAGTCGTCATCCAGCGCCGCAATTCTGCAAGAACTGCAGCAGGCTTTTGAGCAAGAATGGAGGAGAATTCCGTAAAACCGTATTCGTCGATTGATTGTGTCTATGCCGAGGCGGGTCCGTGCTGTGTTAATGGTGGGCACAACAGATATTGACGTTGCAGTGACGTCATCTGAGCGCTATGAACTTTAATGTGATAAATTTTTACATGTGAATGAACGTTAAAGTCTGAACAACCAGTCTGTCAAATTTCAGTGTAATGTGATGCTTATTTCTGTATTAAAAATGATGTTGAAAATTCATATTTTGAAGAACAAATATTGGATGTTGCGTTTTTTTTGGGAGAGTATAGTGTGAATGGTATTTTACTTGAATGCCTAGTATGTAGCATCTGCTCGAGCCAAGTTTGAATCTCCATGGCCCCTTTCCGTAAAACACGGGATGGAGCCATGGAGATTTTAAAACGATTATAAATTTAAAACTTACACTCACGCTCAGTTTTGCTCGTGTGCCAACTAGAGGCAAAAGGGTCGTTTCTAATATGATATGCGTTGAAACTTTGATTGGTTCGGTCACAGTTTTGTGGCGGAAATTTGCCCAATCACATGTCGGTTATGAACAAAACAAAGATGGACGATGTGTCAATTGTATGCGAAAAGCCCTGCAAGAGAAAACAACTTTCGAAAGGCCGAGACGTCAATGTTACCTCATCCCAATTAAGACTGTCGGAGAAAAATGGTCGGAAATGGGAGTTGAGCAAATACTTCAGTCTGCCACTTAACGACGGGTCTCTGGCATGGTTACCTTATCGTTAAACTATATAGCAACGCGTCTAATTGATCTGACGACGGTGAATGGGCGTTTCTGGTAAAACGACGAAATTCGGTTCAATTTAACCAGGGGTAAATGTGAGCTTACACATCGCGCTTGTAACCCTGAGGTCCGAGGATGGAGAAGATGAACATACATAGGGTTGGCTCTGGACACAAATCTCGTTTTACTTCACCGCTTAATTTAACACAGCAGCAATATAAGTGATACATCCTTGAGTTTAATTAGTTGGTGTCTTTTAGAAAGTGAATATAACTGTATTCTCGTTATTTTGGGATTACACTTTCTTGAAAATATGGTAGAAATTCCATAATTTTCAAGAAAGTGCATGTAATCCCAAAATAACGAGAATACTGATATATCCTTGTGACTTATAAAACATCGATCCATTCCAGAACAAATGTTGTTCGAGAACATACACAAAACGTGCGTAAGATCATGGATATGATGCTAACATTTTAACAAGGTTCATCCGACTTCAAACGTGAACCACGAGAGACGAGCATGAGAGATTCTCAATCTGACAAAAGTGTTTCAAGGATGGGTTGCGGGGACGATCAAACCCTCATAGGCCTACATTGTATTTTGAGTGATGTTAAAACGTCGTTGCCCATGTCTTTTGGGGTTCACGTGCATAAGCTTCGAGAAAAAAAAATCCTATGCAACAAGTCATTTAAGGATCATACATGGACATGAGAGTAAATATTTTAACCTTGTTCTTCAGGAACCAGAAGAAAAGGCAGAACACTTAATTACGGCGGTCGGTCGGTTGGTGATATATAGGCATATTGCCTCTAACTTGTTTGAGGGACATAGAAGTTGAAAGTATAACATTAAACACACTCTTTATAGATTTACAACTTCTGTTATATTTAGGCGCAACGCTTCAATGTCTATTTGGACATCGTTTTCAAGCAAAACAATGTCCGAATAGACACTGAAAGGTTGCGCCTAATTATAACAGAAGTTGTAAATCCAGAAAGAGTGTGTTTAATGATATTGCCAATAATTAAAGCTTGTTACGTCTTATCAGACATCTGTTTAAATCCACTGCTGGGATTTGTCTAAAATATCTATAGCAGTTAATACTTGGTAATAAGGATTTAATCCTTATTGCCAATCCGATTTAAGATAAGCTATATATGGATTGAAAGGCGATGTAACTTAGGGAGGTGCTGAGTGTAGCCATGTGTAAAAGCTTTCCGTTCATTATTTGTTCGTGATATGAATGAGGAGAATGTGGTTTACTTTCTGTTCACATACTTTTATTTCAGTTTACACAAATGTTGCTCAATGGTTCACAGTTCGGCCATAACCTCAATCAAATTTAAGAATTAAGCTACATCCAGAATAATCAATTTGATTTCTCGGGAAGGTTTGATGATAGAAATTCAAATGCCCAGAAAGGAAGGAAAATCTACGGGTGGACGGCAACCATGGGGAACCGTCTTAAAACCAGGCTTTCCCCTGGGGCATCAGCAGTTAACTGAGGACGAGATAGACGAGGTGGTTAACAGACTTTACAGCATACCCCAAAAACACACGCCGCAGTATACTAGGAATAACCCAGACATAACTGTTGACCAGGCAGACGAAATGGTAAGAAATACTATAGTTCAGTGCCGTTGGCTCTCCATATAGTTAAATGTATCGCTTAGGGCGGCCAAAATGGTTTTCATAAATTCTGATTGTCACGACAGAAGGACATCGAAAAACTAAATTACTGACGTTCGAATGAAGAGCTCGATACAGCCTGTGTCCTAAAGAATTTAAATAGCGTTCGAAAAACAAACAAAACGAAAAAAAAAGATTCGATCTATTTCATATCTACAAGTGACAAAGGTCACTCGTACCCATAAAATGCATCTATAGGTCTACTCCAACGAGCATCGGCCTATTACTGAGCCTTTGTTATAGTGCCATAAAATGCATCTATAGGTCTACTCCAACGAGCATCGGCCTATTACGGAGCCTTTGTTATAGTGCCATAAAATGCATCTATAGGTCTACTCCAACGAGCATCGGCCTATTACTGAGCCTTTGTTATAGTGCCATAAAATGCATCTATAGGTCTACTCCAACGAGCATCGGCCTATTACGGAGCCTTTGTTATAGTGCCATAAAATGCATCTATAGGTCTACTCCAACGAGCATCGGCCTATTACTGAGCCTTTAGTATAGTGCCATCGGTGGAATTTTCACATTTCCAGTTTTTTGCGTCTCTAACAGAATTTTTACACAAGTGACAACTGGGTTTTGAGACGAGATTTTGTATCTGGAAGAAAATCAAGCGTGTATCATAAAAAAACCCACATTTAAGTAAAAAGATTTGCTTAGAAATTCGAAAAACGAATGTAAACTGTTAAATCACAAGAACATTTCCAACGCGGTGAAAAGGTTTCCGCCGCGTTTGAAATATTTACACCACGGAGAAAAGGTTCTCGATGCGGAGAAAAGGCTCTCAACACGGAGAAAAGTTTTCCACCGCGGAGAAAAAGTTTTCCACCGCGGAGAAAAAGTTTTCACTGCGGAGGAAAAATATCCACCGGGAAGAAAACTTTTCTCCACAGTGTAATCGCGGTGAAAACGTTTCCAACGCGGTGAAAACGTGGATAAATCACACGATGTCTAGAAACCATTTCAAATCATTTGAATCAAAAGTTTACACCTTTATGAGCCTTTTCTCCGTGGTGTAAACCTTTTTACCGCGGTGGAAACCTTTTCAGCGCAGTGGAAATATTTTCTTTGTGATTTGACAGTTTTAACATAAACATTCCTGGTCTTGATCAACCCAAGCCCAATGGATAGCGGACTTAGAGCGCATTGAAAGACGGGATGGTGGCCAGGTACCAACGAATGGTAAATACAGTTGTACCTTTTTTTATTTCAGGTGGAGAGGATAACGACTTATGACAAATCAACAGTGGCTGACAGCGACCGTCGGATTGGAAAAACCGCATATAAGGACATGGGCATTGTACATTCGTTTGCATGGAAAGGTTTCAATTAACGAGTTTATTTGTTCAACAACATGATAAACCTATTGTAAAAAGTAAACTGAATAAAAACCGATATTTTTGTTCACTGCTGATATGCTGACTGAGAATTCGCTGTGTAACGTCAATATAATCAATTTAATCCAATACATACACCTATTGTACTGTTTTATACAGAATTCAAAATTATCTCACTTATGTGGGTGTGTTGCTGGGATTAAAGAGTCCTAGACTTTAATCCCCCTAGTATAGGATTATCACCCAAAGATCTGGGATAAACCTTAACGCCCCAACTACAGAGGACCCTAAACAGAGGGAAATGGTCATTAAGGTATTTTGATGAAATCATTGAGACATGCGAGCTCCATTCGTATTTGAACATTTATAACATGTGCTTATACACCATTAGCTTAATAGGATTGATTGGTTAATTGGTATTATTTAATTTTACGCACTGAGGATTATTTCTTTTAGGCCTATATGGCGGCGTTGCCATGTTTAGTGGTGGAGGAAACCGGGCTTATTGCTAAGAGAAAACCCCCGACCTTTGGCAAGTACCTGCCAACTCTCCCCCATACGGCAAACGAGTGAAAACTTCACTAGGAAATGTTTATTGGGTCGGAGATATTCCTCGGGTATCAAAGCTGTCAGTTGAATAGTAACGGAGATATAACAATCAGTGGCATGAGCTGCCAAATATTTCCCGAAAAGTTCTGATTGTCGAAATTTCAAACGATGTCCTAATTTGTCTACCCCTTAGACGTATACTCAATTGTCAAGATCAGATCAAAACCAAAGATGATGTGGATCAAGAGAGAATACTACGTAATCTGATGCAGTATTATGCAATAATGCAACCAAAGATGTCATAAATGGTTGACGACACATCATTTACCCATAAGGCAAATGCTGTTAAAGAATTGTGCAGATCAGAACAAAAATGTTCAAGTTATGGAGCGGATGGGAACCAAGATATAGACTAAAACAGAATATAGATGCTGTATTTTGCAACCCAGTGATGTCCTCATTGCTTCCACACACACCATCTACCCTTAGGTATATACTCTGAAAAATTTGTCAAGATCAAGTCCAAACTAAAGACGAAAGCAAGCTGTAATCATCATCATCAGGGAAATTACTGAAATAGCCGACACTGATTGACCCGGAAAATTTTCCTGGCCAGGGTGAGAATCGAACTCATGACTTAGGGTTACCGCTTGCTTTCGAAACACTGACTTCATCACGTATGAAAATTTAAAAACATACATATTCTAATGGGCTTGATTTAAGCTCTTTGTGTATAAGATAATCTAACAAGCGAACCGTTCCCAGCTGGGCAGGGTAGCTCAGTTGGTAGAGCGATGAGACGGTAACCCGAAGTCGTGAGTTCGAATCTCACTCTGGACCGGAATATTTTCCGGGTCAATCAGTGTCGGTTAATTTACTAATTCAGTAATTTCCCTGATAATGATTGCAGCTAGTGCTCATTAGATTATCTAAACATACATCTGCAAGATTGGTATCTACGTAAGGCTCTTATTGTAGTTTTTGATAAAAAGTAGGCCGTCACCATCAGGACCACTCGGGTCTGGGCCAAGGAAATTGTAAATATATGTCTTTCCCAGACAATCAATTTAATTGGGGTATGCAGAATGTGAGCAGCTGTTTGATATAGACCATTCATGAACACAATGGGGCCTATACATCCTTCTTTTACTTACTGTATCAAACAAATGTTGTGAGTGAAAAACTTTTATGTAAGGGCCGTAACTCTTAAAAAAAACACATTTGATTGGGCCAATTTTCTATAGGATAATCAGATTTGTTTTTAAGGTACAATGCACTGCTTTTCCCCTGGCAGCAATGTACAAGAGTTGTAGTAAACTCAACATACGCCCTCCGCTAGGACTGATAACTCTACATTTTAGAACCTATTTGTTTAAATTTCAGCAATTGAAATCCTATGTTCATATGAAAGATTTTCAATTCTCTGTTCGATGAACATACATGTTTAGTATATGGATGCCGCATCATGTAACCAACCAGTGGCGGATTTAGGGGGGGGGGGGGCAGGGGGCGCGCGCCCCCCCTATCAGCCGACGAAAAAAAAACGAAAAAAAAAAAAAGAAGGAAAAGAGAAAAAGAGAGAAGGAAAAGAGAAAAAGAGAGAAGGAAAAAGAGAGTAGGAAAACGAAAATATCTTACATTACAATGCTGTGAAGAAGGAAGCTTTATATACGATCACATTTAAATTTTTCGTATAATTGCCTCATTGGTACGGGCCGTGCACCAGGTTCTTGGAGAAGTGGTAAGGAGAGTGGTTGGAAGGGGGGGGGGGGGGGGGGGGGGGGGTGCAAAGCCACACGAAGCTAAGCGATGTGGACTGGTAGCGTTTTTACTCACAATTAGACCAGATAGGCTAAAAATATAATTTCTGGGGTTTCATCAAGAGAAAAATCGCAAAATTTTCGCCGCTTCGCCGCAAATCGTAACTATGTACTCTTATAAAAGTCTATTGTAACTGAGGGAGACGATAGTCAAAACAATATAAGCGTTGCAAATGGCGGGGACATTGGGCCCAAGGATAATCGGCCACACACCAAAAGATGGGTGATGAGGATTTAACTGAAATGTTTGGTTTCGTGCATGCACTCGTATAGGACTGTTGCACCCGATTGGAAGCACATGCACTTCCACTGTTCGCTTAATCAATGCGTCATCACTTAGAAATCAGATGGGATCATTAACTTGTAGATAGCATAAAATAACATTTGAAAACTGTGGACCATGGGAGAGGAGAGAATGAATGGACTTGCTCATCTGTATGTACATTTAAATAAAGATTTGCTGCTGAATTATTCCAGAGTTATGGATGAATTTTCGCGCAAAAATCACAAGCTGTCGTTTTAAAGCTATACAGAACTCTGAAACTGCCATTAGGCCCTAATCTTGACATTGTTTTGAAATTGTTACTGAGAGTATTACGTAAACAGGCAAAACCCACACAGTTCCATTTTGATTAATTTTTTCCGCAAATAAAGTTAGCAACCGATAATTCATTATCAGGGACTTGAACAAAAACAATTTTTAACGTTTTATTTAGATTGAATTTAAAATACTTGATTAAAATAAGTGATACTCGAGAGGGAATAGAGGTATCACGCTTATGATGTAGGCCCATTGGACCTTCTCGTTTATTCAGACGTGGCTCTAAGCTAAAACATCTTTCTGGTAGACATATTTTTCCGCCATCTGCCTTAGAAATTTTTTCACCGGCTATATTTATGAAGATGTACTCTGAAAAATAATGTCTAGTTTTACTCGTCGAAATGGCTTAGAACGCCTCTCCAGCGATCTAGGATCCCAGAGCTTCCGGGGCCTAGGCGGCCCCTGGACCCACGCCTCATGGTGCTGTGATAGTTGCCCCCCGCTACCTTCTGCATATAGGACTTGCGCCCCCCCTTTCACAAAATCCTGTATCCGCCCCTGCCAACGATATCCTAAATTGTTCCCGACACACCATCTACCCCCGTAGGTATATATACTCCAAAAATTGTCAGGGTAAGGTCAAAACTAAAGTAGATATGGACTAAAAGAGAATATTACATAATCTAATATAGATGTCATATTATGCAATCATGCAACCAAAATTGTCATAAATGGTTGACAACACACCATGTATCCATAAGGTAAATGCTGTGAAAGAATTGTAAAGATCAAAACTCTGCAAGTTATGGAGTGCAAAAAACCAAGACATAGACTTAAAGAGATATTACATAATCTAACAGGGATGTTGTATTATGGAACCAGGCATGCCTTAAATGGTTACAGTTAAAACATCTACCCATAGCTGTTATATTTACACTTAAAAAAATTTCAAGATCAGGTAAACACTAAAGTAGATATGGACCAAAACAGAATATTTCATAATGTTATATAGATGTATTATGTAACCAAATATTCATAAATGGCCGACAACACACCATCTACACAACAGGTACATGTATCTGCGCTGAAAGAATTGTAAAGATTGGATCGAAACACTTTAAGATATGAAGCAGTAGTAAACGAAGATGTAGACTAAAGAGTAGGCCTGAGTATCGCAAGAAATCTCACGATACGATACGTATCACAATACACGGTCACGATACAATAGTATCACGATGGAACTCTTTCATCTTCAATATAATATAATATGTTATATCTGTGTACATGAAATACTTAATATAAGTGAATTCAGCTGAGTGGTGGGTAAAGCAAACCAATATCTAAAAAAGATCAACAAAACAAGAGTAAAATTAAGAATTTCAGCTTCATTTTATAAAAGAAATCTTGTCAACCAGAACACACACTTATCAATGGCACAACGCAACTAGTAACTAGTGCTAGCATCTTTATTAATTACGCAGTTACTTCCCTTTAACAATGTATCACGATATGCGACTGACGATACGATACGCGTATCGAAAGCTCCTTGTATCGATACTATCGATGTATTGTTACACCCCTACTAAAGAGATATTGCATAACCCAATATAGATGCCATATTATGCAACCGAAGATGTCATAAATGATTCATGACACACCAGCTACCCATAAAGTGTATGTTGTGAAAGAATTGTAAATATTCGATCAAAACTCTTTAAGTAATGGACGGTGTTGGTGATACCATAATACGACCAGCCTTTAAGTTGGGCGTATAAAAAAGGGTAATAACTCTATTAAAGAACATCGGATCATGCGGATTCTCAACAGGCTTCTTGTACTTGATGTATTGAACAACTGTGTGAAGTTTCAAAGTTGTGATAGAAAAACTTTGAGATAGCATGTTTACAGGGACATTTTGGGCTGACGTTAATGTAAGGGGCATCGGTGCTTGCTACATTGAACATCTGTGTGTTTAAGTTGTGAGTGAAAAACTTTTTCAGATTTGTTTACAAGGTACAATGGACAGATTTTTCCCTGACAGCAATGTGAAAAAACCCTCCAGTAAAGAACATCGGATCATGCCGATTTTCCATAGGTTTTTTGTACTTGGTGTATTAAACAACTGTGTTAAGTTTCGAAGTTGTGAGAGAAAAACTGGAGATATTGTGTTTACAGAGACATTTTTGGCTGACATTAATGTAAGGGGCATAACTCTATCTTCTTGTACTTGCCAGATTGAACAACAATGAAGCTTCAAAGTCCCGAGCGAAAAACTTTTTGGTATGTGTTTATGAGATAGAATGGATAGACCGACGCTATGACAATACAACGGGTAAAAATGACAAACCTACAAAATACTAAAGATAATTCCTTTGACGATAGAGTCGCTAACATAACTTAGTAGGTAACAATTTCTCCACTTGAATGTAAAAGATAACCTCCAAGCTCCATAGTGGTCTTGTTGTAATACTCTGTCGGTGAAGGCTTCAATCAAACGATCTATCTAACAACGACAAATTAATACCGATATACTTTCATCAAGAAATTTCTTAAGTAAAAACAGAGATCAACTTCCACTCGAAAGAGTATTTTGTTTATTTTACTTTTTTTATATCTTGTTATTTTTTTTTACACGAATGCGAATGGTTTCATGGTCCTCTGGGTCTGAATCCAATCTGTGTAGGAGGTTGTGTAGGCTGAAGGTTGGGGATCCCACCAAAGTCCTGAAAAAAGTAAGAAAAGAAATTTAAAAATCAAAAATATTTTCAACTGTCATCAAATCGGACATCTAGATTGAGGATTCTGAAAAAAAAATGTCTGCTGAATATATGGAATAATGGGATTATGCAGTCAGTGTCAATGCGATGGGACTTTTTTAAGAGTACTTTTAGAGTTACTGCCCCTTATTTGTCATTCAAGTTGACAGACAGATTAGATCAGGGTTCTGTGGAGTTAGTTTCATTTATTTGGAATTTGGACTGGCTGTGATCTACTGTTATTACCCATTAGTATTTAGTGAATAATTACCATTCTACAAATTTCACACTAACCCGTTACAACATAAAATAAATAATTTTTATGACAATGTTTGCCTTATTTATAAGCTGGCTTCAATTATTTCTGGTGGATTCCCCAAAAGGAGTTATGAACTTATGGGTCAAGAGGTTTGATGTCACAGAAATGTGTGCACTTGTTTCAAAGAGAATCATGATAAGGTTATGTTTCAATTTTTTTATTTGGTAAGTGTGATTTGATCTCGCAAACACATCAATGTGTCGGACTAAGGGGCTATCACTCTGAGCAACTGAGTCATGAAGAACCGAGAAATGAATGGAGGACTCAAATATTTGGCGATCTTTTGATGATTTTCTTTTCTTGGTTTTTTTCTTAACCATGAAGATCAGAATTGCATTTTTTTTTTTTAGTTTTTGATCAGATCATAGCCGATCCAGCTTTCAGTGAAACATATTGACCAACCCAACTGAGCATAATACATGAACAGCTTCGTAGATTGTGAATAAGGTAAATTTCCTGTGATGCCTGGCGTAAAAAGCAATCCTATCCGTCCTTTCCATGACCTCAACATACTATTCAAATTTCACAATGATACGAAAAAGCATTCTCAAGTTATGGAGTGGACACAAAATTCATACATTGGGTAGAAGGTAAAAGCGCCCAGCATAAAATTCTCAAAATCCTAAAAAGCAATCCCATTCGTCCTTTCCATGACCTCACACTATTCAAGTTTTCAGAGATACGACTAAGCGTTCTAGTTATTGAGTGGACAGGCAAATGGATTGTTGCTGTCCGAGTATCCCAAAAACACAAAAAAAAAGTGTAACACAAAAATTAAATCAGAAAGTTAGCCAGACTTACCAACATCTTCAACATCTCCTTAGTGTCCGGGTCAACCTCAATCACATCCTGTTCGATTGCTGAGACCTACAAAGTAGCATTTAGTAAATTAGTAATTGTTAACAAAATTGCATCTAGGAGTATAAACCTTTTTTTAATCAGGTTCCCACCAGCGACCTTACCATTGTCTCAGAAAATATTAAAATCTGGAATGTTATGTGATCAACTATAACTGTCATTAATTGTATTATGTACTTCCTTTTCTTTGTATTATGATTTAAAAGTACGGAAAGGGGTAATCCAAGTTGTAAGAACTTGTCCCCCGATCCTTTTGCTTTGCTGCAATAAAATAAGTTTAAAACAAACATAACTGTCATGTGACCAATCATGAATGCCATGTGACCAACCATGAATGTCATGCGAACTGACATGAATGTTCTGTGGCCTAACATGAATGTTCTGTGGCCTAACATGAATGTTCTGTGGCCTAACATGAATGTTCTGTGACCAACCATGAATGTCATGTGACCAATCATGAATGTTCTGTGACCAGCCATGAATGTTCTGTGGCCTGTCAGGAATGTTACGTGACGTACCATAAATATTATTAGACATACTATGAATGTATGGTACATATTATATACAGGATCAACAAGAAAGGTATCAGTAAAACTGATGGATGCTCCCCGGTTCCCCATCACAGATATACGCTCAGCAAATTTGACCAAATAATGAGAACAGGGGAGGGGGTAAAATTTGACAAATTGAAGAAACCAAGGGCAATAGCTCTAAAATGATTCTTGTTACGGAGAGAAAAGCGTAACACTGCACAAGGTCTTGATAATGAGGATATACCAGCGAAGTTTCACACCAATCCTGACAATATTACCAGAAATATGCCCTGGACAAGAAATCCGGACGGACGGACAAAGCGGCGACTATATGCTCCCCCGAGAGCATAAAAATGTGCTTACCTCAGGTACAAAGTTGTCTCTCCTTTCTCTCTCCTCTTCCTGTAGTTTGATGGAGATACCACGTACCGGGCCACGCTGGATGCGCTTCATCAAATGAGTTACAAAACTAACCAGAAAAAAAAAATAAGAATTTTGTTGAGAAAATTGTATCAACAGATTTAATTTATCAAATATTCATCTGATAATAATGCATGTAAATAGTTATTATACGAACCTGAGAAATTTAACACTGGTTGTAAAATGTTCGAAGAGAAATTTCAAATGAAAAGTAAAAACTTCATCAAGTAATGAAAAGCTATTCAAGAATGGTTATAAACAAAAGGTGTAAATAACTATCAGGCATGGGAGTAAAACCTAATTCAAATAAGCTACAGTAACTTTTTGTATAAACAACTCACCCAGCTATTTTGTTTCTCAGTTTTTTGCTAGGAATAATGGCTATTTCCTCACATACTCTCTTGTTGGAGTGAAAGTCAAGGGTGAGACGTGTGTAATATTTCTCAATAATTACACGGGCCGCCTTCTTAACGGTCTTTGTACGGACTCGTCCCTGTTAGAATTAAGATATTAGATATTCTAATGACAAGTAAGCATATCATAGTGAAGGTTTTTTATTTCCATCCCTCATCTAAGTCAAAGCGAGTAAAAAATTACTTGTCCAAATCATTTTTTAAACAGCCCATTCACATTGAGAGATTTGTATTAAAAAGGAAGCCAGTTAAACTTGAAAACCTTATATCTGTGACCATACACATCGCCAAACAACGAAATTCACTAAGTTTAAATTCCTTTTGCGTTATCACCGACCTTCCCCGACAGCCGTTACCGGTTGTAGTGGCGAGCATGATTTGAAAGTTCACTGTAGATGGCAGTGTGATCGCCCGAGAAAAATTTTAGTGAACACAGACGGAATTCAAACTTAGCGAACAGATTTAAGGGTCACATATGATGGTTTAGCTCTACAAAGGGATTATCAAAGAAGCTTTCGAACAAAATTTTAAGTGAGTAATGTTTAAAAATTGCGAGTTATCATTTTTTAAAAATTCCGAGAGCAACTCTTAGATTTTTCAAATACACCCCATGTTGACGTGGTACTGAAGAAGCCCGTGCGGGCGTATCAGAATTTATCCTTCAATCCACTCAACATATTGCAGACCTCAGAGTCAATGCAGAGGAGATTGCTAAGCTACAATGGCGCCATGCTCGCCGGACCGGCAGCAAATCTCTCTCTGCCCCTATACGTTGCATCGGCTCTGTTGGGTCGGTCGACGCAACATGATACTCTAGCTTTGGGAAATCATCAGTCAAGGGAGGTGGGGGTTATAAATTACCTTTGAACATTCAAGGTTAGACAGGTTACATTAGGGGGGCTACTATATGCTTAATGGGCTCTATAGAGGGGTGATCGCCCACACAAGGGAAGTCAAAACTGTTATTGTTTATATTTTCATTATTTTCTGTTAAGTTTACAAAATAAACTGTTGAACTTCCTTTATTGTTTGTGTCACTTTGTTCGAGAGGGAGCTGGTAGTCAAAATGGTGGGGCTAGCCTATGTCAACTAGGATCCTAACTTACGGACCTGGGGTGGCTGCGGAGCCACAAGTAATTTGTTACACTTGAAATTTTAAATAGTCTATCGTTTCGTAATCTTTAAATGATTCTCATTTGTCTGTTTGTTGTTTTTCTTAATGATAAAAAATTAAGACATCACCACGTCGTCAGTTGTTTTTGAACAACACGAGCTTTCAACATTTTACAAATAGTTTTCTTGTTGGTTTTACATTCCAGTGTTTTTGTACTCTGTCGAGCAGTTGAGTTTAATGTGACGTTTTGTACAATACAATCTTGAATCTATTAAAACTGTCACACTCTTCAACGCGATAATTTTTTCAATCTCTACTGGCAATCACAGCACCAATAGACTTTGGGGTACAAATGTAGGCCTAGAAGATAGGTTGAAGATAACGTTTTAACGGCACATTATTATGGTTATGTTATTATGGTTATGTTGTTGTTGTCACATCCCTATCACGTTAAACTGAAGTAACGATGGTAGTTTTCTCATTTCACTTCTTAATCAAATTGTGTGTGAGTGGCATCTCATGCTTAAGTTCAAAGCCTTAGATAAATTTTAATTGCTTAAAATCGTCAGATGTTGACGATGGTTTTGGATTTGGACAGCAAGATTTCAGCTCTACTCTACCCACCATGATGGAAAGCGACAGAAAGAACTGCAAAGGGGAGATCACTGGTTGGCTTAGTTGATAGGGGAGGTAACTTTTCTGTATTTCCTTTGACTCGTCATGAGTAGGGTCTACCACAGGATCATCTGTGGGGCCATCATTTTCAGGGCGCTCTCACATCACTTCTGGGGCTGACTCGTACATTTTCCTGTACGTTAGGGTCTACCACAGGATCATCCGAGGGGGCCATCATTTTCAGGGCGGAAAATGCGAAAACTAGGACCTGTTTTAAGTACGAAGGGGAACATTACTAATCTTTCTCATCTCTTTCTCCTGATAAAATAAATATATTTTGCAATTTTCTTTTTTTAATCTTTTTGAGTTTGCATTTAGTGATTGAATACGTCGGCAATTTTATTTACCCTTTGTAGGAAAAAACTCAACCACTAAAACATGATATTTTATTTTTATTTGCATATGCAACAGCATAACATGAATCGATAGATTCTCAAGGATGTAGATCTATCATAATAATCACACTTTTAAGTAAAACAATTATCAAATAAATTCAAAAATCAGTTTAAAAACTGCAATAAGTTTTAAAAGACCAATTGATACGTTTAATACGAAAGAAGGAATGATAAATCACTTCAATAAATTTTGTCAGCTTTTCTATGGAAATGAACCATACACGGACAGGCAAACGACTGTTCAAATGCATACCTGGTGGCAAATACCTCCAAGCACGAATTCTATCGTATGATTTCAGTCAAACTCGACAAGGGCTTATATGTATTTACAATGTTTTCTAAAAATATACTCTGTTTTACATGAATACAAATAACCAATTGTCACAGACGCTTAAATGACACTATCAATGGTATGTTGGCAATATGGACTGTTTTTCAATGATGAGAATCTGCCAAAATGAGATAACAAGTGACGAAGAGCCCCAAGAGTGACAAACGGCCCCACAAGTGATGTTGGGCCCCATAGTGCACCTGGGGGTAATTTAATGGATACCAGTGAGCTTTTTCACTTGACCACACCTACAAAAGTGTATTGGTGGCTTTTTGTGTTGATGAGAATCTCCAAAAACGAGGTATAGCCCTACAATTGACGAACAGCCCCACAGGTGATGTTGGGCCCACGGGTGCATCTGGGGGTAAATTAATAGATACCAGTGAGCTTTTTCACTTGATCACACTTGCAAAAGTATAATGATGGCTTTTTGTATTGATGAGAATCTCCAAAAACGAGGTATAGCCCCACAAGTGACGAACAGCCCCACAGGTGATGTTGAGACCCAGGGTGTATCTGGGGGTAAATTAATAGTTACCAGTGAGCTTTTTCACTTGATCACACTTGCAAAAGTATAATGATGGCTTTTTGTAGTGATGAGAATCTCCAAAAACGAGGTAGGCCTATAGCCCCACAAGTGACGAACAGCCCCACAGGTGATGTTGGGCCCAAGAGTGCATATGGGGGTAAGTTAATTGACACAATTAAGCTATTTAGGTTGATAACACTTACAAAAGTGTATGGATGGCTTTTTTTAGTTATGGGAATCTCTTAAACTCAGGTTTAGCCCCTCAACTTACCTCCATATGCACTTTTGGGCCCAACATCACCTGTGGGGCTGTTCGTCACTTGAGGGGCTAAAACTCAGTTTTAGAGATTCCCATCACTAAAAAAAGCCATCCAAACACTTTTGTAAGTGTTATCAACCTAAATAGCTTATTGGTGTCCATCAACTTACCCTCAGATGCACTCTTGGGCCCAACATCACCTGTGGGGCTGTTCGTCACTTGAGGGGCTATACCTCATTTTTAGAGATTCTCATCACTAAAAAAAGCCATCAATACACTTTTGTAAGTGTGATCAACTGAAAAAAACTTACCGGTATCCATCAACTTACCCCCAGATGCACTCTTAGGCCCAACATCACCTGTGGGGCTGTTCGTCACTTGAGGGGCTATACCTCAGTTTTAGAGATTCCCATCACTAAAAAAAGCCACCAATACACTTTTGTAAGTGTGATCAACTGAAAAAGCTTATTGGTATCCATCAACTTACCCCCAGATGCACTCTTTGGCCCAACATCACCTGTGGGGCTGTTCGTCACTTGAGGGGCTATACCTCAGTTTTAGAGATTCCCATCACTAAAAAAAGCCATCCAAACACTTTTGTAAGTGTTATCAACCTAAATAGCTTATTGGTGTCCATCAACTTACCCTCAGATGCACTCTTGGGCCCAACATCACCTGTGGGGCTGTTCGTCACTTGAGGGGCTATACCTCATTTTTGGAGATTCTCATCACTAAAAAAAGCCAGCCATACACTTTTGTAAGTGTTATCAACCTAAATAGCTTATTGGTGTCCATCAACTTACCCCCAGATGCACTCTTTGGCCCAACATCACCTGTGGGGCTGTTCGTCACTTGAGGGGCTATACCTCAGTTTTAGAGATTCCCATCACTAAAAAAGCCATCTATACACTTTTGTAAGTGTTATCAACCTAAATAGCTTAATCTGATTCATTAACTTACCCCCAGATACACTCTTGGGCCCAACATCACCTGTGGGGCTGTTCGTTACTTGAGGGGCTATACCTCATTTTTGGAGATTCTCATCACTAAAAAAAGCCACCAATACACTTTTGTAAGTGTTATCAACCTAAATAGCTTATTGGTGTCCATCAACTTACCCTCAGATGCACTCTTGGGCCCAACATCACCTGTGGGGCTGTTCGTCACTTGAGGGGCTATACCTCATTTTTGGAGATTCTCATCACTAAAAAAAGCCACCAATACACTTTTGTAAGTGTTATCAACCTAAATAGCTTATTGGTGTCCATCAACTTACCCTCAGATGCACTCTTGGGCCCAACATCACCTGTGGGGCTGTTCGTCACTTGAGGGGCTATACCTCATTTTTGGAGATTCTCATCACTAAAAAAAGCCAGCCATACACTTTTGTAAGTGTTATCAACCTAAATAGCTTATTGGTGTCCATCAACTTACCCCCAGATGCACTCTTTGGCCCAACATCACCTGTGGGGCTGTTCGTCACTTGAGGGGCTATACCTCAGTTTTAGAGATTCCCATCACTAAAAAAGCCATCTATACACTTTTGTAAGTGTTATCAACCTAAATAGCTTAATCTGATTCATTAACTTACCCCCAGATACACTCTTGGGCCCAACATCACCTGTGGGGCTGTTCGTTACTTGAGGGGCTATACCTCATTTTTGGAGATTCTCATCACTAAAAAAAGCCATCAATACTCTTTTGTAAGTGTGATCAACTGAAAAAAACTTACCGGTATCCATCAACTTGTTAGATTTTTATTTCTAAAACAGAATATTTCTCTTTAAATATCGCCAAAAATATCTGATTACATTATTGTATGCGCAACAAATTCTCGATTACTTCTTAATCCTTTTTTTTAGCTACTAATACGTCCTACATAGAGGGCAGTTATATTTTCAAGGAAATCTTTATTCCGTTTTGAGAGCAGATATTTTAACTGAAGCTATCTACAACTCGCGATGCAGTCATCATTACCATTATAAAACACCAGTCCAAAAATGTCTAAAAATGGGTTATATTGATCATATTTCAATTGTGAAACAAGTTACGCTTTTTGATATTTGCTTATGTTAAAAATGTGCGCGCCGAGACAGCCCTGAAAGTGATGTAGGTCAAAGCCCTGAAAATGATGCCCTACAGATGATTCTGGGCTGGGTACTGTTGCTCGTCATTGGCTTTTGGTTTTTACAACAACAACCTGAAGTATGGGGTTTCTATTTATTGTCTTATCGTTTTTGTTCCTTCATTTTGTAAACTGTGAACAGATCGCGATGAAAATTGTGGAGGAACCGTCAAGTTACGGCTGGAATAACATGTGGGACCAGCGTCAAAACCATGAAAGTAGTGAGCCTAAACTGACGATGCGAGTGTCACCAGCCAATTTTTCAGGCCCTGTCCATTTTGATCGATTGACCGGAAAATGTTTTCCTTTGGAAGATGACAACTACTCTTATGAACTCTGTCATTTTTCTAACGTAACTCAAAAGGAAAAACAACTTCGATGGAACCCGTACCATGGGATCCTAGGTGTTTATCAAGAATGGGAAATTGTAAATAACACCTTTGTTGCGATGGTGTATAAAGAAGGCGATAAATGCGGGTCAACGTATCGTCGGGTTCGAATTCTTTTCCAATGTGGCGAGAAAAACTCACTGAAAAATGTTTCTGAACCGCATACGTGTCACTATGAAATGGTATTTGTAACACCTTATGTTTGTCATCCACACTCCATGCTGGTGTATCCTACACTTAGTACAAAATTGAAGAATAGTTGGGATAAACTTGAGGATCAGCTATATCAACAAGAAATCACACTTCAAGGCTATAAGAAAAAATTATCAAAAATATTTGAATCTGCTGGCTATTATTTGTCGGGATCCCTGAAAAAAGAACTTGCCAAAAAAGCGAAAGATGAAGAAAAACGTAAAGAAAATGAAGCAAAAGGGGAATTCCCCACCCTTGCTAAATGCTCAGAAGAGTATAATAAACTGAAAAATGAGGTGGAGGGATTAAGGACATTATTAGCTTTACAAGGTGTCCTATCAGATCCCAAGGATGATCAAAGAAATAACACTGCAAATTCCACTAAAACAGGTCATAATGATACTATACTGAGTTAATATTTATGAACACTGAAACGCAAAGGCACAGGAAATATTTACTGAACACATAACACTTTAAAGTGTATATGAACAACTTTGACTAATATATACTATTTTTTGTTACATGTTTTAGGACCTGTAGTACTTAAAAAGTCAGAAAATTTCATTTTGGGCTCTGACATCATACTTCACGGCCTCTGTTGGGTATCATTTATCATTTCAAAAATTTAAATTCAGTCCATTTGCAAATTATACAAACAAGCTTCAAATCCTGATACTGTCATTGGGAATTTGCTCAAATTTAATAGAGTTTAAATGAAATGTTACAAATGATTTGTGAACAACCTGTCAACTGGCCATGGAGCTACATTGTACATGTAGGTAACCAAACAGAGAACTGTCTTCTGGCCATGTACATTAATGTGATGTAAATATTGTTTTATTATACTGTTTAAATTATTTGATGGTTTGTTCTGATAAAGAAAACGAAACAAACAAAGTCATATTGATTTTTATGCTGTAGTTTTGGTTCATATTGGAGATCTGTAATTAATATTTCTGCTTATGTAACATGATTTGATTTAATTGTGTAAGTTGTGTTTCTATTAATTAACATATCTTTTATGAAGTTATTGCAAGTATAACATAATTTATGACATTTAAGGAATCTTATTTTCAGATTTTATCAGAGTGTCATAAACTGCTAAATATAGGTCTATATAAATATATTTTGATCATGAATAAGAGATATCTCAAGTTTATTGCAAAATTATTTATTTCTCATTGAAATGAAGATGTCACCACAAGTACGGATGGAACTGTGATTTTTGTTTTTACTTGGTGTCTTTGATGTTTTTTTCAAATTTGATGTTACTGTAAAATACGATCCTTATAATACCTTATCTTATCCAGATAACATACTTTCAAATTTCAGAGGATCTTGTCAAACGAAATCCAGATTTTATTTCATATAGGCCGGTGGCTGTAGCTTGAAAAGTCGCTATAAATAGGGTTCCGTGGCCGATCTCTGGAATATACTTTTTGTATGTTTTCTTATATTCCTTAGGACATACTTTAGCACCAAAAAAAGTTCGTCCACTCCAAACCCCGGCGTTTTCGCAAAAAAGCCATGTGAAAGGAACACTTTTTCGCATATACAGTGGCCATAAGCAAAATGAGTGCTTTCCCCTTACCTCTATCTAATACATATAGCCTAATATAGACACAGACATTAACATTCCCGAAATATGGTCATTAAATCTTTTAAAATATGACTTACTTAACTTTGATATATGCTATGAAAGGGTTCTATTAAGCGGACTACAGCAGCAGAACAGAGTTTTCCCACCTCGTTGATTCTATTCTTTTTGAAAATTGGATGCGGAATACGGAAGTGTCTCGCCACACACACATAGGCCCAGAATACACAGAGCGGCGTAGCGTAAGTTTTTGCGTAACTGCCATGAAACAGATATTGTAGAGATAAGGTCTACGAAAGTTACGCAAAAAAAAAAACTCCGTTTTGTGAAACAGGCCACTGGCTATTACTTTTTCCACCAATACTACGTTTTTTGGTCGTTTTCATAGACATAGGATTAAAGGTAGACACTATTTGCATTCCTCTGCCGTATATGAGAGAAAAGTAAAAATAAACAGATTTGTATGAGGATCAACAGGTTTATGCAATCTATTAACACTATACATTTTTAACACCCGATTTTTCCCCGCTGCTTTACGTAACAAACCAGCAAAATATATTTAGTAATAATGTAATTTTAAAATCAGACATGTGGGCCAGACAACATATAATTTAAGTTAGAGATACAATAAATGTATTAAAAATTTAATGCAAGCTTCGGTGATATTAGTTTAATCTAAGAATTTTCAGTAGTGAGTGGGGGTTGGGGGGGGGGGGGCAATTAAACCTTTTGTACTTGAGCTCCTTCCACACCCAGCAACCCAGGTTGTTTAACACCGTATTCAAGTTTATTTTATTTATATAGTGGCATTGCCAGGATTATTACCAGAAGAAACAGACCCAATGTCAAATGACACCCCAAGGTTCTTTCTGTTGGTTTCTGGCTACCGTTCAACTTGAGGCCGACCGATAAGTAATTGTCAACAAATTTGGTGTCAAAACCGAGAATAGAATTTCCATCCTCAAAGGTAGTGGGATGGATGGATTGCCGTTTTACACTTCACTCAAATTTTTTTCGCATTTATGATGGTGTTGCCAGGATTGTTGGAGGACACTTAGGAAAAACAGGCTTAATCTATACCCCTCCCCCAAGGAAACCCTGACCTTTCGCTGGTTCCGGGTGACCATTCCACTTAGATCGTTAATGGCCCCCTGAGTGATCGAGAATTTACCTCGCACATGCCACAGAAAATTCCGGATTATTTAAGAATGACATCTACTTAGTACATAGCAAATGGAATGATTGTATTAAACATAGGGGGTATTAACAAATATATAATTCACCCCCCCCCCCAGCCCCCCCCCCCCCCCCCCCCCTGTCAAGAGTAACGTTATAATTTATACTAGGGCATAATGTTTTCCGCCGCACTCAAGATTATTTCTTTTATATGGCGGCGTTGCCAGGTTTAGTGGGATAGGAAACCGGGCTCATTGTCCGGAGGAAAACCCACGACCTTCGGCGAGTACTTGGCAACTCTTCCAAACACGGTGATCGAGTGAAAAATCCACACAGAACTTTTTAAATTTGTATTTGGTCTGAGTGGGATTCGAGCCCGCGCCGCATCGATGGAAGGTCTGTGTGGGACTGAGGGACGATCCCTAACCCACTGGACCACCGAGGTCCCGGCAGCACTGCCGAAGACCGTGTAGCAGCTTGACTGCTTTTTCTCGATCTTAACTTTTTCGGTGTTGGGGCTTTAATAGGAGCTTCAGACTTTCTTTTTTTTTTGGCAGCCTACATTTGTTAATTGTTTGTGAAATGCTTATAACAGGATCGTTGATACCCAATATTTGTTAAATATGTCATTTTTCTCTCTGACCGCAATGGATTCTTCTGTGTCTAAAAGTACCCATTCTGATTTGATTTGATTTATTTACCAGATAAAATATTCATTTATATTTGTGGTCTGGCGGGAATAAAACCCCAAGGGACTTATTGTATCCTGTTTAAATGGAAGTCTATCGTACAACTTTTGACACTGCTCCATCTAGTTCTAGTAAAAGACAATTCAACTTCATTTCCCCTGCTTTGTGTGTTTATTGTACAAGAATAAGTACTTGATTTTCCATCCGATCGCTCTACCATCTTGCTGTCATTCTGTATGTTTACAAGCTATTGTTTATATCGGAAGTATAGAAAATTCAGCGATCTGATTGGCTTGTTCAAAAATTATACCGCCAAAAACGGGTAAGTAGGTCACAAAGGTTAAAGATAGGTCAGAAACATAAATCGATATTCAGTTGAAGATATCTTATAAACGCCGGGGTTCTGCATGGACGAACTTTTTTTATATATTCTTTAGTTAATCATTACTATTTAGAAACTATCGGAACGTATATTCTTGAGATCGGCTACGGACTGATCGAATTGAAGCTTCGGCCACCAGCCTAATACTGTTAATTCAAAAGAAATGTTCAAATTCCTGAATTTTAGGCCACTTTATTTTAAATAACTTTCACGAGAATTCCACAAAAGCTAGTAAATGGCATTTGATTCTCTCCCCTTAATTTTCAAGTACATATGTAGATAGTTTTTAATTTAACAAAATAAGGACAAATATAAAATGAATAAAGTTAATTTTGTAAATAAAAAATGTGAAACTTTAATAAGTTTTTTTTTTATTGTTTAAAAGCAGAAGTTGGAGTACTTCTCGGAGTTATATCTAGTGTATGTACAGGCTTATTTATTTTAGGAGCTAGAACAGCTGCCCTCCTACGGAAACCATTTTGACTTACATAATTACTCAAATAACTTTGTATTTACGTACTACATGTAAAAGGATATTTCACTGTGATGTGGAATTAAATTATACACAACACTCAAGGTCAAAGAACATGATAGAGCATCTAAACACGTCTCGAAATCATGCCCATTAAAAAAAAAAAAAACTTTTCTCGCTTCTGCTGCAAATGCAAAAGAAAATTTCAGGTTTTAAACGTATAATGCACACTGTAACTGTTTATCCATTGGGTTTGAACTTAGGCCTGGGAACGTGTGGTGAAAATGTATACCATAGGTCTTATAGGCCAGCATGAATATGGCACAGATTATACTAGAAGAATGATTCAGTCTCGATCTGAACCAAAGGCTTGTCATTGCTTTATTAGCTAACGCCTCGCCAAATTCTGATACGCCCGCACGGGCTTCTTCAATACCACGTCAACATAGGGTACATTTGAAAAATCTAAGAGTTGCTCTCGGAATTTTAAAAAAATGACAACTCACAATTTTTAGACATTACTCACCTAAAATTTTGTCCGAAAGCTTCTTTGATAATCCCTTCGTAGAGCTAAACCATCATATTACTACAACCAAGGAGTATAGATAGTCTATCTAGATACTCCTTGACTACAACCAACAAAATGGATCAGTCAATGAAACAAAAGCTTTGAAAGCAAAATACAAAGAAATTGCCATCGAAATCAGGTAAGTTAACATGTTAAATAATCTTATTGTATTAGGGATAGACTAGTGTTTCATATATTTCAGATGAATGCACGTCCATGTACTTTTACAGCATGTAGAACTACTATTGATTTAAGAAATGTTTGAAACTCTCTTTAAACGTGGGTTCCATACTAATGATAAAAAATTAAGACATTACCACGTCGTCAGTTGTTTTTGAACACGAGCTTTCGACACCGGCACAGGTGTCGAAAGCTCGTGTTGTTCAAAAACAACTGACGACGTGGTAATGTCTTAATTTTTTATCATTACTATTGATTTGGCTGACAAAGAAGCAACCTCAAACTGTTCCATCAAAATTGTTTTGGGCGAATAGTAAGATTTTCAGCAAGATATATACTTGTCTAAATGTAGGAAAAGTGAAACAATATGCTCATATGGACACAATAGGGATTTTCTCATTAGTATGGAACCCACGTTTAAAGAGAGTTGCAAACATTTCTTGAATCTCAAACTGTTAATGTTGTTCTTTGAGAAAAGTTCACGAAACAGTTAGGTTATGAAGATACACGAGGAAACTGTATCACACTGGTAAAATATAATATTTCCCACCGGTCTTGTATGTATCTATAGCTGAACATCTTTCTATCTGGGCAAAACTTTGCGTCTTTTTCTCCATTTCAAACCCTTAGTGTGAAATCGGCCTATGTTGATGATTTGTTGATCAGGTTTTATTTTTATATTTTCACAGTGGTTCAGGAGACTGACTACTTATCTCAACAGCCTGAAATGCTGGGGAAGACAGAAAACAGAGAACGATAGTGCTATCCCATCAGTTATCGGGGATCAACCTCTAGTCTGGGAAGGACAGACGACAGACAAAGGAGACGTTTTGTCATCAGTTTTCGGGAATCATCCACTGGACGAGTTTCCTCCTACTCTGGTCGACATTACTTGCGGGCTTGCAATTGTCACAGGAGACGAAATCAGCAAAGATCTAGATCCAGGACCGAGCTATAACCCTCCAACCCTCAAAGATCTAGCCACCGAGGCGTATTTCAAAGGTAACTCCAAAAGACCCAGACGAGTGAGAAGACGCCATGCTTTCTTCCAGGCGCCATATTGCGGACAGGCATGCGCACACCATGATCATTACTTTCCTGTGCAGACAGAAAAATTGAGAAAAGAAGTACAGGCTCCATATTATACTGTCTAAATTCTCTTCCATTCCTTCAACAATTTTACAACTTTTCAAAATAAATTCCATTGTTTAACGTTAATTGATTTTTCCAGAGTTGATTAATTGTAGAATTGGGTTATTAATTGTTTTCCGACCAATAGCTGTCTGGGCCGAAGCGATTGTTCGTGTCTGAGAAATAATATGAAATGAACAAACAGTCTCTTTCATCCCGTTTACAAGTAGATTCTAGTCGAATATGACCAAGATTTGGCGTGTTAGTCGGATTTAAGAAACATTACATTATAATTACGAAAAGTTGTTATTTCACACGTTTTTCCGCCTAATAACAACAATAATTGACCTCCTGATAACTGAGTCGGGTGTATACAATATGTTACTCTGTATTAAGGACCCCATGTTTCCCATTACCTAGATATTTCCGGGTAAGGCGAATCATAGGCACCGAGAACTATCATCGAGCAAACTTTTCTCCGCGGTGAGAACCATTCCACCGCGACGAGAAACTTTCCTTTGGAAACGCTTTAACTTTTACACCGTTGCACCGTTGAGAAAACTTTTCTCCGCGGTTTGAAGCTTTTCTCCCGTGTGAGAACCTTTTCTCTTCCAACGCGGTTAAAACGTTTTCACCGAGGTGGGAACCTTTTCTCCGCTGTAAGTTTTTTTATTATCCTTTTCTCGCATGTTCCCTGGTCTGGTGTTAATTATAGCATCTTCTGGTACAGTGGTTCAGTTGGCAGAGGGGTAGTCTTCTGTCTGACACAAGCTTTTCATCGATGCTTCGTGGGTTCAAATTCCACTGAAGCCAATATACCCAGGCAATCAACATTATGATTGTGACTATTACAAATAATGTTGTGTCATAACTTTGTACTCCTGGTGTTACCTTTTTTCTGCCTTTTCCTTGTGTTTTTTGGTTTTTTTTGTGCCAATATTTGGGGAGGGGCCTGAAGCCCCCCAAGTCCCCCCTTGTCTACGCCTATGTTAACTCCATCTCATCACCTACTATAAACAACAAGGTTATAAACTCCATCTCATAACCTACAACCAGCAAACAACAAGGTTATAAACTCCATCTCATAACCTACAACTAGCAAACAACAAGGTTATGAACTCCATCTCATATCCTACAACCAACAAACAGCAAGGTTATAAACTCCATCTCATAACCTACTTCTAGCAAACAACAAGGTTATGAACTCCATCTCATATACTACAAACAACAAGGTTATAAACTCCATCTCACAACCAACAACCAGCAAACAAGAAGGTTATAAACTCCATCTCACAACCTACAACCAGCAAACAACAAGGTTATAAACTCCATCTCATAACCTACAACTAGCAAACAACAAGGTTATTAACCCCATTTCATATTCTACAAACAACAAGGTTAAAAACTCTATCTCATAATCTACTTTTAGCAAACAACAAGGTTATAAACTCCATCTCATAACCTACATACAGCAAACAACAAGGTTATAAACACCATCTCACAACCAACAAGCAACAAGGTTATAAACTCCATCTCATAAACTACTTCTAGCAAACAACAAGGTTATGAACTCCATCTCATATACTACAAACAACAAGGTTATAAACTCCATCTCACAACCAACAACCAGCAAACAAGAAGGTTATAAACTCCATCTCACAACCTACAACCAGCAAACAACAAGGTTATAAACTCCATCTCATAACCTACAACTAGCAAACAACAAGGTTATTAACCCCATTTCATATTCTACAAACAACAAGGTTAAAAACTCTATCTCATAATCTACTTTTAGCAAACAACAAGGTTATAAACTCCATCTCATAACCTACATACAGCAAACAACAAGGTTATAAACACCATCTCACAACCAACAAGCAACAAGGTTATAAACTCCATGTCATAACCGACGTCTAGCAAACAACAAGGATAAACTCCATATCATAACCTACAACCAGCAAACAACATTAAGGTTATAAATTCCATCTCACAACCTACAACCAGTAAACAACAAGGTTATAAACTCCATCTCATAACCTACAACCAGAGAAACAACAAGGTTATAAACTCCATATCATAACCTACAACCAACAAGGTTATAAACTCCATCTCACAACCTATAACCAGCTAACAACAAGGTTATAAACTCCATCTCACAACCTACAACCAGCAAACAACAACGTTATAAACTCCATATCATAACCTACAACCAGCAAACAACAAGGTTATAGACTCCATCTCACAACCTATAACCAGCAAACAACAAGGTTATAAACTCCATCTCATAACCTACAAACAACACGGTTATAAACTCCATCTCATAACCTACAACCAACAAACAACAAGGTTATAAACTCCATCTCATAACCTACAACAAACAACAAGGTCATACACTTTATCTCACAACCTACAACCAGCAAACAACAAGGTTATAAACTGCATCTCACAACCTACAACCTACAAACAACATGGTTAAAAACTCCATCTCATAACCTACAACCAACAAACAAGAAGGTTATAAACTCCATCTCATTACCTACCACCAGCAAACAACAAGGTTATAAACTGCATCTCATAACCTACAACCTACAAACAACAAGGTTATAAACTGTATCTCATAACCTACAACCTACAAACCACAAGGTTATAAACTCCATCTCATAACCTACAACAAACAACAAGGTTATAAACTCCATCTCATAACCTACTTCAAGCAAACAACAAGGTTATAAACACCATCTCACAACCTACAACCAGCAAACAACAAGGTTATAAACGTCATCTTACAACCTACAACCAGCAAACAACAAGGTTATAAACTCCATCTCACAACCTACAAACAACAAGGTTATAAACTGCATCTTATAACCTACAACCTACAAAGAACAAGGTTATAAACTCCATCTCATAACCTACAACCAAAAAACAAGAAGGTTATAAACTCCATCTCATAACCTACAACAAACAACAAGGTTATAAACTCCATCCCAAAACCTACAACAAACAACAAGGTCATAAACTCCATCTCACAACCTATAACCAGTAAACAACAAGATTATAAACTTCATCTCACAACCTACAACCAGCAAACAACAAGATTATAAACTCCATCTCACAACCTACAACCAAAAACAAGAAGGTTATAAACTCCATCTCATAACCTACAACAAACAACAAGGTTATAAACTCCATCCCATAACCTACAACAAACAACAAGGTCATAAACTCCATCTCACAACCTATAACCAGTAAACAACAAGGTTATAAACTTCATCTCACAACCTACAACCAGCAAACAACAAGGTTATAAACTCCATCCCACAACCTACAACCAGCAAACAAGAAGGTTATAAACTCCATCTCATAACCTACTTCAAGCAAACAACAAGGTTATAAACACCATCTCACAACCTACAACCAGCAAACAACAAGGTTATAAACGTCATCTTACAACCTACAACCAGCAAACAACAAGGTTATAAACTCCATCTCACAACCTACAAACAACAAGGTTATAAACTGCATCTTATAACCTACAACCTACAAAGAACAAGGTTATAAACTCCATCTCATAACCTACAACCAAAAAACAAGAAGGTTATAAACTCCATCTCATAACCTACAACAAACAACAAGGTTATAAACTCCCACCCAAAACCTACAACAAACAACAAGGTCATAAACTCCATCTCACAACCTAAAACCAGTAAACAACAAGGTTATAAACTTCATCTCACAACCTACAACCAGCAAACAACAAGATTATAAACTACATCTCACAACCTACAACCAAAAACAAGAAGGTTATAAACTCCATCTCATAACCTACAACAAACAACAAGGTTATAAACTCCATCCCATAACCTAAAACAAACAACAAGGTCATAAACTCCATCTCACAACCTATAACCAGTAAACAACAAGGTTATAAACTTCATCTCACAACCTACAACCAGCAAACAACAAGGTTATAAACTCCATCCCACAACCTACAACCAGCAAACAAGAAGGTTATAAACTCCATCTCACAACCTACAACCAGTAAACAACAAGGTTATTAACTCCATCTCATAACCTACAACAAACAAGAAGGTTATAAACTCCATCCCACAACCTACAACCAGCAAACAAAAAGGTTATAAACTCCATCTCATAACCAACAAACAACAAGGTTATAAACTCCATCTCATAACCTACAACCAGCATGACAAGCTTATAAACTGCATCTCATAACCTACAACCTACAAACAACAAGGTTATAAATTCCATATCATAACCTACAAACAACAAGGTTATAAACTCCATCTCATAACCTACAACAAACAACAAGGCTATAAACTCCATCTCACAACCTACAACCAGCAAACAAGAAGGTTATGAACTCCATCTCACAACCTACAACCAGAAAACAACAAGGTTATAAACTTCATCTCACAACCTACAACCAGCGAACAACAAGGTTATAAACTCCATCTCATAACCTACAAACAACAAGGTTATAAACTCCATCTCATAACCAACAAACAACAAGGTTATAAACTCCATCTCATAACCTACAACCAACAAACAACAAGGTTATAAACTCCATCTCATAACCTACAACAAATAACAAGGTCATACACTTTATCTCACAACCTACAACCAGCAAACAACAAGGTTATAAACTGCATCTCACAACCTACAACCTACAAACAACATGGTTAAAAACTCCATCTCATAGCCTACAACCAACAAACAAGAAGGCTATAAACTCCATCTCATAACCTACCACCAGCAAACAACAAGGTTATAAACTGCATCTCATAACCTACAACCTACAAACAACAAGGTTATAAACTGTATCTCATAACCTACAACCTACAAACCACAAGGTTATAAACTCCATCTCATAACCTACAACAAACAACAAGGTTATAAACTCCATCTCACAACCTACAACCAGCAAACAAGAAGGTTATAAACACCATCTCACAACCTACAACCAGCAAACAACAAGGTTATAAACGTCATCTTACAACCTACAACCAGCAAACAACAAGGTTATAAACTCCATCTCACAACTTACAAACAACAAGGTTATAAACTGCATCTTATAACCTACAACCTACAAAGAACACGGCCATAAACTCCATCTCACAACCTATAACCAGCAAACAACAAGGTTATAAACTTCATCTCACAACCTACAACCAGCAAACAACAAGATTATAAACTCCATCTCAGAAACTACAACCTACAAACAACAAGGTTTTAAACTCCATCTCATAACCTACAACCATATTTCTTCAGGTTGACGACTGACAGGAGCTTAGCCTTAGACAGTAGAATTTTCTGGAATCTTTTTGTAACACATTGACAATGGTTACGCATCTTAACTATGGCAAGAACATCGGTGGACTGAGATTGAACCGCGTAAATTTTGCTCCCTGCACCCCCCCCCCCCCCCCCGCTACAACTTACAAACAACAAGGTTATAAACTCCATCTTAACCTACAACCAACAAACAACAAGGTTATGAACTCCATCTCGTAAACTACATCAAACATCAAGGTTATAAACTCCATCCCACAACCTACAACCAGCAAACAAGAAGGTTATAAACTCCATCTCACAACCTACAACCAGCAAACAACAAGGTTATTAACTCCATCTCATAACCTACAACAAACAACAAGGTTATAAACTCCATCCCACAACCTACAACCAGCAAACAAAAAGGTTATAAACTCCATCTCATAACCAACAAACAACAAGGTTATAAACTCCATCTCATAACCTACAACCAGCAAACAACAAGCTTATAAACTGCATCTCATAACCTACAACCTACAAACAACAAGGTTATAAATTCCATCTCATAACCTACAAACAACAAGGTTATAAACTCCATCTCATAACCTACAACAAACAACAAGGTTATAAACTCCATCTCACAACCTACAACCAGCAAACAACAAGGTTATAAACGTCATCTTACAACCTACAACCAGCAAACAACAAGGTTATAAACTGCATCTTATAACCTACAACCTACAAAGAACAAGGTTATAAACTCCATCTCATAACCTACAACCAAAAAACAAGAAGGTTATAAACTCCATCTCATAACCTACAACAAACGACAAGGTTATAAACTCCATCCCAAAACCTACAACAAACAACAAGGTTATAAACTCCATCTCACAACCTACAACCAGCAAACAAGAAGGTTATGAACTCCATCTCACAACCTACAACCAGAAAACAACAAGGTTATAAACTTCATCTCACAACCTACAACCAGCAAACAGCAAGGTTATAAACTCCATCTCATAACCTACAAACAACAAGGTTATAAACTCCATCTCATAACCAACAAACAACAAGGTTATAAACTCCATCTCATAACCTACAACCAACAAACAACAAGGTTATAAACTCCATCTCATAACCTACAACAAATAACAAGGTCATACACTTCATCTCACAACCTACAACCAGCAAACAACAAGGTTATAAACTGCATCTCACAACCTACAACCTACAAACAACATGGTAAAAAACTCCATCGCATAGCCTACAACCTACAAACAAGAAGGTTATAAACTCCATCTCATAACCTACCACCAGCAAACAACAAGGTTATAAACTGCATCTCATAACCTACAACCTACAAACAACAAGGTTATAAACTGTATCTCATAACCTACAACCTACAAACCACAAGGTTATAAATTCCATCTCATAACCTACAACAAACAACAAGGTTATAAACTCCATCTCACAACCTACAACCAGCAAACAAGAAGGTTATAAACACCATCCCACAACCTACAACCAGCAAACAACAAGGTTATAAACGTCATCTTACAACCTACAACCAGCAAACAACAAGGTTATAAACTCCATCTCACAACTTACAAACAACAAGGTTATAAACTGCATCTTATAACCTACAACCTACAAAGAACACGGCCATAAACTCCATCTCACAACCTATAACCAGCAAACAACAAGGTTATAAACTCCATCTCATAACCTACAACCAGCAAACAACAAGGTTATAAACTCCATCTCATAACCTACAACTAGCAAACAACAAGGTTATGAACTCCATCTCATATCCTACAACCAACAAACAGCAAGGTTATAAACTCCATCTCATAACCTACTTCTAGCAAACAACAAGGTTATGAACTCCATCTCATATACTACAAACAACAAGGTTATAAACTCCATCTCACAACCAACAACCAGCAAACAAGAAGGTTATAAACTCCATCTCACAACCTACAACCAGCAAACAACAAGGTTATAAACTCCATCTCATAACCTACAACTAGCAAACAACAAGGTTATTAACCCCATTTCATATTCTACAAACAACAAGGTTAAAAACTCTATCTCATAATCTACTTTTAGCAAACAACAAGGTTATAAACTCCATCTCATAACCTACATACAGCAAACAACAAGGTTATAAACACCATCTCACAACCAACAAGCAACAAGGTTATAAACTCCATCTCATAAACTACTTCTAGCAAACAACAAGGTTATGAACTCCATCTCATATACTACAAACAACAAGGTTATAAACTCCATCTCACAACCAACAACCAGCAAACAAGAAGGTTATAAACTCCATCTCACAACCTACAACCAGCAAACAACAAGGTTATAAACTCCATCTCATAACCTACAACTAGCAAACAACAAGGTTATTAACCCCATTTCATATTCTACAAACAACAAGGTTAAAAACTCTATCTCATAATCTACTTTTAGCAAACAACAAGGTTATAAACTCCATCTCATAACCTACATACAGCAAACAACAAGGTTATAAACACCATCTCACAACCAACAAGCAACAAGGTTATAAACTCCATGTCATAACCGACGTCTAGCAAACAACAAGGATAAACTCCATATCATAACCTACAACCAGCAAACAACATTAAGGTTATAAATTCCATCTCACAACCTACAACCAGTAAACAACAAGGTTATAAACTCCATCTCATAACCTACAACCAGAGAAACAACAAGGTTATAAACTCCATATCATAACCTACAACCAACAAGGTTATAAACTCCATCTCACAACCTATAACCAGCTAACAACAAGGTTATAAACTCCATCTCACAACCTACAACCAGCAAACAACAACGTTATAAACTCCATATCATAACCTACAACCAGCAAACAACAAGGTTATAGACTCCATCTCACAACCTATAACCAGCAAACAACAAGGTTATAAACTCCATCTCATAACCTACAAACAACACGGTTATAAACTCCATCTCATAACCTACAACCAACAAACAACAAGGTTATAAACTCCATCTCATAACCTACAACAAACAACAAGGTCATACACTTTATCTCACAACCTACAACCAGCAAACAACAAGGTTATAAACTGCATCTCACAACCTACAACCTACAAACAACATGGTTAAAAACTCCATCTCATAACCTACAACCAACAAACAAGAAGGTTATAAACTCCATCTCATTACCTACCACCAGCAAACAACAAGGTTATAAACTGCATCTCATAACCTACAACCTACAAACAACAAGGTTATAAACTGTATCTCATAACCTACAACCTACAAACCACAAGGTTATAAACTCCATCTCATAACCTACAACAAACAACAAGGTTATAAACTCCATCTCATAACCTACTTCAAGCAAACAACAAGGTTATAAACACCATCTCACAACCTACAACCAGCAAACAACAAGGTTATAAACGTCATCTTACAACCTACAACCAGCAAACAACAAGGTTATAAACTCCATCTCACAACCTACAAACAACAAGGTTATAAACTGCATCTTATAACCTACAACCTACAAAGAACAAGGTTATAAACTCCATCTCATAACCTACAACCAAAAAACAAGAAGGTTATAAACTCCATCTCATAACCTACAACAAACAACAAGGTTATAAACTCCATCCCAAAACCTACAACAAACAACAAGGTCATAAACTCCATCTCACAACCTATAACCAGTAAACAACAAGATTATAAACTTCATCTCACAACCTACAACCAGCAAACAACAAGATTATAAACTCCATCTCACAACCTACAACCAAAAACAAGAAGGTTATAAACTCCATCTCATAACCTACAACAAACAACAAGGTTATAAACTCCATCCCATAACCTACAACAAACAACAAGGTCATAAACTCCATCTCACAACCTATAACCAGTAAACAACAAGGTTATAAACTTCATCTCACAACCTACAACCAGCAAACAACAAGGTTATAAACTCCATCCCACAACCTACAACCAGCAAACAAGAAGGTTATAAACTCCATCTCATAACCTACTTCAAGCAAACAACAAGGTTATAAACACCATCTCACAACCTACAACCAGCAAACAACAAGGTTATAAACGTCATCTTACAACCTACAACCAGCAAACAACAAGGTTATAAACTCCATCTCACAACCTACAAACAACAAGGTTATAAACTGCATCTTATAACCTACAACCTACAAAGAACAAGGTTATAAACTCCATCTCATAACCTACAACCAAAAAACAAGAAGGTTATAAACTCCATCTCATAACCTACAACAAACAACAAGGTTATAAACTCCCACCCAAAACCTACAACAAACAACAAGGTCATAAACTCCATCTCACAACCTAAAACCAGTAAACAACAAGGTTATAAACTTCATCTCACAACCTACAACCAGCAAACAACAAGATTATAAACTCCATCTCACAACCTACAACCAAAAACAAGAAGGTTATAAACTCCATCTCATAACCTACAACAAACAACAAGGTTATAAACTCCATCCCATAAGGGAGCGTTCCCATAAATCGTTCGTGATTCAATCGTGATTTTTTTGTAAAAATCACGATACATCGAATTTCAGGTGTTCGTGAAATTTAAAAAATACGATTGAAAAATGCGATTGTTTCACGATTGGTTAGTTCAAATCGTGATTTTTTTCACGATATAGTGAAATGCGATCAGTCACGCTGTGTGTGAAAGTAGTCCGACAGGGCGTCGCGTCAGTTGATAATGACCCGCTGTGAAGTCCGCTTACAAATGGTGTGAGCATTGTTTAGCTATCAACGCTCTGTGTCTTATTTTGTAGTGACAGGTGTCATGGTTATTTCACTGCATGTTGTAATACGATATTTACTTTATCAGCATATTGTTCTTTTTTAGATTTTGAATAATATCAAGTTTACTATAGCTTGATGTGCAACAACAACAACGAAGCTTTGTGATGAAACGACTCGATGCAGTTGTTCGTTCTATTCTCAATGTTATGTTGTCAAAACTAATGTTTGAATATTTGTATGTATTGTGTTTATTATATCTGAAGTTGGTACAGAACCAGAGTCGTATATTTTGCCGTAACCGACCTTGGACACGGTGTGTTTGCAGACTGTAGTTTATGGTTTAAATAAATGTTATATTCATACTTTAACTAACAATTTGAAAACAGTGAATATGCTAGTAATTGTCACTTTATTTGTCTAATATACATGTACATCATTTTATGGCTTTAAAGCAGGCCCCCAAACACATATTACAGAATATCTCTTACCGTTGTAAAAAAACAGTATTTTCCCGCGCTGTCACGAATTAGTGGGGATCATAAATATGACGGCCAACTGGGTTGATAACTTTGCTGGGACATTTCTCGCGGAAAACACTGGCCATTTTGAAGGAAACGTATATTGTACACATTTAACTTACCTGGCTGTGCCAAAAACCTTGAAATATTGTTACAGGTAGTCTATAGGCCTACTTCAACCAAACATTATATATATTCCACTTTGCCAATCAAAAAAATTGAGAAATAAGTCAAACGATTCAGTTTATTGCACCTTAATCTAAATAATAGATGTGAAGCTGACTGTTCATAATTAAGACGAGATATTCTCAATCTTTAAGAAATAGAAGGGAGTAGATTAAACAATAATGGGAGAACGACTGGTGAATTTCTAAACAGGTGGGGTGAGTTGTATGGCGGGGCCAAAGTTGTCTTGGATGGTTTAGCTCCAGTGTAGTTTTGTTAATCCTTTTAATTCGTCCGACTGAGACTTGGTAAGTATTGTTCCCAGATGAGGAAATGTGACTCTGTGAAGAAGAAGGAAGACACCTGCAGAAGAACACCTACGATGATCATGCAGGTTTACTATACCCCAAATGTTGAAATACACACAGGTTGTTGATTGATATTTATATTCCCGAATTCCTGCAAAATACAGTTGATTATTTGATTTTACTAACTCTGTATTGAATCAAGATTATTTCACTTTTATGGCGGTGCTATCAAGAAAGACCACAAGTTGCAGGAAAGATACCTATACTTCACGTTTTATTGAAACTTGTATCATGAGAAGGGTTTACAGGACATGTAATAAAACTTTAAGAGGACACAATATAAGCAACATATGCACAATTTATTTTCACAACAAAACTTGAAAAAGTGAAAGAAATTTTCAAAACGTAGGCTGGCTGTTATAAATCTGTTCTTTGGCAAGATCATCTATACCATTGTTTTCTGAAGAAGAAAAAAACACAAAGCAACACAAGATGTTATTTGTCAAACATACAGAATGACAGACAAAGGTTCCTGTTTATATTAGAACGACATTTATAAAATCTCACTTTATCAAACCCACACGGGTTGCCAAAAGATTACCAATTCAATAGATTTGATTACCGGGACAAAAAGAGGTGTTTTTTTCGGTAAACTGAATGATTGAGGTGGAAATAATTAATATCCATACAATATGTGGCCTATGATAATTCAACTAACTTTATTTTAGGTCTGAATTAGTTCTAACCATTATTTAAGCGTACATTCTCGACACAGGTATAAAGTCTATTTTCTTTGGAGAATACAAATAAAGAGTTTGAAAAAAAATGTTTTGCAAATAAGTTGTGTCTATCTTATCTGATACTATAAGTTATAGTTATCAAACATGAAAGAGATAAGCCCTACTGTTTGCGTATAGTTTCAAATTACCCCCCTTCCACTCCCTTGAACCATGCGGTTGCAACTTCCTGAACACAAATTAACAAAGCAAATAAAATACCCACAATTTGGGTAGACAAAGTGAGGCTTATGCCTCGAAATGAATATCAAGGAAATATTTTTAATGCACCTATAACATAAAAAAGTAAGAAGCCTCCCAAAACGAACTACAGATGAATGAATCTGAAAGCAGTTTTATGGAAGATCACAGAGCCATAGTCCTAAAGTCTGTTTGCTGGATGAAATTTCCTGGAGAAAAAAAAGTTACAATATTTGAATTGCCATGATACAAAACAATACAAAACAATTTTCTGTCAGACGACTTATTTTTTTAAATTATGAAGGTACAGACTTTCCAAACGAGTTATTAAGGCGGATGGTTTGTGAAATGCAAGTTTTACAGAAATCCGACAATATTGAATTGATTGTCTTAAAACAAGTATTCCATAATATAAGCTCGTTTGATATTTAACCAGTTACAAATTAAAAAGGTTTTATATTTGGACAGTCAAAATATGTCGTAAAACCTTATTTCTAGAATGATTTGTGTTTAAAAAAAAGTAACCTCACGCGGAGTGGGGAGGGGTATCTCAAAGGTGTCGATCTATTTATAAATCTGACGAAAGGCAGGATGTTCATTGATAACTAATTAGTTAGATTGATTCTTAATCCCCCTAATAAAGGATAAACAGCGTTGAGTTGAGTTCGTAAACCACACTTTTAGTCCACGAAATACCCCATGAGGCAAGCCATAAACAGAACCAAGTCTTTTATCGACGGGGAAAAGTCAGTTGGGGAGGTGGCCGATAAGTCGGTCTGAGCTATCGTATAGGGAAGCCCAATATCGAAATAATACTCCGCAGTATGAACGTTTCAAGCAGACAACACCGACTTCAATCTGATGAGTGAGTAGAGTTTCGACCAATTTACAAATACAACAACATTTCCAGATTATATTTGTTTTCACTGATCAAAACGAACCAAAAGGTGGATAGCGAACTATTTAGTCTTGCGCGCTGTGACGAAATCTGGCAAGTAAATTACATATCAATGCGCGAAAGACAAGCTGAATGTGATTTCTATACATCGTGATTTTCAAGCCGCGACCGTTCAATCGTGATTTTAAAACTTTAGAAAAAAATCACGATTAAATGGAAACGTAAAAAACACGATGCAATCGTAATCCAATCGTGAAATTTCTGGAAAAAATACGATCTTACTCAACACGATTAATGGGAACGCTCCCTAACCTAAAACAAACAACAAGGTCATAAACTCCATCTCACAACCTATAACCAGTAAACAACAAGGTTATAAACTTCATCTCACAACCTACAACCAGCAAACAACAAGGTTATAAACTCCATCCCACAACCTACAACCAGCGAACAAGAAGGTTATAAACTCCATCTCACAACCTACAACCAGTAAACAACAAGGTTATTAACTCCATCTCATAACCTACAACAAACAAGAAGGTTATAAACTCCATCCCACAACCTACAACCAGCAAACAAAAAGGTTATAAACTCCATCTCATAACCAACAAACAACAAGGTTATAAACTCCATCTCATAACCTACAACCAGCATGACAAGCTTATAAACTGCATCTCATAACCTACAACCTACAAACCACAAGGTTATAAATTCCATCTCATAACCTACAACAAACAACAAGGTTATAAACTCCATCTCACAACCTACAACCAGCAAACAAGAAGGTTATGAACTCCATCTCACAACCTACAACCAGAAAACAACAAGGTTATAAACTTCATCTCACAACCTACAACCAGCGAACAACAAGGTTATAAACTCCATCTCATAACCTACAAACAACAAGGTTATAAACTCCATCTCATAACCAACAAACAACAAGGTTATAAACTCCATCTCATAACCTACAACCAACAAACAACAAGGTTATAAACTCCATCTCATAACCTACAACAAATAACAAGGTCATACACTTTATCTCACAACCTACAACCAGCAAACAACAAGGTTATAAACTGCATCTCACAACCTACAACCTACAAACAACATGGTTAAAAACTCCATCTCATAGCCTACAACCAACAAACAAGAAGGCTATAAACTCCATCTCATAACCTACCACCAGCAAACAACAAGGTTATAAACTGCATCTCATAACCTACAACCTACAAACAACAAGGTTATAAACTGTATCTCATAACCTACAACCTACAAACCACAAGGTTATAAACTCCATCTCATAACCTACAACAAACAACAAGGTTATAAACTCCATCTCACAACCTACAACCAGCAAACAAGAAGGTTATAAACACCATCTCACAACCTACAACCAGCAAACAACAAGGTTATAAACGTCATCTTACAACCTACAACCAGCAAACAACAAGGTTATAAACTCCATCTCACAACTTACAAACAACAAGGTTATAAACTGCATCTTATAACCTACAACCTACAAAGAACACGGCCATAAACTCCATCTCACAACCTATAACCAGCAAACAACAAGGTTATAAACTTCATCTCACAACCTACAACCAGCAAACAACAAGATTATAAACTCCATCTCAGAAACTACAACCTACAAACAACAAGGTTTTAAACTCCATCTCATAACCTACAACCATATTTCTTCAGGTTGACGACTGACAGGAGCTTAGCCTTAGACAGTAGAATTTTCTGGAATCTTTTTGTAACACATTGACAATGGTTACGCATCTTAACTATGGCAAGAACATCGGTGGACTGAGATTGAACCGCGTAAATTTTGCTCCCTGCACCCCCCCCCCCCCCGCTACAACTTACAAACAACAAGGTTATAAACTCCATCTTAACCTACAACCAACAAACAACAAGGTTATGAACTCCATCTCGTAAACTACATCAAACATCAAGGTTATAAACTCCATCCCACAACCTACAACCAGCAAACAAGAAGGTTATAAACTCCATCTCACAACCTACAACCAGCAAACAACAAGGTTATTAACTCCATCTCATAACCTACAACAAACAACAAGGTTATAAACTCCATCCCACAACCTACAACCAGCAAACAAAAAGGTTATAAACTCCATCTCATAACCAACAAACAACAAGGTTATAAACTCCATCTCATAACCTACAACCAGCAAACAACAAGCTTATAAACTGCATCTCATAACCTACAACCTACAAACAACAAGGTTATAAATTCCATCTCATAACCTACAAACAACAAGGTTATAAACTCCATCTCATAACCTACAACAAACAACAAGGTTATAAACTCCATCTCACAACCTACAACCAGCAAACAACAAGGTTATAAACGTCATCTTACAACCTACAACCAGCAAACAACAAGGTTATAAACTGCATCTTATAACCTACAACCTACAAAGAACAAGGTTATAAACTCCATCTCATAACCTACAACCAAAAAACAAGAAGGTTATAAACTCCATCTCATAACCTACAACAAACGACAAGGTTATAAACTCCATCCCAAAACCTACAACAAACAACAAGGTTATAAACTCCATCTCACAACCTACAACCAGCAAACAAGAAGGTTATGAACTCCATCTCACAACCTACAACCAGAAAACAACAAGGTTATAAACTTCATCTCACAACCTACAACCAGCAAACAGCAAGGTTATAAACTCCATCTCATAACCTACAAACAACAAGGTTATAAACTCCATCTCATAACCAACAAACAACAAGGTTATAAACTCCATCTCATAACCTACAACCAACAAACAACAAGGTTATAAACTCCATCTCATAACCTACAACAAATAACAAGGTCATACACTTCATCTCACAACCTACAACCAGCAAACAACAAGGTTATAAACTGCATCTCACAACCTACAACCTACAAACAACATGGTAAAAAACTCCATCGCATAGCCTACAACCTACAAACAAGAAGGTTATAAACTCCATCTCATAACCTACCACCAGCAAACAACAAGGTTATAAACTGCATCTCATAACCTACAACCTACAAACAACAAGGTTATAAACTGTATCTCATAACCTACAACCTACAAACCACAAGGTTATAAATTCCATCTCATAACCTACAACAAACAACAAGGTTATAAACTCCATCTCACAACCTACAACCAGCAAACAAGAAGGTTATAAACACCATCCCACAACCTACAACCAGCAAACAACAAGGTTATAAACGTCATCTTACAACCTACAACCAGCAAACAACAAGGTTATAAACTCCATCTCACAACTTACAAACAACAAGGTTATAAACTGCATCTTATAACCTACAACCTACAAAGAACACGGCCATAAACTCCATCTCACAACCTATAACCAGCAAACAACAAGGTTATAAACTTCATCTCACAACCTACAACCAGCAAACAACAAGATTATAAACTCCATCTCACAAACTACAACATACAAACAACAAGGTTTTAAACTCCATCTCATAACCTACAACCATATTTCTTCAGGTTGACGACTGACAGGAGCTTAGCCTTAGTCAGTAGAATTTTCTGGAATCTTTTTGTAACACATTGACAATGGTTACGCATCTTAACTATGGCAAGAACATCGGTGGACTGAGATTGAACCCCGTAAATTTTGCTCCCTGCACCCTCCCCCCCCCCACCCCCCCCCCCCCCCCCCGCTACAACTTACAAACAACAAGGTTATAAACTCCATCTTAACCTACAACCAACAAACAACAAGGTTATGAACTCCATCTCGTAAACTACATCAAACATCAAGGTTATAAACTCCATCCCACAACCTACAACCAGCAAACAAGAAGGTTATAAACTCCATCTCACAACCTACAACCAGCAAACAACAAGGTTATTAACTTTATCTCATAACCTACAACAAACAACATGGTTATAAACTCTATCCCACAAACTACAACCAGCAAACAAAAAGGTTATAAACTCCATCTCATAACCAACAAACAACAAGGTTATAAACTCCATCTCATAACCTACAACCATCAAACAACAAGCTTATAAACTGCATCTCATAACCTACAACCTACAAACAACAAGGTTATAAATTCCATCTCATAACCTACAAACAACAAGGTTATAAACTCCATCTCATAACCTACAACAAACAACAAGGTTATAAACTCCATCTCACAACCTACAACCAGCAAACAAGAAGGTTATGAACTCCATCTCACAACCTACAACCAGCAAACAACAAGGTTATAAACTTCATCTCACAACCTACAACCAGCAAACAACAAGTTTATAAACTCCATCTCACAACCTACAATTAACAAGGTTATAAACTCCATCTCATAACCTTCAACCAACAAACAACAAGGGTATAAACTCCATCTCATAACCTACAACCTACAAACAACAAGGTTATAAACCCCATCTCATAACCTACAACCAACAAACAACAAGGTTATAAACTCTATCTCATAACCTACAAAAAACAACAATGTTATAAACTCCATCCCACAACCTACAACCAGCAAACAAGAAGGTTATAAACTCCATCTCACAACCTACAACCAGCAAACAAGAAGATTATAAATTCCATCTCACAACCTACAACCAACAAACAACAAGGTTATAAACTCCATCTCATAACCTACAAACAACAAGGTTATAAAATCCATCTCATAACCTACAACAAACAACAAGGTTATAAACTCCATCTCATAACCTACAACAAACAACAAGGTTATAAACTCCATCTCATAACCTACAACCAACAAACAACAAGGTTATAAACTCCATCCCACAACCAGCAAACAGGAAGGTTATAAACTCCATCTCACAACCTACAACCAACAAGGTTATAAACTCCATCCCACAGCCTACAACCAGCAAACAAGAAGGTTATAAACTATATCTCACAACCTACAACCAACAAACAACAAGGTTATAAACTCCATCTCATAACCTACAACCAACAAACAACAAGGTTATAAACTCCATCTCATAACCTACAACAAACAACAAGGTTATAAAGTCCATCCCACAACCAACAGACAACAAGGTTATAAACTTCATCACACAACCTACAACCAGCAAACAACAAGGTCATCGATGACGGCCTATCTGTCAGAAATTGTCCAACATCATCATCGCAGATATTTCGGACTATCTCTAGAGATACAAGTATAGTCCAGGGGGTTTTCTGAGCCAAAAAAAGAAGACAAAAAAAAACAAGAAAGGGAGAGGAGAAGAGGAATTAATACAGAATCAAAACGTGCCATTATACATGTATATGCAATCTAATGCAAGGTCTGCTTGTTTCATGTCATCTTTAGTTTGAAGGTTACTATGGTGATATGTGTATTTTTGCACATCACAGTCCGTGTTGCAATGTTAAGCAACGCGTTGCACGGCTCTAACATTGAACAAGCTGAATTTTTAAAAATGCAATTTCTGGGTGTGAAGAATCACACAAGATTCAGTGATCATCTCGTCCCACAAACGAATTTCATACCTGATAAACCTATATTCGATTATAAACACTGAAATGATGATCTTGGCCTTGACTAGGGCAGTATAAATGAGACGCAGGTAGCATATTTATCTTACAGTAATATGTCACTCAAAAATAGAGATCAAAACTATATACACCGTTCTTTGTTTAGACATATATTAATCTTGGGTTTAATATGAAGAGCATCGCAGCTTCATCAAATTTGGCGGATCGTCGATGATTTATATACAAGATAAATCTGAGCAAGTGTCTTTAGTACTGCAACTTTCAAGAAAGAATAACGAAAGTCTTATACAGTTTTTGTAGGATGATTTTAAGAGCCTAGGTGACCCGTGAACCAATATATATGCCTACTGGGTTTGGGTAGTCTGCCACCTTCCCACTTTCAATAAAGAGAACCATCCACGGACCCTTTTATGTAGCACAAGTATGTAGTTTTCCCATGCAATTGCCCAAATCAGTATAAAACAAACCGCGGGCGCTTCTCCTGTTCCAGAAGTTAATTACTTGCAGAACACCCCCAGAACGCTTCTCAGACAATCTAGAGTCCCTGAGCTTCAGGGGGCCTAGGCGGCCCCTCGACCCTCGCCTAATGCGTTGGGATAGTCCCCCCCCCCCCCCCCACCCCTTCTCCAGGCTTCAAAAACGTTACAAGGCTTCCCTTAAAACTTGGGAACATAACGAAATCGTTATTTTTTAAGAATTAGAGAAAGAAAAATCGGGAAACTATAGGGAGCGCAAGTCTCATACGAATTATTACGAGATATGATAAATGGTGACATTTGACGAATTTTGCTCCATAACGTCAGAGATTTAAATGTCATGTTGGAACGAAAAACGCTCAAATCACATGCGCAAAGCAGTGCCGGTGACAGGAAATATGTGGAATTCACACGTGACTTGCGCTCCCTATTCACTTGCAGAACAGCAGAACGCTCCTCAGGTAACCAAGAACACCAGAGCTTCCTGGGCCTAAACGGCCCCTCTCCTATTGCCCTCGTTACAGGCTTCTTTTTAAATTTGTTATGATTCTGTAATCGAAAATCAGAAACATGTAGGCCTACATTCTCCCTTAATATATCAAGCCTATTGAAAAATGGCCTAATTAAGATACCTGGTTACACAAATATTGATGTAGAATATTGTTCTCCAATCCATTAAATTAGCTCTTAGAAAATATCCTAACGAAAAGATACCAGATGGATCAAAAGAGACCAGTAGATCTCGAATAATGATGAGTCCAACGATAACATTAACCAACATATTAAAGGCACACTTGCCGCCGTAGTCTGTTTAAATTTGCTAAGAAAACCAATTTACATGAGCTTACTACGACTAATACCACTAAACTTAAACATAGGACGCATAAAACATGTCTAGTTAGCTTTAGAATGTAGAAATGGGATGAAAAACAAACGAAGAATCGAAGCCTGATTACAACAACAACGATCACATTCGGTCAACTTTCGTATTGGATTACCCTCCTTTCAGGCGTTTGTATCTGTGGTTTCAATCAAACAATTATCAGCAGGCTTTTCCAGTCGCTGTTAACCGATCGTCAGTCTGTATTTCTCAGATTAATAGGCCTACGTAAAATTAGACTGTGCCGTTAGTTAACTCACTCGACTGAAACATAAAATGCGCTTGTGTGAGCAGTTTGGTTTGTTTACGTTCCGGGTACCTAACAATTCAAATTTTCAAATTAAAAATACAAAGTGACGTCCAAACTTTTAAATTTTGGTAAAAATAGAAAGTTCCTAACTTATATTGTCTGGGAAAAATACAGAAAACGGTCTTTCTTTTTTAATGTAAACAATATTCCTGATTTTCGCGGCAAGTGTGCATTTAAAGGAGAAGGAAATGAAAGAACTTAGTAATTATAGCACAGGCGCGCTAAATTTTCCTTTCTAACGGTACCAAGCTGTGCTATACGAAAGTTAAAGGCACACTTGCCGCCGTAGCCTGTTTAAAATTGCGAAGAAAACCAATTTACATGAGCTTACTACGACTAATACCACTAAACTTAAACATAGGACACATAAAACATGTCCAGTTAGCTTTAGAATGTAGAAATGGAGTGAAAAACAAACGAAGAATCGAAGCCTGATTACAACAACAACGATCAGTGTCGGTCAACTTTCGTGTTGGGTTACCCTCCTTTCAGGCCTTTGTATCTGTGGTTTACACTCAAACAATTAGCAGCAGGCTTTTCCAGTCGCTGTTAACCGATCGTCAGTCTGTATTTCTCAGATAAATAGGCCTACGTAAAATTACACTGTGCCGTTAGTTCACTCACTCCACTGAAACATAAAATCGCCAATAGGGGGCAGTTCGGTTTGTTTACGTTCCGGGTACCTAACAATTCAAATTTTCAAATTCAAATTAAAAATACAAAGTGACGTCCAAACTTTTAAATTTTGGTAAAAATAGAAAGTTCCTAACTTATATTGTCTGGGAAAAATACAGAAAACGGACTTTCTTTTTTAATGTAAACAATATTCCTGATTTTCGCGACAAGTGTGCCTTTAATAATCGCTATCAGATAATGTGTAACTGACTCCGCAGCCATCTTCAAGGCAGAGCCCAGCTGTGTGTCCCGATCGGCCAATCAGCATTGGCCTAGCTCACCAGTCCCTGCACTAGCGTAAAGGAAATTTGTCAACTCTGAAAGTCTGTGATTTAAACCATATATATAGCTGCTAATCCTTTATCCGCCATTCGATTACAACATGAAGTACCAGTCGCTGAACATTTCTTCTACCTTGGTCATTCTCTTAAAAATCATTTTGTAGCTATGCAAATTGCGAAAATCCCACATTTAATGTCAACTAAGCCTAAACGTTGGGAGAGAGGGTCCAATTGGATTCACACTCTATATACAGTACATATCAATGTGGATTAAGTTTAGACCCTGGTATAGATGTAAAGAAACGAGCATAATACTGTCTGTTTGTACGTTTAATTAACCCAGTTGGGACTAGCCCCAAGTGACTATCCTGCCATTCTGTTGTATAGTCACAGATCGGTGCCATTTGGCTCTGTAGGACGGTTCAAAATTTTGGCCTTGTAGCTTTATTAGACCTTTCTATGAACAAATAACATACTTTATTAACTGTTTGGGTGTCCTGCTTGCATTCCCAGTGGTAAAAATCCAAATAAAGTTCTAAATACTCTTTTCATGGTCCATTTTGACCTACGATATCGTTTAAAACAGTTTTGTCAAACAAATATGGCGACCGTTAATTTCTGGAGATTGTCCCCGTTTCGTATCTCAGACTGAAATTTTACAGTGGAGCGCATGCGTGCGCATGTGTATTGTGCCAAATTTTATACGAAACAACAGTACGTCATACAGAACTAGCGGTCGCCATTTTGTTTTCCTCAGATGTGTTTAGGGTATCGTAGGTCAAAATGGACCTTGAAAAGAGTATTTTGAATTTTATTTGGATTTTTACCATTGGGAATGCAAGCAGGATACCCAAACAGTTAATAAAGTATGTTATTTGTTCATAGAAAGGTCTAATAAAGCTACAAGGCCAAAATTTTGAACCGTCCTACAGAGCCAAATGGCACCGATCTGTGACTATACAGCAGAATGGCAGGATAGTAACCTGGGGCTAAGTTGGGACATGGCTAATAGTATAGTTGAAGAATACAAAATACTCCGAACAATTATGCCCCCCCCCCCCCCCCCCCCCCCCCACACTTCCAATAGTCAAAGACCGGTTGTAGCTTACCTTCTTTATCTACCAGTTAGTCTTTCCCTATCTAAAGTCTTGATTACATATCATTCATTTTCATTCATTTTCCCCTTAATCTGAAAACAATTTTTTAAAGCAATATTAACTATGGTTTTGACAGTATACATCGAAGCAGATCATGGCTATCAACGAGACTGAATCATTTGACATATAGGGGCCACCAATTGAGTTTCTTCTGAAAGTATCATTTCGTTCCTTTCCACCAAATCCACATGTTCTGTTGAACAACTTCTAAAGTTTATATTGGTTAATGTAGGCAACATAAAGCAATTATAGAAGCTGGCAGAAATAGCTTTTCTAGTTGAAAAGATCATTCTTGTTATACTGTTGCTGATGTTCTGGATGTGACTTCATGTTTTAAAAAAAGATACACATCAGCTGTGCTTGCCTTTTTGAAGATTGTAATTAGCGTTTTATTGGTACGGGTGGTAGTGTTAGATAACTCACATTGCAAAACTCTGGCCATGTTTGTTTTACGTGATTCTGAGGGATCTAAGCTATTATCACCCCATTCCCAGGTTAATGAATTACAAATAGTTTGATTATCTACCAATTAAGTGCTTTTTTTCGCTAAACCGTTTCGATAAATGTTCAAATTTTTTACATAGGTCACATGATGCGGGTATTGACGAAAGGTTAGGTTAAGTTGCTCTCAGTCTGTTTATATAGACTTACAAGAATCCACACGTGAGGGCGATGTAAACGCACTAGTGAAATACTCTGAAGGGCTTAAAGGACATAACAACTGTAGCCACTAAATGGTTTTATGTACTAGAACGTGTGGCTAGGATAATCCCTATTGCGTCACCATTGGGGTGTCGCGGGTTTGAACCCCACATATAGTGTTACTTATTGACCAGATTATTGCTAAATTGACTTCAATTTAAAATGGAACTAACTCTATACCTGTCGTCAATATGTTCTACCTTAGCCACGTCTATAAATTAAATCTCGCGACAGTACGATTTGATTGGCATGTGTTATAACTTCATCGGAATTAAGGTCGAGTTTTTATCGAAGGTCTGTCCCAGTAAGCCTGTACTGCCGACAAAAAACTGCAAATAAATAGTTTATTTTGAATAATGGTGTAACATACCATACAAAGAAAACACATACAGTCACACGGGCATACTCTTGAACATTTCAATACATTGGCCATGGAGCTGTTGTGAATATTTAACGATGCACCAATAATTCCATTCAATCATGACGAAAACAACATCACTTAATGAAGCCGTTTAAGAATTATGCACAAAATCAATCAACGAAGAACCATGACATTTAAAAGAGAAAAACTACAAAAAGAAGGAATGGCCGAAAAGTCAACATACAGTTGATGATACATTTAACATAGCCGTATTGGTATTTCAGTTCATTTGCCGCATGTTGGTATTTCTGGTTCAATTTAAAGACTAACGGTTGGTCGAGACACTAGGCGGATGTTCTCAGGAATAGTATATAAGGTGTCTGAAGAATTTGTTGTGCGTCCGTTGATCAGTCTACACCATCGAGTCACGTTTAGCCTTCCTCTTTATCATCATGAGGACTTTTCTCGCCGGAGCATTATTGTTGGTGGGTCTTTTTGAATTGGGCAATTGCCAGTCAGGGGCACCACCCATGAGCTTCAAGAACAGTCTTCAAATATGTACGGCGGAAACTCCGGGTTCCGAATGGGTAAGGCGGGGAATTCATCTCCGAAAACGCAACGAATGTTTGCAAGGATACATCTGTGATGGCAACAATATCCTCCCATTAATAGCTGAATGTAGACCACCCTCATACCTGTCTGTCCATACAGGAACATGCAGTTTTCCTAACGTGTATACTTACATCTTTGGCTCTTTTAACTGTAGCGCTGAGGAAGCCGACCGAAACCTGAATTATGACGAATTAATAGGTAAGTAAAAAGCGAATTTCTCACTCTATGTTAAATCTAATCCTATTGCATTAATCAATAGTTTTAACTTATTCAAAAATTTTGCAATCAACTGGTTGGTCAGTACAATTGTTTTAACTCTAACCATACTAGATAACAACATACTAAACTACTAAATAAGTGAAAAATGAATGCCACGCCCCTTTACACTTTCATTCAAAAGGACCTGCTCCTCTTCGAATAATAATAATAATACTAATAATAATTTTAGGAAAAATACGTCACTTGTAAGGTAGTACATCTGAATCATATTGGATATCGAACCACGGCGTGGTTGATAAACCCCAAAAGATTTAAATTTTAAGACTCTCTTTCGAAAGCCTAGCATCAAATAGAGGGCTTGTCTTGAAGAACACATTGTTGGATTTGCACATGCTGCATGTAACACACAGTTTACGGGCTTACTCAGCTCCATTGGAATCATGATTTGCCAGTAGAACCAGTAGAATGTGCCCCTTGAATCAGATGCAGCGAGATTCACGCCACGTCGATATCGCTGTGGAGAACATTTTAAAAAAATATGTTCAGACTTATATACATGATTAGATAAAATAGAATGCTTTTTTACGAATCTGGCAATGGGGAAAGAATGAGATTTATAACAGAATGGCCTGTGGCGACCATGGCAACAAAGAATGATGAATATAGTTTTGTGTTCTCTGGGCAATGCCCAGAATAGACCTGTTCATTTGGCATCTGGACGCCCGGAAAAGCAAAATCATTGAATCATTGAATTTTGTTCATGCAGGCCTATCTGCTTTACCCAAAAGTAGACATCGGTAAAAAAAAACTCCTGTCTCCTCTTCCCAATTGATAATTATTAATTTCTAAGACATTGGTAGTGTCTGTAGCTATTCAAGAGGGAAATTTATTTGAAAAAGCCTATACATTCTCCATCAATTTATTGTCCTTATTTGACCTTACATGCGTTTGAAAGCCTGGATCGTGATACCGATAATGTTATCTGACCAAAACGTTTGGGCTGCTGCGAAATGGTCTTTAAGTTACATCATCATTGGTTAAGAAGAAGACACTTTTGGGATGTAAGCTTTATCAGCTGGCTCAAAAAACAAACGCTACGATATAAGGGAAATAAGCTTGAGTGCGGCGTAAACCATCCATCACTCAATCAACCAACGCTTGAGCTGTCAAGTGCAGGGAAAATCTAGTTTATACTGAATTGGCTAATGGTTTAAAATAAGAGCTGTCCGCCCATACCAATCCTGAAGATATACTTTAAGCTATAGTCTTTATAAACAACAAAGCACCTAAAATGCACTCATACACCCCGACCATTTGAATTGTATCCATTATTAGCGCACATCTTTGGTTCGTACGCGATGGTGTCTTACAGGAGATATGAACAAGATTTAAAGCTGGTTTGTGTTTGTTTATTGACTAAATATATATTTGAAAATTATCAGTTGAAACGAAACAACCTTCGCGTTAGTTCCCTGGTAGTCAAAAAACGAACGGGAAGGAAATATGCATATTTTCCGTATTTTTCGCAACTGCTCGGAAAAATGACGCCATACACGAACTTCAATGTGTACAAACTGCCACGAAGACGTACTGAGACAACAGAAGTCGTTTATTACGTCATCGCTCTGAGGGTACGTACACAACGGAGGTCGTGTTTGACGTCATAAGTCTCTGAGATAATTAACTTTCGTAAGCATTGTAGATCGGTAAACATAGCTTGAATTTTGTATGTGCTGCGACCGAAATTTAATGTTCTTTTTGGTCAGACTTATAAAGTACATGTTTAAGGGTTTAATACCGCCGTAGCGGTGTTTGTTGCGTAACCCGATACCGCTGAACGTTGGTTCGTACCGAGTCAAACCACGAGAATGCGCAACATTCGAGGGGTTTGACGAGGTGCTAACCAACGTTCAGCGGTATCGGGTTATGCAATAAACACCAAGACGAAGGTATTAAAGTCGATTCTACCCCGATAATTGAGAAAAATGAGGAAAAAGTGACCTGTTGTTGATTGCCGTTCCTTTTCCCTCCCTCGGGCAGAGTGGGAACTTTTAACCAATCAACGATAAGCTTTGGTCACGTGCAACGCTTGACCCAGATATTTTGAAGCCGAATGACATAATGTCACTATGGCTACCGCTTTGACAGGCTGGGTTGCTGACGACGCTAGCGGGGGAAATGTTGTGAAATCAACCCTTTGGTGACTGTATACGTTCATGACAGCCCAGTTTTCAATATAAAAGGACAGAATATAACCACACTCGCAACATTATCAGGTTAAATCCTTCATTTTGTATGATAACAAGCAAAAGATCACTTCTTCCGGGGGAGGTAAACCTACCAGCCGGCAGCCGATGATGCACTACAGACTCGATGTTGTTTGAAAAGTCATCTCTACTTAACATGTATATTTGCACACGGCACGCACATGCAGGAGGGGTAGAATCTACAACACACCTACCGCAAATTAGAGAATATTTCCAAAAGCTGTTCATAAATCCTTTAAACGTTTTTTTTAAACGTCAAACCTTCAGTTTTTCAAGGTAATTCAAACGCTAAGCTTCCCTTGACAATCGGAATTAAAAAAACATCTTTGGCAACTCACACCACTTTCATTTTTTCACTGATTTGAAATTATTTGATGCAAGCTCATGGAATTTCATTTATGTATACGCTATAAGTGTCCAATAAACTGTACATTGACTAAAGTGTTTTATTGAGCTACCAAAGATACGCTTTTGACATGTCTGATGTTTTCCTGACCCCCGCGCTCACACTAAGAATTAACAACTCGTTGCTTTTGGATCCGTGTAGAATGTTACTTATCTTAAAATACGTTTCATGAAAGGATGTCAGCGATTCTCTTAAGGCATCCCTTTTTATGCTTTCTCTTTTCTTATAAGCGGTTGAATTCGACAAAGAACCATCCAGCAAATGAATCGGTGAACATGAACCAGGCAATATCAGTATTACACTTAACAATCAATCAATCGGTCTCAGAATTAATCAATGTATCAGATTGATATATCGAAATTGATACATTAATTAATTACGTCATCTCGCTTTATTTTTCAGCCCGACGTGATGCGCTTTGTGCGCCGTTGATTGCACAGGCCGGTCCAGCCACCACCGAATTGTACGTTGGCGACCCAGATGACTGTCGACAGATGTACAAATGCCCCAACGTAGCCACACATGACGACTGGCTTCATCGCTGCTTACCAGGTATGCGATTCCAAGCCGGAGAAGAAGGACCGTGTGTACTCGACGATACTAACTGTGCCGGCAATCCAGGGAGGAAATAGTCAAATAAACTCTACTGGTAGTATCGTCTTCCGTGAAAGGAATTGGTTAAGTTTGAGGACAAGATACATGTCAATGGAAGTGGATCAAGTGGAATTTGCGAATTGGTCCTTTCCTGCAATGTGTTCCGATGAATAAATTTGCTTTTCAATACAATGTCCAAATATTAGTTTGGTTTCTCTGATATATGCACTAATTTATACCAAGGCTAAGCTTTTGTCAGTCGTCAACCTAAGGAAATCTCATAGGTTTGGTTTGTTACAACAATTTATGGGGTGTAAAGGTCTAAATGATATACCTCTTTTTAACACAATTAGAAACCTGTCTCCATGGTTATTTTAGACAAGAAGATTTCCCTGTGCCCGTGTGTTTTAGTGTTCATAAATTTATACCAGTATAAATTTAGACAGGTAAAAGCCAAAGACCAGCGCTCAAACATACTTATGTCCAAAGAAGTGTGAATTTGGTAGTTTCATAGAACCATAAAATATTCGCTTTTCAAAAGAAACCGGGTTATTAGGACTACTGTATTATTGAATGTTACAGAAGAATACCTTTTGAAAGCCCGTAACAAAGATCGTTAAATTGTGTGCAATACGACTGTTGTTCTTATATAGATGAGGTTTCCAGATGGTCATTGGTAACTTTCCTAGCTCCCGCCGACCGCTGAATAGCGAGTTTTAATTGGGGAATCCTTTGTCTATTTGTTTACTGACCGAGAACGGACCATAGTTAGTTGCGCAGTACAAGACCGTTGTCGGTGCGTGTGTGGTGCATTTTCAGCTATTTGTTTACTGACTGTCAGACAGAAAACAAAGCAACGTGGGATTCCCTATATAACTCTTCATATGTATATTTTTTGGCGGAAAGTCGGCTAACAGTCTTTCATCCGAGATTGATCTCTTCTTATTTCTCCACCAATCTGAAGGTGAACGCAGAATCACAATAAACTTACGCGGTGTCTCCTTTTAAAAAGTAAACCAAGCAATGAAAAGGTTATCAGTTTCGATGAAGTTTGTCTTTTGTCTAAATAAGTATAAATTTATGGAAATAATATGGAATTACATGAATTGGTCCAAGTGAATTAGTTTGTTGACTGAGCCAGAAGAATTAATTCAATTTCCAAGGTGCGTCCTTATTACCTGAATTTCCTTTACGTCCCCAGTTACCTGAATTTTAAATTAGCTAAACAGGAATACAACTCACTATTAAACCGAACCAACCAGGATTTCGGTACTGAAAGTTTATCTCAAATATCTCTCACTGCTATAATGTCACTTCCCTGACGTCATAACTGGCAGTTGTTCACCTTATATCTTGAAGGTCACCCAACAACACAATCAGCTCACCTTGTCTGTACAGGAATTCTGGGCATACCAAAGTTGATTACTCGCTCCTTTGAGTTGAGTCTTTAAGAATAATGTCAGAGGATCAGGCTGGTGTGGTGGTGCCATAGATGGGTAGGTAAGTCTACATCACAAAGCAATCATCCCAAACACTAAATACCTTTAAGGTGAAAGTGAAAGGTTACGACATATAAAGGCCAGGAGCCTGTTTCACAAAATGTAGATGTATTTTTTGCGTAACTTTCTTATTAACGTATCTCTACAGTATGAGTTGCTAAGACATTTACGTAAAAACTTACGCTACGCCGCTTTGGGTCCCGGACTTCAAGCATGTGGGTGAAATTTTAAAATCCTTTAGGATAATTTCTTCAGTCGGTCTTAAATGAGGCAGGATCGACTGAATCGATTGATTGTTTAGTGTTTTACACCACATTGGTGATTACAGTGCCCGTGTGTTTTAATATTCCTAAATATATTTATATATCCTTGTCAGAAGCGAAATACTCGTCTTTGCGATATGATGCTCCCTTCGGCCATTCAGGTGAAGAACTCACAAATTCTCTTCGCCCCCTCGTTAGTCTGTTTGTATCAGGTATTGAGTGATAGTCAATTTTAAAAATGAGCTGGCATGAGCTGCCAAAATGTTGATATTTTGGCGTTGAAACAGAATGTTAGATTATCGGCTATTTTTCTCAAGACGTATAATTCAGAAGCTTTATAGAGCTTCTAGTCTCGAGAATGTACGATAAAGTAATGTTTTGAACTAACTTTGGCTTAGAATGAATGAATGGTCGTCCCGGGTATTTAAATTTGGTTTAGTTTTCGAACACTATTTCGCTTCGTACAGGCCACATACTGAATGGATTTTCCTCATTCCAACGCCAATCATTTAGTTTTTCGATGCCCTCCAAAGCCTCTTACTGTCGTGACGATCAGAAATTATGAAAAAAGTGGACATTTTGGCAGCTCATGCCACTTTAAGATATACTGTTTGTTTTTTATGTTAAATTTGATATGGGGTTGGTCAAAAACTAGTTCACAAACCTGATATATTTGAAATGAATTATGGGGGTAATCCATGATTCTATGATAGACATATGACATTTAATTGCCGACAGTCGAAACATTTACCGTAAGCCCAAATTAATTACTTAATCTTCAATTATGAATGTCAAGTGGATAAAAAGGCAACGAAAGAAATTCTTCGCTGGTACATGTTTTAAGCAGAAAAGATATAAATTCGAGTCACAGCTTGAATCATTCATTATACTGACTCCAAGATGAAGCCTATTTTGCTGTCTGTCGCTCTGGTGCTATGCTTCATTAAGGATGTAGCCGGCCAATTCAAATTTGGGGAGATGCACAACAATGTGCAGGTATGTACAGCTGACACAGACGGATGGGTGAGAAGGGGTGTACATCTCCGACAGAGAGGAGACTGTGAACAGGGGTACGTCTGTAGCGGAGATCAGATCATACCATTGAGAGACACTTGTCCGGATGGTACTTATTATTCTGTCCACACTGGAGTGTGCAGCTTCCCCAATGTATTTACCCATTATTATGGTTCCTTCAACTGTACAGCAGAGGAAGAAGATCCCAACCTCGACTATCAGTACCTCAAAGGTAATATATCAGTTATGAACAATTTCCTCAATAAATGGAGAACTTCATAATGACTCAATATTTCGACCTTTATTTTGTATACATCAAGATGACGACAAAATATATGCCTAAATATTGAGTCATTATGTAGTTCTACTTGTTTATTACGTGAAACTCATCAGTGGAACGAATGTTTTTTTTTACATCTCAGTTTATCTAATGTAAAGTGCTGTAATGTGGTATGAGCTGTCCGCGTCTAGATTGACCTGAGACAAATGGGACATTGAATAACTAAATCATTCAGGTTAAAATAGGAGACGCGAACTGAAATCGAAGCTTTGCTCGAATGCAGTCAATTCTAACCTCTTAATATGTTCGTGTTTTTTTTTTCGGGTCGTCGAGATTCCCTAGTTTGTGAGGTTAGGGCAAAGATAGTAGATTGGCAAGAGTGGTCACTTCGTCCGCGCCATGATGAATTTGAACTGACACAATTCGATTATTAGGAACCTCCTTTCTCTAGGGGGCGCAGGAAGGTCGAATCGTGTCATAGATCTTTATAGGTGAACACATATAAAGATCTATGAATCGTGTACAGTCGGAACACCCTTCCGCTAGGGGGCCAGAAGAACATGCCGGCAATGCTGATCTACTCTCTGGTTAGGGTCCACAACCACGAAATATCCAGTCTGGGCCTGGATAAAAGTACCCATTGCACGTTTTGCAGTTAGAAGATCGTGAGAAATAACCCAGCTGAAAACGGTTGCATATCTTTTGGTTAGAAAAGCTTACTCAAAAGCGTATATGCTGTTTGGTTTGGCAGACTGGAAAATAACTTGGAAAAGAGGCTGTCCAAATGTTGATGTTTGTGGGATAGAACAAAATTCGGAAATTGTCGGCTATTTTACTCCAGAAGTACAATAAGACGTTTTATTTGTAGACTACCTCACACGTGGAATTCTTTATTCCAGGTCGTATTATATAGTTTCGTGAATGAACGTTATTCAAATAACTGTTTAAAAGTAGCTTAGCCTTAAACTGGATGACCTTTGTCCAGTGGTTATTTCAAATTGTATTTATTCCTACTTTTTGGTTTTGGTTCATGCGGGCCCCAGACTCCATTGGGTATGCTCATTTCGACAGTAATTAGTTAATATTTTGATGAACTTGAAACTATCTGATTCCCTTTACACTCCTATATGACATACACCCAGTTTAATACAACTAGAAACTTGTCCCCATGGTTATCTTAGTCAAGAAAATTTTCTCTTAGTCAAGAAGATTTTATTGTGTATAAAATTATATAACTGTGATATATTTATTTCAAGTTCTGATGGTTGGAATTACAGATCTGTATTAATGTTATACATTTTGTTTACGATTATATTTAATTTAATCGGTGTAATAGACATATTTGTTTGGGATTGTAGAAAAACGCGAGGCAGCTTGCCAAGACCTGATGTCTCGTGGTGATGATCCAGACATGAAGGAACTATATGTCGAGGACCCTGACAACTGTAGAATTATGTTTAAATGTCCTCTGACGGCAGACCATGATGAATGGATTCACTGGTGTCCTCCTGGAATGAGGTTTATTGACGGGGAATTCGGACCGTGTGGACCAGACACTGACGGATGCGGAGTCAGAGGCCGATAAACATCTATTGATCATACATTTTGACCAAATTTACAAATATTTTCTTGTAACAATAATTAATAAAACACTGCAATATAAAGTTGCAATTTTTTGTTTGTTTTTTGTTTAATGTTGCGTAGCATTTTTTTAGAATTATATTCTGAAATGTCGATTGTTTAGGCGTTGTGTTGGTCACTGGATATATGAGCATGTGTAACGAGTTAAAGTGACATGAGCTGCCAAAATGTTGATATTTTGACGTAAAAACAGAATGCTGAAATTATCGACTATTTTTCTCAAGAAGTATAATTCAGAAGCTTTTTAGTGCTTCCAGTCTCGAGAATGTACGATAAAGTATTGTTTTGAACTAACTTTGTCTTAGAATGAATGAATGGTCGTCCCTGTTATTTAAATTTTGTTTACTTTTCGAACACTTTTTAGGTTCGTATAGGCCACACACTGTATGGATTTTCCTCATTCCAACGCTGATCATTTAGTTTTTCGATTGCCTTCAAAGCCCCTTATTGTCGTGACGATCAGAATTTACGAAAAAGGGTTAATTTTGGCAGCGCATGCCACTTTAAAGAAACTGTTTGCTATATATGATGGAGCTCACATTTAATACATTTGTCGCCTTCATAAACTAGTTGAACTCTTTAAGATTTCAACAAACGCAATTTATCCCAGAACTTTTTGTGCATAAAATGCTATTACACAGTGAGATTTGTTCACAGTGAGTTTTTATCACTACAAGAAACTGGATTCCTTAATCCGATAAGCTTCAAAGATAAATCAATGTAACAGAAAACACAAAATTTTAAGCTTCTGTTTCCCAAAAATGTATCGGGTGCCATATAAGTGAAATAATCTTGAATGTGGCGAAAACATCAATCAATCAATCCATCTGGACAAATGTATACATCTGAAACAAAGGTGTGTATCAAGGATATGATGGCCGAGAAGGGACATTGCGTTTTACGGTATGAAAATTCCACAGTAAAACGCGATGGAAATTTCAAAGTAAAACGCGATGGAAATTTCAAAGTAAAACGCGATGGAAATTCCAAAGTAAAACGCGATGGTAAAGCGATGGAAAATCCTTTCCCTCCTCCTTCGTCATTCTAAAGCCTAGCGCAGACGAGAGGCGCCGGCTGAGCTACACGGCACGCGTGGCCAAGGGAGCAGCTACAGATTTCATCGCAGACGATGAGCTCTCGGCTGAGGCAAGTTCCTGGTCACCCAAGTTCACTAAGCTACATAAATACCACTATCTGTGTTACGTAATATTCTAAGTGGTCACATGATTGAATAAGTACGCGCCATTGGACTATCCCTGCTCTCAGCTCAGCCGGCAGCTGACGTTGTGCGCACACGGTGAGATTCTTGCCACGAGAGGCAGAAAATATCAAACATGCTAAATACTTTCCTCACCGCCTCGAGAGGCGAAAATCTCACCAACATTTACGCGCACACGGGGGAAATGCGGGTGGTCTAAATGTTCTTATGCTGGTTGGAAAGACTGGATTTCTGATTCAAACCCTTACAATTTGTACACTGAAATTGAATTAATTTACAAAAGATATGCATTAGAATAGAAATCGCTCACAGTCCAAAAGACATCCGTTTGTGCAAAGCTTTATATATATTATAAATACGAAAATAAATGTTATTGACTGCATCATTTGGCTTAATAGAAAATTAACATACAGACGATTATTTTCTGACAGTTTATTTTTGTGGAAAAAACATAAATAGTGATTTATACGTGTATCTGATAAACCACATATTGAACGCAGATTATCCTCTTCAAGAAGAACTATGCAGATCATGTCCAGCAATGATCAGCAACATCCCATACATGATCAGATCATAGGCCTATAAGGTAGTCACCACGTCGTGGATTACTCGAATAATGTCATTCTGTTATACTACGAGAATTTCACCGAATCAATATTTAAGTAACTAATGACACATTTTCAGTTAGACATTTTAAGACATGAAATCACAGAAATGTTCTTGTTATTACAAATCCGTTTTTCAGTAAATGCAATGATAACCGATTACACTTTTTCGTTTGTCAAAGTGTATGATACAATCTTATACGGAAAAGGGGTATAATACCAGATTATCTGGTTCTTCTTAAATGATATCATCGGGTGGTACAGGTTCGAAATTATTTGTTTAGGTCATCAAACTTAATGCCTCTGTGGCTCACTTAGTCAGAGTGATAGTCCGACACAGGCCTCCCATCGATGCTGCGCGGGTTCAAATCCCACTCACACCGCATAAAAATTGAAAAAGTTTGGAGTGGATTTTTCACTCGAGCGGCGTATGTTGGAGAGTTGCCAGGTAGTCGCCGAAGGTCGGGGGTTTCCTTTGGGCAAAGAGACCGAATTCCTTTTTCCTTTTTATGCTATAGCCTACCCTCAAGCAAGAAGGGAATACATGTATACACAACCTTTCGTGACGACAGAATTCTGAAATACACAAAGCGCTTTCCTTTTTATTTACAAGACACGGCAGATAAAATGATAATCGATCAATAAAAATAGTTTTCATATGCCGTTTGCGTATATGTCATCAAAGACGTCGGAATTGAGAAAAGCGTCGGCTTAAAAGCAGCCTTGACTCTGAGTCTGCACCTGGTTTGAGAAATTTCATTAAGATCCTTTAAGCTTTCTTCAAAGACGTGTTATTTGCAGATCGGTTTTAGAGGCGATGTTTAGCCATGCACATATAGGTTCTAAATACTGTCAACAGCTCTGTAATTACGAAAAGAGTTAAAATAAAAGTTCCTAATGGCGTGTAAACTCCATGTGCGACCCAAAAAGGATGTTTACGGGGATTATTGCCGCTGTGCTTTTAACTTAGATGTGTTAGATTTTGGTTGTATATTAGGCAAAGTTATAGCGCTAAACGCCCTCATAAAGCGATATCCGGCTGACAAAGTCGGGAAGACAAGGACATAATATCAAGAAACAAACATGAAGAGCTCTTCCATTTTCTTCTTGGTTATACTTTATCAACTGGGGTTATGCATAATAGCTCAGTCACAATGCCCTGAAATGGACAAGACTAAGTACGTTCGTCGAGGCGAATATGTTCGAAGTAAGGATGACTGTTTTCAAGGATATCGCTGTTTCAGAGCAGAATTGGTCCCCTACAACCAAGCGTGTGCGAACAACAGTTTTTATTCCCTGAGCACAGGGGTCTGTACTTTCGAAGGGAAATCTATAAGCTTACATTTCGGTGTTAGCAGCTGTGAGGATGAAAGTAAGAAATTTGACTTAGATCGGCTAGCAGGTAAGGACTTTATATTAATATTTCGATACAATAGAAAACAGATAGTCTCCACCCTTAAAAGAAGGTGGGAAGACAGCTCAATATGATATTAACTGTCTGTATATTTTAATGTTTTATTTTATTTTTATTGTTTTTCTTTTGGCCGGGGCGGGGGGGGGGGGGGGGGGGGGACTCATGCACCGTACGCAAAAGAAACTGTCTTAAATTTGTGTTGACACCAACCCCTTCGATCAAGATGGAACTCGAGCGTGAAATTCTGATGGACTATACTTTGGCAGCAATGTAGGTTGATTTCGATGCTAGAAATCTCTTGATGAAATTCGTTGAGTTTCCTCAATAGTATTTTCGCTTATTTTTCGTTCTGTTATTGTAATTTTGAGAGGGGATGCATGCATGGGGTGTCTTTAAACATTGTCACACATGAAATTCCTCCATCAATTGACCGATTGTTTGATGACGTCACTTGGAATTTACGCGCAAAGCATTTCGGGGGATTGAGGGATGTTAACATAGTTTTTAAATATGGCGGAAGAAAAAATACTGTGTCGAGAAAAGACGTAAAAGGCGTAAAATTAACAGAAAAATGTGTGGATAAAAACAGGTTATGTCATCAATGTTTTCCAAAAAAAATGACATCTGCCAATAAACAAGATGGTAAACTGAGGTACATTTTACCAAGAAAGCTTTGCGTAAATCTATATGTGACGTGATCAGGCTCGGCGGTAATTCTCGGTGATAATATTCGGTCTCTTTCTAATGGGCCTGAAACCTTATGACGTCACTCGAAAAATTATGGGATATTTGAGCGATCTTGTTTGAAGTGACTGTTTAGCTACAATGCCTTGTGGTGACACGCATGACTACACTTATATTTTCTGTGGACAATAAATTCCGTTTTGATCCCTCAGTATGCACCGATATCGTTATTGAGCAATCTGTGTATTGGTAGGTAATTCCTGAATAAGAAAGTCACGAGCTTCGTAAAGCCCGCATCTGGGGGCCGTTTCACGAAGCCGTCGCAAAGTGCGATCAATCGCAGTTGCCATGACGTCGTATCTCTTCACTATGGTATCCATTGGCAACTATGCGTCCTTTGCGATGCGACTGCTTTTTGAAACGAGCCCCAGGTCTCTTATCCAAATCAACAAAAATACTAATTTAATTAAATGCATAAAGTTTATAACGTTATTATACTTTCAAGAGTTTCTGCTGTCGTCGACAGTTTTTCGTATTGGGGTTTATCACATCACCAAGGCTTTTCTCTGCTTCCGTTTCAGCGAAACGTGAAGAGGTATGTAGTCGTTTTGAGATAGACGATGCCTTGAATAAGACAAACAACCAACATTTGTACGCTGGGGATCCCGAAAGCTGCGTTGGTTATTTTAACTGTAGGGCAGAGCTCCACGACGATTTCTATTTGATATGTCACAGAGGGACCCAGTTCTTTGATGACAGAGGTCGGTGTGATTGGCCGGACCCAACAAAACCAGCCTGCAAACGGGCATTAGGAGACTAAATCGAAATGTATGTTTGTTCCATTATGTTAACTTTAAAACACGCTATTTTTAATCCACAAATATCCATGGATTGTACGATGTATAGTTTGTAATTACAATAATGTGAATGAACATAACATGGTTGGTGTTTTGCTGTATATTTCGTCATGGAAACCTGTATGTTTTTTTTATATTCCGGTGCAAGAAGAATAGATTGATGTTTTACGCCACACACAAACGTATTTCCTGAATTTTTTGATATTGACTGCAGACCATGTAAAGAAGTAGACTGGATTCAGCACCAGGAGGAAACCAGGAACGTTACGCTGGTTGGCAATGTTTGCGAGACAAGAAAATATTTACACCACCGGCGCATTCACTTAAGATAATTGTCTTGTCTGGAGAAGACACTGGTGGGTTACCTTGTAAACCTCCAGGATCATGTAATCAAATTATTTGTTTGGAATGAGCGGGATAAGTTAGATCAGGCGGTGAACAGTCATGACAAACTGTTTCGGCAGTCAAAGACAAACGCTTTTGATTTTATCCACACCTGACTCTGTCTCACATCCCTAGGAAACAGCTAATGGAACCATAACACATGATAAATAGACAAAAATTACAACATTATCGGGCGATTTGCAACATTACCGGTTGTTGTAACGTTGTCGGGCAAGTGTTGATACAGTATCCGCTCTGGTGATACATAATTCGAAATTACTAGTGTCGGTTGAAACAAGCCTCCAGAAGAGAGATTTTGTTGGGGAAAGATTTGTCAATAAACATTCCACTTTCATACCCGGACGCTATACATAGATATACCATAAGCCAACGATTGATTAGTTGATTGATTTATTGATTGATTGGTGTTTTTACGCTGCACTCAATATTATTTCACTTGTATGGCGCGGCGTTGCCAGGTTTAGTGAGGGAAGAAACTGGACTCATTGCCCAGAAGAAACCCCCGACCTTCGGTGAGCACCTGGCAACTCTTCCACATACGACGATCAAGTGACAAATCCACTCACAAATTTGATGGAAGGTCTGTGTTGGTACTGAGGGAAGATCGCTCTAATCCACTGCACCACCGAAGCCCTCCATAAGCCAACGAGGATGACAAGCTGATCCTCAAAATTAACCAAAATATGCGATTGGGCCATCTTCTGGATTGATTGATTGATTGTTTGGTGTTTTACAAGATTATTTCACTTATATGGCGGCGGCGTGGCCAGTTTTATTGTGGGATGAAACCGGGCTCTTTGCCCGGAGGAAACCCACGACCTTCCGCTGGTAACTGGCAACCATCCCACATAGGTCATTCGAGTGAAAAGCCAGTCAGAAAATTTTCCAATTTTTTTTTGGACTGAGTGGGATTCGAACCCGCGACCCATTGGTGGAAGGCTGTTCGGATTGAGCGTCCAACGCTCTACCTACTGAGCCACGGAGGACCCCCATTTTCTGGAGAAATGGTGCGAAAGAGAATGGCATGATAAATAACCTCAAGTCTGGAGAAGATATGGTTGTTAGGTATACCAACTCTATTGTAGTTTTATCATCTATTATCATCTATGAAAAAACTATAGGTATGGATCAAATGAACAAGTTTTATTGACTCGTTGAATGACATACAATACAAAATAAATAAAGCATATAGAAACGAAAATCTCCTTTTTTAGGATTAATCTCATTCAGGCTTATAATGCAAAAATTAGATATTAGAGCTTGCAAAAGTCTTGGACCATAAAACTCTGGTGTGTATTGTTGACTTTGCTGATTGTCGGAGGATGAACTTGTTTTTTGTTGGCACACCTCGGGTGGAGAAACACGGGGAATAACCCATAAGCAAAGCAGACCTCTTCAGTAAAAGCAGCCAGCAAGGGTAAAACTCAGTCAGTGGTGGGAGTGATCCCTCTGTATACAAAGAGAAGAAATCAAAGGTTATTTGAAACAAATAGATGAGGTTCAGTGGATGCAGTTTGTATCAGTTGAATAAATTGCTGTGACTTGTTAGAGATGGCTACTATACATAAAATGCAGGTGGCCATGTATTTTAAGCAAATGGTAAACTCGATGAGAGATTAGTTGCAATTAAAATAATGTTACATGCAGGACAATGAAATCTGTTTTTATTTTATTCAAGCTGTCCATTGGTTCATAATTAATATCCAAGCAAGCTTTGGTCCATACGATATCGTCCAGCGAGGCTTATGACCGTCTAGTCGTGGAACCAAGTCTGTCTAATGCAAAGGGTTTTCTAATCGATCTATAAGTAAAGTGGTTGTCAGGTAGCAACGTTAAGCCATTTGGGGAAGTTGCACTCCATGTATGGTCTTCAACCTAATGAAACCCCCAACGCCGTAAACGAAATCATATTGAAGGCGGAATTAAACATTAAAAAACACCTGTGTATATCACCCAACAACAATCAATATTTACTGGTGCAAAAAAAGACGAAATGCTAACTGAGACATTTACCTTAACGATCATTCATTTACTTCTGATAATAATATATACATTTATACTGAATAATCAGCGTGGTGCAATATCACGGAGACATTTCTCCCGATGAGATTGAGATCCCATTATTGCTTACCGCTTCCAGTACTTCATTAAGAAGAAGAAAAAAACGGCCCATAGACCTTGAGTTAAAGTGGTATAAGCTACCAAAATTCGTATTTTTTTTTTATAGATTCCGAATGTCAAGAAAAGTTCAGCGTTTAAATAGATTGATTGGGTTTTGCGCCCCACATAAGATGATCTCACTTATATGGCGACGTTGCCAGGTTTAGTATGAGGAAGTCGGACTCTTTGCCGAAGGAAACCCCACACCTTCTGTGAATACCTGACAACTCTTTCACATATGCCGATCAGTGGAAATTTTTATTTGGTCTAAGTAGGATTTGAACCCGTGCTGAATCGATAGGAGGCCTGTGTCGGACTGAGGGCCTATCACTCTAACCGACAGGGCAGCAGAGGTCCCTAAGCGTTTGGTTGATTTATTGATTGATTGAAGTTGTACGCCACACTCAAGACTATTTCACTTATATGGCGGCGTTGCCAGGACACCGCGTTTGAAGTACCTTTAAAAACAGAAGTATTGAGTTAGTAACCCATATGAACCAAAGATGTGTGCTAACAACTGACAAAATTAAAATAGCAGGACCCTGTTTCACAAAGCGGCGTAGCGTAAGTTTTCACGTAACTGCCATGGCAACCCATACTGTATACATTAGTCTAAATGTTACGCAAAAAATTCATTTATGCCGTTTAGTGAAACGGGCTCCAGGCATGTATGAGTACATTTTTCCGGATTCTTATAAAACTACATAAACGTGCATCTTAAAGATTGGTATCAGAAGAAAGCCCTTCTTTGTACTTCTTTACAAAAATGAGCAACAATAAGCTCATTATGGTTCAGTGAAAATTTTCCTCATATTTAGCAGCCAATTGACTGATTGCTTGATGACGTCACTTGGAATTTACGCGCAAAGCATTTCGGGGGATTGAGGTATGTTAACATAATTTTAAAATATGGCGGAAGAAATAAAACTATATCGAGAAGAAGACGTAAAAGGCGTAACGTTACCAGAAAAATGTGTGGATATAAACAGGTTATGTCATCAATGTTTTCCAAAAAAGTGACTTCTTGCTAAGTACCAATAAACAAAAATGGCGGACTGAGGTACATTTTACCCAGAAAGCTTTGCGTAAATCTATGTGACGTCATCAGGCTCGACGGTAATTGCAACTTGACATTATTAAAAGAAACAACTAAATGGATGGCGAAGAGCTCTCTGAAAGATGTTGGAAAAATAATAAGTTGACTGCGCAAGGCCTTTGAGGAGATACATGACAATATAAAGTAACATCATTTGTACCAGATTGGACAAAACACTAACAGAGGAACAGCAGTCGATTTTAGATTGATTGATTGTTTGCCGTTTTACGCCGCGCTGAAGATTTTATATGGCGGCGTTGCCAGTTTTATTGTGGGAGGAAACCGGGCTCTATGCCCGGAGGAAACCAACGACCTTCCGTTGGTAACTGGCAACCATCCCACATAGGTCGTCGATTTTAGAAACATTCACAGATACATTTACCATTAAGCGCAAATGATGCTAATTAAATCCTCTGGTTTTTTTAATCCTGTAGGCTACTTTAAAGGCCCACTTGCAGTCGTAACCTGTTGGACATTTGTTAAGAAAACCAATTTACTCCAGCTTACTACAACTAAATACACTAAGATTAAACATAGGACACATAAAACATGTTCAAGTAGGTATAGAATGTATAAATGGGAGTGAAAAACAGACGAAGAATTGAAGCCAGATTACAACAACAACGATCCGTGTTGGTTAACTTAAAACGTTGGATTGCCTTTTTGTCTGTGGTTTACACTCTAAAATTTATCGGTGGGCTTTTCGAGTCCCTCTTACCCGATGGTCATTCTGTATTTCTAAAATTAGTCCGGTTAGATCCCTCCTACGAATCAAAACATTAGGGCACTTGTGCGCATGTTCAGGCTCGGAGTTTGCGGGTACTTGATAAATTTAATTTTCAATTTCAAATTAAAAATACTAATTGATATTAAAACTTTAAATTTTTGGTAAAAATAGAAAGTAGCTAACTTCTTCTGGCTGGGAAAAATACAGAAAACCGCCCACTGTCTTTTGTGTAAATAGTATTATGGATTTTCGCGGCAAGTGTACACCCATGCTCTGTAACGGGTAAAGTATGTTTACTATATTCACATAAAGTGTGCAACAAAACAGGGCAAACTGACATTACCACCAGGGGTCACCACTACTACGTGAAGTATTAGAAATGTCAAAAACTATTTACATGAGGGGAGTACTGTGATGAAATGTGCAACAAGACAAGCGGAATTGACATGTCACCACTAGACTTTACACAGACGGTATCACCACTACTCCAAGTATTAGAAATGTCAAAAACTGTTTACATGGGGTTTTCACTTGTGTTTAGCAGCATTAATCAAGGTTTTACAGGGTCCACCTTTAGCAGTATGTACAGGAGAACAGCTACACACGTTAATCACGCAATCCCTGAAAACATGGAGTCGATATAGACGTAAATGTACAAAGTGTTTCTCCAATCAAATCATTTTCACTATATAATACTTCTTATAAAAAAAACTTTAGCAGTATATAACATCTTTAAAATAAATTTGATGGGCAATGTCAAGAAATTACACATCACTTATTTCTTTATAGAAACTAAGGAGGATCTTCTGAAAACGTTGAGGTAAAAGTAATTAATTAAAAAGCCCAAGGTTATGGAAAACTTCATTGTTGACAACTGTAGGGTAGTGAGTTTGGAAGTTGGAATTAAACAGAACAAACAGATACATGAAAGTAGATTTTTGATGTAAAATCATGCAGAGTATATAATATTATTGAAAATACAACAGATTACATACATCTGGTTGATATACTACAAAATTAAGAAAACCAGATTGGTTGATTCATGTTTTACGCCGCACTCAAGATTTCTTCACTTATATGTTGGTTTTGCCAGGTTAATTGGGTGGGTTAGGGGTGGGGGTGGGGGGGTGGGGGGGGGGGGTGGGGGGGGGGGGCAAGAATCTTTACAAACTGAGTGGAATTCAAACCTGTGGCCATCGCTGGAGTCAGACATAGATACTATCGCTCTGCTGACCACTAAGGCTCCTCACAAAAAACATAATATAAACCCCAAAATCAATATGGATCTTTAGACATAACTAAATTATCAACGTCATTACTTATCTTTACATATGAGATATCAGACATAGCCCATTGATAACATCATCAAATTCCAATACTTCATAATCTCAAAAAATGGGCTCTAAATACAATATTGGAGTTATTTTTTATTAATTTATTATGCATACCATTCAAATACACACAATGGAATTAATTGAAAGGTTTACTGGGCCATCAAAACACCTGACGGGAGCCAATAAAGACAGGGGTTAGCTGAGCCCCAAGAAGATCTGAGGCTGGAGTAATTCCATAAATTTTTCGGACGACAGATTTTGGTAGCTCCGTTAGCCTTTTCAATAAAAGCCTACACTCAATTCTAAGAATAGTAAAGAGCAGTATATATCCACCACAAGTGCCCTGGTTTATTGGTTCATAGAGAATATACCACTAACATGATGGCATTACTAGGAACAGTGGGTGAGAAATGTCACCTCAGTGTCCACATTACCGAACATATGTGCTAAAGAATTAAGAAACCTATCACAAACACCCACCTACACCAAGCCTTGCGTCTACTTACTTTAGGGTCACTTTGGTGTCATTTGGTAAAAAATATACATTAGAAATAACGCATTTTGTTTAGACTTAGACGTACCAGTTATTGAGAGATAGAGGTTTCTGTAGAACGAACTTGCCAAGGAAACACACATGCTTAAAACTTGTCATCTGGAGAGGTTTTTTTTTTTTTAAATTTGATCTACAATCAAAAGTTTCCAGACAATTTTGCCATAAATTGATCTGCCAAATTAAGACAGTGCAACATAAGCCTTAAAAAATGTTTCTAAGGTTGTGTTCATTTTCAAACACAATACAGCCGAAAAAATATCACAATTTGATGTATCATAGAGTTAACAAGTACATGTAGTTCAGCCAACCAGGGGGTAGCAGTAATAGTTTCACACTATGAGTTAGAACATAAATGACTACTCACTACATGTATATATTTTTTGTTTTGTTCAAGGTTTTGTTTACCTCTCGATTTTTAATATAAACATAATTTTTTTCTTTACTGTAATTGTGAACCTATACAGTAGCAATATCCTGCTCACTGACTATATAAACCGAGGATGAATCAAATTTTCTAGATTAGCTAACACAAACCATTGCAGACAGACACTAAGATAAACAACCATAGACGTTATTCTATGAATGTTAAACTTTAACATAGAAACCACCATATACACCACAGTGCTGACAATACAGTACTTCAAAGTATGAAAGGACTAAACACAGCACCACTCAAACATAGATGCACTGTCCAGAACCTACCCTGACGACTGAGAGTGACCGCTCTGTGTAAGAAGACTCTGGTCAGAATCCGTGGAAAGTGTTAGCCCCACCCCTTGACCTCCAGTCTCCTTGGCAACACCCCCAGCCGCGGTGTACATGCTGGGATTTAATTTTTCTTGCTTTCTGTCCAAATCAACAGGAAAACTCAAAGATTGATTGATTGTTTGGTGTTTTACGCCGCGTTCAAGATTATTTCGCTTATTTGGCGGCGTTGCCAGTTTTATTGTGGGAGGAAACCGGGCTCTATGCCCGCAGGAAACCCACGACCTTCCATTGATAACTGACAACGATCCCACATAAGGAAAACTCAAAGAACTTTCTATTCAGAGAATCACTTTCTCAAATGCCTTCAGATATTGGAAATAAAGACAGTTTGTTATGTTCTATTTAATCTCCATATCTGAAGTACACCAGAGCTGTGCATAGAAGTGAATATCTCTTAGAACAAATATAGTAGAAAAAAGTTACCCCCCCCAATGAATCCCTCATATTCAGAATACATGTACAAGCTATAACTTAAAATAGGACAGCTCAAGCAATTCTCAAAATCACAGACATGCGACATCCACATAATCAGTATCAATATCAGAAGGAATGCTTTTGTTTCCCTAATTGTTAGCTCCGATATGTAGCGTTAATGTGTGGCCATAGGGCTGGAGCTCATTAGAGTATTCTACAATTACTTATTTGTTTGCTGTTTCATAGTGAAAATAATAAGACCATTTTAACAAAGCTTACAATAACATTAGAAGAGAACGCCTTGACCATCTACTAACAGTTTGCAGTATCAACAATATATTGAACTGTTCAACTTTTAATTGAGAGCTTTCTTTGTTCTATTTCTTGGAAAAATAGTCCTCTTATTTTCCAAGTATATATGGAGTGTCTACCATCTCACATATTCATATTACATGTAGCTAGTAAGATATAAAACTCACTTTCTGCTTTCCTCGTATTCTATCTGTTGTTTCATAAACATGGCATTCTTTAATAGATCCTGGATATTCTGGAAATGAACTGTACTGCCATGCATACTTTTAACAGCACTGTGAAAATAAACACAAAATCTCATTGAACCAAAGGAATAAAATAAAAGTCAAGTGAAACCAAGAAAAAAACTTCTAAAAGACAAAAGTGCAGGACAATACAATCCCCATTCATGTTAACACAACTGACAATCCTTCCCTCGATGGGCAGCCACCAGTTGAAATCCCGGTTTCTGGGTGGATTTTCAGGTTTCCAATTGTGGAATGGTTTACAGGCAATAGTAGAAGGTCAGAAGTTTCTTCTGAGTACAAAGACGGTCTAGTTTCCTTAACACTCAACCTGGCAACCCTACCTTATAACTTGAAGTTATTTTGAGTGTGGCGTAAAACATAAATCAAAGAAACGAGTAGACAGTCCTATTTAATTTAAAGGGGCATGAGCTGCCAAAATGTTGATATTTTGACGTTGAAACAGAATGTTGAAATTATTGGCTATTTTTCTCAAGACGTATAATTCAGAAGTTGTTTAGTGCTTCTAGTCTCATAAATGTACGATAAAGTATTGTTTTGAACTAACTTTGGCTTAGAATGAATGAATGGTCGTCCCGGTTATTTAAATCTTGTTTACTTTTCAAACACGTTTTCTATACTATATAGATTTTCTTCATTCCAACGCCAATCATTTAGTTTTTGGATGGCCCTCAAAGCCTCTTACTGTCGTGACAAACAGAAATTATGAAAAAAAGTGTGAATTTTGGCAGCTCATGCCACTTTAACGAGTTTGCTTGTAAATATATAATTGTCTTACTTGGAAGCGTATTCAGTATCAAAACAGGCTCCTTGTACACTCTGCTGTATGTCTTGAACTTCATGCTGAAAACAAAAATACCAGAAAAAAAAAATTGAGCTGGAGGAGAATTCAAGTAATTTCAAGGAAAGTATTTTACCCTTAAAACTTGCACTGAAATTGTAATTAATAGATAATAAGTAACGTTACAAAGACAAAAAATTAAAAATTACAACCATAGCTGCCACAAAACTGTAAATGTGGATCCCAATAGGATGAAAAGGGCAAACAAAGTACATGTATATAGCTAAGGATATTAACTAGATAATCCTCATGTAATTATTCAAAGACTTAAAATATATTTTTAACTTTTTTAATCTAATTTAAATTCGTTCATAACGCTATATAAAATACCTTTTCCAATCTTACTTTTCGTTTTTCTTTATGAACAACTTACCTTTTGGTCAACTAATTGGGGTAAAGATTTGCGGACATGTTCTTGAATGCGAAAAAATGCAAGTGAGGGTTCATTCGCTACGATATTCAAACTCTCTGATATCTTGTCTGAAACTGAGAAGGATTTCAAAAATAAAAAAGACTTGAAACTACTAAGATTGAATTTCTAACACCCATGGTTTTTGTAAAATGGAACTGAAGAGAGGTCATTACGTCGAAATGGCTCTCATTACATACTAAATAATGACTAAATGGATATTTTATCTTTGAAAACAGCCCAATTTACATAATGATTGGTTGTGATAGCCTGTTCTTACTGTTGTTCTAAAACTATGGAAACGAAACCAGTATATAGTATCAATGCATAACAAAACAAACGTTGTTACCAGTTGGTTCCCAGCATTTCAGTATATGGAATGACTATGACCAACAACGACACTAGGATAAACTAAACCATAGACTGTGTTTATCAGATTCCGCCATAAACAGTAGTCTTGATACCAAGCTTTCTGTTATTTAACCCTCCAACCCCACCATCCCCATCTGCAAGAGTTTTGATATCTAACAAAATACGCCTGGAAACTGGCCTTGAATTGACTGTGTAATCAAGACCAGTACAAAAGTAACATGCTCAACGGAAAATTAAACAAACCATGGTCACTGTCCAGACCAATCATTCAGCCAATAAAGTTGGTTATAAGTTTACAACCATTGTCTTTGTGTTTTTACCGTACAATTATGCTTTTAGCACATGAATAGCTTTAGCTATCATATCTTTAGCAAACAATCTTTTTTAAGTTAACTTCGTCTTCTTTTAATTTTGTTGATAATATTAATATAGCGTGTCATTTATCCAGCCATGTATCCGACCACTGTTTGCCATTTTACAAATATATCTGTCCAAAATAAAAAAACCTTACTGAACCCTATCGATATAGGCACTTGATTTTTTTATTCTTTACGGTAATACCTGAGTTAATTAGAGGACTATGCATGTTGCCAAATCCTCGATAACAAAAAGGTTCTGAATGAGATTTAAACTTTCAACACATCTCAGTCCAGGGAGATGATTGACCAGCAGTTAATCCTTGAATGTTTTACAAGCTCTTTCTTGAATTAAGATGAGAATTTGCACTCTTCTACTTTTTTCCAGCACTTGAATTAACTCAGACATTACCGTACTTACCTTTCCGTGTTTTATGTTCTAGCTCAGTGTCCGTTCTCTCAGCTCCTGTCCACTGGGAAGTTCCAGTGGAACGAGAGTATAAAAAGTCACTTCCTATAACAAATATATATAAGTGTCAATGCCAGTAATATATAACATTGAAGTAAAAACTGGGTGATCAACTCGACCAGGGATAGGCTTGTTAATGTTATAAATTCACCAAAAGTGAATTCCTTACATCTGCCTCCTTGTTCAATAATCTGATATTCACTATGTCGTCAGAACTGAAGCAAATGTCAGAATGGAGATAACGATTCGGATTTAAATTATTGAATTAGGCTTGTTATCTGGTTAAGACCGGGTAATAATATTAATAATGTTAATTATTACTAGTTCAATTTACCTAACTTATGTAACTAATATCACCATAACTGGCATAAGTTCGGTAAATTGAACTAAATTATTAGGTATTTAACGAACACTCAGTTTTCGTCATATTAAAAGCAGCAACCTGCTGCTAAATTACCTTGCATCTTATTTTCCAGAAACGGTAAGTAACCTAAACCATGGTCCATGCAGTAGAGAATCTAAGGAATGTAGTTAATCAGTGGAATCAGTTTTCTCCTGACAAATATTAACGCAAAAACATGACGTTAAACTGTCAATTCTCATGGATTTTGACAGGAAGGGAGTTAACTCTGCAAGTCTCGATTAAAACACGCGTGGGCTCGAGACTTCATCCAACCAGCTCCTTTTACAACATCAACGCAAATTTAAGAAGCTGAATTTTGTGTATTTTTACTTCGATAACAAAAGAAAACTAAAAGGTAGATAATTAAGCTTGCGGACCCTCACGTATGGCTAATCCAGTAGTTTCTAACTATGCCAAACGAATGGCTAGACTTGCTGCTCGAATTTTTGTTGAAGTACCGAAACCTACAAATTCCAAATCGATGAAGGTGGTGAAAGTTTTCAGTGAACAACCCTTAGATAAGAATCAAGAAATGATGGATTATTACCCAAAACATCACGAGACAGACTTATTCATGAGAAAAATCAGGTATCATGGACTTTTCAGAGACGAACATCTGGACTTTAAAGAAGAAATGTATAGATTAAAAGTTCTTAGGGGAAAGGGAAAACCAAAAAGAGGGGAAGGTAAAAGAGCTTCTATGAGGGATACTTAAGTGAAATGAACTCTGGTCTCCTGCTAACTTCACTGCAAGTAATGAAATACCACAGATATTTCAGTCAGATGATGAGATATTGGGAATATTTGACAACCTGCTGACTGTATGAGATCATATAGAGGACGTGTGCTATTACTTTTATAAGATTCATCAGATGGCTGTGTGTTTTTACTCTGATTAGCATATTATTAACTAGTGTGATTATTTCATAGGAAAGTTATTACAAAAACCACATGTTGAATCAACTCAATGTATTCTGTATGACTGTTGTCAAAATGTTCATGGTTATGCGTGTATGATATCCAGGCAATAACAATGTCAGCGGACTTGGAGTGTGATAACTTGACAAGTGGCTGTCATTAAACATATGGTGACCTATACCAGAAATTAAAATCAGAGGATAGGGTATCCAAATCCCAATTTCCTCACAATTTCCCTTAAAAAGTGTGTTGGTTGTTCATTCCCAATAGAAATGTGCCAATGGTGAAAGACAAAGAGTAAAGGGAAAATGTAATAAAGTATCAAAATTGCTGGAATGAATTGTTTATATTTTTATTGTTTCACTTGAATATGCATGCAACTGAAGAATTATACAGAATATGGGTATAAAAAGTACATATTATGCAGATACCGCATGTATTATAAAGGAGATGGGAATGAAAGAAATAAGTCAATACAATACAGGCATGGTAAATTGTCCTTTCCAACGGTACCAAATCCATGTCTCCATCGCTTCGCATCGATGCAAGGTCTGTTTGGGACTGAGAGACGATCACTCACCGAGGTCTCAATGAAGAATCAAAGACAAAATAACAAGATAACCGCGGATCTCCGTAAGCCCTAATGTTAAATGAATGGCTGGTCAGTGAAATTGATACCCTAATCTAAAATTAGAAGTCATCCTAGTCTTAAAGTCCAGATGTCACCTCTAAGGCCTAAAGTCGCCATTTTTATTAAAAAGAATCCACTGGAGTGGGGTGGAGAGTTCACCTCGGAGGTCAACTGATCATGTGACTTAATCATTCGACAACATCATGAAATTCATCTTGGCATTTACTCGCTTTTTTATTCATCTCCTACACATAGCTAGGGATATCGTGAGTCACATCCAACATTTCAAACACTGGTAACAATTTAAGACACCCGTGGAGCTTATCACAGTGGCCAGTTCAATGACTGAGCGTCACCGATTTCGTCAAAATGCAACTATTTCGGGAAATTGCCTCCCCCGTTTTAGTTACTTGCTGAAAGTTTCTTTTAATTCCAAGTAAATACTCACGTAGAGTGTAATGCCAGGATTACATGTATTTAACTATTATAATTTTCTTATAGCTTTAAAAGTTTAAAAATGTTACCCAACCTGACATGTGAAAACCCCTGCGCTATGTCCGGTAAAGGCGTACGAGGTCTATCATAGACACGTCTATAATGGAGATCTCGCAAGAATAAGATTGAGTTGGACTCCCTAAACTCGGGTCTCGCGTGATCTCACGTGATTTTGGCCAAACTTGAAAGGAGATTATTGTACTGATTCTGTCACAAAGTCAAATTGCTATGGTTACCAGTCCTTATTTGTTTTAGTTCTCACATTCACCAATTGTTCTAAGTTTTCAAACCCATCAAGTGATGTGCCTCCCAGAGTGAGCAATTTGATCCACAGTTGGGGTTCTCACAATGATTGTTCTGGTAATCACAGTTATCAGTTAAAGTGGCATGAGCTGCCAAAATGTTGATATTTTGATGTTAAGGCAGAATGTTGAAATTGTTGGCTATTTTTCTCAAGATGTATAATTCAGAACCTTTTTAGGGCTTCTAGCCTCGAAAATGTACGATAAAGTATTGTGTTGAACTAACTTTGGCTTAGAATGAATGGTCGTCCCGGTTATTTAAATTTTGTTTACTTTTCGAAGATGTTTTTGGTTTGTACAAGCTGCATACTGTATGGATTTTCCTCATTCCAACGCCAATCATTTAATTGTTTGGCCTTCAAAGTCACTTACTGTCGTGACGATCAGAAATTATGAAAAAAGTGTGAATTTTGGCAGCTCATGCCACTTTAAGTTCCAGCTATGGATGTTTGTGGTTCTCAGACATCAAATCTTCTAGTTTTCTAAAACAAACAAATGTTTTAACTCTCACAGTCATCATACTGACGTATGCAGTCTTCAACTGTGCAGGCACAAGATTTTCGCCTGGATTGTGGCCAATGTTGGGTGTATAGGCCTATACCATGGCAACATGACGGAAGAGGAAAAACGGATGGAAATATTTGCTGTCTTGAAATACACAATTGAAATACATGGATGTATAAAAACGCACAAAATTCATACACAGACACGCATGCGTATACACATTAATATGAATTGTCGCTAAAAGACGATAGCTATCTAATAATATTGTAAAATATCAAGATCGAAAAGGCCATAGATATATCTTTTAATATATTGTTATTGTAAGATATCTAAAGAAAAGACGTTCTAAGGGGAGATTACTCTCAAGCTAGAGATTTCAACAGTACCCAGCCCAGAATCATCTGTAGGGCATCATTTTCAGGGCTTTGACCTACATCACTTTCAGGGCTGTCTCGGCGCGCGCATTTTTAACATAAGCAAATATCAAAAAGCGTAACTTGTTTCACAATTGAAATAAGATCAATATAACCCATTTTTAGACATTTTTGGACTGGTGTTTTATAATGGTAATGATGACTGCATCGCGTGTGTGGATAGCTTCAGTTAAAATATCTGCTCTCAAAACGGAATAAAGATTTCCTTGAAAATATAACTGCCCTCTATGTAGGACGTATTAGTAGCTAAAAAAAAGGATTAAGAAGTAATCGAGAATTTGTTGCGCATACAATAATGTAATCAGATATTTTTTGCGATATTTAAAGAGAAATATTCTGTTTTAGAAATAAAAATCTAACAAGTTGATGGATACCGGTAAGTTTTTTTCAGTTGATCACACTTACAAAAGTGTATTGATGGCTTTTTTTTGTGATGAGAATCTCCAAAAATGAGGTATAGCCCCTCAAGTGACGAACAGCCCCACAGGTGATGTTGGGCCCAAGAGTGTATCTGGGGGTAAGTTAATGAATCAGATTAGGCTATTTAGGTTGATAACACTTACAAAAGTGTATAGATGGCTTTTTTAGTGATGGGAATCTCTAAACCTGAGGTATAGCCCCTCAAGTGACGAACAGCCCCACAGGTGATGTTGGGCCAAAGAGTGCATCTGGGGGTAAGTTGATGGACACCAATAAGCTATTTAGGTTGATAACACTTACAAAAGTGTATGGCTGGCTTTTTTTAGTGATGAGAATCTCCAAAAATGAGGTATAGCCCCTCAAGTGACGAACAGCCCCACAGGTGATGTTGGGCCCAAGAGTGCATCTGGGGGTAAGTTAATGAATCAGATTAAGCTATTTAGGTTGATAACACTTACAAAAGTGTATTGATGGCTTTTTTTAGTGATGGGAATCTCTAAAACTGAGGTTTAGCCCCTCAAGTGACGAACAGCCCCACAGGTGATGTTGGGCCTAAGAGTGCATCTGGGGGTAAGTTTATGGATACCAATAAGTTTTTTCAGTTGATCACACTTACAAAAGTGTATTGATGGCTTTTTTAGTGATGAGAATCTCCAAAAAGGAGGTATAGCCCCTCAAGTGACGAACAGCCCCACAGGTGATGTTGGGCCCAAGAGTGTATCTGGGGGTAAGTTAATGAATCAGATTAAGCTATTTAGGTTGATAACACTTACAAAAGTGTATAGATGGCTTTTTTAGTGATGGGAATCTCTAAAACTGAGGTATAGCCCCTCAAGTGACGAACAGCCCCACAGGTGATGTGGGGCCAAAGAGTGCATCTGGGGGTAAGTTGATGGATACCAATAAGCTTTTTCAGTTGATCACACTTACAAAAGTGTATTGGTGGCTTTTTTTAGTGATGGGAATCTCTAAAACTGAGGTATAGCCCCTCAAGTGACGAACAGCCCCACAGGTGATGTTGGGCCTAAGAGTGCATCTGGGGGTAAGTTGATTGATACCAATAAGCTTTTTCAGTTGATCACACTTACAAAAGTGTATTGATGGCTTTTTTAGTGATGAGAATCTCCAAAAAGGAGGTATAGCCCCTCAAGTGACGAACAGCCCCACAGGTGATGTTGGGCCCAAGAGTGTATCTGGGGGTAAGTTAATGAATCAGATTAAGCTATTTAGGTTGATAACACTTACAAAAGTGTATAGATGGCTTTTTTAGTGATGGGAATCTCTAAAACTGAGGTATAGCCCCTCAAGTGACGAACAGCCCCACAGGTGATGTTGGGCCAAAGAGTGCATCTGGGGGTAAGTTGATGGACACCAATAAGCTATTTAGGTTGATAACACTTACAAAAGTGTATTGATGGCTTTTTTTAGTGATGGGAATCTCTAAAACTGAGGTTTAGCCCCTCAAGTGACGAACAGCCCCACAGGTGATGTTGGGCCCAAGAGTGTATCTGGGGGTAAGTTAATGAATCAGATTAAGCTATTTAGGTTGATAACACTTACAAAAGTGTATTGATGGCTTTTTTTAGTGATGGGAATCTCTAAAACTGAGGTATAGCCCCTCAAGTGACGAACAGCCCCACAGGTGATGTTGGGCCAAAGCGTGCATCTGGGGGTAAGTTGATGGATACCAATAAGCTTTTTCAGTTGATCACACTTACAAAAGTGTATTGGTGGCTTTTTTTAGTGATGGGAATCTCTAAAACTGAGGTATAGCCCCTCAAGTGACGAACAGCCCCACAGGTGATGTTGGGCCTAAGAGTGCATCTGGGGTAAGTTGATTGATACCAATAAGCTTTTTCAGTTGATCACACTTACAAAAGTGTATTGATGGCTTTTTTAGTGATGAGAATCTCCAAAAAGGAGGTATAGCCCCTCAAGTGACGAACAGCCCCACAGGTGATGTTGGGCCCAAGAGTGTATCTGGGGGTAAGTTAATGAATCAGATTAAGCTATTTAGGTTGATAACACTTACAAAAGTGTATAGATGGCTTTTTTAGTGATGGGAATCTCTAAAACTGAGGTATAGCCCCTCAAGTGACGAACAGCCCCACAGGTGATGTTGGGCCAAAGAGTGCATCTGGGGGTAAGTTGATGGATACCAATAAGCTTTTTAAGTTGATAAACACTTACAAAAGTGTATTGGTGGCTTTTTTTAGTGATGGGAATCTCTAAAACTGAGGTATAGCCCCTCAAGTGACGAACAGCCCCACAGGTGATGTTGGGCCTAAGAGTGCATCTGGGGGTAAGTTGATTGATACCAATAAGCTTTTTCAGTTGATCACACTTACAAAAGTGTATTGATGGCTTTTTTAGTGATGAGAATCTCCAAAAAGGAGGTATAGCCCCTCAAGTGACGAACAGCCCCACAGGTGATGTTGGGCCCAAGAGTGCATCTGAGGGTAAGTTGATGGACACCAATAAGCTATTTAGGTTGATAACACTTACAAAAGTGTATTGATGGCTTTTTTTAGTGATGGGAATCTCTAAAACTGAGGTTTAGCCCCTCAAGTGACGAACAGCCCCACAGGTGATGTTGGGCCTAAGAGTGCATCTGGGGGTAAGTTGATTGATACCAATAAGCTTGTTCAGTTGATCACACTTACAAAAGTGTATTGATGGCTTTTTTAGTGATGAGAATCTCCAAAAAGGAGGTATAGCCCCTCAAGTGACGAACAGCCCCACAGGTGATGTTGGGCCCAAGAGTGCATCTGAGGGTAAGTTGATGGACACCAATAAGCTATTTAGGTTGATAACACTTACAAAAGTGTATTGATGGCTTTTTTTAGTGATGGGAATCTCTAAAACTGAGGTATAGCCCCTCAAGTGACGAACAGCCCCACAGGTGATGTTGGGCCAAAGCGTGCATCTGGGGGTAAGTTGATGGATACCAATAAGCTTTTTCAGTTGATCACACTTACAAAAGTGTATTGGTGGCTTTTTTTAGTGATGGGAATCTCTAAAACTGAGGTATAGCCCCTCAAGTGACGAACAGCCCCACAGGTGATGTTGGGCCTAAGAGTGCATCTGGGGGTAAGTTGATTGATACCAATAAGCTTTTTCAGTTGATCACACTTACAAAAGTGTATTGATGGCTTTTTTAGTGATGAGAATCTCCAAAAAGGAGGTATAGCCCCTCAAGTGACGAACAGCCCCACAGGTGATGTTGGGCCCAAAAGTGCATATGGAGGTAAGTTGAGGGGCTAAACCTGAGTTTAAGAGATTCCCATAACTAAAAAAAGCCATCCATACACTTGTGTAAGTGTTATCAACCTAAATAGCTTATTGGTGTCCATCAACTTACCCCCAGATGCACTCTTGGGCCCAGCATCACCTGTGGGGCTGTTTGTCACTTGAGGGGCTATACCTCAAATTAAGAGATTCACATCACTAAAAAAAGTCATCCATACACTTCTGTAAGTGTTATCAACCTAAATCGCTTAAATGTATCCATTAACTTACTTCCATATGCACTCTTGGGCCCAACATCACCTGTGGGGCTGTTTGTCACTTGAGGGGGCTATACCTCAAATTTAGAGATTCACATCACTAAAAAAAGCCATCCATACACTTCTGTAAGTGTTATCAACCTAAATAGCTTATTGGTGTCCATCAACTTACCCCCAGATGCACCCTGGGTCTCAACATCACCTGTGGGGCTGTTCGTCACTTGTAGGGCTATACATCATTTTTGGAGATTATCATCACTACAAAAAGTCATCATTACACTTTTGTTATTGTACTAAACTAAAAAAACTCCATGGTATACATTAATTTACCCCCAGATGCACCCTGGGGACCAACATCACCTGTGGGGCTGTTCGTCACTTGAGGGGCTATACCTCAAATTTAGAGATTCACATCACTAAAAAAAGCCATCCATACACTTTTGTAAGTGTTATCAACCTAAATAGCTTATTGGTGTCCATCAACTTACCCCCAGATGCACTCTTAGACCCAACATCACCTGTGGGGCTGTTCGTCACTTGAGGGGCTATACCTCAGTTTTAGAGATTCCCATCACTAAAAAAAGCCATCAATACACTTTTGTAAGTGTTATCAACCTAAATAGCTTATTGGTGTCCATCAACTTAGCTCCAGATGCACTCTTGGGCCCAACATCACCTGTGGGGCTGTTCGTCACTTGTGGGGATATACCTCAGTTTTAGAGATTCTCATCACTAAAAAAGCCATCAATACACTTTTGTAAGTGTTATCAACCTAAATAGCTTAATTGTGTCCATTAACTTACCCCCATATGCACTCTTGGGCCCAACATCACCTGTGGGGCTGTTCGTCACTTGTGGGGCTATACCTCGTTTTTGGAGATTCTCATCACTACAAAAAGCCATCATTATACTTTTGCAAGTGTGATCAAGTGAAAAAGCTCAATGGTAACTATTAATTTACCCCCAGATACACCCTGGGTCTCAACATCACCTGTGGGGCTGTTCGTCACTTGTGGGGCTATACCTCGTTTTTGGAGATTCTCATCAATACAAAAAGCCATCATTATACTTTTGCAAGTGTGATCAAGTGAAAAAGCTCACTGGTATCTATTAATTTACCCCCAGATGCACTCTTGGGCCCAACATCACCTGTGGGACTGTTCGTCAATTGTAGGGCTATACCTCGTTTTTGAATATTCTCATCAACACAAAAAGCCACCAATACACTTTTGTAGGTGTGGTCAAGTGAAAAAGCTCACTGGTATCCATTAAATTACCCCCAGGTGCACTATGGGGACCAACATCACCTGTGGGGCTGTTCATCACTTGTAGGGCTATACCTCATTTTTGAAGATTCTCATCACTACAAAAAGCCATCCATACACTTTTGTCAGTGTTATCAACCTAAATCGCTTAATTGTATTCATTAACTTACTTCCATATGCACTCTTGGGCCCAACATCACCTGTGGGGCTGTTCGTCACTTGAGGGGCTATACCTCAAATTTAGAGATTCACATCACTAAAAAAAGCCATCCATACACTTTTGTAAGTGTTATCAACCTAAATAGCTTATTGGTGTCCATCAACTTACCCCCAGATGCACTCTTAGACCCAACATCACCTGTGGGGCTGTTCGTCACTTGAGGGGCTATACCTCAGTTTTAGAGATTCCCATCACTAAAAAAAGCCATCAATACACTTTTGTAAGTGTTATCAACTGAAATAGCTTAATTGTATCCATTAACTTACCCCCATATGCACTCTTGGGCCCAACATCCCCTGTGGGGCTGTTCGTCACTTGTGGGGCTATACCTCGTTTTTGGAGATTCTCATCACTACAAAAAGCCATCATTATACTTTTGCAAGTGTGATCAAGTGAAAAAGCTCACTGGTAACTATTAATTTACCCCCCAGATACACCCTGGGTCTCAACATCACCTGTGGGGCTGTTCGTCACTTGTGGGGCTATACCTCGTTTTTGGAGATTCTCATCAATACAAAAAGCCATCATTATACTTTTGCAAGTGTGATCAAGTGAAAAAGCTCACTGGTATCTATTAATTTACCCCCATATGCACTCTTGGGCCCAACATCACCTGTGGGGCTGTTCGTCAATTGTAGGGCTATACCTCGTTTTTGGAGATTCTCATCAACACAAAAAGCCACCAATACACTTTTGTAGGTGTGGTCAAGTGAAAAAGCTCACTGGTATCCATTAAATTACCCCCAGGTGCACTATGGGGCCCAACATCACCTGTGGGGCTGTTTGTCACTCTTGGGGCTCTTCGTCACTTGTTATCTCATTTTGGCAGATTCTCATCATTGAAAAACAGTCCATATTGCCAACATACCATTGATAGTGTCATTTAAGCGTCTGTGACAATTGGTTATTTGTATTCATGTAAAACAGAGTATATTTTTAGAAAACATTGTAAATACATATGTAACAATGCTAGCAATCTCATGTTAAATAAGATAAGGCTGTCATTCTTTAATTTTTTTGACCTTTTGTCATGCCAGAGTTATGTCCCTTACCCCCATTTCGTAGTCCCGGAAACGCTGTACTGTCGTAGTTTCCAGAAAACTATTTTCGTTTTTGCCATGTTATTAAGGAGATGTTGGATATCAGGTTCGTACATATATATTCATAAACCTCTGTACTCTCAAGCTAGACATATGTCAAGTTGTGGTTAAGGTTAATTCTTTCTTTTAAATGTGTATTTGATTAGCCGTCACGGTAATTGAACTTCTCGTAATGTAAACAGTAATCTAACGGACCGTTGTTGCTTTACATTTATGTAAATTTGACTTGTAAGTTCTTGTGGTGCTCTAACTTCTAAGATTACGAGTATTTTTGGTAATTAACAGCTATTGTGTAGCAGAAAAGGTTACTAGAAATATATATTTTGTTAAACGACTTATTTCAGTCGAGTTGTGTAATACTGAGTGGTATACCAGTTAACCCTTTGTGCTGCTAGCCTGAGTGTCAGTCTGACGTTCCAGACTTAGGAGGTTGGTACATTTTATTTGCCACAGCATGTAAATATTTGTTTTGGTACGTTTGTGGTAAATCTATGCTAGTTTTTGACAACATACCTATATACATATATCACGTGACATTGGTCTGTTTTTATTCGGTAATGTACAAGTACCCATGGTTCGAACCAGCCTTATGTTGGGCATATATTCCAAGGCATTTGCAGTAGGCATATTTGTGTTAGTCGTTACACCGTGGTAGTTATGTTACTGTACATTTTAAGGCTCGGGATGATGTTTAGCTGTCAGGAATATTTTACATATAAGTTTTATGTGAAGGTTCAGTATTAACTAGATATTGTATGTAGCTAACATGTATGTGTTGCCTTGATGATGACTAATTTGCATTTTTCACATTTACTAGTCAATTCGATAACAACGTAGGATCATTTGCATTTAGTATTAACCTTGCCACTATTAATTAATTAATTTTCTCGTCAGTAGATAGCATTTTCAAAGTTCGATGATCGAGTAGCACCTTTATAGTATTTCATGATTATTGGCTTGTTTCTTACTTTTTTACTTGCCTATTTCTCTTAGATGTTTAGATACTGTTTGTTGATAGTTAATTGACCTATATTCATTTTAGCTGATTAGGCTAGTTATTACAAGTAGGTTGGTTGTTCATAACCAGGTTAGTTCATAGTTCTTTGAGTATTGTTTAATCTTACGGTTCCCATATATAGTTCCTGGTTCTGATTAACAGATGTTAATGCTCACAATCTAGGCCTAATTAAGTATAAATGCAGGGATTCTAGATCCCATCACATTTCTGAATATTGTTTACCATTCTGATATTCAGGTGTGACCTGTGCGATGACGTGTCAATCTGTATTAGCCAACCATGTTCCAGTATTTCAGTCTTCTGTGTAATGCAGGTGCGAGTCTTTACGACATTACTATTTAAGTATTTGCTAGTCAGACTTATATGGTAACGATATGTAAAATTAGTCTAAGCCAATTAAATATGGTTAATTGTTCTGATGTATTGTTCGTAAACCTGATAATGTCATACAAGTTATGCTTTCAAAATTTATGATAATAACAACAGAACAAAACAGTAAAAGTTTAAGAATATTATTTCTAATGAGATAACAAGATTGTCTAAGGAAATACTATAATATGTTTATTTTCTATTTTCTTCAGATGTGTTAGCTATACATCTAGTTGGCCACCTTAGTTACCACTAGAGTAACTACCATTTTAAAATCATTGCATTCATCATAGCCTTTTCCGTAGACAAAAACTCTGTATTATTAAGAAGTTCAAGGACGAAGTAAACATATTGAACCAAATTATGTTTGTTGGAGTTAGTCTTGTCTACATTTTTGGTGTCAGAAGTGGGATGATGAATAGCAATATGGTGGTCAACTATGTATAGTCTAACTGTGTGTTCCGGGGCCTACTGATACTCAGACGCAATCCTTCCAGAGACGACCTGTAAGTTTACAGCCATTTAAACAATTTGGTACAGAAGGACGTTTAATCGGAAAAATATATTTAAAATGGCAGATGCCGAGGTGTTAGCCTTAAAGGCAAAGCTAGCAGAAATGGAACTAGCACAGTCAAATGACCAAGAGACAATAAAACAGTTACGTAACAAATCACAACAAACTGTGGTCGTAATACCTAAAGAAAGGAAACTGCGTCGTTTCTCAGGGGATACCCCCGTTGATGAGTGGATTGAGGATGCTAGGGCGTCCATTCGAAGTCAATCCTTAAGCGGCACTGAAGCCGTAGATTTTCTTAAATCTAAATTAGATGGTCGAGCTCGTACTGAAATGAAATGTAGGCTCAGTTGTACTGAGGAAGATATTTATACTTCTTTGCGCCAATTTTTTGGTGAACGGTTTAGTGGCTCTCAGTTGCTTACTGCGTTTTGCAACCGCCAACAGCATGAGCATGAGTCTTTGTATGATTTTTCACATGCACTTGTTCAATTTTTGGATAGATTAAACCGCGTTGACCCTGAGCGAATTCAAAATAGGGATATAATGCTCCGTGAACAATTTAGAGAACATGTTAGAGATGGGCGACTCAGGTGGGAATTAAAGAAAGAAGTAAAACACAATCGGGATATCTCTTTCCTAGAGATTAGGGAAATAGCTATGCAGTATTGTATCGAAATTGAAGTTGGGATCCCTGAGCAACAGCAACGAAAAGCAAGAAGCTCAGAAATGAGTACATATGTTGAGGACATTCCTGTACCTTTTGACCTGGAACCTATGCAAATGCAAATCAATACAGATGTTGCCCACAACCATGAAAATTTGCTCACCGAGCTCCAACAACAACAGCAGCATATTGTGGCACAGCTTAAGCGACAAGGTGAAATCCTTGCTCAGTTGTCTTCGACCAATACACAGACGGAGACGAAATGTTTCTTTTGTCAAAAAGCTGGACATTTCAAGGCTGATTGCCGATCATACAAGCGGTGGCTGGAAAGGAAGCAACGCCAAGATGCCAGCCAAGCCCATTTAAACAACTAGGTCCTTCTGTCAGGAGCGAGACAGTGGGACAATCAGCCAGCTCCAAAAGTGAATGGTACAACAGGACAGTCGGCAAAGCACCCTTTGTCACTGCTAGCTTTGGTGGGATAAGAGTTGAATGTTTAGTTGATACTGGATCCATGGTAACGACGGTTACTGAAAGCTTTTTCAACAATCATCTTAAAGACAGAGTCGGAGAACTTTGTAAAACAAAGAACTGGTTAACAGTTCGAGCCGCCAATAATACAGAAGTGCCATATATTGGATATCTGGAAGTAGACATAGAAGTTGATGGGCAGTTGATACCTAATCGGGGCGTTTTAGTCATGAAAGACAACATGGAACACAGGAAGAAGATCCTACCTGGATTACTTGGCACTAATGTACTTCAATTTCTCCCGAAATACTCAGGAATGTTTCCTGCTAATGAAACCATATATTCTTCAGGATTTGTTCGGATAGCTGAAGAAACAGTAATACCACCAGAATGTGAAATAGATGTGAGGGCAAGCGGAAAAGTTTGCGGACATTGTGCCATTATAGAACCTCTATCAACTCCTCTTCCTGGGAATTTGCAAGTTAGCAGAACATTGGTAGACTCCACACTACCTAGTTTCTATGTTAGGGTCGTCAATTTCAGCAAAAACACTGTCACATTAAAGGCTAAAACTCGCTTAGGAACCATCAAGCAGACAGAAATCGAGAGTGACGGTGTTGATATCAATATATCAAGTACAGAAATTTTTATTTCAAGACAGACAGTAAATTTAAAAGACACCAACACACAGCAACTTTCCAATGTTCATCAAAGCAGCAATGAAGGAAACAGTCTTCCTCAAGGGCTAGATTTGTCAAATTTAAAAGGGACACCTACAGAACTGGAACGAGCAAAGTCACTTTTTGTCAGATATTCTTCGGTTTTTGCCAACAGTGAGGATGACTTAGGACATTGTGATGTCATCAAGCACACCATACCAACCACTGATCATCAACCAGTCAAGCAGCCGTATAGACGCATAGCCCCTAATCAAATCGGAGAAGTGAAAGAACATCTTCAACAGCTTTTGAAGAAAGGTATCATACGACCAAGTACCAGCGACTATTCAAGTCCAATAGTTCTCGTCCGAAAGAAATCCGGTGACCTTAGAGTATGTGTGGACTACAGATTATTAAATGCCCAGACCAGAAGGGACGCATATCCTCTCCCCAGGATCGAAGAAACGATGGATGCTCTATCTGGATCACAGTTATTTTCCACTATGGATATGAAATCAGCATATTATCAAGTAGAGGTCGAAGAGGATGACAAACGAAAGACGGCATTCACGACTCCCCTAGGGTTATATGAATTCAACAGAATGCCTTTTGGTCTCTCGAACGCGCCCGCTACTTATCAAAGGCTTATGCACCATGTCATGAGAGATGAATTATTTAACTCTGTTGTTGTTTACCTTGATGACCTTTTGTGTTATTCTCGGACATTAGACGAACACTTACAGCGGTTGGAAGTAGTTTTCCAGAAACTACAAGATTTTGGTCTGAAGCTAGAACCCGAAAAATGTCATTTTTTCCAGTGTGAAGTAGTATACTTAGGTCATCGAATCTCAGGAGCTGGTATTCAAACTGACCCTGGAAAAACATCAGCCGTTACCAATTGGCCCACACCAACAACAGTTAAAGAACTCCGGTCATTCCTGGGTTTCGCGAGTTACTACCGCCGATTTGTCGAAGGTTTTGCGAAGATCGCTACACCTCTACACCAGCTTGCATCAGAATGCATTAAGACCAATGGAAACAAGAACGTCAAGTCAAGGAGCATTGGATTAGGGTCAAAGTGGAACCAACAATGTCAAGATGCTTTCGGCAAACTGAAGTTGAAACTTGTAAACGCACCTATCCTGGGCTATGCCGATTTTACTCTGCCTTTCATCCTTGAGACTGACGCTTCCAACCAGGGACTCGGGGCTGTATTGTCACAGCGTCAAGGAAACAAATTGCGAGTTATATCCTACGCCAGCCGTGGACTGAGAGGTAGCGAAAAGAATATGGAAAACTATAGCAGCAAGAAGCTTGAACTACTAGCATTAAAATGGGCCGTAACGGAAAAGTTCCGGGATTATCTGCTAGGTTCCAAATTCACCATATTCACCGATAATAATCCCTTGACTTACCTTCAAACCAAATCCAAATTGCCTGCCATTGAGCAGCGTTGGGCGTCTGCCTTAGCGTCTTTTGATTTTGATATTAAATACAGACCCGGGCGCCATAACCTCAATGCCGATGCTCTCTCAAGGATAGACCACAACAGGGATGAAGTCACTGATCAGTTATCGACAATCATACAGTCCAGTCCAGTTCCTCAGGAAGTTGCCGAAAAAGTAACAGAAGAATGTCCCAAACAAGTTCTGATAAATGTTATATCTACATTCCCAGTATTTGGTGAAGGTAAACTCGCCGAGTTGCAACATAAAGATTCTGGGACAGGAACTATTTTGAAATATATGAAGCTTGGTCGGAAACCATCCAAGGAAGAACGTTCGACGATGTCCAGAGAAACCTTAATCCTTTTGAAACAATGGAACAAACTAGCAATTAAAGGCAACGTGCTGCTTCGAGAAATCATTGATCAAGTAAAGGGTGAAGTTCAACAGGTTGTAGTCCCTGAATGCCTCCGGGATGAGATTCTTCGTCGCCTCCATGACAACATGGGTCACCAAGGACTGGAAAGGACAGAACTTTTGGTCAGATCACGCTTTTATTGGCCGGGCCTGCATTCATCGATACTTACCTGGATAGATCAATGCTCCCGATGTACACTATCAAAGATGCCATACGTACCCATCCATACTCCGCTGGGGAAAATTTCAGCATCCAGACCTCTTGAAATCTTGGCCATAGATTTCACCCTCCTTGAACCGTCATCCAATGGCTTGGAAGATGTGTTGGTGATCACTGACGTCTTCACCAAGTTCAGTGTTGCTTGTGCTACCCGTAACCAGACGGCAGAAACTGTGGCACGAGTATTAGTAAACGAGTGGTTTCTGCGGTATGGACCACCTCAGAGGATTCACAGTGACCGTGGACGCAATTTTGAGTCAGAGGTGATCTCAGCCTTATGTAAGTTTTATGAGATCACCAAATCACGGACCACGGCTTATCATCCTCAAGGCAACGGTCAAGTGGAACGCTTCAACCGAACTCTTCATGACTTACTACGTTCCTTGCCCCCGGAGAAGAAGAGGCGCTGGCACGAGCATTTGTGTGAAGTTGTGCATGCATATAACGTTACCCCTCACTCAGTCACTGGGTTTTCTCCGTTCTACCTCATGTTTGGCAGGGATGCAAAATTGCCAATCGATTTGATCATGGACTTATCCGGTGAATCACCTTCTACCGAAAACAACTTTCGTCCGGACGATTGGGTTGCAAAACACCAAGAGCGGCTACAAGACGCTTTCTCACTTGCTAACAAACGTTTTGAACAGTCAGCTGAGACCAGAAAGAAGTATTTTGATAAGAGGACAAAGGAGTACCCTTTGGCCGTAGGCACTAGAGTTTTCCTTAGGAATCGAGTTCGTGGCAGGAACAAGATTCAGGATGCATGGAGCAACAGGGTGTATAAGGTTGTCAGGAAACTTGGTGACAATGATGTATACGAGGTCGAGCCAGCAGATGGTTTCGGTGAGCCAAGAACCGTTAACCGAAGTGAGCTCCGGATAAACGCTCAACCTGATACTGTTACAGCACCACCTGTACGTCGGGTAATAAGAAGAAAACCACCTTCTCCAGAGAGACCAGAACGATCCTCGGATAGTGACTCAGACACTTCTGGAAGTGATGATTTTCAGATGGTGTCTATACCCACACTTAGACCGCAGATCACTACAACAGATGTTCAAGAGACTCCGTATATAACCCGACGATCAACAAGATCTACGGCCGGGTCACATAGGAACCCGTACCGTCTTCCGACAGCTGTAGCGTCTAGCTTTAATTAGCATAACAGTAGATAACTTTTTTGTATATACTAGTACTATTTTTTGTACGAGGACGTCCAATCGAATGTGGGCGTGGATGTAACAATGCTAGCAATCTCATGTTAAATAAGATAAGGCTGTCATTCTTTAATTTTTTTGACCTTTTGTCATGCCAGAGTTATGTCCCTTACCCCCATTTCGTAGTCCCGGAAACGCTGTACTGTCGTAGTTTCCAGAAAACTATTTTCGTTTTTGCCATGTTATTAAGGAGATGTTGGATATCAGGTTCGTACATATATATTCATAAACCTCTGTACTCTCAAGCTAGACATATGTCAAGTTGTGGTTAAGGTTAATTCTTTCTTTTAAATGTGTATTTGATTAGCCGTCACGGTAATTGAACTTCTCGTAATGTAAACAGTAATCTAACGGACCGTTGTTGCTTTACATTTATGTAAATTTGACTTGTAAGTTCTTGTGGTGCTCTAACTTCTAAGATTACGAGTATTTTTGGTAATTAACAGCTATTGTGTAGCAGAAAAGGTTACTAGAAATATATATTTTGTTAAACGACTTATTTCAGTCGAGTTGTGTAATACTGAGTGGTATACCAGTTAACCCTTTGTGCTGCTAGCCTGAGTGTCAGTCTGACGTTCCAGACTTAGGAGGTTGGTACATTTTATTTGCCACAGCATGTAAATATTTGTTTTGGTACGTTTGTGGTAAATCTATGCTAGTTTTTGACAACATACCTATATACATATATCACGTGACATTGGTCTGTTTTTATTCGGTAATGTACAAGTACCCATGGTTCGAACCAGCCTTATGTTGGGCATATATTCCAAGGCATTTGCAGTAGGCATATTTGTGTTAGTCGTTACACCGTGGTAGTTATGTTACTGTACATTTTAAGGCTCGGGATGATGTTTAGCTGTCAGGAATATTTTACATATAAGTTTTATGTGAAGGTTCAGTATTAACTAGATATTGTATGTAGCTAACATGTATGTGTTGCCTTGATGATGACTAATTTGCATTTTTCACATTTACTAGTCAATTCGATAACAACGTAGGATCATTTGCATTTAGTATTAACCTTGCCACTATTAATTAATTAATTTTCTCGTCAGTAGATAGCATTTTCAAAGTTCGATGATCGAGTAGCACCTTTATAGTATTTCATGATTATTGGCTTGTTTCTTACTTTTTTACTTGCCTATTTCTCTTAGATGTTTAGATACTGTTTGTTGATAGTTAATTGACCTATATTCATTTTAGCTGATTAGGCTAGTTATTACAAGTAGGTTGGTTGTTCATAACCAGGTTAGTTCATAGTTCTTTGAGTATTGTTTAATCTTACGGTTCCCATATATAGTTCCTGGTTCTGATTAACAGATGTTAATGCTCACAATCTAGGCCTAATTAAGTATAAATGCAGGGATTCTAGATCCCATCACATTTCTGAATATTGTTTACCATTCTGATATTCAGGTGTGACCTGTGCGATGACGTGTCAATCTGTATTAGCCAACCATGTTCCAGTATTTCAGTCTTCTGTGTAATGCAGGTGCGAGTCTTTACGACATTACTATTTAAGTATTTGCTAGTCAGACTTATATGGTAACGATATGTAAAATTAGTCTAAGCCAATTAAATATGGTTAATTGTTCTGATGTATTGTTCGTAAACCTGATAATGTCATACAAGTTATGCTTTCAAAATTTATGATAATAACAACAGAACAAAACAGTAAAAGTTTAAGAATATTATTTCTAATGAGATAACAAGATTGTCTAAGGAAATACTATAATATGTTTATTTTCTATTTTCTTCAGATGTGTTAGCTATACATCTAGTTGGCCACCTTAGTTACCACTAGAGTAACTACCATTTTAAAATCATTGCATTCATCATAGCCTTTTCCGTAGACAAAAACTCTGTATTATTAAGAAGTTCAAGGACGAAGTAAACATATTGAACCAAATTATGTTTGTTGGAGTTAGTCTTGTCTACACATATAAGCCCTTTTCGAGTTTGACTGAAATCATACGATAGAATTCGTGCTTGGAGGTATTTGCCACCAGGTATGCATTTGAACAGTCGTTTGCCTGTCCGTGTATGGTTCATTTCCATAGAAAAGCTGACAAAATTTATTGAAGTGATTTATCATTCCTTCTTTCGTATTAAACGTATCAATTGGTCTTTTAAAACTTATTGCAGTTTTTAAACTGATTTTTGAATTTATTTGATAATTGTTTTACTTAAAAGTGTGATTATTATGATAGATCTACATCCTTGAGAATCTATCGATTCATGCTATGCTGTTGCATATGCAAATAAAAATAAAATATCATGTTTTAGTGGTTGAGTTTTTTCCTACAAAGGGTAAATAAAATTGCCGACGTATTCAATCACTAAATGCAAACTCAAAAAGATTAAAAAAAGAAAATTGCAAAATATATTTATTTTATCAGGAGAAAGAGATGAGAAAGATTAGTAATGTTCCCCTTCGTACTTAAAACAGGTCCTAGTTTTCGCATTTTCCGCCCTGAAAATGATGACCCCCTCGGATGATCCTGTGGTAGACCCTAGCGTACAGGTAAATGTACGAGTCAGCCCCAGAAGTGATGTGAGAGCGCCCTGAAAATGATGGCCCCACAGATGATCCTGTGGTAGACCCTACTCAATCGATGCAATGACTACAGTCTGAAACTTCGGGAATTTACGTACGTGAAATACCCTCTGGTAGACTGCATGTCATTTTGAATATGGCGACCACATAGGTAGCCGTGAAGCGTACAAATTCCAAATCCTCTTGAGGGCTCCACAACAGTGTCCCCGTGATAATGTAAGGGACCGAAACACTCGGTTTGTTAACTTTCAGCCTCGATCAGTTATATAAGTGAAGCATTGGAGGATTCCTGATATGAACCGAAACTGCGTCTGTCTACAACATGTGGTTTACCGGTCTAAATAGAATATATAAACAAATATCTTTCTAAATGATATTATCATTTAATAAATTTATAATTATTATTTCGTCTGTTATAAAACATTTTAATATTAACTTTCGACGCCATTTTTATTCAGCCCAAAAATACGGTGATTTACCGTATAAAAAGCGCAGACTGTCCGAGGCCAGTCGGAACTCCCTTCGGCTATCTTCGCTCGCTACCGTTCGGCTTTGACACGCCTCGGGCACACTCGGAACATACTTCGGCTATCTTCGCTCGCTACCGGTCGGCTTAAATCCCCGAAGTTTCAGAGTGGCCTCGGGCAGTTTTTTATACGGTAAATCACCGTATTTTGGGTCTGAATAAAAATGGGGTCAAAAGTTAATATCAAAATGTTTTACTATAGACAAAAACAGAAAATGAAAATAATTATGAATTTATTAAATGCTAATATCATTTAGAAAGATATTTGTTTATATATTTTATTTAGCCCGGTAAACCACATGTTGTAGACAGACGCAGTTTCGGTACATATCAGGAATCTTCAAATACTTCAATTATATAACTGATCGAGGCTGAAAGTTAACAGGCCGAGTGTTTCAGTCCCTTACATTATCACGGGGACACTTTTGTGCGGCCCTCAAGAGGATTTGGAAATTGTACGCTTCACGGCTACCTATTTGGTCGCCATATTCAAAATGACCTGCAGTCTATCAGAGGGTATTTCCAGTCGGAACTCCCTTCGGCTATCTTCGCTCGCTACCGGTCGGCTTATTTCACGCACGTAAATCCCCGATGTTCCAGAGTGGGACACACTCTGAAACTTCGGGGATTTACGTGCGTGAAATACCCACTCTGAAACTTCGGGGATTTACGTGCGTGAAATACCCTCTGATAGACTGCAGGTCATTTTAAATGTGGCGACCAAAAAGGTAGCCGTGTAACGTACAATTTCCATATCCTCTTCAGGGCCCATCGAAAGTGTCCTCGTGATAATGTAAGGGACCGAAATACTCTGTTTGTTAACTTTCAGGCGCGATCAGTTTTATAATTGAAGTATTGGAGGATTCCTGGAATGTACCGAAACTGCGTCTCTTCTTTGCGTTACACAACATGTGCTTTACCGGGCTAAATATATTATATAAACAAATATCTTTCTAAATGATATTAGCATTTAATAAATTTATAATTATTTTTATTTTCTTTTTTCGTCTGTAGTAAAACATTTTGATATTTACTTTCGACGCCATTTTTATTCAGCCCAAAAATACGGTGATTTACCGTATAAAAGGCGCAGACTGTCCGAGGCGTGTCAAAGCCGACCGGTAGCGAGCGAAGATAGCCGAAGGATGTTCCGAGTGTGAAATACCCTCACTCGGAACATCCTTCGGCTATCTTCGCTCGCTACCGGTCGGCTTTGACACGCCTCGGACAGTCTGCGCTTTTTATACGGCAAATCACCGTATTTTTGGGCTGAATAAAAATGGCGTCGAAAGTAAATATCAAAATGTTTTACTAAAGACGAAAAAATAAAATAAAAATAATTATAAATTTATTAAATGCTAATATCATTTAGAAAGATATTTGTTTATATATTATATTTAGCCCGGTAAATCACATGTTGTGTTACGCAAAGAAGAGACGCAGTTTCGGTACATTCCAGGAATCCTCCAATACTTCAGTTATAAAACTGATTGCGCCTGAAAGTTAACAAACAGAGTATTTTGGTCCCTTACATTATCTCGAGGACACTTTCGATGGACCCTGAAGAGGATATGGAAATTGTACATTACACGGCTACCTTTTTGGTCGCCACATTCAAAATGACCTGCAGTCTATCAGAGGGTATTTCACGCACGTAAATCCCCGAAGTTTCAGAGTGGTGTCAAAGCCTCACTCTGAAACTTCGGTGATTTACGTGCGTGAAATACCCTCTGATAGACTGCAGGTCATTTTGAATATGGCGACCAAATAGGTAGCCGTGTAACGTACAATTTCCAAATCTTCTCGAGGACCCCACAAAAGTGTCCCCGTGATAATGTAAGGGGCCGAAATACTCTGTTTGTTAACTTTCAGCCTCGATCAGTTAAATAGTTGAAGCATCGGAGGATTCCTAATATGTACCGAAACTGCGTCTGTCTACAACATGTGGTTTTCCGGGCTAAATAAAATATATAATCAAATATCTTTCTAAATGATATTAGAATTTTATAAATTTACAATTATTTTTATTTTCTTTTTTCGTCTGCAGTGAAACAATTTGATATTTATTTTCGACGCCATTTTTATTCAGCCCCAAAATACGGTGATTTGCCGTATAAAAAGCGCAGACTGCCCGAGGCGTGTCAAAGCCGACCGGTAGCGAGCGAAGATAGCCGAAGGATGTTCCGAGTGGTCAAAGCCTACCGGTAGCGAGCGAAGATAGCCGAAGGGAGTTCCGACTGGCAATGGCTAGTAACGGTTGTTACGTCAAAAGAAGGTAAGACAAGTCACCGCCGCCGTTTGTTATGCTTACGCCAAACGTATCTCTCTTAGGAAAATAATACTTATTTCCAATAACATCAAAACTACTTTCCCAATTCAGAAAATCCATTTAAAAATGGAAAGTGTCTTCTCTGTAGACCCACTATGGTAGCAAAATGCAAATAAATGGTAGCACTATTTTTGAAAAGCACGAATTTTGGCACGATGTCGACGTGAAGTAAATACGTCACAATGGGACGTCAGAGGTCACTTCAGCGATGACGCCTGTGTCAAGATTGAAGGTTGTGTAACGAGCCAGACAACAAAGCATGGGTTGCACTGCATCCAAATTGCGATCCACTCCCGAGGAGATTAATACAAAACGACAAAGGGTCATAGCGGCCATTAAATCATGGCGTCGGCCGAAAATATCGAATTTGAAGCCCTCTGTTAATTGGATAAACTCCAACCGCTGTTATAGAAAGAGGAGCACAACTGTTACACCATTATCCACTGTTAAGGAAAGGACCACTGTGTTTGGCAATAATTCCCCAGCCACTTCCAGGAACTCATCCCAAAATGAGAATATGATGCTGGAAGAAATTGAAGATGATGAGAGTCTGGTAAACTTCTGTGTCTCTCCAAAGAATCCAGACGATCTGGATTCGGAATCTGGTCCCTTCTCTCGACCACTTAGCCTGATTCCAGTTCATTCTGCCTCAGAGCTTCTCTCTTCTCCCAGACCAACACCAGTTACCTTGGCCAATGATCTTCGTCTGGAAGATATTGAAGAGAACGTGAATGTACCTTACAACCAAGGTAAACGTGGGGCCGTTTATGAAACCAAAGCAATTCCTGGAAAACGAAGACGACCAAAAGCTGCTAAAGGAGTGCGGCACCCTCCAGACCTCACCGATGTATACGAAGCCGAATTATCCCTTCCTGGCACCCCACTGCCCGATCCAAAACGCCAACAAGAGAAGAGCTGTCTTGATGCCTGGATGGCACGGCGTTTGAAAGATGGCGGCAAGTAAACTTGTCGATTAGCCTCTTTTAAGAGGCCGGCGTATCGCTCGGGGAACCCCCATTAAACAATGCATGTTGAATCAACAAAATTATACTGAAAACCTAGCAAATTCAAAGGAAAGGAACACTTAATTTATTTTTTCTTACAAGTCTATAAATGATTACATTTGTTCAACTGAGCTCCCCTTTTTCTGATGTGAAGTTTATTTTTGTAATAAATATAATTGCTTCTATTTTAATTGAAACGGTTTCTTTGTTATTTCTACTCAATGTTTTTTTGTTTTTTTTTTGTATATGTTGATATACATATCCTTCATATGAAATTATCTTATTGGGAAAACAGCGAACTTTTTTTAAATCGTAGGCCTATACTCAAGATAATTTTATTTCTATGACAGCGTTGTCATGTTTATCGGTATTCTATAATAGGAGTAAAATGTTCGCGCATTATTTTCTTGAACTTTTTAATTTTTAATCACAATGTTCATTTTTTATGTCAACGTCATCATACAAGTGAAATAAAACATCAATCAATCAATCACTTTGTCCATACTTCCCACGCGCCTTTTATTAACTACCAAACATGGTGTTAGCTGAGCCATTCTAACCCAAGCCGGCAAACCAACAGTGAATTACACTTTGTGTCCATATCCACATGTCTACAATGACAGAAAGGTTACTTTTGGTAATAAATTAAGGTCACCTCAAAGTGGCATAAGCTACCAAAATTGAACATTTTTCTAGCGGTCAGAGAATTAAGGTTCGAAATCGATTGCAAAATACTTCTGACTACACCTATAACACAAGCATGTAAGTCGTGAAACTAGCTTCGTATTGTAAACAAAATTTAAATAACTGGGATGTAAATTCATTAATTAAAACGAGGCAAAAACCACTTCCAAATACTAACCCAGTCAGGTTAGCCTACGCTGGGGAACTTATAAATGGAATAATATGAAATGCGACGAACATCTAAAACAGTAATTAATCAGCCAGTTTCGCTCTTTTCCCATAAAACCGTAATTTTTTTTCTTCCTATACCTCATAAAGACAGTATTGAACTGAACAGAATCAAACCTTTCTGACTGAAAACACATTTAGATTGTCGTTGTGCACAGGCGAGAAGCAAAAATGCCTTCTAGGAAAACAAGCATATAATATATTTGAAGTAAACCTCGGCCCTCTTCTATGAGCTTCACGTACGTTCCCGAGGGTGATCCGAGCGAACCACTTTGGTAACTTCGGGGATTTACGTTCATATCAAAGTCGACCGGAAACGATCGAAGACAGCCGAGATTTGCCCCGGATGCCGAGTGACCTTCTCACCTGTTCGATAATAAGAAGACACTGGAAAGTTTATTTACATAGATGATTTTTGTTTTAACGTTCAGATTGTATAACAAGATGTTCGGTGCATTGCATGTGCTCCTGCGTCCATGTTTTACAATAGACAATGGCAGGTTTTACAACGGCAGGTGTATAGATCTACTATGAAATGCGATTTATATTGCCAAATTATATAATAAAAATGGAAGTATTGGGAGGATCTTACCATTGATAGATTCTTCTATGGAGCGGTTTTACTAAAACCAAAACACATAGGACAACTTGTACTACTTTGTACATGGTGATGTTTAATATATCACCATGTACAAAGTAGTACGAGTTGTCCTGTGTTTTGATCTTACCATACAATGTCATTTATAACCGCCAAAGATGTAGTTACGCTCACTGAGTGCTTCTTGTTAGGCAGAACGGGAGCCACTGCGATAATTTGGCCAGGGAATATACCTCAAGCTGACTATCCATGTGCGCGTATTTGCGTATACGCATGCGTGTCTGCGTATGCAGTGCGTGTGTTTTTTGTACGTTTTCATACATCCATATAAGCGTATGTTTCCATCCGTTTTTCCTCTTCCGTCATATTGCTCTGGTATATAAACCCTTCATTGGTGTTAATCCAGTTGGACGCCGTGGGGCTAATTGACTGAGATTCACATATTGATCTTCATTTTGGTCGGGCTATACTGGAAGATGTTTAATTCCAGCTTTCAGTTGTCATAACAACTCTTATAACATATAAATATAACGTTGAGAATATGATGAAAGGGTATTTTTAAATAAATGTGCATGGGATGGATTGATAATTACTTTATAACCGCCAAAGATGTGATTACGCTCACCGCGCGCCTCTTTTTTGACAGAACGGGAGCCGGTACAGTAATTAGGCCAGGGAACACCTCGGAAGATGACGTCAAAACACAGATTTCCCCCATGATTTGCCGTCCGTTATCCGTAAAAATCGCGCAGCGAGCGATTCTATACGCATACGCAGACGGACACACATACGCAAACGTACACATGGATAGGCCCTCTGTTATTTGACATGTGTTTGATTTCATCCGCATACGCACGAATTCACGCACTACGCATACGTATCGAAAATACGCGCACATGGATAGTCAGCTTTAGAAGATGACGCCAAAAAACGGATTTCCCCCCACGATCTGCCGTCCGTCGTACGCATGAATTCACGCACTACACATACGTATACGTAAATACGCGCACATGGATTGTCTATGTGGTGTGTTTACACGGACATGCGTTAACGCGTGCGTTGACGGATGCGATTTTCCCCAAAGTCCGATAGTTTTTAACGCACGCGTTAACGGACGGAGAATTGTCCCATTTTTAGCGCATCGGACGAAGTAACGGACGAGGGATTTCGCTAATCGTGACGTAATTGAAGGGGTTTTCTGATCCTGATGACCTTTTGCTGTCAGATAGAAATCCACAGAAAACACCGAATGAGTTTGTTCACTCATTTTTACAATCGTGCCCACATGCTTACCTCCCCTTCGCTTCAGAACTAAGCATGTGGCTAATGGCGGGACATCTTAGACATGGGAAAACCCACGAGAGATGGGAAATGGTTATAACCGAACAACTTGTAAAATTAACTGCCCCATACCTTCCAAAACCCACTTTTAAAAGAGAATACATCCATGAAGCATGGTTTTTATGTCTGAAAGGGACAGAAGCCGTTGAAAGCCGTTCAAATAGTTCCTGACGTCATTTGTCAACACAAAACATGGCGGCGATTCCGAAGACTAGACTGAGTGGTCGTTCACAGCTGTTTACTAGCGAAACATTCCTTAAAATCACGACCAGAAACGAGGTACTATACAGGCAAGTGTATAATTTTTATCTGCTGAGATTTATAGCGTTTGCATCCAGCACTAAGGCATCCAGGTAAACTCATTTTACTTTCAGTTGTATTTTGCGGTTAGGCGCAGACAGTACGGTCGGTAGTTGTAGCAAGTACTACTCTGCCTGTACAGGGCCATTCCAGCCAGGCAGGTTCATGCTTCAGTCAGCCCCTGCGTCCAGAGCCTGAATGTTCGTCGTCATGCTGTTTGTTTGGTTTTATTATATGTACCCCACCTATGTCGCACAATATCTGTCTTTATATTTTGAACTAGTTCAACTACGCTGGTACATTTTTTTTTCTTTTGGGAATTGATTATATGTAATATGATATATTTTTACCAGTAATACAGTATTTAGAACAAGGGTAAACTAATTTGGCATGAGCTGCAAAATATTGATATTTCATGGATGAAACAATACTAGGAAATTACCAGTTATTGTTTCTCTCAGAAATGCAAATTAGATGATCTGCCAAAGTGGTGTAAATAAGTAACTTAGGCCTAGAATGAATGAAATTGTATACATCCCTGTTATTTAAATTTTGTTTACAGTTTTCACATTGCTTCATACAGCTAAATGCATATTATTTGTTTTAATGTCTTTTATAATGGGTTTTCAATGTACTCTAAACTCCCAAAACTGTTAGCAAAAAAACAGCAACTTTGGATGCTCATGCCATTTCCAAAAAAAAAAATTTGGAAAATAATCTCTTCACGTACATATATTGGCTGGGAGGTGAATATAATATAATAATAGCATATTATAACAGTGAATAACAGTTAATACAGTGGAGAGCTAAATATATTATATCAAATACATTTTCAAATACATAAAGCTATGGGGAAAAAAAAAAATATAGACTTGCATTTTGAAAGGAAATATCTATAACTTTTATAGGATTTTGTGTTCAATAATTATAGTTAATAATGATCCTGTCATTAATTTGTTATTAAACAACATATTATATTTTTTGTTTCAGATTAAGCTGTTTTTCACTGCAGTAAAATCATATCTGTCATGTCATTATGGTTCATGCAAAATAAAAAAAATGAGGATGTGCAGAAACACTAGAGGGTGTCAAGAACTATCTGAAAACATTGAATATAAAAGTTAAAGGTTTATTACATTGAACTATGTTACCATGTGCTCAACATATCAAGCTGGGGAACATTACCAAGATTTTGACATGCATGTTAATTTGCACATTGATTGATGCCGTGGATTTCTTCATTTCTTTTGTAAACATTGGACAAAATATATACTGGTACGGAAACTTGGATTAATCAAAAATAGAAAAAGGGCGTCATTTACGTTTTCATTTATCAGAACGTGTTTGCCCATTTTGCCCAGGTATCCTAGTAGATGAACATCATTTTATAATTGCATGTCCAAATTATAAAGATTTACGTACCCCTTTGTTTTCCCAAATCATTGATATTTGTCCTATATTTAGTACTTGAAAATTAAATGATCATGAATAGTTCATTTTCACCTTACTTAACAATATATCTGAATTATGCAAGCAAATATGTCAGTCAATTCAACTGGCCACTAACAAACGACATCCCACTTGATAAACATGCTATTGTGCACAGGCCCTCCTATTAATTCAATAATCTATATGTTTCTGTATTCTCTTAGTTAACTTAATGCTATTGCTTTTTTTTAAATTGATATACACTGCCTTTCACTTGGTGTTTTGTACAGTGAAATTGAATTGAATATAAGCCAAGTAGAAAATAAGATAGCTATTTGAATAACCTTTAAAGTTTCAAGAGACATTTCTTCTTTAACAGAATCTAATGTGTAATTTTCAGATTTGAGAACCCTTTGTAATTGATATATGCTGTTACCAAATTGTCACATTGTCCTGTATAAATATATATATAATGTACGAGATAAAATGTTATAATCTATTACAATCAATGCATATCTGTTCAATTCTAGAGCATTTTTGTTTTCTGTTGATGGTGGGAGAGAGGGGAGTGGGTTCCTTGGTGTACTTGTGTAGAGAGATAAAGTGTCTCACTCCGACGCGTCACAAGCCTTCCAGCCATGGGCCTCCGGTTCGAATGCAACTCAGTTAAAATAATAAAAATGGAGAAACAAAATGAGAGGGTTTTCAATATATATGATCATGCAAGCACCTGAAACGCCAGATGTTTCCATGAGGCAAAAAAGCCTGGCTTCCTCATCAAACACTGCACCTCGCAATAATGAAATAAAACAATTCAGACTGTCATAGAGGTTGAACATCAATCAACAAGTGGAAGGTCAGGATTTCACATTTCTAGCCCCCTAATAATTGAAATAAATCTCTGATTATTGGGTAGGATGAAAAAATTCAATGGTCAATCCACTCAAAATTGTTTGGTAAAGATAACTTATTCTGCATCTACCTAACAAGAATTTCTTTCCATGTTACTTTTCTACGTCATGTATCCTTAAAACAAAGTTAAACCCAGTCAATGAATTACATTTTTTGTCAGTTCTTATTTATGGTGCCAGTTACACTTTAAGTGCTCAAATTACCAACTTTACGGTCCTATTTGTCATTTGTCAGGCTTACTGTAATTATGAATTTATAAATTTAAATATCTACCTCGATCTTTGCATTCTGATTTTTTCTGGCTGTTCAACCAACAGCTGAATACCAGATTATTAAATAATAAGACAAGGCATTTACTGCAGTGAATTGTGGTAGGGTATACGCCCTATACTCTACTGTCTACACACTTCACTGTCTGTCTCACACACTTTACACGTGTTCAACTTCAAGAGATCTGTCGTAGTATGTGTCTTTGTAGTCCGAAATATCTGCGCTGATGATGTAAGACATTTTTTGACAGATAGGCCATCATCAGCGTCAGAACGCATTTGATCAATTTTCTGGGAATTTCTTGCCACCCTTCGAGGTGGCAAGACCACCTCTCGTTTCTCATCAAAAATATCAAGATTCTCTTCATAACTTTTAAAAAATAAAATTGCTAACCCGTACTTTAATGATTTCCCTTTCTCCTTGCACCAATCTGAAGTCTGTAAGTCGACACCAGCCATAGATCTGCCCGATTAAATTTCAAACTGTACCAAACCTTTAATTAAGAAAAGTCGCCATTTGCATACTACGTCAATATACGCGCGAAAGGTCAACTTGTCACATGATTACCCACTAGCAGGCGATATAGTTCATTGGTCGTGTTGGTTCACGTGACTTAAGCAAAAAAAGCAACACGACCAATGAACTATATCGCCTGTTAGTGGGGTAGTCATGTGACAGATTGACCTTTCGCGCATATAGTGACGTATCAATGAGATTATGCAAATGGCGACTTTTGTAAACTAAAGGTTTGGTACAGTTTGAAATTTAACCGGGCAGATTTATGGCTTTTGTCGACGTACAGACTTAAGATTGGTGCGAGGAGAAAGGGAAATCATTAAAGTACGGGTTAGCAATTTTATTTTTTGAAAGTTATGAAGAGAATCTCGATATTTTTGATGAGAAACGAGAGGTGGTCTTGCCACCTCGAAGGGTGGCAAGAAATTCCCAGTAAATTGATCAAATGCGTTCTGACGATGATGATGGCCTATCTGTCAGAAAATGTCTTACATCATCATCGCAGATATTTCGGACTAGTGTCTTTGTAGAGTTGATTTTACTCTTGAAAAAGCAAAATCATAAATCTAAAGTCAGTTACAAACATTCTTAGAATTTTTTTTTTCTATTGGCCTTCGCGTACAGCGAAAATCTTTATTCTACTACGTCATTGTCTACGTCACTTCGGAACCCCGTGAGAGCGACCCCGTGCTAGCCACATGTCACTTGACTCGTCTGCTTGCCACAGATCAGACGCTATCGGTGCCACACCGATAGAATATATATATTTTACAGAATTTTTGATCAGACAGCAACTGTTTGATGCAAAAAATTCATTTGTCGTAGTAGCCACTACTACCACAATAATTTAACAAACTGTCAAACAGTTTATTTAGGTATATACCTACCGTAACGAAGTTAATTTCGTAGTGACAGCCGCCACGGCACTCACTGACTCGACATGGCCGAGCATCGACCTAATGTCAGTCCGAGGGAAAGTCACACTGACTCTGTCAGCCTTGATCATAGTAGTAGCATTCCGATGGAAGTTGGTGCATTTGAAACTACTAGTAGTGTTCACACTTCGTCGCATAACATTGAGGGCTCAATAATTGAGACTTTAACGGGTTTAAACCGTAACATGGATCTGATGCAAAAATCTATGCTTGACATGTCTGGTGCATGGAGAACACTCGCGGACAATGTCATTGTCAGCGGTTCGAGAAGCCAGAGTTCAAGGGCTGATTCGCCCTCACAAAATATGAAAAGAAAAATACATGAATTATCCGATAATGAAAGTTCATGTGACGATGAACTTGATGATTGTGATATTTTATTGAGTGAATGTCACACAGATAAAGAACAGGAAAATAATGAATCAAACGTTACTGCTGCTAGCACGGACGATTCCATTACCCTAGATACGAACGGGGGTGATAGTAATTTCCTTGAAGCTATCGAGACTGATTTTGAAGGGGAATGTAAAGTTGGACCCTCAGTTTCTGATGGACTGGCTAAAATAATTGAAAAACGCTGGTCCAGTGATATAAATCATAGACTACCAGTTAAAACACTAAAAGCCAAGATTGATAGCTATTTACGGCCAGATAACTGCCCACTGCTTACCACTCCAATGGTTAATGATGAAGTTTGGTCTAAGACGTCACGTGACGCGCGAGCAGCTGACATCAGACAAAAGTATGTACAGCAAACTCTAGTCGCTGCCGGCAAAGCTGTTACCCTTTGCACAGACCAATTGCTAAACTGTCGCAAAAACAATAAAGGCGACGAGCAATTAAACAATTTGGATAATATGATAAAAATGAACGTAGATGCATTAGCTTTTATCGGACATGTGAGTTCTGAAATATCGCAAAAAAGACGATCCTTACTTCGACCTCACATGAACAGGGAGATTCAGTCCTTATGCTCACCAAGTGTACCGGTGACAACTTACCTCTTCGGAGATGATATTCAGGGGCAACTAAAGAAGATTAAAACATCCAATAAAATCATGAACTCCCTAAACCAAAGCGCCCAGTATCACAAACCGACCTATACCCATCGAAATGCTGGCTACAAGAGACAGCCTTTTTTGTCGAACAGGGGCGCCTGGCAGCCCCGAAAGAAGCCGGGGGCAGGCAAAGTCTGGAAGAAGAACGGCGGAAAGGGACCCAAGAATTGACATCCATCCTACCTCTACCTATTGAATCGGTAGGTCAGTACCAGGCAATTGTGCCAAAGCTTTGTGATTATTTTAAGGAAAAAACCATCAATTTTAAAGCTGGATGTCTCTCAAAGTTCCTAAATATTTGGCAAAGAATTACCTCCGATAAATCGATAATTGAAATGGTTTCTGGAGTATTTATTGATTTCCGTCAATATGAGCCCATACAGGTGAAAATACCTGGTGAAATTAAATTCAGTATTTCTGAAGTTCATTTAGTAGACGAAGAATTCGCTGTCCTACTAAAGAAAGGGGTTATTGAACGTACAATATCAGAATTTATATCGCAAATTTTTCTCAGGGAGAAAAAAGATGGAACCCAGGGAGTAATTCTAAATTTGAAGGCTCTTAATCAGGATGTTGAGTATCAGCATTTTAAAATGGATACAATATGGTCAGCTATTAAGCTTATGAGACCGAATTGTTACATGGCTAGCGTCGATCTTAAAGACGCCTACTATTCGGTTCCCATATCTCCTGAGCATCGGAAATTTTTAAAATTCTCATGGAGAGGACAACTGTATCAATTCACGTGTTTCGCAAACGGACTAGCGTTTTGTCCGCGCAAATTTACCAAGCTTTTTAAGCCAGTTATGTCCTTTTTAAGAGAGAAAGGTCATATTTCATCCAGCTACATTGATGATTTTTTCCTTTTGGGTGATGATAATGAACAGTGTATTTCAAACATAATTGATACATTGAAACTATTTGATGCGTTTGGGTTTGTTGTTCACCCCGATAAGTCTGTATTTTTACCGAAACAACAGGTTGTGCATCTAGGTTTTGTCTTAAATTCAGCTACAATGAGTGTATCGTTGACCTCTGAAAAAGCCCTAAAGATCAAAGTCGCTTGTGGTCAGCTGTTACAAAGTTATCTCCCCTCAATAAGAACCGTAGCCAAAGTATTAGGCTTTATGACATCAAGCTTTCCTGGGGTAATGTTCGGGCCTCTCTATTATAGGCAGCTTGAATTGGATAAAACGCAAGCATTAAAACTAGCGAAAGGAAATTTTGATGCTTCTATGTCAATTTCAGAGAAAGCTAGAGCGGACATAAAATGGTGGGTTGATAACATAACAACTGCACATAATCTTATAAGTCATGGCCACCCTGATGTAATTTTGAAATCTGATGCATCACTTAAGGGTTATGGTGGTATTATGGATAAGTTAGTTTGTGGGGGGTACTGGTCGGACGATGAGGCTACCCATCACATAAACTACCTGGAAATCCTAGCAGTTTTTCTCACATTACAAGCCTTTGAAACTCATTTGTCGTCCAAACATGTGCGTATAATGGTTGATAACACAACAGCGGTGTCGGCAATTAACCACATGGGTACAAGTCATTCAATTCCCTGCAACTCTCTTGCCAATAAGATTTGGTTATGGTGTAAAGGCCGTGGTGTATGGCTTAGCGCTGCACACATTCCAGGCACACTTAATGTTGAGGCTGATAGAGAAAGCAGAGTATCCAGAAGGGAAAAAGAATGGATGCTTGATAGGACTGTTTTTACAAAAATTGTCAACATGTTAAAGTTCCAACCAGACATAGATCTTTTTGCTTCACGCCTTAACCATCAATTAAAGCCATATGTATCATATAGACCTGAGACAGGGGCACTTGCTATAGATGCTTTTTCTATTGATTGGAAGAAATATCAAATATATGCCTTTCCTCCATTCAGTGTTTTGCCTAATGTTTTACAGAAAATGCAGGAAGACAAAGCGACAGGCCTGGTGGTATTCCCGTACTGGACAACCCAACCTTGGTTTCCGAGAATGGCTCGAATGTTGATCGACTATCCAGTAGTTCTCAGTCACAAAAAGTTCGAGAATTTACTGACGTTATCACACAACGCAGAGATTCACCCTCTGCAACGCACTCTCAAACTCCTTGCTTGTCTCTTATCAGGCGACGCTATGAAAGTGAAGGATTTTCATCAACAGCTCTGCAGTACATGCTTAAAGCCTGGAGGGGGGGCACAGCTAGACAATATAATACATACCTGCGGAAATGGGAGGAGTATTGTAGTGAACGGCATGTCAATCCCATTACGCCACCTATAAATCATGTGATAAATTTTTTGGCCGCATGGTGTTGGGTATAGCACAGTGAACACGGCCCGGAGTGCATTATCCAGTGTTATATCTGTTGATGGTATTTCTGTTGGTAATCATCATTTTGTTAAAAGGCTTTTGAAAGGAGTTCATGAGGTGCGTCCCTCACTGCCTAGATATTCCGAGATATGGGATGCACAATATGTTTTGAGTTATTTACAAACTTTGTCACCTTTATCCAACTTAACTCTGAAACAGTTGACACTTAAACTTGTGATGTTGATGGCCTTATTGACTGGTCAGCGTTGTCAGACACTAAAATCGTTAAACATTTCATACATGTCTTTAACACAGGATAGATGTGTTTTTAAAATTCAATCTTTACTTAAATCTTCTAAGCCAGGAAGGCATTTGGGCTCAGTGGAGCTGGTTTCATTTCCTTTTGATGAGAAATTGTGTGTTATAAAACATCTACTTCATTATTTTGATTTAACACGAAGTCTTCGAAGGGAGACAACTCAGTTGTTCATCAGTTATCAGAAACCATATGATGCAGTCTCAACAGACACGATTAGTAGATGGTTAAAAACAGTTTTGAACAATGCCGGGATTGACACTGATAAGTTCAAAGGACATAGTACAAGAGCTGCCTCGACTTCTGCTGCTAATTGCAGTGGACTTCCAATTGAGTTAATCTTAAAATCGGCTGACTGGTCGTCCAGTCAGACGTTCAGTAAGCATTATAACAAACAGCTTGAAAAGCCTTACTATGGACATGAACTTTTGAAGAACCTTATATTATAATAGTTTTTGCCTTGTGTTTACAAGCCTATCAGTATCAGAAACAGTGTTTGTTATCTGTCAGTAAGATATTTTTTAATTTCAGTTGTTTGGCTTTGAAATAATATATAAGCATAGGTTTAATGCATTACTCTGAAATAAAGTGACTGGGTTTTTATTTGCCTTTAAGGTATTTGACCAAGATGTTGTTAACTTTGCGTATTATTGCATGAGTTTTGGTTTGAAAATAAAATGTTTTAAAAAATTGGACAACCAGGCTTAACAGTTCATTTTCTTTTTTGAACTGAAAGTGATTCTCTTTGAATGGTCACACATGCTTTCAAATCTCACGGGGTTCCGAAGTGACGTAGACAATGACGTAGTAGAATTGAGAAATTAAACGAAACTTACCTGTAAGTTGAAGTTTGATCGAGATTCTACGAGGCATTGTCAGGAACGGAGGAATCACGTGCCCACCCGAATAACAAATTCCCTACCCTTTTTGTGTATGTGTAACCACTCTGCTTTAAATAGTGACATGTGGCTAGCACGGGGTCGCTCTCACGTGATTCCTCCGTTCCTGACAATGCCTCGTAGAATCTCGATCAAACTTCAACTAACAGGTAAGTTTCGTTTAATTTCTCAATTATACAACCAAGCTACAATATCAACGTAATCGGCTGTGGGCCACGTGTTTGTTTATAGGTCAAAGAAGTTCTCGCGGCGGTGTGGTGTGGCTGAGATCAATCCGCGTACATGGACTCTCTAATATGGCTTCCGTATGGCTGAGAGGTTAAGTCTCGCATGCGAAGATTAACTTCTCTGTTTAGATTGTCATTTTTACTGACTGAACAATCTCACGCGTTAACGCAGGTCCGTGGATACACACCATAAATACACAAGCTGGCGTAAATTTGCGCATAGGCCTACAACATGGACCGGTTGCGTCCAGGATGCAAGTTACTATAGTTTTAACGTACACTGATTTATGTTCCACATACACGTAACTTACGCCAGCTTTGTAAAAGTTTTTACGGTCCATTCTCACGGCCATCAATTGCTCTTGTACTCATAATCGTCAATTGCTCTGGCTTTCACAGATTATATTCTAGTTCTCACAGTTACTTATTGTTGTATATCTCACAGTCAGCAATTTATCTAGTTCCGACAGTCACCATTTTTTCTGGTTTTCAAAATCTTGTGAAGTTATGTTACAGCAACAGGTCGATAAATACCATTATTAAGTTACCCACAAAAAAAATATGTTTTCTATGTAGTGTACGTTACCAAACATATGCTAAAAGATTTATATTCAGATCTGTATTGCTCAGATAAAGAATTTGCTACGATTTCACGAAATCTGCGCTGTCTTCATTGTCAATATGATAAAAGATTTAAAGCCTAAATAGAGCTCAACATGTTGGTGATGGTAAGGTGCTGGACAGTCAATATAAGAAGAATAGACTTCCCCATCCCCTGTAAGTCGTCGGAAAGAAAATGATGAAAATATATCCATTTTCAAACATGCAGGATAGTTCTTTAGAGGTAGCCCTGGTTTTACTGCATGGCTTCCTGGAGCAAGAATCGAGTCTGTATGCTCTTCCATTTAGTAACCTTTAAAGGCCCACTTGCCGCGAAAATCCGGAATATTGTTTACATTAAAAAAAAACGACCGTTTTCTGTATTTTTCCCAGACAATATAAGTTAGGAACTTTCTATTTTTACCAAAATTTTGGACGTCATTTTGTATTTTTAATTTGAATTTGAAAATTTGAATTGTTAGGTGCCCGTAATGTCAACAAACTTCGAACCGGGTCGTGTGCAAAAGTGCCGTAATGGTTTGAGTCGTGTGGGCGATCTAACGGCAAAGTATAATTTTATGAACTTTATCTAACGCCAGTGTTTACATCATGTATGTAGGTCACCCGTAATCCGATTGTGACGTTATGTGTGTACGTCGCCTGGAATTCAATTGTGACGTCAGGGGTAAGCTTTCGACTTCCCTTGCACTTCACCCATGCACCCTCTGTGCCCCAGTAGTTTTCCATGAGTTAAGTTGTTGTTTCTCAGTTCTCGTTGAGCTTACGAATAAAGCTCTTGCTCTCTATAGATGATATTCCGTGTTAATCCTTCACACTCTTGTACAAGGACATTATCTAACTATTGGCGTGGTGGCAGCTTGATCTCGAATCGACGTTCACTCCGGAAATCGACAATAAATGGACGATTTTCTTGCCTTACCAGGATTTGTGTGAGTTACGAAAAGTTACGGATTAATTCGGTGGAAAGGACCGATTATTAGCGGATATCATTGACTGTGAGTAGCATTGTTATTTTGTTCTAGTTCAGCAACTGTACATCATGGCCAGTACCCACCGTGCACCCAAGCAATGGTGTCTCGGAAAGACTGAAACTGTGAATTCATTTGAAAATTGGCGTCAAAACCTTCTATATACGTTATCCTTGGATAGTCATTTTTCCCCGTATTTAGCAAACGGGATTCAGTGGTCTAAAAAGTCAAAGGCCACCCCTTTGCGTGGATTCGTCGATGATGGCGATGAAATTAGCCCACCCAATCAAAAGACCGCCCAACAAAAAACAAACACTTTAGAACTGATGTTAGGCCAAATTGCCAACTACTGCCCGGTTATATCAAGGAACACTATCGTCCGTGACTCTACATCTATGGGGCAAATATGGCAAACGATAAGACTTCATTTTGGATTTCAATCTTCCGGCGCACATTTTCTTGACTTCGCCTCCATTAAGTTAGAACCTGACGAACGCCCAGAAGATCTTTACCAACGCTTAATTGCTTTCGTCGACGACAATCTGCTAAGAAGCGATTGTTTACTCACACACCATGGTGAAATATTGGCCGACGATGAAGAAGTATCTCCGTCTATGGAAAATTTTATAGTTTTGACCTGGTTGCGTCTTATTCACGTCGACCGTCCTCAACTTGTGAAACAGCGATATGGCACTGAGCTACGCTCCAGAACATTAGCAACAATTAAACCAGAGATATCGCAAGCCTTGACATCCCTTCTAGACGAACTGAATTCATCAGATCAGGCTAAAGTATTTCGATCAATGGCGCACAAAGGAGGATACACTTCACGTAAATACGAAGGTCGATCGTCGTCTACACGTGTGATTCCCCATTCCCACCAATCGACTCGTCAGTCTCACAAAAATTGTCCACTATGTTCACAAGCCGGCCGCCCATGTAGGCATTTTTTAAGCGAATGTTCTTATCTTCCAGCAGCAGACAAACGATATATGGCCAAAGCTAGACAAATATCGTACATCCTAGACCAGCCTGACATCGAAGACGAAGACGAAACAGAGAACCTGTGTAGTGTCACACATGTGGTCGATGACCAACATAGTAAGCCGGTTGAGCAAAGTTACACAAGCCTTCGCATACAAGTACGCCAGTCCCCATATTTCGACGCATTTTATCACCACCATGGTATTCGCGTTATTTTAGATTCTGGAGCTACAGGCAACATGATGCGTCTCTCAGCAGCTCACCGTCTTGGACTTAAAATCTCACAAAGCACTCAATCCGCTCACCAAGCGGACGGTTCCTCCCCTCTTAGTGTGGTCGGAGAAGTCAATTTCACCATGTCACGCGATTCCTACAGTTTCCTTTTCCATGGCTTAGTTGTGGAACATTTGGACGTAGATATACTTGGAGGTATTCCTTTTATGGAACAGAATGACATATCTTTGCGCCCTGCCAAACGCCATATAATCTTCCAAGATGGCTCTACACACTACTACGGGTCTGTTTGTAATGAACCAAATAACCATTCTGTCCGCAGAGCACATCTACTTCGGTCAAATGGGTGTAAAACAACTTTATGGCCAGGTGACTTTGTTGAAATGAACTTACCTACGGATTTTAGAGATGGATCCTACGCAGTGGAACCTCGATGTGATAACCGGTCCCCAAGTTTATCTCCTCAACTTTGGCCATCCCCTACCATCGTGTCTAGCGTAGCAAGGAAGATTCGGATTCACAATGACACTAACTCACCCCAAATTTTAAGACCTAATGAACATTTTTGCCAGATCCTACCTATTTATACACCTACACCCTTGGACAATGATACCCCTGCGGCAAAAACTGTATCCCCGACTACCAAAACGCCTGTCTGCCATTCGGCTTTTGTCAACCTTGACCCCGATAAAACACTTCCTACGACTCACCTTTCTAAGTTCAAATCTCTGTTGACAGAGTATGATGATGTATTTGACCCCAGCTTTAAAGGTTACAATGGGTCTTCTGGACCATTTCAGTCTGTGGTAAATATGGGACCCGTACAACCCCCACAACGCAAAGGTCGCCTCCCCCTCTATTCCCGATCACATCTCTCGGAATTACAGCAAAGGTTTGATGACTTAGAAGCTCTAGGCGTTTTTGCCCGACCAGAGGACGTCGGAATTAATGTGGAGTATCTTAACCCGTCATTTCTTGTAAAAAAACCTAACGGAGGCTTCCGCCTAGTTACTGCGTTCGCAGACGTTGGGAGGTATAGTAAGCCTCAACCATCCTTATTACCAGATGTAGACTCAATCCTGCGCCAAATTGGAAAATGGAAGTATATCATAACAACGGATCTGACCAACGCATTTTATCAAATTCCGTTATCAAAGTGCTCTATGAAATACTGTGGCGTAGCCACACCCTTTAAAGGTGTACGCGTTTACACGAGATCTGCCATGGGCATGCCTGGATCAGAGACCGCACTCGAGGAACTCACCTGCCGGGTATTTGGGGATCTTCTGACTGAAGGGTCCCTTGTTAAGCTGGCCGACGATCTTTACTGTGGTGCAAACTCCATTGAAGACCTGATATCTATCTGGCAGAGAGTACTACAAGCATTACGTAATAATGGTCTTCACCTTTCAGCCAACAAAACTATAATTACACCAGCGTCTACAACCGTGCTAGGATGGATTTGGCGCCAAGGTACTTTATCTGCTTCCCCACATCGCATCGCCACATTAAAGTCCTGTTGCAGACCCAACACAGTTTCAGGCCTGCGATCCTTCATCGGGGCATACAAAGTGTTGTCTCGTGTCATGCCTGAATGTTCCAAAACAATGGCCCCACTTGATGACGCCACTGCTGGCCTCTCAGGATCTGACAAAGTAATTTGGACGGAACAACTACAGCATGCTTTTACTCAAGCCAAATCTAATTTGTCATTAACGAAGACCATTTTTCTTCCTCGCCCAGACGATCAGCTATGGATAGTAACCGATGGGTCTGTCAAAGAAAAGGGAATTGGAGCTACATTATATATCACTCGTGATCATGACCAACACCTAGCTGGCTTCTTCAGCGCTAAACTCAGGGGACACCAACAAAAATGGCTTCCGTGTGAAGTAGAAGCATTGTCCATAGCTACTGCGACTAAGCACTTCAGTCCATACTTGATTCAGTCAGATCTCAAAGGATGCGTCTTGACGGACAGTAAACCATGTGTCCAAGCGTACGAAAAACTGTGCCGTGGTGAGTTTTCTGCAAGCCCTCGTGTTTCTAGTTTTTTAGCCACAATTAGTCGATACCAAGTCTCTATCCGCCATTTAAAGGGAACTGCTAATGTCCCTTCAGACTTTGCCAGTCGAAATGCCCCCGAATGCCAAGTTCAAGCATGTCAAATATGCTCGTTTGTTGACAGATTAGAAGACTGTGTTGTGCGAGCTTCTTTCCTGGAGAATGTGTTAAATGGGACTGAAAGATTGCCTTTTGCCAACCGGTTAGCGTGGTTGGCGTTACAAGCTGATTGTCCCGACCTTCGTCGCACCTGTGCTCACTTAAAACAGGGTACTCGCCCATCAAGAAAACTAACCAGGATAAAAGATATCAAGAGATATTTAAACTCTGTGACAATAGCAAAGGATGGATTACTTGTTACGCGCAGCCAAGATCCTTTCCGCCCCACTCGTGATTGCATTGTAGTACCTCGGCAAGTCCTTGAAGGCCTTCTAACCGCCTTACATACTCGTTTAGACCATCCTTCCAAACACCAGTTACGGCAAGTCTTCCGACGATCTTTCTTCGCTTTAGACCTTGACACAGCGTTGGAAAGAACCACATCTGGATGCCACCGGTGCGCTTCTTTGCGGAAGGTACCTGGACAAGTTGTTACTCAGAGCTGCATGCCATCTCCAGAGTCTGTGGGCGTATCATATGCTGTCGACGTTCTGAAAAGATCTAAACAGCTTATTCTTGTCCTCAGGGAAACTGTAACATCTTTTACTAAGACAACCTTCATCGAAAACGAGCGGTCAGAGACCCTAAAGGATAATATCCTCAAGCTCATCTTGGATCTTAAATACATCGATGGAGTTCCAGTAGTGGTCAGAACGGATTCAGCGCCGGGTTTCAAATCTTTGGTAAATGACTCCCTACTGCGAAAGTACAACATCACCTTAGAGCTTGGTCGGACCAAAAACATCAACAAGAATCCCGTTGCGGAGCGAGCAATCCAAGAACTCGAATCCGAACTGCTTCGTCAAGATCCACACCAAACAACATTATCATCTTTACAGCTTTCCTTAGCTACATCACGACTGAACTCAAGAATCAGATCTCGAGGTCTCTCTGCAGCAGAAATGTGGACTCAACGCAACCAATACACAAATGAACAAATCCCCATCAATGACCAAAGTCTTATTCTAGCGCAACATCAACTGCGCACCCTGAACCATCCCTCCAGCGAAAAGTCTAAGTGTCCAAAACAAACTGTTCTCCCATCTCAAAATGTATCTGTTGGTGATCTTGTATACCTCTTTTCCGACAGCTCAAAATCCCGTGCTCGCGATCGATACTTAGTTGTCTCTCTTGCTGGATCTTCGTGTGAACTCAAGAAATTCACTGGTGCACAACTTCGTTCTTTAACTTACAAGGTTGCGATGTCCGATTGCTACAAAGTTCCCAGTTTTGGTCCAGAACCCAACTATCCCCAGGTCACTACAGAGTCATCTGATGAAGACGACCCAGAACCATCCCCGAATTTATGCCATTCTCAAGATCTTCCCCCAGTGCCAACCGTTCTCTCGTGTCCACCTGAGTCTGATATTCCAGAAAACCCAATACCACATGATCATGCGTCTTATCTGGACTCAACGCATAATGAGGTGTATCAAGAAGAAACAAGACTTCTGTCACTTCCTGTGCCACGACGATCTTCTCGTAGGAAACGATCACCTATTCATTTGAAAGATTACGTCTTAGAGTAGTGGGGCAGAATAATCCCCAGCACCCTGAGGTTAGTACAACCCGTGATGGTGTGCTTGTTAGATAGGCTGTAAATGGGGCAGAATAATCCCCTGGAACTAGAGGTCAGAATGGCTTACGACGGTTCCTTAGTGCTTACGGAAAATGTGGTTTCTCCATTGAAACCATGCAGCCATCCTTGAACTTTTAACGATATTACTTTTATTTGCAATTTTGTTTGCTGTGACAACAACCTTATTTGCTAGCCAAGATATATGAGTAACATATTTAAAAAAAAACAAAAAAAAACAAGGTCACGCCAGTGTTTACATCATGTATGTAGGTCACCCGTAATCCGATTGTGACGTTATGTGTGTACGTCGCCTGGAATTCAATTGTGACGTCAGGGGTAAGCTTTCGACTTCCCTTGCACTTCACCCATGCACCCTCTGTGCCCCAGTAGTTTTCCATGAGTTAAGTTGTTGTTTCTCAGTTCTCGTTGAGCTTACGAATAAAGCTCTTGCTCTCTATAGATGATATTCCGTGTTAATCCTTCACACTCTTGTACAAGGACATTATCTAACTATTGGCGTAAGAAATACATACTAACGATCGAGTAAGAGGGACTATAAAAGCCTGCCGAGTACAAACCCCAGACAAAAACGCTTGGACGAGGGAAATCCAACACTTAAGTTAACAAACACTGATCGGTGTTGTTGTTGTAATCGAGCTTCAATTCTTCGTTTGTTTTTAACCCCATTTCTACATTCTAAAGCTAACTAGACATGTTTTATGTGTCCTATGTTTAAGTTTAGTTGTATTAGTCGTAGTAAGCTCATGTAAATTGGTTTTCTTAGCAAATTTAAACAGGCTACGACGGCAAGTGGGCCTTTAACTTTTAACCCAGCCAGCATACGTACCTGGGGCCCATGTGGGTTTTCGGTGGGATAGATGGGCATGGGTAATTGATGGGCTTCCCGTATAGGTACCACGTAGACTTTCAATGGGTTATACATGGGCATCAACCATATGAGGATCCCGTGGGCTTCCCATATGGGAGCCACATATATTGTTGATGGGCAGTGGACGGACATCAGTTAGATGGTTAAAACATGGGAATCGCAAATGACACCCACTTCGAAAGTTTATGGGTTAGCCATGGACACCAGCATGGGTACTACAACATGGGAATACCATATGGGCCCTACCTATGCTTTGTATGGGGGTATGCACGGATGCAGCATGTATGCAAAAACATACAGAACTCTTTTATTTTTTTATTAAATCAGAACATTTTAGAGGTCAATCTTACCTGTCTAGCATGTAAATACATCCTGCTGTTCCTATATCCTTATAATCGCAAGGAAAGATAACTGAGATTCAAATCAAACTTCCGCCAGGTGGCGCCACCCAGAAGGTCTGTCAAGCATAGCGCCAAATCTGAATGGACGCCATTTTTCTCAAGTCTGCGTTCTGGGTAAGTTTGTAATCCATTCCAATCCTCTCAAACGGGTTTAATTTTTGGTCAATTTACATTTATGGTAGCAGAAAATATTAGCATAAGTTCGGAATTTAGTTTAGATTTTAGGAATTTGTAGCATATAGTTGTATGGATCCTATTTATATCTCGGGTTCAAAATAATTAATAGATTTTTAGCTTTTGGCAGCTACAGTTTTTACAGATGTTTTTCGTCACTCGGTCGACTAGAAAACAGATTTCATTTACTCTCTGAAGCGTTATTTTGACAACTGACTTTAATCTAAAAATACCATACACATGGATTTATGAATTATCGTAAAAGTAAACAGGGTTTCATTATGGGTAAATGTGTAAACTTGTCCATAGCCTAGGGGTACCAGTTATCGAGGGGTACCAGTTATCGATGGCTAGGTACATTATTGATAGTAGACAGAAAAGTCTTCCAAGAAATATAACAAAATTTAGATTTTAAAATTCTTTATTGTAACCGGAATGTTGATGCCACACAAGTCACAACATTTAAACATAATGCTGGGGTTTCCCTTCGGGCATATATTAGGTTTTCTAGCAAGGTAACCTGTCAACAACCGCCAATTAGTTACAGGTACTAGAATTTGAGTATATATATATGTACCATGTATAACAAACATTTTGACATTTAAATTTGCAGTCCCCATCTGATATGGAGTACACCAACTGTAGGAGAATATAGGCTACTTCAATATCCATATTGACTAAGAGGGAAGTCGGGATAGTCAATCCAAACTAAGGTAATTCTATAAATTTGAAGTACAAATTTGATCACAAAATAAATCACTGATACTGAGAGTATTTTTTTAATATATAAACATTTACAAACACGGCTTTTTAGTCAATTCAACCATAATAACGCATTGTAAACCAGACGGAGGTGCGGCTAAACATGCATCTTACATCTAGTTTAAATGAAAGTTAATTGAAAAACTTAATAACCCCTATTGGAATGAGGAAAATCCCTACATTGCATGGTCTGTACGAACCGAAATAGTGTCCGAAAAGTAAAAAAAAACAATAGCCGAGGCGAACGTTCGTTCATTCTAAGCCTACGGTAGTCATTCTAAGTCACTACTTTTACGACGTACATTTTCGAGACTGGTACCATTCAAAGGCTTATAACTTTACATCTTTAGAAAAAATGGCAATGATTTTCACATTTAGTTTTAGCATGAAAAATATTACCATTTGACAGTTCATGCTGCTTGAAGGAAAATCACATTTTCTCCTTAACAAAAGCAGGTACCTGAATGTTAGAAAAAATACTTTCTATGATTTTCTCAACTTTTTTCAGAAATGGGAGACCATCTGAATACGATTAAGCTGAAAGTCAATATTATCAAGCTTGTAGATGAAGAATTGGTTGTTGCATTTTTAAGTTCCGCTAGCCCTTCAGACACAATTCATCCCCATTTAAGAAAAAAGATAAAGGAGAGTCAATGTAAGTAAATTGTTTCATTTTTGTCTGAGTTTGGGTTTCAGCTCTTGCAATAATACGTACGTGTGTATACTTATGAAGCCTATTTTACTGTAACTTTGTTAGGAATAAACTGCAACTAAACTTAAACTATGAAAAATGCTCTTTGTGATGCTATTGCTTACCTTCATTAATTTGTTTTAATTTGTTGCAGAATGATGGATCTGTTTATCACAATGCATTTACAATGGATTGCACCGAGGATTTGAAGTAATATATTAGAAGGTGGAATAATGTATCCCAAAACAGCTTGTGAACAATCGAGAATGTAAAACGATCATAAAGGAACTTTGGTGATACCCGACTAGTGCAACTTAGATTTACTGGCATTTGAAAAGGAATGTTACCTTGGATATAATTCGTTACCTTCGAAAGAATTCGGCAGTATTTTAAAGACGTCTACATAGGGAACATACTCGGAGCAGACAAAACAATGTTCATTTTGTACCGTGTTTCCCAGAGACAAGGACTTCACATAGTTTTTTTTAAAATTTAGGAAAATGTGTGCTAAAATTCTGTTTTTGTTTCTTTGACGAACATTCAGATCTATCCAAAAAATTGAACATACCATGCAGTCAAGTAAAGTAATTATCTGCAGCAATGTTTTTGTTTATTATTTTAATTATCTTTCTGGTTTATTGTTGCTTGTCACATGCAGTATATTTTCTTTAAGAGGCTACATGTTTCAGGCGACACTTTATTGAACGTCTGAATGTGCTTATCAAATGCGTTTGGTGAGAGTAAGTTGGTTGGCGTTTTAGATGTGAGCGTCGCTAATAAAACCAATAAACTTAGCCTATCCGTATGTATGGGGTGAGGGGCCCATAAATATTATTATTTTTAGGGGCTGGTGGTGGGGGGGGGGGGGGGGGGGGGGACACGTACCAGTGGCTTAAGCTAGCTGGGCCTTACACAGACAGCCCATATAGATACCATCAATAAGAATCAATATGGTACCTATATGGGTCCTTTGAAGAAACCATATCGTCCCCACATTCATCCCATATAACCCCATGAAATCCCATATAGGTCCTATACCCAGCCCATCCAAGTCCCATATTGTCAGCCCACGTGGTGTCCATATGGCCACCACTGACACATAGAGCTGGTCCCCACTAAGACAGCCCACATGGGTACCACAAATCACACTTTATGGGTCCCACTTGGGACCCACCAACCGATGCTGACTGGGAAGAACAAGCCATGTTTTTAACTGTTTGACGATCATGTATATTTTGGTTATAATGTATGAACACAAACACGCCCTTAAACAGCTTTGAAGTTCTAAGCGTCTAATGCGATTTTCTTAAGCCAAGGGTTAATGCCTTCCTCGTTTAAATCGAACGCCCTATATGTGGGATGGTTGCCAGTTAACCTACCAACGGAAGATCGTGGGTTTCCTCGTGGCATAGAGCTCGATTTCCTCCCACAATAAAACTGGCAACGCCGCCATATAAGTGAAATAATCTTGAGCGCGACGTAAAACACCAAACAATCATCAGTCAATCCTCGTTTAAATAAAGCAGTATGCTAACCAGGTTTATTTTACTCAATCTAAAACATATATATTGCTCCTTAAATTGTTTCCTGAAACTTACATACCTCGAATTATATTTAAAAGGACCTTAGGCTAATTTAATTGAGAAAGAAAAATATATAGGCCTAGATATATAGTCGGACTTGACTCTTGTTGGGATCGTCGTACTGAAAACAGTCTTAGAAAGTTAGAAGAGAACTCCAACGGACTTCGACCACCTTTCATTGTTTTTAATGGCTATAGTTCAAAACAATAATTTATCGAACATTCTCGAGACTAGCAGCACAAAAAAGTTTCTGAATTTTTTGTCTTGAGGAAAATAGCCGATAATTTTAACATTCCTGTTTTACCGGCAAAATAAGAACTTGTTGGCAGCACCCAAGTTATTTGGAAGATGTAGTAATGGATCTTTTATTGAGTCTTCCATATTAAGTTTTATTTCAGATGTTCATGAATGGGGAAGGGCCCCTATTATTTCAATCTCAAATTAAAAATACAAAATGATGCCAACCCGTTTTTATTGTGAAAAAAATAGAAAGTTCCAAACTTTTTCCATCAGGGTAAAATATAGAAAACACATTTACAAGTGTGAAAACTGTGTTTTGTTGGTCTAATACTGCTATGCTGACATGTGCTAAAAGAAGTATCAAGTATTCTTTGAATATTTCACTAAAATAAATTATTTGTTTAATTGGGATGAGAGTAGCCAATTTATTTGAAAGGCTGACAAAGACATATGTCATTTTAAGACTATAAGCTATAAAACTTTTTTTTTTTTTTAAAGACTATTTTCATACCATGCCCATTATCATAACTTACGGACAGATGATAGCCGAGAAATCTTGTCCGTGTGGTTTTTCTTTATTTCTATACGTCATGGAGTGTAGGCTATGTTAGATTCTCAGCAACATATAGATGGTTCGGACTAGGACGGATGGCAGAGTGTAGGACGGATGGCAGAGTGAAAATTCATCCCTTCTGTCTTCGCCATTAGTGATTGAAGTTTGTAATTTTGTAATAATTTAATGAAGATGTACTTCTTAGTTTTAGGATAGCATTGGCCCAATCGTGAAATATTACCCAAAAGAAAAATTAAAAAGCCATGAGCATTCGGGCCGTTTCAACTTGTTCAAGATCGAAACACAGAGCACCTCATGGGTACAAGCATGCGCACAAGTTCAATGACCTTCTGTCAGTGTTACGAACTGCAGAAAGCGATCGGGTGAAAAATGGCATGCCGTTTCACAAAAACGCTTTTACGTCACGTAAGTTTGGTATAAGTAATATTTTCATGGAATTTTTCATTTGGATAATTCTTAAATTTCATTAGAAATAGGATGATTGAATTAAATATCAAGCCCTTATCTTTATTGATGTTGTTGTTGTATGAAATAGACGCCGAACTATCGTCGCCTGGTCGCCGGTTATGTCTGTTACTCAGGTTAAAAACCAAATACCATACGTAATACGTATAACAGAAGAGACACCCGCTTTTCGTCAACTTTGATTATGAACTAAAATTATTTGATTTATTGTATTCAAAATGAAAACAGTTCACCGGTTTCGTGCAGGTGGAATCACTCTCACGGGCACATGATGGAGTGGTCTCCCCTAGTTGTAGTCGCACTATGTATATCTGTGTAATCTAACAGACTTTTCAATATCCTGCAGTCATGTGAACCGAGGATTTCATGGGTGAGGTCAAATCAAAGAGTGTAGATTGACTAGTCTTTCGTCAAATTGCAATTCTAAATTCGAAGCCACCCTAGTCTTAAAGTCTATGATCATAGCCACGTCTGAAGGCCGTCTCGTAAGTATATGATTGGGTCAAATCGTTCAGCCAATTGGGAAATTCCCGTGCTAATTGTGGATCACTAGCCGCACTCATGTGTCTGTTTGCTGTGTTACTTAGTTGCCGGTCAGGAAGAGTGGGTCACATGACAATTTATTCTCGTTCCGCTCCTCAAATTATCTCTGATTTACTCGTCAAAACATTCTCTGTGGCCTTGGTGGCTGAGTCATTTAGTATTATAGTCTCTCAGTCCAACATACTGTTTTATTTGTATTAAATATTCATTTCTTCTATTTCTTTTTCAGTGCCTTTCTCAACAAAGTATTAGTTTCAGACGGTATTCTGGAAATGTAAGTGTTGGAAGTGTAATCTTGCAATTTTTAAAGATGATTGATGATGATATTTCCATTAGTATTTTTGAACATTGAAAGCTGTAAATAACGAAAGAAAGATTTTAGTGGAAATTATTTGTGGTAATGATCGTAATATATTATACTAGAATAGTGCCATGGCTTCTACATGTATCTGACATAGGGGCCTCAGTGGCCTAGTAGGCAAAGGCGCGATAGTCTCGCGGTAAGACCCAAGCCCATTGATGATGTGCGAATGCGAATCACACTCAGTTTAAAGAAAATTTAAATTGAGTGGGTTTTTCTCTTGAAGGCCTTATGTGGAAAAGGTACTGGTTGTTGGTCGGATCTCCACCACTTAACCTGGCATCAATCTGTAATCAATCTCTCTATCATTGGTTCTCGTGAGCTCCCAATTTTATGTTAACCCCATTGTTTATCCAGGTGAGAACAGTCACATTAATACCAGGAGATGGAATTGGTCCTGAAATATCTGCAGCTGTTCAGAAAATATTTGCAGCCTCTGGGGTAAGAAGGACTGGGGTTTTTTTTATTGTCCTGTTAAAATTTTTTCTTTGAAATAAATATGTTATTTAATGTATGGAGATGGAATAGAGAAGTTCAAAGCTTACACAATTGATAGTGATGCTAGAATGTTAATCAGGAGAGCTGTAACTTGTAAGAAAACTCTTGTAGACAGAGATTGACTTAATGAACACAAATTCAGTACCAACTAGAGCTTACTAGATCTTATGTCCATCTACTTTAATCATTCGTCCAAAATTTAAAAAATAATTACCAACCTGAATAAATTTACAGTTCTTTGTAAATACATCAATTTGACAGTTAATGATCTTACGCTACAGTTAGTTTTTAGAAGTACAAACATTTGAGAGTAAGTATAGTCAAAATTGAGAACTCTGTGGTTTTCTGTAGGCACCAATTGACTGGGAACCAGTGGATGTAACACCTGTTATTGGTCCAGATGGGAAATCTACTATCCCACAGAAAGTCTTTGATTCTATGGCTAGAACAAAAGTGGGGTTAAAGGGACCTTTAGCAACACCAGTTGGCAAAGGCCATAGGTCATTGAATCTAGCTTTAAGAAAGTAAGTACTTGTCATTTCTTTAAAATCATTTCTCCTCTGTATTTGAGTTCAATGGGAGACTTATTTAGTGTTAGTTATTAAGTGTGAAGGAAGTAAAACGTGATGTTAACTGTAATAAAATATGGAATAAAAAGTAGAGTATACAAGTGGGATTCTGAGATAATTGAAGGGACTCTTGTCAGTCTTGTGGACATGATTATGTACTTTATTTCACTTAGTGATTGATTGTGTAGGCATAATATTCAGCATTTCAACACTAAGAATTCAGAGGACATAGCCCTTTCATGTGCCAGATCCACAAACAACTAGTATGGGGCAACTCAAATGACTGAAACATACATCTTTTAGTTGCCAGCTCCTTCGGCTAATGGCCAAAATTTTTCATGGATTTTAATTTTTCCCTCTCACACTATCTACATGTAGCTGTATACATATTTAGAAATCTGTCTAGAAACAGTTAAATCGTTTTAATTAGCTATCTACTTCATTCTAAAACTTGATCTGCTTGGCTGTATTTTCTTTCCTATTAAATATTTTATAAGTGTTTCTTAATTATCTTTCAGAGCCTTCAATTTATATGCAAATGTACGACCATGTAGATCTATTGAAGGTTATAAAACACCTTATGATGATGTTGATCTGGTCACAATTCGGGAAAACACAGAGGGAGAATACAGCGGTATTGAACATCTGGTAAGACTCGCATATAATTTGTCGTCTTTCATTTTCTGTATAAATGGGGTTTGTTTTCAAAGCAAGAGTCATGTTTTTCATTGATATAGACTGAAAGATAAGGCAAGGGCTGCTTATATCTGATGAAGATGTAAGCCATTAGGTTATTACTATTGTTTAAACATTTACATTAAATCCATTTACTATGAGCGATGGAGGAGAACCATAATCTACAATTTTGCACATTGATCTTTAGCAATCATGACGTTGCTGTGCAATCTTTAAATACTGATTTTCTTCTCAGATTGTAGACGGTGTAGTCCAAAGTATAAAACTGATCACAGAGCAGGCGTCACGGAGGGTTGCAGAATTTGCTTTCCAATATGCTAAGAACAACAATAGATCCACTGTCACCGCTGTACATAAAGCCAACATCATGTAAGATTTGGGGAGTTCTCTCCTGTTTAAAGTTACAAACACAGCTTTCCTCTGAATATTTTGTTTAACATTCAAATCTCAAACGAGAACTTGAGAAGTATATTTTTGATGACGATTGTATATATTTTGCTTGTTTACACATTTCCCATAGGTATTGTTCTTTACTATATTCAACCAATTATAATTTCACCATTTTCCATTAATTCAAATTTGATCCCATAAAATGATCCTTGTATAAAGTTGAGTGTCAGACACTGGCAACATCTTTTGTATAAATATAAATATACATGTATCTTGTAATCTCTGGTTCTGTTTCGAGGAACTAACCGCACTCTGCATGTATGATCTAATATTATCAGGAGGATGTCTGATGGACTATTTCTGAAATGCTGTCGAGAAGTAGCAGATAAAAACAAAGATATTAAATTTCGAGAAATGTATCTGGACACAGTATGTTTGAATGTAAGTTTGAAGTTATTGCTCTATGCTATTTAGATTTGTTCAGATTTTGACCTTATTCCAAAGGCTAGTGATTGAATCATTTAGTTTGTTGAACTTTTTTTTTTTTTTAAGTTTTTTATTTTATGGACAATCAAAATTTATGAAACAAAGAGCAAATTTTTGCTACTCATGCCATTTTAAAAAAAGTATTGTATTGTGGGAAGGTCTTAAGTCATTATAGCTGGAGCCATATAACCCTCAAAGCAGAGCTTTTCCCTGAAATTCCATGGAAATACATTTAGATTAATCATTATGTCTCTGTCTCCGGCACATGTCCTATTATATTTCAACTTGTATATATGACATACTGTGTAATTGTTTGGTTGGGGATTCCACTTAAAATTGCTAACAGTAATTGATGTCATATTATATTTCCACTTGTATATCATACTGTGTACTTGGTTGGGGCTTCCACTTACAATTGCTAACAGAATGATTGAATCTGGTATTTGATTGTTGCAGATGGTACAAGATCCCAATAAATTTGATGTTCTAGTCATGCCCAATTTGTATGGAGATATTTTGAGGTAATTCTTGAGTTATTAAGCGGGTTCGAATCCCACTCAGTCCAAAAATTGAACGACCTATGTTCACTCGAACGACCTATGTGGGATGGTTGCCAGCGGAAGGTTGTGGGTTTCTTCCGGGCACAGAACGTCGCCATATAAGTGAAATAATCTTGAGCGCGGCATAAAACACCAAACAATCAATCAATCAATTGAGTTATGAAGTCACTTAGTTTGTATCTTGATCATTTGATATCATTTTGCAATGAAAACTGTGTAACTTTTTGATAAACATTGTAATCTAACATAATTAAAATGTACCTTTAAATTCCATGCAAATAAAAACCAGATCCATAATTTTTGCTTATTACAACTAAATTCCTTCCTATTCAGTGATGTTGAGACTTGAATCCTGATGGGAATACCATTGTTATTTGATTGTGTTATTTCAGTGATTTGGCTGCCGGTTTGATTGGTGGTCTAGGTGTAACCCCCAGTGGTAACATTGGAGAGGATGGAGCTATCTTTGAATCTGTAAGCATCTTACCTTTCCTTCTACATTCTGCTGATTAGTAGGGGTTTGTCTTACAATCCATTCCCTTGCACTCATATCATTCAGAGTAGGTATTGGTTAATTTTACACATTTACACATTAAAATGGTCAAAGATTCCAACTTTGAAACCGTTACTATCTAATATACAGTTGACATTTGTTAATTAATATAATTTGACATTCATTTTAGTGTTTTTACTACTCTTTACTCGTGATCTTATGGATATTCTAAACTGTTCATAGTTGTAACTCTTAGAACAAAATGATTTAGCATAATCATAAACTGTGTAATAATTGTGTTTTCTATGTGGCTAGGTTCATGGTACAGCTCCTGATATAGCTGGTGAAGATAAGGCTAACCCAACTGCTCTATTACTCAGTGCTGTCATGATGCTTAGATATATGGAATTGGGAGATTATGCTCAAAGGATAGAGACCGCATGTCTAGATGTTATCAGGGAAGGAAAGGTGAGCTGATGTTTTATAAGGTTCAGTTCATGTCACAAAGAGATGTGATGTAACATTTGGTTGATCATAAGCTGAAGGTGGAATACTTTCTCATAAAGCAACTGAGACGATTGTACTCTCTTGAATTTCATTTATTGATTGATGTTTTACCACACACTCAAGGGGGCCGTGGCTCAGTAGGTAGAGTGTTGGACGCTCAATCAGAACAGCCTTCCACCAATGGGTCGCGGGTTCCAATCCCATTAAAAAATTTTCTGACTGGTTTTTCACTCGAACGATCTATGTGGGATGGTTGCCAGTTACCAACGGAAGGTTGTGGGTTTCCTCCGGGCATAGAGCCCGGTTTCCTCCCACAATTAAACTGGCAACGCCGCCATATAAGTGAAATAATCTTGAGCGCGGCGTAAAACACCAAACAAACAAACCACACACTCAAGACCATTTCACTTTAATGGCAGCATAAGTCGGGGAGTAAACCAGGCCCTTTGGCCAGAGGAAACTTCCGAACTTCGGCTAGTCCCTGGCAACTCTTCCATATATTTTTACATAGGCTGATCAAGTGCACAAAATACTCAGAAAATTTGCAGGGTTGTTTTTTTCTTTGGACTAAGTGAGATTTGGGAGACTATTTACCAACTGCAAGAGGCCCTTGTGAATTTGAATAGAAAATTGTTTGAGAATGTCTTAAATCGACTTCTAGCATTAAAGTCACAAAGTTTATCCATTGACAAACTTTTATATTTTCAACTTGTTTATTTATCAGACACCAGGTGTCTTAATGACAAATACAGCAAGGGTTCGAATCCCATTTATACCAAATTCAAAAATCACAGTGGATTTTTCACTTGATCGGATTCGCCGTATGTGGAAGAGTTGCCAGGTACTCTTCAAAGGTTACGGGTTTGTTCTGGCCAAAGAGCCCTGGTTTCCTCCCCCACTAAACCTCTCAATGCGGACATATAAGTGAAATTATCTTGAGTGTAAAACATCAATCAATCATTGACTTCCAACACCAAAATGTGTGTCCCCAATGACAACCATGCTGATTGAGATTCATTCAAATCTGTTTTTATTCTTTCAGTTACGAACAGCTGATCTAGGAGGAAATTCTAAATGCTCTGATTTTACTAATGCCATTTGTGAGAAAATACAGAACAATTAAAGCTAGGAGATGAACTATTGATGGTATACACAGAGCTGTGTGTCAGTGGGATGGATGGAATATATTTACAATTCCTCTGGAATCTCATATCAGTCTTTATTTAGTGACATGGTTTTGTCACTAGGGCATTTCCTTTCATTAACTGTTCAACAAAACTCTCTTCTCTCCTATTTTTTTCCTGAGGCAGCAGTAAAAGCATTTCATTTTTAATGTATATTTGTATATACATGTAACGTTTTTGTAGCCTGTGCTTTGTCTTTCTTTGAGCAGTATGATTAATTACACTCTCTTGTATCTATGGGAAATCATCTTATCAGTAATAATTTACTTTTGTTAATTATAATTCTGTTAAACCTATCCTAATCCATTCTAAATTTTCCTTTCAAAATTTTCAAATTTCTTTTTAGTATTTCTAGTTTTGACTTCCACAAAAGTCTTCAGTTCAACTTGAATATTTGAAATCTTTGTGATATTGATTAAGATTAAGAGACTTTATGTACTCCAGTTTCTAGAGGCTTGGATTGACACCATCCGGGTTGAAACAAAATATATTTGGATTTTTTTTTTTTTTAACAGTGAAGAAAATGTAATGTGCCAAAGTAGACTTACTTTCTAGAAGTAGAATCCTTCCCATGTAAAATTTACTATTTTGATTGGGGATGTTACATCTTTGATAATAAAATGATACATTATTTGAAAACATCTTTCGCCATCTACATGTATTTTCATCCAGAGAGGTCTTAACACATCTTTTGTACATTGGATACACAGTGTCGATATAACCAGGATACAGAAGTAGATCAGTTTGGACGACGACTTCGGCAAAGAAATTTGGCGCCCTATTTTCAAATTCTGTATTTGAATGGATGCGGTTGACTGAGAATCATAAATTCCTCAAGCTGCAATATTTATTCAATCAATTTTAGATGTTTGCTCATAGCATCTAACCTTATTGTATAAGTAAATCACCCCTAGGCAGCTGTGATAATATCCCTAAGTTAACACATCCCATGTTTTATATATCAGGCTAGTAGAATGTTCAGCTGATTGTCCTATTGCTTAGATAGAAAAATAACAAAACAGCCTTAAATTAAGTATCTGGGGCCTGTTTCACAAAGCGGCGTAGATGTATTTTTTGCTTCCATACTAACGTATCTATACAGTATGTGTTGCTACGGCATTTACGCGAAAACTTACGCTACGCCGCTTTGTGAAACAGGGTCCGGTATTAAGTGATAACTTGATTTTGGATCTTTTTACTCAATGTTGTCATTTTTGTTAAGATACTTGTTATGGAACTAGATGCAGCCTGACTGTTTAGAGTATTTATTGTTCCAGAGTTCTACATTTACTATACATGTAATTTCTTCACAATAATATATTATAATTCACACCTGTTTTTGTTGTTTTCTTCGTTCCTTACGTTATACTACTTCTTTCATATTCTTGGCAAAAATCTTATCAAAAGAATCGTTTCACTTTGTGCTAACAACAAAAAAAAATACCGACATCGTTAAGAAAGAAAATAAGTTGCGCAAAAAGTTACGGTTGATAAATAGCACACAACCTGTCTGAAATATGGCGGCTCAGTCGAAGTCTCATAAACAAAAAGATAAAGGAGGAGAATATATTTTTTTTTCTGCTAATTATTTAAACTGTAACCGCCCTCCGATGTTTAAAATCTAACAAGCTTGAAAAGATTTTAATCGTGCTTGGCCGACGGTGTCCTTTTGTTTGTTGGCTTACATATTAACCTTCAGGGAAAGTTTGTTGACTAAATGTGCTATAATTAAATGAAACCAGGCTTCCTAACAACTCTTAAAAATTACAATGAGAAGTTTCCTGTTGATAAACCCGACTACATGTATGAAACCTTGACCTTCCAATTGAGATTTATCATTCAATTCCCCGGCCACGTACATCTACAAGTAGACTTCGGATCAAGTGTAACGGTTTCTCCGGGAAATCTGCCTCTGCTGTTCTCCTTTTGTTGATGGACAAATATTGCCGTTATTAAGTCAGACTCGACTTATTGTCGGCGATTGAAAATGTCTCTTATTGTTAACTTTTTGTGTTGGATTCCTTTGTTGGCATGTGTGAAATCGACCATGGCTGTTGTCTATACTAATCAAATAGCTGTTCATATTGACGGTGGATTGGAGGAAGCGAATAGAATTGCCCATCGTCACGGTTTCGCCAACCTTGGACAGGTAAATTGTTAAATGATTAATTTCCAGGATTGTTCATCACGTCTTTGTACGGTAAATGGTATTTGTTGCTTGGATTTTTACAGGTAGATATTTTGGCAAAATTGAAATAGTCTAGAATTTCAAAAGACCAAAAAATGTGTTCGAATCCCTTTAAAAAATCTCCATTTTTTGTGGAATTGGTTCATAAGAATAGCCTATATATTTAGTTCCCTTCGAGTACGGTTTCCTTCGCACTTAGCTTGTCAACGCGCCATTTAAGTGAAATAATTTTGAGTGCGACCAATAACATAAATCAACCAAAGACTAATTATAAAGCAAACTTTGAATAACAATTATAGGTCTCCCTTAAACTGTATAATCGTGGAAGATATTACAAATTGGTCTCTCGCAAAGTGTATAATTTTGGAAGATATTCCACGTGAGTCTCCCTTAAAGTGTATAATTGTTGAAGATTTTCCACGTGGGTCTCCCGTAAAGTTTATAAATGTTCCCGCATTTTCATAAAACACGGCTATCGTTAACCAATTTGTGTTCGAATCCCTTTCAAAAATCTCCATTTTATGTGGAATTGTTCCTTGTGGGTCTCTATTAAAGTGTATAATTGTGGAAGATATTCCTTGTGTGTCTCCATTAAAGTGTATAATTGTGGAAAATACTCCTTGTCGGTTTCCATTAAAGTGTATAATTGTGGAAGATATTCCACGTGAGTCTCCCTTAAAGTGTATAACTGTGGAAGATATTTCATGTAGGTCTCCATTAAAGTGTATAATTGTGGAAAATATTCCTTGTGGGTCTCCATTAAAGTGTATAATTGTGGAAGATATTCCACGTGAGTCTCCCTTAAAGTGTATAACTGTGGAAGATATTTCATGTAGGTCTCCATTAAAGTGTATAATTGTGGAAGATATTCCTTGTGGGTCTCCATTAAAGTGTATAATTGTGGAAGATATTCCTTGTGGGTCTCCATTAAAGTGTATAATTGTGGAAGATATTTAATGTAGGTCTCCATTAAAGTGTATAATTGTGGAAAATATTCCATGTTGGTCTCCATTAAACTGTACAATTGTGGAAGATATTCAATGTAGGTCCCCCCAGTAAAGTATAATTGTGGAAGATTTTCCACGTCAGTCTCCCTTAAACTGTATAATCGTGGAAAATATTCCTTGTGGGTCTCCATTAAAGTGTATAATCGTGGAAAATATTCCATGTTGGTCTCCATTAAAGTGTATAATTGTGGAAAATATTCCTTGTGGGTCTCCATTAAAGTGTATAATCGTGGAAAATATTCCATGTTGGTCTCCATTAAAGTGTATAATTGTGGAAGATTTTCCATGCTGGTCTCCCCTGTAAAGTGTATAATCGTGGAAAATATACCTTGTGGGTCTCCCGTAAAGTGTATTGTCGTGGAAAATATTCCTTGTGGGTCTCCATTAAAGTGTATAATTGTGGAAGATATTCCTTGTGGGTCTCCCTTAAACTGTATAATTGTGGAAAATATTCCTTGTGGCTCTCCCTTAAACTGTATAATCGTGGAAAATATTCCTTGTGGCTCTCCCTTAAACTGTATAATCCTGGAAAATATTCCTTGTGGCTCTCCCTTAAACCGTATAATCGTGGAAAATATTTCTTGTGGCTCTCCCTTAAACTGTATAATCGTGGAAAATATTCCTTGTGGGTCTCCATTAAAGTGTATAATTGTGGAAAATATTCCTTGTGGGTCTCCATTAAAGTGTATAATTGTGGAAGATATTCAATGTGGATCTCCCGTAAAGTGTATAATTGTGGAAGATTTTCCACCTGGGTCTCCCGTAAAGTGTATAATTGTGGAAGATTTTCCACGTGGGTCTCCCGTAAAGTGTATAACTGTGGAAGATTTTCCACGTGGGTCTCCCGTAAAGTGTATAACTGTGGAAGATATTCCACATGGGTCTCCCGTAAAGTGTATAATTGTGGAAAATTTTCCACGTGGGTCTCCCGTAAAGTGTATAATTGTGAAAGATTTTCCACGTGGGTCTCCCGTAAAGTGTATAAATGCTCCCACATTTTCATAAAATATGGCTATCGTTAATCCATTTGTGTTGTTGTTGTTTTTTTTGTTCCGCGAATTGTATTGGAAAAATCGTGAAAATTGATCATTTTCATTAACTAATGTCATCGAAACGTCTAGCAATTGTTTTTTTGCAAAACAACCTAGTACAACCTGATATTTCAGGCTTTTTTTTTTTCTTTGTCATGTATGTTGGGAAAGAATATTGTAATTCGACATTGTAAAATATTCACCAACCTGATAAATACAACTGTAGCAGTTTTTATTGCCTGCCGTATCTTCGAAATCTCCTCCACAGAATCATTGCACCAATTGCAACCATATATAGAGACATTTAGTTAATGTTAATACGTGTATGCACCCGTCAATATACAATATCCTGCAATTGTTTATGTTTACTCAGATTGGTATTTTAGATGACCATTATTTGTTTGAACACTCGCACATTGCCAAACGTTCAGTGTCAGTGAGTGAACAGACCCATCGGCTGAAGGACGAGTCCAAAGTAAGTGAATTCCTATGCATTATTATATATAGCAATTGTTTTTAAACAAACTGGAATCGTTATGCCGATTAGGATGATTTAGACCTCTCACAAACTAATGTCAGCCCTGGGGCTCGTTACACAAAGCAGTCGCATCGCAAACGACGCATAGTTGCCAATGGATACCATAGTGAAGAGATACGACGTCATTTCAACTGCGATTGATCGCACTTTGCGACGGCTTCGTGAAACGGCCCCCAGATGTCAATGGCCTTGCCCACATATGTGGCGAAGCCCAATTACGTCGATGTTCCTTTAATCCATTACATGGGGCACTGAAAAAAACTGAACATGTAAAGATTATCCTTGGGTAGAAACCGTATGCGATTCTCCCAACTTTGGGATCGAGATTTACCAAAGGTACAAGAATAATGCGTATCCACGTTGGTCCGTGAATCAGGGGACACCGAGTTTCAACTTTGATAATGCCATTTTGAACTGTATTTGAAAATAATATGTGAGGATATATGTTAGGGAATATCAAATTTAATATAATGCTTCAGCTTCTTGCATTGACGAAGAGAAATAAATACACGCTGTGTTTGATCTAGAACTTGATGGTAAATTTCTTGGGGCTTTCGCTCGATTGGACAATGGTTTACCAAGCGATAACATAAAGCTTTCACCAATGCGGTGGAGACTTAATTAGGACCTCTGATATTATACGACCAAGAATCATTCCTCCACCAGGGATTACAATTTTAATCCCAGTCTCTGCAACGCTCTGCAACACGACCAAATCCCCAGCTGTTTACTAGCACTCTAAAATGGAATAAACAAAACCCGATACTTGTCTTCCATCATTTCTGTTGAGGTATTTTTACTCTAACGGACTTATATCTCTACATCTTCATCTCATTGCAAAATACAATACCAAAACAAAGGTTGTGAGAATCTCAATACCCCTGATTTGATGGTGCTATAAAATGGAGACGCATTAGACTCGTGCTTTTGTCAAATAACGAAGATGCGAGCATTTCGTATGGTCGTACTCGCTCATCGGTTGCCAAATAACCGAAACAGTAAAATTCACAAGGTCTGTTTATAAAATGCCATTAAAAATGTAATATTGTTTAAGGTAAAGTGGTTTGAACAACAGACCGTATTATCACGCAAGAAACGAGGCTCAATGCAGTCAATTCCAACATTCACAGATCCTAACTGGATGGACCAATGGTATTTGGTGAGTATTCTTCTTTATGGTAATTCTGTGAGAGGCCATATACGGGCAACTGCTATAAATAACAGTGTCCAAATACCACAACAGTAGTTTATAAGTTTCTATTGAATCTAGATCACGACAAAAAAAGCGTTATCCTTCTAAGTACGATGGTGTTCTTGGAGTTCTTGTTCTTTATTGCTTAATATACAATGAATATATTACAAGTAAGTCAACTGATGCAATGTATGAGACACACCGAACCAGAACGGCCAAAGATCAACTATGTAGCGAATGTCTCCATCTTAACAATCGGCCACAGACAGATAATCTTGGCTTACAGTCCACGAGCGAACTGTTTTCTGCTATATAAACTCAAGATTTTTCTCTGTTATATATACATTCCGTATGAAAATCATGACTGGTCCAATCTGGTAACACTAAAACTTGATATTTCCCCTTTAGCATCGCCCTAACGACATGAATATGAATGTAATACCTGCCTGGAACAAGGGCTACACTGGGAAGGGTGTGGTTGTATCCATATTGGACGATGGTCTGGAAATTGACCACCCGGATCTCAAAGACAACTATGTAAGTACAGTGAACATGTAAGTTGGATTCTTGGCACAACTCACGTTAAAAGATTATTTTGGAATCAACTATAATAGTTAAGAGTACTGATTAATTGATTGAGATTTTACGCCGCACTTAAGAAATGTTCACGTATATGTTTACCTGCTATATTTAAACGTTGTATATATTATTTTGGTCTTATATCCTTCAATTCTTCTGTTATTCTATTATTTTTTCTTCTTGTTCTTGCATTATTTGAAAATGAATAGACTCGAGTGATATTCATTGAAACACACTGGCTCTCGTTAGATAACCTCTATATGTCTAACAATTTGTGACTTAACTTTATTAATTACTGTATTCTTTTATCTCTGCCTTTGTAAAACACCTATTTTCCTAACTCCATTTTTAATTCAGTCAGTCAAATTAGGTTCTTTAATCTTTAAATGTACCCAGTTCCTTTTGTTCACAGTCATATTTTCTCATTTTATCTCTGTCTTCTTTTCCAAGCTCCACTTCCTGTTTTTAATTCTACTTATAGAATGTCAAAAAACGGGCTGTTTAACGGAAGCAGACATTTTCTATTAACAATAGACATGAAAGTTCTAAATATGAAAGCCCCAATATTCGAAATTCCCGGCTCTGGTGAAAGTCCTTTTTTCAAATTTTGAAATGTCTTCGCCACATTGGCGTCCCCTAGGGACATTCACGTGACCAGACCCTCCCAAATTCCTTAAATAATAAATTTAGAACAAAATTTATTTCTAAAACGCGCTCAACGCAATCAGATGGTTGGCATTGTGTTTGACCGTGTACAAGAAAATTGGGCCCATAAAATCATTCATGAGATGATTTCCCATTATGAGGCATGTTTGAACAGATTAAAAGCACATGCACTGCAGCCAGATCATCCAATGGTCTAAACTTTGACAGTGGTTTCAACAATGCAATAAAATAAGGCAAACAGAATTATAAAGGTAAATTACAACTTTCGACCATTCACAAATTTTATCCTTTTCCCCTTGACCTAGTACCTCTGCCCCATTTCCTCTAACCCTCTCCCCAGTTGTGCCAGCCTACTGCCCTATGACCAAGACCAAGACCATCTTTTCAGTGTTTATAATCGTATATATGTTAAAAAACACCATGGTACCGTTAAACCGGGGAATCTTGCATTATATTGGACATATAATGGTACAAGTTTAGCCCTACTGGTAGATCTTTTAAACACTTGTTCTTTTATAAGCGATCACTGGCATTTGGCTCAGAGTTCGGGCCATTTTACTTTGAAGTAATTTGTAATCTTCTACTATGATCTTGGCCATATTGAAGCTAATAGTTTTTTCATGACATCTTCCCGGGTCTAAGTTCAAATTCAATGGATAAACAATTTGTAACGTTTGAATCCAAAAACGTTCCCTTTCCAAACATTTGGGCTTGGTATATGCAGGGGGACAGAGAAAAGGGATTTTCAATGGATATGGTTTCTAAATGGTCCTTGAACCGAACGACCGAGTGTGTTGAAATACTGTGGCGGCCCCTTGTACAGGATCCCCAGTTTCTCCTACTTACTGCTTGCTTCATTTGTTGCATGTGGTAGTCCCAATTAAGATTCTCTGACTTTTGTTGCGGGATTGTTCTCCGAAAAAGGCTCCGTGATTTGGCACGTATTCATCAAGTTTGCATCTCGTCTCAAAGCATTTCATATATGTATCAGAAAGAAATGTTGGGCGGTAATGATACACTCGTGAAGGAAAAGCGTGCATGACGGGAGCTGAAGGAGGGAAATCATTTGCCTTAATGTGTCAGATTTGATTCTTCGAAGGATATATTGGTGATTGAAGTACATCGACAGGCGTAATAAAGTATATCAATTTACCCTGCGGTTTGAACGAAGACAAAATAACCTAGAATTGCAAAGCCTTTAGTTCTATTTTAGCTGAAATATGTCAACAATTTGATAGCTGAATGTCTCCAGGCCGTCGTGTGTCTCAACGACATTGGGCTTCTTTGCTTACATGTTTCAAAAATAAAATTCCTCGCATACTTAATTATGTAAATGTACCATATTTCAGGATGCGTATGCTAGCTATGACATCAATGATAACGACCCTGATCCATCACCTGGATACGACCTCCCCAACACCAACAGGTCAGGCTTCCACAAACATACAAGTATTCTTAGATGGAGAAGAAAGAAATTGTTCTTCTCCAAATGATGCTATATTTGAAATGGTTGGCGGTGAAATTTATGACCTATTTTATCTTAAGTATTTTTGGGGGCCTTCTTCCCGATTGCCTGGAGACCGTTAGGCTAACTCGTCACAGAAGTGCTCTCGGTGACATCGTATGCTTTTATATCTGGATATATGAAATGTTTTCCAGGATTGTCTATAATGGCACCATTAAGCAATCAACCCCATTGACAACTATTTAAAGGGTATCCCAAATCCAACACTATATTTTTGAAAACACAAGTTTCCCATGTGTTAAATTGCTTTACTTTCTGTATAGCAGACAAATGAAGCACACTTATAGAAAATGATAAACTTACCAACGTGTTAAAATTCCACAATAATACATTTTCCCTCAGCGTTGGTTTTAACCATTTTCATCGTAATGTTTACTTATTCCATCCCCAGAGTGACCGAGTCACGATCGGCTTAGGTGCTGCGAAAGGACAATGATGTTGACTTATTCTTTCTATAAAAAAAATTCGGCGTTTTTTCTCCAAATTTGTGACAAAAATCTTGATATATTAGACATTTCTGTCTTTCACGTTACTCTATAATAATAAATCTGTAAATCTAAGCTCGAAATACAGGTGGTGTAAATAAGATCAAGCCTTTTTTCGCTGACAGTCGAGATTACCACCGTGACGTCACATCTCACATGTCACAATATTTCAAGCACAAAGTCAATTTAGGCGCAGATTTTGAAGACTGATTTACTCGTAGGATTATGTTATGTTTCGTACGTCATTTTTTATTCATTGTGTATTAGTATAAAAATGTTACTCGAAGAAATTTAAAGGTATAGGGTACCTTTTAATGGATCAATGCTAGCAAATCATTGTTTACTGTATGATATAATCTCAATCTATGAGAGAAAATGTGGCTAAATGAGGGAAACTTTTACATTTATAGACATGGAACACGTTGCGCTGGTGAAGTGGCCGCGGTGGCTAACAATAGTTTCTGTGGGGTTGGCATTGCTTTCAAGTCAAGTATTGGAGGTTAGTCGGGTTTTTTCAAATTATACAGAAATGTTTGAGGAAAGAGATTCTTTCGAATTCTAGACCGAATCATTTGGGGAAAAGTGCTGCTGAAAGTTATGTGAAACTCACAAATGTATCAAATGACCTCCCTCGCGGAGCTCTGCTAGTATTCGCGAAATTTTTGTAATTTTAGCATTTTTGATGATGAAGCACACTTAAATAAAAGGGGATATATATTGCCCATTTGTTTTTGAAACAATCAATATGTAAGAGTAACTTTACAAAGATGTCCTGGTAAGCATTTTTGTAGTTCATGAAAAATCAAAGGAAGGAAATACAAGGCTATAGACATTTTGTTTCATCGCAAGAAAACATTTCATTAAAGGTTGCCACGGGTAACACATTTTCACTTCCTTCCTAGGTGTGCGCATGCTTGATGGTGATGTCACAGACAGTGTAGAAGCCAGATCTCTCAGTCTGAATCCTCAACACATTGATATCTATAGCGTTGGTTGGGGACCTGATGACGATGGAAAATCACTGGACGGCCCAGGAAAACTGACACAACTTGCAATCATGAGCGGAATTATGCAGGTAAAGATTATATTAATTTTCAAATGGTTACCCCTGAATCTGAAAATGTCCTTTCAGAATCTCCCAAACAAAGGAGATTTTGTGCGTGGCCAGTCTTAGAAACTGGAACCGTTTTTCATACACCTTATGATATTGTGAAAGTCGCGGGAGATACAGTTTTTATGTGCCAGAATATATATATAAACGAGATCCGCCTTTATCTACACAGAGTTGGAGAATCAACGGATCGGTCTGATGAAATCATGTAAGTCGTACACCAAGAACTTGATTTTAAATTGTTCAATGGGAAATACAAACGGGGAAGATTACCTTTCCCAGTCATCTTTGTACACCCTATACAGTGTAAAGTGTATGCATCGCGGAAACTGTCTAACAGATTCTCAACAAAAACTTTGGCTTAGAATGAATGAATGGTCCTCCTGGTTATTTAAATTTTGTTTACTTTTCGAACACTATTCCGGTTCGTATAGGTCGCACACTGTATAGATTTTCCTCATTCCAACTCCAATCATTTACTTTTTCGATGGCCTTCAAAGCATCTTACTGTCGAGACGATCAGAAATTATGAAAAAAGTGTGAATTTTGGCAGCTCATGCCACTTTAAGATAGAAGGATCTGGTGAAGCTATATCTGTATGGCTATGTGAAGTTATAGAAAGTACAATCAAGCGCTTTAAATGAATGACCCTATACACAAGTTTACCAAAAGGAATCAAACTGCCGATATTGAACGTTAATTCTTTCATTGCAGGCATATGTATATATATACTATAGAGGTCTCCTACAAAACTGTTTACCTTTTTCATAAACTTAAATCGTACAATTTGTCAAATCGTATATCTTTTCAGTGAAATCGAAAGAAAATTAGATCATCATTGGGGAAATAAACAGGTCGTTTGAGGAACGTCGATTGTGTGAGTTTCATAGACTATATTTATTGATGTTTCTTTTGTGAACTGTGGGTAAGCTTGAAACCAATACTTGTAACTTGTAGGGACGTGGAGGAAAGGGTTCCATTTTTGTATGGGCGAGTGGAAATGGCGGTCGCGAAGGAGACTCTTGCAGCTGCGATGGTTATACTAACAGTATCTTCACACTCTCTGTAAGTAGTGTTACTGAGAATGGGCGTCAACCATGGTATTCGGAGCAATGTTCATCTACCCTGGCAGCAACTTACAGTAGTGGCGGAAATCGTGAAAAACAGGTGGTAAGTATAAACTGGGATGAATATCAAACGGGCATGCGCAGCCCATATATCAACGACATCGGTATGGCTCGGAATGAATCGGAATACACAACACGGCTTTCGGCTATTCTTGGGGCGGATCGGAATGCCGTCACGGGGTGTCTGACAAGAACAATATCGAGCCAAACAACTGCCAGTCGACTGACTGCAAAACAAAGGCGTTTCATATCCCTTTCATATTCATCCCAGGTATAAACTACATGTTTGGGAAAACCATATTGGTACTTCTGTTGTATTTCATGCCTAACGTCCTATTTGATGTAAATCCCCAGGTAACAACTGACTTACATCATGAATGTACCAAACAACACACAGGTACCTCCGCTTCATCTCCAATGGCTGCAGGAATTCTGGCACTCGTTTTAGAAGCAAAGTTAGTAATTTCCCTTTATTGTTTTTGTCCGCTCTATGTTTTGGTAAATTCGTTCATTCCTTGGTGATATACAACTAGCTCTCCTGGCATCATTAATCGATTGGTTCTTTGATGTTCTAAGCGTTTTTAAACGACAATTCTACTAACATAACGGTATGGCCAGGGTGTCAACACGGACCCCTAACCTCCTTTTGTACTTATTCAACAAAGTTTGCTTGGCCGTTATGGTCCGAGTGGAACCAATTGTTGAAGGTTATATAGAAATTTGGATTGAGTGTCCAACCATATAAACAATTGGATACCCCTATATATAAAGATGATAAGATAGTTCATTTTTGTTTGTTTGTCTGCAGTCCTAAACTCACCTGGCGAGATGTGCAATACATCACGATACTCACCGCCAGAACGGAACCTTTTCGTGACGCAAGTTGGATCGAGAATGGCGTTTGTCGGAAAGGTAAGATATTATGCCCATGTGCATAGAGATTATATTATTGTGCATGCCTGATTGTATTCTTGTGTATACAAGATTATATTGCTGTGCATTTCAGATTAAATGTGTGTTCATGTGGTACAGTCGCCCTTTTCCTGGCTTATGTTTTCAGTGAGTTTAAAGTATGGGTATGGTTTGATGGATGCCTCAGCTATGGTAGACATGGCAGAGAACTGGCGCACCGTTCCCAGAATGAAGACTCTTATAAGAAGTTCAAGACAGGGAGATAATATGTAAGTCCAACGAGATTGATAATGTACTGACCATTTACTTTATTTCGGGAAATGTAACCATTTAACAGAAGTAAAATGAACTCCAAAGACTTTCGGTAGATTGGGGGTTAGGGGTCTCACGATTCTGACCCATTAATCCATTTTTCAAATTTGTTCAACCGGGATCGAACCTGGACCCATGGGAATGGGTGAAAATCGCTTAGACCATGTACCCAACCCAAATAAATTTTTAGGGAATCAAAACAGAGAGAATAATTGTTTTTATCTTCTCTTCGAGAAAGGGCGTTCTAACAGTTATTCTTTAGGGTCAGGGAGTTTTGCATTGTTTTACGTACATCGAAGCATTTTGGGGCATGGAATTTTCTTAACAAAAAATGAATCACGTGTCCAAGAAAATAGGGTGCAAAATTAAGAATTGCTCCATGCTCTCGGAAAACACACTATGCCATTGTTCAGACAAAATTTGGCTCGATATTTTACATTACCTGAGAACAGGTAACGTTTAGAAAGAATAAAGTTTTCAGTTTGAATTGTTGGCACCTTGCGTTCCACGCCGCCAGAATTCAGCTACACATCAAGACAACGCCCCTTTCTCAATGACGGAAAATTTGTGGAATCTTAGCGATACTTAACATCCCTATTCTAGAATAGAGTCTAAAAGTACATCCGGTGTTGAGATTTTGACTCTTAAATACTTGCTCTAAGGAATTCTGCCATTATGTTTTAAAATTAATATTTGTTCTTATTTAATTCTTTGCAAAAAGTAGTATGTCATTGCCTTTGTCCATAACGTATACATCTCTTTAAAGGCACACTTGCCGCGAAAATCAGGAATATTGTTTACATTAAAAAAGAAAGACCGTTTTCTGTATTTTTCCCAGACAATATAAGTTAGGAACTTTCTATTTTTACCAAAATTTAAAAGTTTGGACGTCACTTTGTATTTTTAATTTGAACTTGAAAATTTGAATTGTTAGGTGCCCGGAACGTAAACAAACCAAACTGCTCGCAGAGGCGATTTTATGTTTCAGTCGAGTGAGTGAACTAACGACACAGTGTAATTTTACGTAGGCCTATTTATCTGAGAAATACAGACTGACGATCGGGTAACAGCGACTGGAAAAGCCTGCTGATAATTGTTTGAGTGTAAACCACAGATAAAAAGCCTGAAATGAGGGTAAACCAACACGAAAGTTGACCGACACTGATCGTTGTTGTTGTAATCAGGCTTCGATTATTCGTTTGTTTTTCACCCCATTTCTACATTCTAAAGCTAACTAGACATGTTTTATGTGTCCTATGTTTAAGTTTAGTGGTATTAGTCGTAGTAAGCTCATGTAAATTGGTTTTCTTAACAAATTTAAACAGGCTATACGGCGGCAAGTGGGCCTTTAAGTTTTGAGTATCCATTATATGTTAACAACCTCCTTGCCTCTAATTCTGGGGATAATTAGAAGTCACTCTAAAGTCGAGAAGTGATTGAGCTAAGAAGATCTCGCGAAAATGCGTTTGAGGTTAACGTGGTGACGCCAAAGTGGTAAACTTCGAATCTCCCATGTTATATTCCCATTATGTAAGGGTGTTTCGCCCAAGTAAAATACACGACTGTCAGTCCCTGGCATATATCACCGGTGTGCATTTTCTAACCGCACGAACGGTGCACCTCTCTGATTTATCGGAACCGCTGTGCCTTCGGATGCAGTTTAGGGCCTGGGTGGCTGAGTATGCAGATTGATGATCCCTCAGTCCGACACAGACCTTCCTTTGATGGGTCGCCGGTACAAATCCCGCTCAGACCAAATCAAATTGAAAACATTCTGAATGGGCTTATCACTTGGTCATCCTATGTGGAAGAGTTGGCAAGTACTGGTCGACGGTCGCGGGTTTATCCCGGACATAGAGTCCGGTTTCCTCTCCTTATTAAACCTGACAACGCCTCATAAAACATCCATCAATTAAAGGAAGCCCATTAATATTGTTGCAGAATGCGTCTAAGGAGAAGAAATATTACCCTAGACCTGACGGTTGAGTGCTGTGAAAGAGAAGCAAATGCAGTTAGGTTTTTGGAGCATGTGCAGCTTACAATAAAGTTGTCATCACGACGTCGAGGGGATATTTCACTTCACCTAACCTCTCCCCAGGGAACACGATCTACATTATTACCACCTCGTAGGAGGGATAGGGACCCAGGCAATTTTGACAACTGGCCATTTACCTCTGTACATTTCTGGGGAGAGAACCCCACTGGAAAATGGACGCTGGAAATTGAGGACGTAGGATTCACTAACAAGCAGGGTAAGTCCTTAGAGTGCGCCCCTTTGTTATCAAATATTACGAATAAAGCGAACATATTTTATATTAAACAACCCTTAGAGTCCTTATACATAAAGAAAACAGCATTTATTTGTTGAAAATGGTATAAATCGATTTAGTTTCTGTGACGAGATATACATTTTTTTTTAAATTATGGCATAGGTTTAAGTTTAATGTGAATATTAACAGACAATGAGTCAAATGCTTGTGAACAACTGATCCATTGTTATCAAACAGTCTCAGCTCAAGATATTCTTCATTGCCACTGATATCCAGGGCCTTTGCTGCTTTACATATATTATGATCGCGGCCCAAGTAACTAAAATTCACCCCACGCCACCAACTCAGCAAGAGATACCCCATATAGGCGGATTGATAACAGAAATGAAAACGTACAGCCTTTGCTATTCGAATAATATACTGAATTAGTAAATAACCGACTTTTATCTATCCGGATAAGTTTTTCAAAAAATTGTTTATTTCATGTACCTGTGACTGGTGTATACAGGTGTGGTGGTGTACGGTTGGTCTCTAACGTTGTATGGTACCTCCATTGACCCATTACCCACCGGGATGCGTCCAAAGGTAGGCAATCTTCTTTCTCTTCAAGTATTAGATTTATATAAATCAAAGTTGAAAACAACGAAAACATTTGACATGATAAAACAAGTTTCTTGGTCGGTATTGTATTAGAGCTCTGACGAATAATATGTTATATAATTTATTCGACTATATATTCTCTGAAAATGTGCCCTCTAATATTGTGTTTACTTTTTTTCTTTCAAAGGACACGGACTGCATCAAAGGTAAAAATAAAATGAGTATCAAACTTTATATTTTTTAATTATGTCTTATAAAGAAGTACAACTTCCTTATTTTCCGTAAATAATAAATATGTTTTTAAATATCACAAAAACAGTTATCTTAATTCACATGTATATTTTGCTGAAGCCAGTAATAAGTAAATTATTTATAATACAGATAATGGCATGAGGTCAAACCTACCTTCATCAGTATAGGGCTAATATCCGGTTATATTGAAGGTATTGGACTGATCTGATTTATCTTGGTTGCAGAATGGTATTGCAATATTATTCCTCTGTCCATCTATAACCACGCAGAGCTTTTTAAATGATTAAGTGTGTTGAATTTTAACGTTATTACAGAAACTGTAAATTGTTTTAAATTGTCTCACTTGCAGGCAGGACCCTGAAAACATTTCGCGTCATACACGAGTAGTGTTACTCCAAATAACAGGAGATACATTTTTCAATGAAATAGATGTTTATTTAGTCATTCATTCAGAAGTAAATAAATATTTCAGATGACTAAATAAACTTTGTCGAATCTTTAAAAAAAATCATGTCACGTTATTTTGAAATAACACTAATCGTATATTATGTGAAAGTCTTCAGTTGAACTACCATAATGTTGTTGTTGTTTTTTTTTTCTAAATGTATTTTGTATATGACATCATCCATGTTTCGAATTGATTACTGACGCATCCCAAAACTTACACTTCATACCCATCCTTCAATTCCATTTAGAATTCTTAAACCTTCTTTGTCATCTATTAACTTACTTAACCTCCTTTGTCTTCTAATATTAACGGGCTATATTCAAATTCCTACTTCTATTCGTTTTACTAAATCCCTTCCTTTAATGGAAGAACTTTCGCGCGCGGGAGTATTTACACGGACAACAAGACCCATGTTAAACTGGATGGAACTCTAAGGTATGTGATGTATTTCTTCTTTTTCAATTTAAAGAAACATAAATAAAACAGAATTGTTGTGGAGTATCTGTAGTATTTCTCGACCCCCCCCCCCCCCCTCCTCTCCTGGGTGGTAATTCTAAATTATGCGTTTCAACGTATTTGAAGATAGGAGTATAGTAGGCTATCACAAATATGGAAAGTCTAACTTACTATATATACATAATAAAAGTACACATCCTTTTCGTATAGTGGGCTTAGCCTGCATGTTATGTATTCGAGAAAGAAATACTTACTTCCTATCTATTATCAATTGCAAGCGAAATATTTATCAGACCATGTTCATATTCTCTGCTACCATGACGATGCTGAAGTTAATGTGGACCTTGGCTTTGTTTTGTTTTGTTTTTTTGATTGAAAGTTTATTTGCCAGAACTTATTTAAAGCAGCACAATCTTGATGTAAGATATAGTCATTATTCTGGTGGGAGAAAACCCCAAGGGGCTTGTTATTTCCCATGAATAGGTAAGTATATAATGTAATAAAAAAAATTTAAAGGCATTATAGACAAATACAATACAAATGAATTCTAGGGTTGTGGCAATGTTAACTATTGGTACTCAGAAAAAGAAAACAACAACAAACTATCTGCTTTCGGTAAACCATTTTCTGTACATTTGTGTTAAAACTTGGAACTGTAGCAATGGGCAATGAATGGTCGGGGGTTTGCTCTGAGGATCGAGTTCTGTTTCACCCATCAATAAACATAATAACGCTGGCTTATAAGTGAAATAATCTTCGAGTATTCTATTATCTTTGTGACAAGCAATGTATTATAAAGGTTTAAATGGGCTTCAACAAGTATGAGTTAAACGCCAATGTTTACTTTACAAATAGCCTACTCTGTCGATTTTGTGTTGATTTCGGGATTCAAATTCGTTTTTAATTGAATCAGGTTATGTTGTTTATCTGGATGAAAATGAAAAACTCGCTGATGGAAAGTTTCAAATAGGGATCAGCTTAAAGGAGGGGAAATCTCTAGAAATACATAGGGATTATCATCGATAACAACCTTCAAAGTGCTTAAAATAATTCACGTCAATTACCTCCAGTGACCCTCAAGCTAATACAAAAAGACAGAAGCTTATCTGTGTAGCCATTTTTCCGTTTTAAGATGACGTGATGTTGGTGTTGCTATTTTTAGATCAATAATGACGTATTTTTACCGCTCTCTAATGTATAATGGTAGATTTAGGTCCAAAAAAACATGTCGACAAACTTGAAGTGGGAAGATTGTCTCCGAATATATAGGTCAGTATGCAACCGCACGCCATTGCTTAGTCAGCCATTGGCTAAATTGCATCACATGACTACTCTATAACGCACTTAAATTTGTATTCAACAATAATTGGATAAAACTAATGAAAAAATGGTGGCGGCCTTGTAAATGGCCTATGGAGCTTATTCTCTATATTAACGCCACTTTTAAATTTCAATTATTCGCTTACGAGGGGATAAAACATACATTGGACAGTTGTTTTGGACTAAATGAACTCTACTCTTTCCATCTAAACTAGTCTAAAGCTTAGATTTTCTTTCCCTTTCCCTACGATTCGCCAGCGACAGCTAAAAAGCTAAACTTGGTTTTCCCCCAATACTGAAGGAGAGAAAGAGCTGTGCCTGTGGAGCCACCCTTACAGCCCCTTAATCAGCAAGACCAAAGCCAGCCTGCCAAACCTACACAAGTTGCGAGCCATATTATGAATTTGTTTTGTTAAATTTCGATGAAATGTATTTTTGGGGAAAAACACTTGTCTGGTCTTAAATCTTTTTTGTATTGTTTTTTTTTTTTCGCTATAGGGGATGGTTCACAACTTTGACGATACTGAGACCAGCCTGTCCCTCTCCAGGTACCAAGACCATGCTAGCACAATCACATTGGAGTACCATTTCGCATTTGAGTACCCGTATGCCTTGGAAAAAACATTCATTTCTTCACCTATTCTAACTGTTAAAATATTAAATTGCTTCGAATGAGTATCGAACTAACGTTTATTTTTGTGTAAATAAAATTTCGTTTTATGAATCTTACATTATAGACCTATTATTTATGACATTCAATACAAATTTGCTAGTCCAGAAATTTCTAGTATTTTCACTGAACGTTTTGTACATTTTTCAAGCGATCTAGTAGATATATACAGTATTGATAAACAGTTACACGAATATTCCAGTTCAGTTTTAGACATTTAGCTTTTTGGCATACTTTGAAAATGCATCGGACAAATGTAATTATCTCGAAATGATTTATGTTAACCTCAACATATCAGTTTTATACTCAAATAGGTAGCCTATAAATATCCCTATGAGAGGAAAATGTCGTCTTAGATGAAAAATAAAATAAAAAAGTCTATAATTGTGGATGCCGTAGAGAGATGGATTTTAATGGCGGGCGTTAAAAAAGACGCAAACGTCTCTCCAATGTGGGCTCCATGTCACCCCCCAAAAACGCCAGCAATATATTAAAAATGCTTAAAGAATCGGTACACAATGAAAACTAGTGTCTGTGGGAGATAACATACTGATAAACAAGGCCGATAACTCAGATGTTTGCCCCAGCAAAGAATGATGCCTCTCCATGCTGTTCTGGTCCCATAGCTGTATAACCACCATCAACTGGTAAATCCACACCAGTAATAAAAGATGCGTCCTTACTGCACAGAAAAGCGATTCCTGCGGCGACCTCCGATGTCTCGCCCAGACGCCTCAACATATGATAACTCTCCATTGTCGGACCATACTCTTTCGGATCCCAACCAATAGCTTTGGAAACCTACAAGAAAGAGAGCTTCTGACATAAATTCTACTATGGAGTGGTTTTACTAAAGCCAAAACACATAGGACAACTCGTACTATATTGTACATGATGGTGTATATTTATGAGCTTTCGAGAGTAGCTACTCTCGAAGTTTTGGCTTTAGTTTCTGACATGTTCCAGATAGTTTGCGCCATGCAACGTACAAAGCTTTTATAATTCTTGTACCGACATATATTATATAATGATTATATGATGACATATAATATAATATTATATAATTATTACCGGAATAGTTTATGTATTATATAATGATTATATGATGACATATATAATATTATATAACTATTACAGGAATAGATTATGTATTATATAATGATTATATGGTGACATATATATATAATATTATATAATTATTACAGGAATAGTTTATGACTTATGTATAACTGAACAAGGATTCCCCACTGGCAATCTTTTAAAAATGCTTTCCCAGACATAGTTCCTCCAATGCATCTGATTCCGGCTCAGGGAAGCGTGTGATTAGTTATCCCACCTCACACAGAATACTTCCCTCGGATCGGTTCCGACCAGACAGGTGTAGACTTTGTATATCATGCGATTCTTATGTGGACTGACATCCGATGTGGATGTTTACTGTATACCAGTCGCCGTTGGGTTGAAAGTCCATATCAGCGTAGACGCTGAATGCATCGAGTCCGATAAAGACTTTCAATCCAACGGCGAGGAATACGATAAATATCAATATTGGATGTATATTAATGTAATGACCTTTTTATTTTACATCAACAATCAATCCTAAATTAAATAATTCTGCAGCGGTGAGAATCATGTAGTAGGCCTATATATGCTGTGATGAAGCACGTGGTCGTATAGAACATTTCACAAGGACATCGTCGGATTTGAACGTTATGTCGTGTTTGAACTCCGATAAAATGACACTCTAATAGAGCCTTACGAGTAGCTTTCTGTCATTTATGAAGCGGTAAATTTTGATTAAGAAGGACTGTTTCTCAAAACACGTAAGTCCAATACAAGGCCTATCTGCTTAGGCAAGATGTACATATACATAACGTTACGACCAGGCGCATAGTTAACACAAGCGTTAGTGTGTTGAGAAACAACCCCCAGAATAATTTAGGTCTTCAGTGAAATAAATTCGTTGCAGGGATTGTTCGAGTGAGGATACGGAAACAGTAGGTGTGTCCAGAATATAGTTAACTAGACATAACTGAGATACCCCCCACTCTGCAAGAAAAGTCGGCCTATCTGAGAATTGTAGCATCAAAACAATAATATAATGGTCAGTGATACGTGATGAGAAAACCAACAATGAAATTGAAAATGCAAAAACACAGAATATGATGATAATTCTGCTGGCAAGTAAGCAAGGAGAACAAGCTATGAGATGCAGATATGACTTTACATGAGCAGATGATGACAGCAGCAGACTGCATCAAAATTGCAGGAACTGGCACCAACCAAGGCCAACATCTATCAACAACATGAAAAAATTAATAACATTCAGGAAAGTGTAAGGGGGTATTAGTGTTAAGACAGTGAGTTGGATGGGTGGAACAGCACCAAGAGGAGGAGACACATGAATTGGGCATGATTTAATGCTACGTCTGTGACAAATGATGGAGTAAGACAAAATATCATGCAAAATACTCCTTGCTGGTCATGTTTAGTTAGCATCGACAACAAGAAAGTAGACTATGAGGCTGCTTGCTGATCATGTTACCAGCACTCACTACGAGGAAGTAGACTATCAAGAGTGCCACAAGCACAATAATGAAATATGCAGGCTTATATGACAAGCACAGCAACTACCCTACAACTGTACAATGGGACAAAATTGTGTCTACAAACAAATGTATGAACAGACAAATGGCAGAACAGAGAAATGTCAAAAGGAGTCAAAAATGTCATAAATATGTAAAAATATCTCCTTGCAAGTAGGACATGGACAACTTCATATCATTGGTAACATTTGTCAAGTTTCATTCAAAAAGAACCAACATCTGGGAGGAGTATTTTGGACAAAATTACGGACGGAGGGCACAACGATCAGACAGATGTATGTGTGTACATACAAACTTTATGCCAGCAGAAGGGGGGGGGGGGAGGTAGGGAGGAGGGAGGGAGGGGCGATAACATGATAACCCTGTCTTCATATGGAATGAGACCCATTGGAGGAGTATTTTGGACAAAACTGTGTCTATGGACGGACGGACGGACAGAGGGAACAACGATTGGACGGATGTATTAGCGTACATACACACTTCATGGCAGTAGAAGGGGGGGGGGGGAGGGGGGAAGGTAGGGAGGAGGGAGGGGCGATAACACGATAACCCTGTCTTCATATGGAATGAGACCCCAAAAATGGCAAAGTCCTATAAGTCAAAAACGTCATAAAAATGTGAAAAAAGGAAATATCATCCTGTAAGTTGGGCATGCACATCTACATACCATTGGTAACATATTTGTGAAATTTCATTGAAATCAAAGCAAAATCTTAGGAGGAGTAGTCCGGACAAAATTGTGTCTACAGACAGACGGACGGACAGACGGAACAACGATTGGACGGATGTATGAGCGTACATACACACTTCATGGCAGTAGAAGGGGGGGAGGAGGGAAGGTAGGGAGGACGTAGGGGCGATAACACGATAACCCTGTCTTCATATGGAATGAGACCCCAAAAATGGCAAAGTCCTATAAGTCAAAAACGTCATAAAAATGTGAAAAAAGGAAATATCATCCTGTAAGTTGGGCATGCACATCTACATACCATTGGTAACATATTTGTGAAATTTCATTGAAATCAAAGCAAAATCTTAGGAGGAGTAGTCCGGACAAAATTGTGTCTACAGACGGACAGACGGACGGACAAGCCGATTCCGGTATACCCCCCCCCCTAACTTCGTTGCGGGGGGTATAATAAACTATATGGCCGAATCTTCCCTGTTTTAAGACCATCCCTGGAGGCTGGTATCGCTTTCCGACAAAATTGATTTCTTATTGCAACGGTGATCGGGCTTTTGTAATGATATCAATAATTTTAAAAGCCAGCTTGGCCTATTCCCTATTGTGCACTAAATCATATTATAGGCCTACATGTTGCTTATAGAGATACCATCTATGGATATGGTTAGGGATAGCCTATGGACGTACGTTAAAAAAAAATCGGCCCTCCGTATAGCGGTACATATTTCACTTTCGTCTTACCTCTGGTGTCCAAATCCATGCTGGAGAGACCGAGTTGACCCGTATCTTGTCTACTGCTAGATCCAATGCCATGCACTTGGTCATTATGAGTACCGCCCCTTTGCTGCCTGCATAGGTCCATCTCACAGGTTGTGCTCGATGGGCAGATATACTACATACGTTAACTATTGAACTGCCGTTTGCTACAAACACAGGGTATATTTCTTAACATGATATGATATGTCTCTTATGGCATTGGCATTCGTTTTTCATTATTTGAACCAATACTATCCAGGGAATAGCCCCTTGATAAACTATCCCTTAGACAATTTTAAAAACAGTGGAGATGTTGCCTGTTATTTTAAGATATAAACAAGTGAGGCTTTAGCCTTTTCAGACATGTGTCGGAAATAAAAAGAGATGTAATAAATGAAATAGGAGTGACAGGATTAATGATAATATTGCACAGTCTATTAAAGGGAAATAACCTAATTAAAGCTATGAGGGTATATCACAAGGTTATATCTATAATTAAACGTTCGGGAAATTTAAAAGAATTTTCTCTTACCATTTGTTAAGAATGGATGACACGCCTGTACCATGTTGACATACCCAATAACATTCACAGAAAATGTCTTCTCCCAATCAGAAACCTTGGAGTTTAGCCCTGAATATATGAAAAAAGTTTGGATCTATATTAAATGAGTTCTAATTAAGTTGAATGTTTTTTGTTTGTTTGTTTGTTTTTTGTGGGGGGCGGGGGGGGGGGGGTGTTTGTCCATTTTGTGTACATGTATTTACTTATATATTGTTCTTTTGGAGACCAGGGTTTCTCATGAAGGTGCGAGGTAAATTCGATAGCTGTTGAAACAGGGCCATTAATACACATATCGCGCATTGCCCTTGATTTAGGGGCTAACGTGGAGGCGCATTCTACTCGTGTCTTCGGCAAATCCCGATTGCCAAGCTGGGAGAATCCCGTATTATTGATGGCGAGCAAGTATTTTGGAGTAAAAATCTCAACAAAAAATGATGTATATTCAGTTTTTTGCTCTATTTTAGAATGATTTTGTTCTTTGCTTCTTGACCTCCCCACACATCGTATTGACTAAGCTACGCCAAATGAGAGTAAGAAGTGATCAAAGCCCTTCAACAACTATTTATCCCATGAAGTTAACAACTTTTAATAACGTTATGTTAAAGTGCGGTCTTATTTACCTTTCGAACCGAAGTAGGCCACGGAGTTCACCAAATGGTTAATTTTGTCTCCGTATTTCTTTACGACCTCTGCCACGCCCCTTTCACATTCGGTTTTATCGGACACATCGACCCTGTAGAAGGAAAGGTCCCTTGATCTCTGCCTGGCGTATTCCTCCACATCTTTACCAGCAGTCTCATTGATATCAAAGACGACAACCTTAGCTCCGTCATTAAGGAACCTCTCGGCAGTAGATCGTCCAATACCAGAAGCCCCACCTACAATGATAGGATTCTTACTCACATTATAAAAAAACTGATTCCAATTCGTTTTGGAGACACTGGTTTAAATATATTTTCATCGTTTTCCGACACGATAGAGGGAATTTCTATTGCACGTTATAAATAGCACGGATTGTTGATGAGACTCCATGATCAACAACCTGGCTTAATTAGACCTGAAGATTTACTGCACGATATAGATAAAAAGTTTGTTTCTTTGATGAATGATCGAGCTATTACCCGTTATGATCACCACTTGTCCTTTAAAACGGTTTACAGTTTCCGCCTGGTTTAGAACAGGCTGATTCACCGACAAAAAGCTAGATGCCATATTCAAAACTGTACATAAAGCGTGTCTCGTAAGACGTGTCTCGATTTATCCCGACAAAGTCTTAAACGAAGATATAGCGATAACAAACTGAATATAGGACAAACAGTGAAAGATATAGCATGTGTTTTACTCATAACTATGTTACGGCATATTTTGGCCTATTTTGTGTAGATTACCGTAAGATCGTGAAGTTATACTATACATTAGTTGTTAAAGTGAGATGAGTTGCCAAATGATACCTTATTCCCCAAAAAACCAAATTGTGAAATTATCGGTTATTTATCTCAGGTACAAATTATTAGATTTAAGCGCTACTAATCTCGACAATGTAGGCTACGTCGACGTAGTGTTTTGAAGTGATCTATGAATAAAATAAATGGACGTTCATCCCTTGATGAATTTTTACATAAGTGATAAGTTATTTTCTTAGCCTGACTGTTATATTGTAATCTGTATACGTTACCGGTACGTAAAAACTCTCCTTGATTCATTGGCTTTCATACCGGAGGCTGTTTCTCAAAAAAAAAAACGCCCGGCGTAATATGTGATTCTTTACGCCAGTTCTGTGAAATACAGACCCAGTGACGATATTCATTCTTTGGCGACGTCATTGCGTCTAAACTTCTTGGCGTCATTTGGATCGTCTAAACCATTAACCATGCAATGGACTATAGCATAGGTTATTTTACCAACATTTCGTATAGCCAGATAAAACAATAAGCTTCAAGAATCATCAATTTATTTTATCTGAGGAAAGACCATTCGGTAACAAGGGGGCGGTCTCTGCGTTTACTGAGGTAAATTTTTAACTTCGACTGAAGTTTCCACGGCTTGAGGCACTGTCTTTACGCATGTAGCAAGCGTACGTGACGCTCAGTTCTGAAGTTGTAGAAGAAAAAACCTCGATAAAACTGACAAAGTTATCAAAAAACGTCACCGGATATCGCGAAATCTCTCGGTGAAACGCCCAGGCGCTATTTAACCGCGCCACCGTATATTCACGAAGTGCGCAAACCTGAATTACTCTCTGCTAGGATGGCAGAGATCTCAACTGAGTGAGCATGCACTGTGACCTACTTAAGCTGGGCGCACACTGCACTTGCGGTCTACCACTCTGATCGGCGCCATATTCACCGGCGCCGTATACAAACCACTGCGCTCTGAATATGGCTGCGCATCGATGTGCGGGGTGCACAGTAAAGTTGTGGCGCGATTTTTCCGAACATATCCGATTATGACGTAATTTTGGGTTCGTAGCTCCAAGAAAACGCGGCGCTTTCCAATAAACTAAAGCCTTCTATACTTCTCATAAGTTTAGGAAGAGATGCCCTTGGTTGTTAAGGCGACACGTTTATGGAGACTATCATAGTCTGCTAAATTAGAGGAAGAAGACATTCGGTCTTACAAGAACTATGTCCGAATGTTGTCCAGCAATCTGTTTTATCGTCAAAGGCTTCTGGACACGGTCATTGAATTCCGGTAAGTTTGTATCATATAAGTTGACATATTTCCGCCACAGGTCAACTTCGGACCAAAATTCCGACGGTATCGTCTCTCAAGGGCTGACATTTTCAAACCACGTGGCAGGAAGACCTTTTCTCATTGGTAGAGTGCCTTACGGCAAGATAAAAGTCGGCGAGGTTCCACGCACACTGCTTGTGTTTTGGGACGCCGGTGAATAAGACGCCGGCAAATATCAAATCATTTTGATGCTTGCGATCATGGCTGCGCCACAGACCGTAATCCTTAAATGGCTGCGTCGTTCACAACACACCGAGGCTTGCGACACTGCGGCTTGAGACGCCGGTGAAAAATCGCAGACCGCAAGGGCAGTCTGCGGCCGGCTTTACAAAGCCCTGTATATCGATGTAAACACAAAGTACACAACAACACACTTTTATAGATTTCTGTACCATGGGCCGGCATTGCGAAATCAAGACCACTGCATGTTGTGAGAGTATTTCAACATTTGTAAGTTGACATATAGGCATTGGTGTCAGGCCTTTTAAAGCGTCTGTATACAGGCTATACCGGCTATTAATATTATAATTAGTGGACTCAAAGTAAAGATTCCAACGTTTGGTCAACGACAGTCAAACAGTTACAAGGCTTCAGTGAACCACAACGAGGAGAATTGGTTAGTTGAAATTCCATTATTTTGTCACTGCTGTGTTACTGATATTCTAGCCCGAAAATTAAGTCTCTATGGTGCTGAGAATCTAACACACTCCTAGTTCAATTTACTGAACTTATAGTGATATCAGTGATATCACCATAAGTTCAGTAAATTGAACTAACACACTCCTAGCCGCACTCGTGTGTCTCTATCCTGGTTTACTTACTTTGCCGGTCAGGTAGATAACACACTCCCTGTGAGTGTCATTTGCACCCAAGGCACACCCCGGATTTCTCGGCTACTGAAATCCAGTAGTTTAATACACAGGTAGTGTATATAAAAAAAAAAACGACTCCCACTGATGGCATAGATAATAAATGTCGAAATATTGAATCAATATGAAATTGTTGTTTTTCGAGTTAACACTAGGCCTACCGGTGTTACTGTATTATATTGCATACAAATCGGTTTTATTGGTCGATCGGACATGCATAGGCACTTGGCGTTCACACCATACGGGCTATGTATATGCACAACACAAAAATCCGACACAGTTCAGATTTCTCGAAAACCCTGTGTGTATCCATGCAAAGCAGACTATTTTTTATAACCTACAACTGCGGTCTGGACAATATAATGACAGAGTGTTTGTCCTTTGTAGTTGTCCAAGGCGTGGTATGTATATAGGCTAGCTACTTCGTAGTCCGGGTTTCTGACTCCAAAATGACTATTTTTATACTGACGTCCGTATACGACCGTCATAACAAACAAAAAAGTAATTTTGGAGTCAGAAACCCAGACTAGCTACTTCGCAGATTGGTATATACCAAAAACTGTAAGCACCGCGAAATAACTGAATTACTCTTGTTTGATGTATTACGGTATGTCACACCTGGGACTAGTATATATTAGTCCTAGGTCACATGCACATGTTGATATACCTTGTCGCTTCATTATTTAGTTTGTCAAGTTTTTATCCTCTGTACAAATTATGATTTGAGCCCATTGACTAGTCCATATATTATTAATTATCAGAAGTCTATGAATGAGACTTTAATGTAATTTAATTTTAAACTGCGCCAGAATTAAGGTATCAATCCGTTCATGTTTATTAATTAAGTACTAGAAGGGGGACAGGCTATACGCCGCCTAATCAGGCACAACTGTCGGTCAGAAATGGTCAAAAATGTATTAGCCTATGACTGCCGTGATGGGAATGAAATAGAGAGTAGCATATACAGTGGTTTGTTTACCGACTGGTTGCTATCCCGTTTCCATTGTAAACAATGTCGGTTGCCAGTTTAAAGGATTAATTAATAGTTATCACATTGTGAACAGATTGAAATACACTATACGGACAGATCAATGGAACATGAGCTTAATCCAACCAAAAGAGTTTTAGTGACCACTCTTGTCAATCTACTCTATTTGGTATGAGTATATCAGTCCATGGTATATATAGGTCAAAATATATGATCTGGCAAATGCCGATTGCTAGAAGATGGCATTCACTATGTCAACAAACATTCATGACTCAAAGTCAAAATGTCACTGTCTCAGAATAGAGAACAAAGATTGATTTGGTAGATTCGTGTTTTACGCCGCAGTCATGCAAGATTATTTCACTTATAAGTAAGGTTACTAGCTTAAGTTTAAGAGGGAACAGGGCTATATCCCATGGGGGCCGTCTTCCTGCGTTCTGGTGATACCTAATGGCAAACTTTTCACACTGGGTGATCTTCGTTTTTCTTGGATTTAGTGCTTCTAACTTCTTAAACATTGGAAGAATTCCACTATCAATTGGGTTCGGTGAATGATAAATCAACTTCCTGGAGTAGATCGTTGCATATGAATTTTCCCACTGGGCTTTGCGGTTTGAACCCATTAAAGTTTTTTCAAAAGGGTACAATCCACAAAATATGGGAAAATACATAACACTAAAATACTATGTACGTGTAATTTTATTTCAGTTGGAGTGACTGACTTGAAATATGGGTTCCTCCTCGTCCAAGAACAAAGCTGGCAAACCAGTTCGAAAAGTCGTGCAGTCTAAAGACCATGGTCCATTGCCCTTCGAGGCAGTACCTTACCAAGGACCACCAGTTCAGCATCGAATTATTGAAGTTAGCGTCCGATACCAACCCAATGTTCAGTTTGGTTTTATGGCACATGGAATGGGTCAGACGACGACTAACGTTGGTGATTATTATCAAACTCTAGGCGCCCAGTACGGTGAGGGTTTCGTTCTACTGTCTTTCTTCAAAGTCCCCGGCAGTGTCCAAACGCAAGGGTTTTTCAGTTTTGAAATGGCTGTGCCGTTTCAAGGAATTTATTGCAGGTATCCTACTGTCCCTTCACAAGAGAGGTGGCAATTGAGGATTGAGAAGTCGGTGATGTATGTTCAGGCCATGACAACTGTTCGAATTTTCCACGGAGCCTCGAGTCAATCTTCCGCTGATACTTCACATCTTATACAGATGATAACAAACTGTTCAGCCAACGGTGGACGTCTTATATGTGTTGAACTCACAGGTCAAATAACCACTCAGTCCATGCAGATGGGCTTCACCTCAGGGGGCATGGCTTCAGGTTCGTGGATATTTCTGATTTAAGATAGTTGTCACACAGCAGTGCCATTCTAAACTTTTAGGTAACGAACTATGCTGAAAAGTTGCCAGGTACTCATCAAAGATCGAGTGTTTCTTTCAGGCAAAAAAACAAGGGGCTTCGGTGGCTCAGTCGGTTAGAGTGAAAGTCCATCAGTCCGACACAGGGGGGTATTTCATAAACCACATATAGCCGACTACGGTCAGATAGTCGACTAAGCAGTAATGTTAAAGCAGTGCTATTCTAGTCGGCTAGGTCAGTTTAGCCTTCTAAACATGTTTATGAAATACCCCCCAGGCCTCACATAGATGCGGAGGGTTTGAATCCCACTCAGACCAATTTTTTTTTCACTCGATCGCCGTATGTGAGAGAGTTGCGAGGTACTCGCCGAAGGTTGGAGGTTTCCTTCGGGCAATGAGCCCGGTTTCCTCCTCCACAGGAGGTTTCCGTCGGGCAATGAGCCCGGTTTCCTCCTCTACTAAACCTGGCAACGCTGCTATATAAGTGAAATAATCTTGAGGGCGGCGTAAAACACCAATCAATCAGTCCAGGCGAAAAGCCTGGCAACGCCACAGTATAAGTGAAATAATCTTGAGTGCGACGTTTAACACCAATCAAACAACCGATCAATCACTGTCATTAATATAATTATGTTTGTTTCCATTTTAGGTTTGGGAGTGGATTTGTTCTTCAACATGCCTCTTCATCCAAACCCTATCCAGTATACTTACATGTGTGTATGTGCCCCAATACCATTTCAAATGCAAGCAGGATTTGCACAAATGAATGTGGATATCCATTTCGATTTTATGGCCCAACTAGCTGCATATCTGAACCAAGGTTATCGTTTGGTGGAGATTTTTTATGACTTATCACAGACGATGCAAGCTCAAGGTGGGTTTATGACCTCTTCAGCGATGAGCATGAATTCCATTTGGTTCTTTGAGAAGGAGGCATCAAAGGCAAACGATAATACCCCTGTCTACGAGGGATGCATTGTGGAGTATTATGTCGCTATTTCGGCTTCACTACGAGGGTCGACTGCTCGAACAAACTGGGGACCCCTTCTCGAAGAAATGGGAAGCAAAGGTTGGGAGTTTGCCTGTACTCTAGAAACCCCCAAAATGATTCGATCTGGATTAGCCAGTGTGAAACAAACAATGCTTCTATTCTTTCAAAGAAAGCTGTGTCATGTAAATGCTGGAACCCCTGTAGGATTGGTCGATCCAGCTACAGGGGAACCAATGCCAGTTTTATCCCAACAAGTGCCTCCTCCACCTTCATATGAAAAGGCAGCAAATTAAGCATTTATCTATTTGAGATCGGCTGAATTATCTATAGATGTATATAAATTGAATCAGTAACGAGGTCCTATCATCAATTGCTGCAGGTGTACCAGAAAGCATGCTATTGTGAAATATTTACCATCCTTACTATCTCTGAAGACAAGTTGAGATGGTACAAACCAATGAACTATATGCCTGGAATGGAGGTCACGTGGTATTTGATATGCATCGAATGGCACCATTACTATGAGATGATGCAATAGTGATCCAGATCAGTTATGCACGCGCTCTTCAACTATCAATTGCGGCACATTTTACAAAGTCGGATCCAAACCAGCCAATGAGACGTGTCCATTCCACGCATAAAGTTCATTGGTACAAACCCAATTGATACGTTTTACACAAACAGATCAGTTGAAACAAATTTGAACGCCTTAAATGAGAATTTGGACTGGGACGCTCGGCTATGCACTATCTTGGCATAAGCATGAGCTGTCTTTTCCCCGCTAATTTTGAATAACATAACGCAATGACTGGGAGAAAAATATTTTTTTATTTTGAATCTGTATTAGTTTTTCGCAAAAGTATTCGGCTCGTACAGATTCAATCTTTTCTTCTTTTTCTACTTTAGCTTTCCAAGTAGCCGTCGAATTTTCTTCAGAATGGAATTCATTATTAAAGTCCGAATTTGGCAGCTAATGTATTTAGAAAGACAATCATGTTCCGATGCCAAGTAATGTGTTTTGGTATTCATTTTATTCCTGGTTTACAATTTTAACTGCTGAGATATTGTATAAATGTATAAGAGATTTATATATATTCATATTATGTACTGTTTTTGAATACACGATTCTGATTATGTTTAGATGTTAGACCAAAATCCATCTGCTTTCTTCCTTTATTATTAACTGTTACCATGACAATATGTAACGTTACAATTTATAGAGAGACTTAAAGGCCTACCAGGAGCGGGGCAACAGTTTTGGAGTTGTATGGGTAGGAGGCACTCAGAAGGGCACTTGCGAATGCGTCCACACTGGAAAAAAATTCCTTAGATGTCACTCTGATTCTTCGTTGTATTTTTACTATTTTCTTCGCATTCATCTCGCGAAGCTCGTGTCCAGGCATGCTCTGTCCATAAAGCCCCGATCAGATCGAGTTAAGATCCGATCCGATTGTTGGCGACTGAAACTGGTTCATCCTTCAGCCAAATGATTTCCGCCTGCAAGTCTTAAGCCCCGCTCAGGTCATCTTCGCAAGCCAAGTTAAAATCTTCATGTAACCCATTCCGTGTTTTACCTTGGCGGACGACTCCATTTCAACCCGTAATCGAACAGCTCGTTTTGATAGGATGCGAGTAAAACTTCTCGCAGCTAATCAAATCCTCAGGCACTTACACTGAAAATAACGTAATGGCGGCTGTGTACACCTTGAACTTTTGTTTAACGAGTGCTGATTGGCTAAGACTCTGTAAGTCTAGGAAAGACAACTCTTACATTCCCACCAGTGGGCGCTGTTCGATTTACGGGTTGAAGTGGAGTCGTCCGCCAAGGTAAAACACGGAATGGGTTACATGAAGATTTTAACTTGGCTAGAGAAGATGCGCTCAGGTCGATGCGCCATCATATTAGGCAGACTGGCACGCCACTAGAACATGCTGTATCCTTACGATCGTAAGACTGATCAGTCTGAGACCGATTTGAAGAGTTGCTCATGTCGAAAAACGTTCTCCGACTGATTGATCGCAGATTCACTACAGTTGGTCTTCTTTCAGGAGTATAATACTGATGATTCTAACAGATTCGGATATAGTCAATTGAAAAATTTAAACCTTCTGCTACCAGAAGTAACATTTACCATAGTTAAGTATTTAGTCGTAAGTTGTACCTATTTTGTCGGTTGCTGAAAACCAGTGGTACCAGGTGTGGATCAGAAACAACATTTGCCGGCTGTGGCGAGTTACCAGTTGTGGATAGTGACGTTGTCGAACGATTCCAGTTGTTTTGCAAGCTGGCGATAGTGTGACCAGCTGACATCGTACAGGCACACTGTGTTACCAGCGGTAGGCCTATTATAACGACGGCCTTACCAAGTTTCCCGTTCTGGAAGCTCGACTGAAACATAAAATCGCCCCTGCGAGCAGTTTGGTTTGTTTACGTTACGGGCACCTAACAATTCAAATTTTCAAATTCAAATTAAAAATACAAAGGGACTCTAAACTTTTAAATTTTCGTAAAAACAGAAAGTTCCTAACTTATATTGTCTGGGAAAAATTCAGAAAACGGTATTTCTTTTTTAATGTAAACAATATTCCTGATTTTCGCGGCAAGTGTGGCTTAAATGTATTTTGTGTTGCAACGCTAGCAAGCGTCATTTTGAGTAGGTTATATTATATTTCACTTTCTAAATCGAGCCACATTCTCCAGCTTTTTGATTGCAATAAAAGTCCAAAATACGACCTTCAGTATAAAAAAAATATTTTTAAAACGCAAAATGGGTATCCGAATCTATTATGGTCGATACGCAGTTCGGGCTACTCGTTCATTACCCGTGTGTGACACCCCTTTTTTTTAGTTTCCGGAAGCAAAACAACCTAGATATGGCCCTGTTAAATTGTCAACTGTAAATTAATTGTGCAGCATGGGAATATCAATTTATGGGGAAAACACAACAAGAATCAAAAAGTGGATAGTGATATTAATAAACTGTATTTGATGAATACAAATCATGAAATAATGTTTTCCTATGAGGAACATGTGAGCTGTCTTTTTTTAAACAAAAACATTTACAATATATATTTACATGGATTTATGAATTAATATATATGCAATATTTGTGTGTATATATATACTATACTTGTAAATATCTAATAAGTTACATGCAAACATAGAAGTATTATGGCTTTAACTATTAACATGTTAGTTCCAAGAATTAAAAATTTCACAAGAGAACATCTTAGACATGATAGATATCATATAAAATAATGGATATTGTATATTATTTATTTTCTGATAACAACAAAAAACAGTCTGATTTTGGGGGGTATGAGAATTTTTTGCTTTTCTCAAGAGGAGTTCACAGCACATTTTCTATAAAACAAAATCTGGAAAACAACATATAAAGAATAGTATTATCATTGAGGAGAGGGGGTTTGGGACAAGCGTGCTGGTGTATTAATCAACAATAGGTTCAATAAACCAATTCAAAGTTAACATTCCCCCCCTTATTAAGAGTGAAATGAAATAGCAGTTTCTTGACAGAATTATAGGTTGCTCTTCAACAGCCAACAAATGATGTCAGAAAAAATATGAATAAGTCTTATAAAGTGTAACAGACATCAGAATGAGGATTGTCAACAAAAAAATTAATCATTATTTATATTTCAAAAGAGGGTAAGCATAACATTTACAATAGCAGATCTACGGCAATATTTCATCTTTATAAATTGAGCGTAAATCCATAGAAAAATCATGTGTTTTCTGCACCAATTAATATTTTAAAAAATTTTGTTTTTAAATATCATGACCTAAAATTATCATAAAGTGGCCATTTTAAGGCCCTGAAAAAACATACTGGTACAACGTATAGGGTAGACACCATCTGGCATATGCCGTTATAAACATACTACAGTTACAAGTAGCCTTAGTACATAAGGCGATCAAGTTCAATCTAAAAATGTTTCAATTAAACCTAGCCGAGAAATCTGGGCTCTGCCAATTTTTTTTTTTTTTTTTTTTTTTCGTATTCGAGGGTGATTCACATTACCAGCCAAATATAAAATAAGTCGCCCTTTAGACCAATAATAAAATTTAACCAAATTTTATTTATTGGTTTTCTTGATGTTTTACGATATACACAAGATTATTTCACTTAAATGGCAACATTGCACATAGGGTGATAAAGTGAAAATCCCACTAAAAAAAGTATTTCTTCTATTTGAACTGTGTGGGAATCAAACTCCATCGATAGAAAGCTTGTGTGGGACTTTAAGAATATTACTCTGTCCAGAGAATTATCAAGGCCCCCAATTAATTGGAAAATAAGAGCATTTGAAACCAGATTATTTCAGTGTGACCGCTCACCTTTAATGAAACAAAGCGTCCATAAATGACCTGTAGTCTAGCTGCAGGCTTAACATGGTCACCTTGTTAATAGCATTTATATTGCATAATGTAACAGTGATGACTATGAAAAGATCTAGTTTTTAGTGGTGCTATTCTGAGGATTCATAAACTATAGATGAAGCTCAAACGTGATCTTTAAGGTTTTAAATGAGACAAATAGAAACTAAAATTTCTCAGCATTGAAAAAGACGCTATATTATCGAAATGTAAAGGATTGAGACGATCAAAGCCATTCATGCCATGGGAAAATGAGACAAAGATACCTTGGAAAAACATTTCAGATATACCCTGTGACTGACACGAAAGGCAATGTATAGGCATGAAGGAGAGAGATGTGATATGAAAGCATTTCAAACCCAGACAATGTATAGACATGATGGGGTGAGATGTGACATGAAAGCACTTCAAATCCAGGCAGTGTATAGACATGATGGGGAGAGATGTGACATGAAAGCATTTCAAATCCAGACAATGTATAGACATGATGGGGTGAGATGTGACATGAAAGCACTTCAAACCCAGGCAGTGTATAGACATGATGGGGTGAGATGTGACATGAAAGCACTTCAAACCCAGACAATGTATAGACATGATGGGGTGAGATGTGACATGAAAGCATTTCAAACCCAGGCAGTGTATAGACATGATGGGGTGAGATGTGACATGAAAGCACTTCAAACCCAGACAATGTATAGACATGATGGGGAGAGATGTGACATGAAAGCATTTCAAACCCAGGCAGTGTATAGACATGATGGGGAGAGATGTGACATGAAAGCATTTCAAACCCAGACAATGTATAGACATGATGGGGAGAGATGTGACATGAAAGCATTTCAAACCCAGGCAGTGTATAGACATGATGGGGTGAGATGTGACATGAAAGCATTTCAAATCCAGACAATGTATAGACATGATGGGGTGAGATGTGACATGAAAGCATTTCAAATCCAGACAATGTATAGACATGATGGGGTGAGATGTCACATTAAAGCACTTCAAATCGAGACAATGTATAGACATGATGGGTAGAGATGTGACATAAAAGCATTTCAAACCCAGACAATGTATAGACATGATGGGGAGAGATGTGACATGAAAGCACTTCAAACCCAGACAATGTATAGACATGATGGGGTGAGATGTGACATGAAAGCATTTCAAACCCGGACAATGTATAGACATGATGGGGAGAGATGTGACATGAAAGCATTTCAAACCCAGACAATGTATAGACATGATGGGGAGAGATGTGACATGAAAGCACTTCAAACCCAGACAATGTATAGACATGATGGGGTGAGATGTGACATGAAAGCACTTCAAATTAAGACAATGTATAGACATGTTGGGTTGAGATGTGACATGAAAGCATTTCAAATCCAGAAAATGTTTAAGCATCAACATCTTTAATAAATTCTCTCAGTAGCGTATCAGCCGCCATTCCTGGAGTTAATATTCCTTTCGCCACCTTCAACTCAATATCCGGCGCTATTTTTCTCACTGAAGGATGTTTATGAAACAAATCTAAAACATTATCTTTGATATAATTCCACATCCAGACTTTCTGTTGATATTCACGTTTTTTATAGAGTTCTTTACTCTCAGTCATTTTTCGTTGGAATCTTTGCATGTCTTCCCAGACTTCCGGAATACCCTCTTTCGTGACGGCCGAAACACGACTGACCTGAAACATAACAATATCAAACAATTTTGAATAAAATATTTCCTTATTAAATAATAAGCCACATGTTAATGGTATCAATGTGAATGATCACTTACATATATAAGTTGTGGTTTTGTTTAATTTTTAAATTTCGTAGGACAAATGTTCTGAGCAAGTTTTATCCTTATTATTCAAGTTGACAATGAAAGAAGACATGTCCTGTGATTTGAATACCTTAGGTTTCCAGGCTATAGTCCTAGGCCTCATATACTTCAGTGCACTGATGTACTCTCCCTGAATCTTACGAGCAGCCATTACTAAATCCCCGTCAGATTTGTTCACAACAATCATGTCTGCAACCTCAATTATACCCTTCTTAATTCCTACAATAAAATATTGTGCTTTTAAGTGAACACTTTCGCTATTTTAAAAATAATATTTACCCATTTAGCTAATACATTTGTATGTATGGGATCATTTTTATTATTTTTCATCAACAGCTTTGAATTATTTGATTTTTACCGATACACGAAATTATGACATCAGTTGCTCGTAAATAACCTGCAGAAGCATAGGGATTTCATACTATGTTGTGTTTTTTGCAGAATTCTGTTTTTTAAGTTTCAGCAAATGTCCAGAGAAAATTGTATATGTAAAACAAAACTTTTCCATTTACCAGCATGAAATAGATTTATTTCAATACCTAAGCATGTTATTTACAGCACTGGACATCATTAATATACTTGTCAATAACACATGTTAAATTGTAATTTCTTTTAGAAAAATACAACAAAAAAAATAATAAAAAATGTCTTTTATCAGGATATTTTCTCTAAAAATTTTATCAAAAGTGTTCACTTTAGGTAAGGAATGTCCCAAAGCTATTTAGCATGGTGGTTAATATATGCGGTTAAATGAATGATCCTCTGCATATACACTGTTATAGCTGCAATAAGAAAAAAAGTGTCCATTTTGATTTTTATATAAATAATGCTGAAAGACGAATCCTAAATCATTTTAATGATACAATAAGACGTTACCTTGCAGTTCATCTAAATGATGCAATAAGACTTTACCTTGTAGTTCATCTCCTCCTGCAGGAGGTATTAACAAACAGAATAGATCCACCATATCAGATACCACAAATTCAGACTGTCCAACACCTGGCCAGGAAAAAATAATGTTAATATGTAGTTTGTTCTTCAAAGAGGCATGAACTGCCAAAATTCACACTTTTTTCATAATTTCTGATCGTCACGATAGTAAGAGTCTTTGAAGGCAATCGAAAAACTAAATGATTGGCGTTGGAATGAGGAAAATCCATACAGTATGCGGCCTGCACGAACCGAAAACGTTTTCAAAAGTAAACAAAATTTAAATAACCGGGACGACCATTCATTCATTCTATGCCAAAGTTAGTTCAAAACAATACTTTATCGTACATTTTCGAGACTAGAAGCACTAAAAAGCTTCTGAATTATACGTCTTAAGAAAAATAGCCAATAATTTTAGCATTCTGTTTTAACGTCAAAATATCAACATTTTGGCAGCTCATGCCACTTTAATCCATCATACAAAACTTGAGAAAAAAATATTTCTTTATGTGAACATTTTCTATCATAGGCTACTAAAACTCACTCCAAGAACATTTGAAAAAACATCTGACAAGAAATTTCTGAAAAATCAACTGACCTACAGTTTCCACTAATATAATGTCATAGCCTCCTCCCTCACACAGTATGATAGCCTCGTTTGTTGTACGTGTCACTCCACCCAATGTACCCCCTGATGGGGAAGGTCGAATATAGGCACTGGGATCCACTGCTAACTTGGGCATACGAGTCTTATCACCAAGTAGAGAACCTGAACAAAAACAATTGAAAGTTACGCCAGAAATGGGTTTTAGCTTAAATTATTACATCAACTTATGATTGAGTATAAAGGTTTAAATGATATACCTCTTTTTATCACAATTAGAAACTTGTCTCCATGGTTATTTTAGACAAAAAGAATTTCCCTCTGCCCGTGTGTTTTAGTGATTATAAATATGTATTCTAACCATTCTTGGCTTGACTTTGTTTTCAATTGAAACAAGAACAGAAAATCACCATCCATTTAACAGCATCAGAGAACAAGAGTCATCAGAGGATGACGTATACCCCCTGAATGATTGATTGATATGGCCCTATTGATGGAAGACCTGTGTATAAATTACAAAGAAACAGGCCCCACACTACCTTTAATAGTAACTTTACTATAAAAGAACGGGCTACATTGCTGTGCGCTAAAACCTTTTGAGCGTTATTAAGGGCTGAAGAGAGTAGTTTTTACCCTCTCTTACCTCCAGTAGTAGACGATGAGGGATCTACAGCCAAAACAGCCACTCTATGACCCTGTCCTGTTAAATATTTCCCAAATACTTCAATAAATGTGCTTTTCCCAGCACCTGGAGGGCCCGATAAACCTGGAAAAATCACAACTATTTAATCATTTGAATTATAGCTTCTTATCAAAGACCATATATTATAGGAGGGAAATTTCTAGGAATCTGAGTCATTTTCTTTGGTTGTTTATTTGGCATTTAGATTGATTGATTGATTGATTATTTCACTTATATGGCGGCATTGCCAGTTTTATTGTGGGAAGAAACCGGGCTCTATGCCCGGAGGAAACCCACGACCTTCCGTTGGTAACTGGCAACCATCCCACATAGTATTTGGCATTTAGAAGTTGAGCAAAAATGACTGGATTGATTGATTGATGTTTAGTGGGGAAGGAAAGCTGACTCATTGCCATGCCTTCGTCAAGTATCTGGCAACTCTTCCACATACGCGATCATGGGAAAAATCCACTAAAAACGTTTTCCATTTCTATGGACCTGAGTAAGGTTTAAATTCATGCCATCCCCCTGGAAGGCCTGTTTCGAACTGGGGGACTATGACTTTAACGGATTGAGCCACCAAGGCCATAAACATGACTAGACTGGATTAACATTTTTTAATTAAATAAAAATTTATCATTTAAGACTTTGAAATCTAGCTCCTAAGGTAGTCCTCAAGCTGCTTATGATCTGGCCATTTGTTAAGCACTTAATACAAGATTAGACAAGATATTCATATGCTGCACATTTGTATACTACTACTTTCAACATGGTAAACAATGAAAACAATAATTGTTTGTCCAATGAAAGGCTAAATTGAACAAAAATTATACATAGACGAAAGCAATTGATTCAGAGTGAATTATGATGATATTACCTATTCTGAAGGATTGCACTGGGATCATAGAATGGGCAGAATGCTTCCGTAACTCTTGAAGGACCCCCTTTAAGATAGCTTGAGCTTGAGATTTCTTTAAGACATTTTTGGATTCCACTAATGTAATACATCTCGACAGGGAGGCTCTGTCTTTCAGTAACAAGTTCTTAAATAAATTCTTCACAGCCTCTTCTTGTTCACTTATATCTGTAATGTGAGTGTTAAAAATCATCTGTGTCCTCAAAGTCCTTGTGTCAACATAAGTCCTACATGGAGTGAACAAAGGTCCCACTAGCGGCCTATTTTTCAGAATACATCTAGAAAGTTTCTTCACGAGGCTTTTGTTAGTAGAGTAAGCCTGGCAGCAATAACTGGAGGAGACTTGCAGTTCTAGGTATTCCAGGAGTCGTTGTTGCACACATCTAATTTTGGTGGAAGAATGCATTTTTCATTTTCCCAGACACTGAGACTTGGTTCTGTAAAAAAAAAGGAATAAACATATAGTTTGACTGGTAAGTGATATCTTAATTTTGTTGTAAAAATTGGAACCTCTTAGAAATCCTGAAGTAAACAAAATGTTATCTGAAAGATAATATACTAAACAGTTATTACCCTACCCTAAAATTAAGTTAAAAACAATACACTATAAATGTATAATTTTTTCTTAATTGAAGGAAGAACTAGAAATTGGGAAAAGCAAGCTAATTAATTATTATTTATATATTGTTGTCAAAATACTTCAGATATTTTAGAGATCACAATGAAATGTACTTAATGAACACAAATACTTCACCGACAAACTCACCAAAAACATATTTACTGCTATTATAATATGTTGAAGGTGAGCCAATGCATGGGATATATTCACACAGAGTAACCTGCTTTGTGATTGTGATGTTTATTCATAGAATATGTGACCAGCTTGGACACACTGCAAAAACGTACATTAAATTAACTACAAATACAATACATAGGCCTACAGTCAACAATTTAACAACTGTGGTGCATTGACACAGAGAGACAGTGGCATTCACTGATTTAGGGTGACAGTTGGAAATATCCAAACTCTATGGCCATGATAGTCCGCAATATGTTGAGTGGAATGAAGGATAATTTCTGATACGCCCGCACGGGCTTCTTCAATACCACGTCAACATAGGGTACATTTGAAAAATCTAAGAGTTGCTCTCGGAATTTCAAAAAAATGATAACTCGCAATTTTTAAACATTACTCACCTAAAATTTTGTCAGAAAGCTTCTTTGATAATCCCTTCGTAGAGCTAAACCATCATATGTGACATTAAAATCTGTTAGCAGCCAATTTCGCTAAGTTTGAATTCCGTCTGATGACTACAAATTTTCTCGGGCGATCACACCGCCATCTACCGCGAACTTTCAAATCATACTCGCCACTACAACCGGTAACGGCTGTCGGGAAGGTCGGTGATAACGCAAAGCGAATTTAAACTTAGCGAATTTCGTTGTTTGCCGATGTGTATGACCACAAATGATGGTTTAGCTCTACGAAGGGATTATCAAAGAAGCTTTCTGACAAAATTTTAGGTGAGTAATGTTTAAAAATTGCGAGTTATCATTTTTTAAAAATTCTGAGAGCAACTCTTAGATTTTTCAAATGTACCCTATGTTGACGTGGTATTGAAGAAGCCCGTGCAGGCGTATCAGAATTTATCCTTCAATCCACTCAACATATTGCGGACTATGGCCATGATAGTATATTGATGTTGTGCTAGCCAGTAGAGTTGAAAAGTGTACTTTGTTGAAAAGTGTAACTTCACCTCACTTTTCTTAAATTGTCACCTGCTTAGTGCAACACAATGATGATGCTTTAGTTCAGAATTCTTTAGTCGATGGAGAACAGCGAAGATACCGACCAAGGGTCTGTCTTACAAAGCTGGCATAAATTTGCGTCCAGGGTGCAAGCTAGTATAGTTTTAACACTGATTTATGTTCGACGACGTAACTAAGTTACTTACGCCATCTTCGTAAGACAGGGCCCAAATATTTGCATACGGTACTTTTTTTCTGGTGTGAGTGGCGAAATTAACTAAAAGATGGAAAATTTCAACTATCCCCGGCCTAATTAATACTTCAATTGGGTTACATTTTTCAATGCATTACACTTTCCAGCTCTACTGACCAGCACAACATCAATACATTAATAATAATAGTTTATACGTCTTTGGCCATAGAGTCTCTTAATCTTAAGACTAAAGTTTGGATATTTCCAACTAGGTGACAGATTGCCCTTGGTTAACCAAAACGTGTGTATTATTAACTTAACCTCATGAGGATTCGCCAAATGATTGATGGTGGAAGTGAGCAGTTTCTACTCTACAGGGCGCGACAATCGCTTCCTGTCACATCTGTATCCTGGTAATGTTATGTAGGTGAAAAAGTCTGTTGGACGTCGTTAGTTTGTGAAGGTCGAACGTTAGAAACATTTCTGAATGACGTACTCGCCGCGACATAATTACCTCTGCAGTCGGTCAAAATGCAGGTTAAAAAATTGTCCTCCACCAAAACATTTGTTTATTTTCGAAATTTTACAAGATCCTACGAGTCATACTAATCAGATCATACTTTATGATAAATAATATTTCAAACACAGCAGTTTATATTCCGGTTAGTATACATGGGACTGGCGGAGTGTCATTTGATTTCTCGCCACAACAAGCCGACGAAAGAGAAAAATACTTGTAACAGAATTGCAAAAAGCTGAATGTCACATTTGGTATTCATTCAATCGTATCAACAACAATACAGTTCAATACCCGATCGGACAACATAACGGTATATTCAATATGGAAGTCTTCGGCAAGTCAATGAATTATTAAAGGGGTGTACAGACATCCCGGCCACAGGGACAACCCGGCCACCAGGAGTTAGCTCACAGCTGGAATATGAGTTCTCCCCCTTACATGTACTGGCTGTCAGACACGTTCTGACACGTCCACAGTGGGAACCAAGCGGGGCAGATTAATTGTTGTTTTTTTTTCAGATTAATTGTCATTCATGTCCATTGGTTTTCTTTTATTATTTCCCTTTATTAGCGAGAATGAGAACTAAGATATAAACAAACTTTGAAAAAGTACGATTTATTACAGTAAGTAAAAAATAAATAACAAGAATAACGAAAACTCAACGACGAAAAAAAAATAATTAAAAGAACAATTTATTACACTAAACAAAAATAAATAACAACACAGAGAGGAACAACAGTCGGTCTGACCCAACAGTCCACAGGGTAGCACAGGCGAACCGTTAATCTCTGTTAATCGGACTTAATCATCACTGAAGCCCTTCGACTTTAGTAAAGTAGGCCAAAACGAAAAGATCACACATTTTTTTCCAAAACTTTTTTTCTTCAAAAACTCCAGACACTCTTTGTCAAACAAAATCACATCCACGAGATGCAATAAATCTTGCACTGGCAGGGCTCGTTTTGCGTCAAATTTTATGGGAATCCAAATGGATTTGCGTATACGAAATATCAAGTTTCAAGATATGATAATTGGCATCCTGATCTTATAGTTTTGCATTAGTTAAATCTTTCTGAATCTCGTATATATATTTGTACCTTTTGAAACAATTGAACATTTTCTTCGTATCTCATAGTGTTGTTGCTACAAAGCAACAAGCATTCTTGTTCATGAGACATCAGTGTCGGAAATCAGACAAAAAAGTTGAGGCGGAAAAGTTAATTTTTCCACGGCAGAAATAATTCACCAAGGCATTGTTTTTCAAACACTTCTCACTGTTCTTTCAATGGTACTAAAGTTGGCAAAGAGTGAAAAATGCTGTGTAAAATGTGTACAGAAAAGAGGAAAAATGTTATAATACTGCTCAACAAAGTTTTTTTTGTAATACTTATATCTTTTAGAAGTTTTACGAGAAACAATCAAAGTTTGTCTTACGTCTGAAACTGACTGTCCGTAATCGAATGAATTCATCTTGTCGGTTATTTCCTTTTGAAATGGCTTGCATTTGGTATTAAACTGTTCTTAAATGTAACTATTCCTGCTATTTAGTCACTTCACTCAGTAAAGCGTTTTTTAAATCATAAATTTTATTTATTTACACTAAAACATCTTCTTGTCTAAAATAACCGTAAATAATCTAGGGTCAGATCTATAATGGTTGGTAAAGATTCATTAGATTGTTTTATTTTATTCCAAATTAGTTCACAATTTTAGATTGATTGATCAATGTTTTCCGACACATTTACTGTAAAATGAACAATAGTTTAAAAGATCTACTAGACAGGGCAAAACACCCTTGTCGGTCTCCTGCCCAGGCATTTCTGATGGTTCCACACATTTTCACTTTCTTTTCCCATGATGATATTTTTTTTAAATCTCAGTTTACCGGTATTCTGGCCATAGCTGAATATCTTTACAACCTTGTCAATATATAATTAATTATTATAAAATGTTCCAGAAAATTCTACAGCAAACTAGCCAAACTACAGTCTGTCTTCCACTTATATTATAAATATAGATCGAGTGACTGCCTTGACACACGCATGGTCACAGCAGGTCGGCAAGTTCTGACAATGGGTGCTCCATGTCTGTTGTGTTAGTAGTCGACCGGTTATCGATGTGGCCGAATTAGACATGTGGCCGAATTGACCTGAGACCATTAAAGGAAAGGTACTACACACCAAAATTCTACACTACCACGAAAACTGGACACTCTATAGATATTTTATACAGCTGATCACATTTACGACATAGAATTGGTGGTAAACTAAATAGTGCACAGCTGTAGCGAGTACGCTGTCAGTAGGCATACTAGAGTCGAGACACGTGTGCACAGCTAGATGGAGATCTCCAAACTCTGTGGTCAAAGTATATGATGGTGGGTGACCATCATATACTTTGACCACAGCGTTTGGAGATCTCCATCTAGTGCACAGGCCACAGCTAGATCAGTTTAACCTGGAATATATATACACTGATTAGGGATACAATCAATCAATCATACACAGATAAAACTTGTAAAAGGATTAAATTTAAAGAGATTAGAAAAACTTTCGTACTATAGTATTACACACTACAGATAGTACAGTAAGTCTGTGAGGGGACCCCCCCCCCCCCCCCCCCCCCCCCCCCCCCTGCCTAAAAAAAATTGCCAAACCCTTCGAGTTGTGTATTTAGGTTCACTAGAGCCTTACCGATATCAAGGTCTTTTGCTTGCATCCGAATACATTAATTCAATAATATTAAATGTCTACAGGTACCTCGTTATTTATGTTTGGATATCTATGGTCGGTACCACGTAGTTGACGACTATAAATGTCAGAAATTATCAAATAATGGAATTATCAAATAACCAAATACATCAGACACAGGGTTTGACTATTCACAGAGAGAATCTGTTTACTCTCACCAGACAAACAACAGTGAACACATTCACTGCAATACAAAAGTGTTTTGAATCCCTTCAATCATATATTCCACGTTTCAAAGTGAATTCCTTACCTGCCTCCTTGTTTTAAAATCTGATATTTATTATGTCCTCCGGGCGACCAGCAAATATCAGAAGGCAGATAACAAGTCAGATTTAACTTGTTGAATTAACCATAATGGTAGATTTAGAAATTGGGATGTAGTATGTCCAACTTTAAATGGGCATTGTCCAAACTAGAAATGACAATAAAATTAATTTCCTTCTTATCTAAGACCTTTGCACCACCATTAACAAAATTTTCCCCTTCAACATATACGAATTTTGTGGAGTTTTATGTACCAGAGGAGACTACCACTCCGTTGTTTACTCAACGGTCTGAAGTTTCAATCTATATGATGTCGGTCCATTCTAACTTGTCATTCGGTCTAACATCCTATCATTCCGATGCTTTATAAACTTGTTTTGCCTATCGCATGATTATTTATTACCAATCACACTGAACGACAATCCACACTTTATGGATGAAATGAAGAGTAATAAGCTATAAAACTACCAAATGTAATTGTGTCAAGGCTGGTTATAATATTTCTCTGATTTCTCTTTTATTGAACTGTTTTTGAGGACAATTGACTTTCAGGCCTTCTTCTGAAGTTGGATTCTTCTTTTGCCACTTTTTTTTTAAAGGCCATCCAAAATCAAAACAACAATACATAATTAGTCCCTTTAAGTTCTCAAGATTAAAGGCACTTTAATGTAGATTTATTATAGATCTGCACTGATTTGTTCCTATATTAATCTCAAACATGCACTAGAACATCATTTTGTAAAATCAACCTCCAAACTCTGCCTTTTCCATTATTTCAGTAGTTAATGTATACCAAATATATTACTTTAGCCAACATCCTCTGAAAAGGAATGGTGTTTTTTTTTTGTAAGAGCTGGAGTTCTATCCCTTGGTACAAACTATAGTCAGCCTTTCATCATGAGATTTTTTAAATTAGTTATTAATGGCATTTTTTTGGGTCAAATAAAGCTAGAGTAAGAGATGGGTTTAGCCTTTCTGAACATACAAGATATAAAATCCATAGCCCTCAGCCAGTGTGTACATTATGCAGAATACACACAGCAGTTGTTATCAGTGAAGTGAACCAATTCCAATCCGTTCGCTTCTGTATATTGTAGATTCACAAGACTATGCTTTGAAACAAACTTGTTAGTTGATGAAGACTACACCTACAGAACCGTCTACTACAGTATGCACATGCTTACTGGCCATTGTTTGAATTAGATACATGTCATGGTTCTTACCACTATGTTTTATCAGGTTTTTCCTTTTTTGCGAAAGGAATGTTGAAAACTGATACTTCTCTATTTAAATTCTTATGCTGCTATATTATGATATGATCTTTTCTTGCAGATTACCAAAACTACTGAAATGATGATTTGTGGTTAAGACACTAGAACAGAGGATGAGTTCATTCTCAAGATTTGTTGTCAAATTATCTCCCTTGCGGAGGTGCCACAAATTGATACCAAGCAATCTGAGATACCCTGTTGATAAACCAGCTTCAATACAAGGGAGATGGAAAAATAGAATACATGCTAAAAGGTGCTTTTTCACCTTGGTCAGTTTTGGAACATTGAGGTGTGCTCTTGTCCAACCTAAAGAACCACCTTTAAGAGCAGATGGTAAAAATGTAAATCCAGAGAATACTTGTATACCTGTGCATCATTATGTTCATATCATCTTTGCCTCATACTGGGACTCATTCATACTATGGTTGTCTGAAATGACAAGTAAACTTTACTGGACTGTGGTATTGAGTAAAAGAACTGGGTCTATTTGTCTCCGGTTCTTTCCCTTATTTTTGACATATCCACTGATTTCTGTTTTTCCGTCCTGTGAAGAACTGTGGTGGAAAGCCTTTCTCTATGTCATGGAATCAGCTGGCCCAACATTTATTAAACTGGGACAATGGGCTAGCACTCGTAGAGACTTATTCTCTCTGACATTCTGTGAAAAATTCTCTACTTTTCACCAAGAAGTATCAGTGCATAAGTGGAAACATACAGAAAAGATATTGTCAAAAGCCTTTGGGGAAAAATGGAGAGAACTATTCCACAATTTCAATTGTGAGGCAGAACCTATTGGATCCGGCTGTGTAGCTCAGGTTAGACATCCTCTTCATACCAAGGATAAAATACATACTTCATATCATACAATAAAGTGAAGAATTACTTGTGGATAACAAACTTCTTGGTTTATTGGGTGACGACATTTCGATGTAGTTCTTACATTGACTTTGATAACGATGTAAGAACTACATCGAAACGTCGTCACCCAGTAAACCAAGAAGTTGTTATCCATAAGTAACTCTTTACCTTATTGTAACCTTTCAACTTCTAAATGCCATTGAAAGATTTCATATCATACAGTTTTATATATGTATATCTAAGTGGCATGAACTGCCAAAATGTCTATATTTTTCCCAAATCTTTCAATGACATTTAGAAGTTGAAAGGTTAATAATAAGGTGAAGAATTACTTATGGATAATAAACCAAGAAGTTGTTATCCATCAGTAATTCTTCACCTTAATATATTTTTCCCTTAAATCAAAAATTTCAAATTATTGTATATTTTTCTCAACAAGTATAATTTAGAAACTTGTTAGTGCCACTACGGCCCACTAGTCTCGAAAATGTATGTTAAAGTAGTAATTTGAACTAATTTGGGCCCTTAATCAATGAACATTTGTTATATTTTCCAACACTTTGGTTCGTACAGGTCACATACTGTATTATTTTCCTTCACAAAAAATTGGTCTCCTCCCCAAAGGCAAATACCTTTGACAAAAAAAACCAAGTTTCCTCCCCAAATACCCTTGACAAAATGTAGTTTACAAAAGAACCCAGTTTCCTCCCCAAATACCCTTGACAAAAGAACCCAGTTTCCTCCCCAAATACCCTTGACAAAATGTAGTTTACAAAAGAATCCAGTTTCCTCCCCAAAGGCAAATACCCTTGACAAAAGAACCCAGTTTCCTCCCCAAATACCCTTGACAAAATGTAGTTTACAAAAGAACCAAGTTTCCTCCCCAAATACCCTTGACAAAATGTAGTTTACAAAAAAATCCAGTTTCCTCCCCAAATACCCTTGACAAAATGTAGTTTACAAAAGAATCCAGTTTCCTCCCCAAATACCCTTGACAAAATGTAGTTTACAAAATAATCCAGTTTCCTCCCCAAAGGCAAATACCCTTGACAAAAGAACCCAGTTTCCTCCCCAAATACCCTTGACAAAATGTAGTTTACAAAAGAACCAAGTTTCCTCCCCAAATACCCTTGACAAAATGTAGTTTACAAAAGAATCCAGTTTCCTCCCCAAATACCCTTGACAAAATGTAGTTTACAAAAGAACCCAGTTTCCTCCCCAAATACCCTTGACAAAATGTAGTTTACAAAAGAACCCAGTTTCCTCCCCAAAGGCAAATACCCTTGACAAAAAAAACAAGTTTCCTCACCACTTACGTTTGACAAAATGTAGTTTACAAAAGAATCCAGTTTCCTCCCTTTGTTTACAAGACAAAAGAACACAGTGTCTACAGTACCCGCACATACCCTTCAACCAAAAAAGCTGTTTCCTCCCCACATAGACTTGACAAAAACCTAGTTTCCTCCCCCACTTACCGTTGCCAAAACCCCACATAGGAAAATCTGTACTTTGAAGTTAACTATATATCATATTGCAAACTCTCCAACGGCCAATTAATATATCTTACAATATTTCTTTATTCATGTAAAGGTTTATAAAGCCAATATGAAATATGAAGCTATTCCTCTGGAGCTGAGGGAAGAACTATCAGGTTAGCAAATTTGAATTTTCATTCTTTAAGGTTTTATGGACAACCTTTGGAAATATTTTCTAATTTGCCCTAAGTGTGTTGTAGAACATGTACTTTAAAAGTCTGACCAGAAAAAAATTAAATTTCGGTCGCAGCACATACAAAGGTCAAGCTACATTTACTGATCTACAATGCTTACGAAAGTTAATTATCTCAGGGACTTATGACGTCAGACACGACCTCCGTTGTGTAGGGACCCTCACAGCGATGACGTAATAAACGATTTCTGCTGTCTTCGTGGCAGTTTGTACACATCGAATGTCGTGTATGACGTCATTTTCCGAGTAGTTACGGAAAATATGAATATTTCCTCCTCGTTTCGTTTATTTTTTTGACTACCAGGGAACTAACGTGAAGGTTGTTTCGTTACAACTTATGTTTTTCAAATACATTTAGTCCATAAACAAACACAAACCAGCTTTAAATCCTGTTCAGAAATCCTTTAATATTCTAAACAGTGAATATGGAACCGAGTTCTAAATGGCCATTTGTATAGAGGCCAGTTTCACTGCATCACTGCCATATAAGTGATTGATTCATAATTTTTGCTCCACTCAAGTTAATTTCCCTTACATTTTGGCACTGCCAGCCAAGGTTTACTCATACTGGAGGAGTAGACTGGGTTTTGCCCAGGGAAAACTCTCCACGTTAACATGTAGCCCTACTTGGCAAGGAATTCACATAGGAGGATCAAGTGAAAGAACAGTCTTTCTTTATACAGAATGTGATTGAGATTCCAACCAGAGATCCATGAATGAATTCCCCTACCAATTAAACACCTTTACATGACATTAACCTGTTTATTGTTACTCCTGTGTTTATAGAAAGACGTCCAAAAATGGCTGTCGAGGGACTTTCTGTTGCGATCAAGGTTTGTGATATATAAATAATGGATATTTATTTAAATCCAAATGAAAATCTTTAGTGGTCAGTCAGATCATTATTTCTTTGCAATCCTTAACTTGAATAAACTTTTTATGACTCAATGGCATGGCATTGCACTTCCAATCATGGATCAACATGTTAAGAGCAATGACAAACCTAATGATAAAAAATTAAGACATCACCACGTAGTAAGTTGCTTTGAACAACACAAGCTTTCGACACCTGTACCTGTGTCTTCATCAAGTGTAACCGGTACAGGTGTCGAAAGCTTGTGTTGTTCAAAACAACTTACTACGTGGTGATGTCTTAATTTTTTATCATTAATATGGAACCCACGTTTAAAGAGAGTTTCAAACATTTGTTACAATGAAAAACGTGCCAAGACAATATCTAAATGAAAAAAAAGAATATTGTCATCCAGCCTCTCTGAACACCCAAGTTAAAGCCTATCCATCTTGCTAAAAATTATCACTTGGAATTCTGGAAGTAATGGGTGCATTCTGGGCAGTTATCTACCTTGCTACCCAAACCGCCCGTCCCCCCCCCCCCCCCCCACTTCCTTCATCACTACCATTACCTTGATACCCAGACCACCACACCCACCCCATCCCTTCCCCCACCCCCATCATTACCTTGATACCCAAAGCACCACACCCACCCCATCCCTTCCCCCACCCCCATCATTACCTTGATACCCAAACCACCACACCCACCCCACCCCTCTCCTTCCACCATCACCACCATTACCTTGATACTGAACCACCACACCCACCCAACCCCTCCCCCCATCACCACCATTACCTTGATACTGAACCACCACACCCACCCCACCCCCCATCACTGCCATTACCTTGATACCCAAACCAACACACCCACCCCACCCTTTCCCCCACACCCACCATTACCTTGATACCCAAACCACCACACCCACCCCACCCCTTCCCCCACCACCGCCATTACCTTGATACTGAACCACCACACCCACCCCATCCCCCATCACTGCCATTACCTTGATACCCAAACCAACACACCCACCCCACCCTTTCCCCCACACCCACCATTACCTTGATACCCAAACCATCACACCCACCCCACCCCTCCCCCCACCAAACCAACACACCCACCCCATCCCTTCCCCCACTACCATTACCTTGATACCCAAACCATCACACCCAACCCACCCCTCCCCCACCACCGCCATTACTGTGATACCCTAACCACCTCACCCACCCCACCCCTCCGCAACCATCATTACCTTGAAACCCAAACCACCGCACTCAGCCCACCCCTTGCCCCATCACCATCATTACCTTGAAACCCAAACCACCGCACTCAGCCCACCCCTTGCCCCACCACCACCATTACCTTGATATCCAAACCACCACACCCACCACCGCCATTACCTTGATACTGAACCACCACACCCACCCCACCCCTTCCCCCACCACCACCATTACCTTGATACTGAACCACCACACCCACCCAACCCCTCCCCCCATCACCGCCATTACCTTGATACTGAACCACCACACCCACCCCACCCCTCCCCAACCATCATTACCTTGAAACCCAAATCACCACACCCACCACACCCCTTCCCCCACCACCCCCATTACTGTGATACCCTAACCACCACACCCACCCCACCCCTACCCCACCACCACCATTACCTTGATATCCAAACCACCACACCCACCACCGCCATTACCTTGATACTGAACCACCACACCCACCCCACCCCTTCCCCCACCACCGCCATGACCTTGATACTGAACCACCACACCCACCCAACCCCTTCCCCCATCACCGCCATTACCTTGATACTGAACCACCACACCCACCCCACCCCTTACCCCACCACCGCCATTACCTTGATACTGAACCACCACACCCACCCAACCCCTTCCCCCATCACCGCCATTACCTTGATACTGAACCACCACACCCACCCAACCCCTCCCCCCATCACCACCATTACCTTGATACTAAACCACCACACCCATCCAACCCCTCCCCAACCAAAATTACCTTGAAACCCAAACCACCACACCCACCCCACCCCTCCCCCCATCACCGCCATTACCTTGATACCCATACCACCACACCCACCACACCCCTTCCCCCACCACCGTCATTACTGTGATACCCTAACCACCTCACCCACCCCACCCCTCCGCAACCATCACTACCTTGAAACCCAAACCACCGCACCCAGCCCACCCCTTCTTCCATCATCACCATTACCTTGATATCCATACCACCACACCCACCACCGCCATTACCTTGATACTGAACCACCACACCCATCCAAACCCTCCCCCCATCACCGCCATTACCTTGATACTGAACCACCACACCCACCCCACCCCTTCCCCCACCACCGCCATTACCTTGATACTGAACCACCACACCCATCCAACCCCTCCCCCCATCACCACCATTACCTTGATACTGAACCACCACACCCACCCCACCCCCCATCACTGCCATTACCTTGATACCCAAACCAACACACCCACCCCACCCTTTCCCCCACACCCACCATTACCTTGATACCCAAACCACCACACCCACCCCACCCCTTCCCCCACCACCGCCATTACCTTGATACTGAACCACCACACCCACCCCATCCCCCATCACTGCCATTACCTTGATACCCAAACCAACACACCCACCCCACCCTTTCCCCCACACCCACCATTACCTTGATACCCAAACCATCACACCCACCCCACCCCTCCCCCCACCAAACCAACACACCCACCCCATCCCTTCCCCCACTACCATTACCTTGATACCCAAACCATCACACCCAACCCACCCCTCCCCCACCACCGCCATTACTGTGATACCCTAACCACCTCACCCACCCCACCCCTCCGCAACCATCATTACCTTGAAACCCAAACCACCACACTCAGCCCACCCCTTGCCCCATCACCATCATAACCTTGAAACCCAAACCACCGCACTCAGCCCACCCCTTGCCCCACCACCACCATTACCTTGATATCCAAACCACCACACCCACCACCGCCATTACCTTGATACTGAACCACCACACCCACCCCACCCCTTCCCCCACCACCACCATTACCTTGATACTGAACCACCACACCCACCCAACCCCTCCCCCCATCACCGCCATTACCTTGATACTGAACCACCACACCCACCCCACCCCTCCCCAACCATCATTACCTTGAAACCCAAATCACCACACCCACCACACCCCTTCCCCCATCACCGCCATTACTGTGATACCCTAACCACCTCACCCACCCCACCCCTCCGCAACCATCATTACCTTGAAACCCAAACCACCGCACCCAGCCCACCCCTTCCCCCATCACCACCATTACCGTGATACCCAAAGCACCACACCCACCCCACCCCTACCCCACCACCACCATTACCTTGATATCCAAACCACCACACCCACCACCGCCATTACCTTGATACTGAACCACCACACCCACCCAACCCCTTCCCCCATCACCGCCATTACCTTGATACTGAACCACCACACCCACCCAACCCCTTCCCCCATCACCGCCATTACCTTGATACTGAACCACCACACCCACCCAACCCCTTCCCCCATCACCGCCATTACCTTGATACTGAACCACCACACCCACCCAACCCCTCCCCCCATCACCACCATTACCTTGATACTAAACCACCACACCCATCCAACCCCTCCCCAACCAAAATTACCTTGAAACCCAAACCACCACACCCACCCCACCCCTCCCCCCATCACCGCCATTACCTTGATACCCATACCACCACACCCACCACACCCCTTCCCCCACCACCGTCATTACTGTGATACCCTAACCACCTCACCCACCCCACCCCTCCGCAACCATCATTACCTTGAAACCCAAACGACCGCACCAAGCCAACCACCATCTTCGATAATCACCATTACCTTGATATCCATACCACCACACCCACCACCGCCATTACCTTGATACTGAACCACCACACCCATCCAAACCCTCCCCCCATCACCGCCATTACCTTGATACTGAACCACCACACCCACCCCACCCCTTCCCCCACCACCGCCATTACCTTGATACTGAACCACCACACCCATCCAACCCCTCCCCCCATCACCACCATTACCTTGATACTGAACCACCACACCCACCCCACCCCTTCCCCCACCACCGCCATTACCTTGATACTGAACCACCACACCCACCCAACCCCTTCCCCCATCACCGCCATTACCTTGATACTGAACCACCACACCCACCCCACCCCTTCCCCCACCACCGCCATTACCTTGATACTGAACCACCACACCCATCCAAACCCTCCCCCCATCACCACCATTACCTTGATACTGAACCACCACACCCACCCCACCCCTTCCCCCACCACCGCCATTACCTTGATACTGAACCACCACACCCACCCAACCCCTCCCCCCATTACCTTGATACTGAACCACCACACCCACCCCACCCCTTCCCCCACCACCGCCATTACCTTGGTACTGAACCACCACACCCACCCAACCCCTTCCCCCACACCCACCATTACCTTGATACTGAACCACCACACCAACCCAACCCCTCCCCCCATTACCACCATTACCTTGATACTGAACCACCACACCCACCCAACCCCTCCCCCCATCACCACCATTACCTTGATACTGAACCACCACACCCACCCAACCCCTCCCCCCATCACCACCATTAACTTGATACTGAACAACCACACCCACCCAACCCCTTCCCCCATCCCCGCCATTACCTTGATACTGAACCACCACACCCACCCAACCCCTCCCCCCATCACCACCATTAACTTGATACTGAACCACCACACCCACCCAACCCCTCCCCCCATCATCACCATTAACTTGATACTGAACCACCACACCCACCCAACCCCTCCCCCCATCACCACCATTAACTTGATACTGAACCACCACACTCACCCAACCCCTTCCCCCATCACCACCATTACCTTGATACCCATACCACCACACCCACCCCACCCCTCCCCCCATCACCACCATTACCTTGATACTGAACCACACCCCCCCCCCCCCCCCCAACCATCATTACCTTGAAACCCAAACCACCACACCCACCACACCCCTTCCCCCATCACCCCCATTACCTTGATACCCAAACCACCACATGAAATACTATGGGTTTTGGTCTATTACCACAACCTATGACTGGGTAGAAAGGTCTTAACAACATACCCCCTTTTAACACAATTATAAACTTGTCTCCATGGTTATTTTAGTCAAGAAGATTTTCCCTGTGCTTTAGTGTCTATAAATATATTTTGAATTGAACATTCAATCACCTTTCTGTATGTATTTACCAGGTCAGACATCCTGGTGTAGAGCATGCCATCCATAGAGATCTGGTTATTTTATCAGTTATGGCGGAATGGGCCAGTTATTATGATCCTAGTCTACACTGGCTAAGCTTGACAGAATGTGTTGATCAATTTGCTATTGTAATGGAAAAGCAGGTGAGATTGCTTAAAGTTTTTCTCTATGATGCTAAGGAAGAGGGATAGTTCTTTGATTAGCTTACAAACAAAAATAAATTTGAACAGGTTTTCAACTCATTGCATTTGTCATCAAAAGATCAGTTTCCTTTATAGTATTCCACCAATGGGTCTCGGGTTCAAATCCCACTCAGTCCAAAAAATTGGAAAATTTTCTGACTGGGTTTTCACTCAAACGACCTATGTGGGATGGTTGCCAGTTACCAACGGAAGGTTGTGGGTTTCCTCCGGGCATAGAGCCCGGTTTCCTCCCACAATAAAACTGGCAACGCCGCCATGTAAGTGAAACAATCTTGAGCGCGGCGTAAAACACCAAACAATCAATCAATCCTTTGTAGTAAGGTGTTTTAATACCTCAGCTGTGGGAGACCAAGCTCAGATCCATCCTCTTAACGCTTACCTTTCTATTAAGTCAACTGACTCAACATTTTAACCCTATATGTATTTCTCATTGTCTTTTTAAGATGGACTTAGAACATGAAGCCCGTTGTTTGGACACTTTCTACCATAACTTTGCTCGTAGCCGCTCTGTGTTTGTACCCAGACCAATCTGGCCATATGTTAGGAAAGATGTCCTTATAGAAACTTTTGAGGTAAAATAACTTTTTTCTTAAAATGGCATGAGCTGTGAAAATAAGGATAATTTTCAGCTTAAATAAAATCAGCTGTTTTTCTAAAAAGTAAGTGGCTTTTTATTGATACTGATCTCAGGAGTGGCTGTTAAGAATGTATTCTGAACTAACTTTAACAAGTGTTTGATCCGGGTATTTACACTTGTTTAATACTATTTGCATATAGGTTTGTATAGGCAGACTCTCTGGGTTTTCTTTATTAAAACATTGATTATTTAGTTTTTAGGTGGAATTGAAACCCTAATATTTTTTACATACATGAATTTTGACAGCATATGTTATAACTTCAAGTTCTTTGGTTTAAATTAGAGTTTTTGTTGATACCTCTTTGGTTTGATGACTTTTTAGAATTGATTGTTATTTATTCTTACAGAAAGGTGAACATATTTCCAAATATGTGGGGGACAAAAACAGCTCAAAACGTCTGAAGAGAAAACTTGCCGGTCTAGGAATCAAAACCCTGTTAAAAATGGTCAGTCATGTGTTTTATATTATTGCCTGATTTTCTCCCTTCCATTGTGTCAAAATTGACTTTTTCAAAATAGTCCAAAGTTGTGTTGCCAAATAACTTACTGTACAATGACATCTTTGTACTACATTTCTTAGTAGCTATTTGGCACAGAATTCTGTAATAAAGCTGACACTGTATGTAACCTGTATTAAAGCTGTCATGCTTTGCATGTAAAGTGTTTTAGAGAAAAAGAAATGTCTTCTGTCTCCATCTATGACCCACTTTCAATCAAATTTCACTTCAGGAAACCATTACAAAATGAATCCAAATTGATATTTGACATATTATTTTTGCAGATATTTGTTGACAACTTCATCCATGGTGATCTTCACCCAGGAAATATCTTGGTTCAGAATGCTGGTAAATATGCAGCTCAGGTTTGTGTACCTCTTCTCTCTATAATCATCAATGCAAATACGTAGCTCAGGTTTGTGTATCTCTTCTCTCAATAATCATTACTGCTTACAGAAACTTCAAGCAGTATGAGCTGCCAGAATTCACACTTTTTTCATAATTTCTGATCGTCACGACAGTAAGAGACTTTGAAGGCCATCGAAAAGCTAAATGATTGGCGTTGGAAATCCATACAGTATGTGGCCTGTACGAACCGAAAACGTGTTCGAAAAGTAAACAAAATTTAAATAGCCGGGACGACCATTCATTCATTCTAAGCCAATGTTAGTTCAAAACAATACTTTATCGTACATTTTCAAAAGTAGAAGCACTAAAAAGCGTCTGAATTGTACGTCTTGAGAAAAATAGCCAATAATTTCAACATTCTGTTATAACCTCAAAATATCAACGTTTTGGCAGCTCATGCCACTTTAATTTATCTTGTTTTATTTTTAACATTATTACCACCCCCTGAACTTGTAGACATATCATGAAAACAAATATGGAAAGATTGGTAATTGCTAGCAAACTTCTGACTTCCATGTAATTTGATGGGAAGATTGACTTGTGCACTGCAACCAAGGTGATCACTTTGATGTAGCAATATTGTCAGGTTATATGAGTTTTGAAATTACACAAACCCCCACCCTTGGCAACTATTAAAAGTAATAGAATATAAAGCCAGTTTGTTGGCCTACAGTTTCATTATTTATCGAATGTATTCAAACCCCAGACCACTTGGTGGGATTCAAAGCTTTAACTACTCAGCCATTGAGAGCATAAGGGAACTGTATCATATGAAATCATTATTGCCTGAGGTTTAAGTTACTCTTTCAAATCAAACTTTTGTTCCAGCCAATTTCAAGAAAAAAGAAAGAGGTCATTGTCTTACCCTAATCCATTATGATACACATTACATGTAAATAACCAGGGCCCACTTGCACAAAGCGCTCTTAACTAAGAGTACTCTTAGTGTATGTCTATAACATGGGACTTAAGAGTGCTCGTAAACTGTCCATGTTGTAGAGATATGCTAAGAGTCCTCTTAAGTAAAGAGGCTCGTAAACTGTCCATGTTGTAGAGATATGCTAAGAGTCCTCTTAAGTAAAGAGCGCTTTGTGCAAGTGGGCCCAGGCCTATGTAAGAACAACTCTGCCATTAGACTTATACAAGTCCTTTGGGATATTCTTGAAGTCATTAATCACGTTTAATTTTTTCTTTCTTGTCTTTTTTCAGCACTCTGAGGATAAGTTGGGTAATCAACAAGAGCCTGGAGAAAAGAAAGAAAAGTTACGGATAGTTCTTTTAGATGTTGGAATTACAGCTTCAATGAATAGCGAAGATCTCAAAAAATTTTCATCTGTTTTCAAAGCCGTTGTTCTTGGACAGGTAACGATTTTTCTCTTTCATGAATAACACATCAGTTATCGTCATGTTTTCTCAGACAAAGCTCATGAGTTAGAAGATTATAGAGTTTCTATGTGACCTTTCAACATAAGGTTCACTAGCTACCTGCCCACCCATTCCAGTGGACGAACCTATTTTAGAAATTGGACCAGTTTGGATGGGCTGTTTCTAGCATTTGAAATAATAATTTATTCAAATATATACTTACAGTGTATATAATTATATTGTTTACAAATTGTTCAGATAACATGTGACTTGGGAATTATCTCCCCTTGATCTTTGTACCTCTACTCTGATGGCAATAAACATATTGTATTGTATTTCTAACATGTAATAGAGATTTGAATGCTCATACTGAATATTTGCAAACCATCATGACAATTTGTTTAAAGATGCAAGAATTGGATATACATCAATGTGAATCAGACAATAAATTATTTACGTACTTGTATCTTTAGGGTGAGAAAGTAGCAGACCTATTCCTGACACAGTCAAAAACAATAAGATGCAGTCGACCAGCTGTTTTCAAAAAAGAAATGAGCGACTTGGTGAAAAGAACAAGAAGCAGAGCCATAAGTTTAGGGACGGTAAGCTCTATATCTTCATTTTGAATTTTTAAATTTTATTTGATTGTTTAGTATTCAGCCATATAAACTACTTCAAAGACGTAGAATCTCTGACATTTGGTAAAGTATAGAAGATGTAGTTTTCTAAAAAAAATATTTTTGGAATATAAACCTTGCATTTTTATCCCTTCATCAGGAATAAAGTAAGATTTTTAAAGATTTATGCTCCTTCAAAGTTTATCAGTTGTTATTAAAAACCTTATTTTCTTCATTGTAGGTGAAAATAGCCGATCTTCTGTCAGAAGTGTTCGGGTTGTTGATGAAACATAAAATAAAAGTAGAGAGTCACTTTGCTTCTGTATTGATGGCATTAGCTGTATTGGAAGGACTTGGACGATCTTTAGATCCAGAAATTGATATCTTGGAATTTGCAAAGCCATTTCTTCTTCATGGATCTGATTTTGAAACCTCAACAAACTTTTAACCCTGAAGAGATTTTTAACCCTGTGCTCCATCCATCTTTTTTGTTTTTATCTCGTTTGCTTTCAGATGTTTTTGTTTATGTATTTTAAAGATGATATATTTTTATGATGACATTTTGTCGCAAGATTTAAAGATAAGTCCCTCTGTTATATGAAGTATTTCTGTTGTCAACTATTAAATGTTCACCGCTAAACCAAAAGCTTGTTTTATTACTTTATCCTTTTAAATGGATACATCTCAGGGGGAGGGTCTCATGTCTTCTGTTTCCTGAATTTTCAGCTAAATATATTTGTAAACATTGGAATGCTCAGGAAAATCTATATGGAAATTAATAAGCCAGGCTGTGCCTAATTTCTAATGCATCACTGAGTTTATGGTCAATATGGCCTTTATCCGTAAATTGAAATGATGAGGCTGTTTATTCATGATAGAAGTTGAGCCTCACAAATTACAATCCCTTCTGGCAAGTTCAGTTCCTGGTCTATCAACTTTTACCAAGACCAAAAGCTCAAGAGAGTTTCAAATTCACATAAACAAAAGTATACAAAGAGGACTGAAAAGCTTAATTTTGGGGCTGCCCAATATAATGACCAAATATAAAGCTTCACTCAAGGGGTTTGTAAGCGGAATGAAACTTGAATATTTAATGAGAGTGTGTAAGATTTGCGATTAAATTCTGTTAAATTCAAGGTAAGACAGACAGTTGATTTTCTGTCCAATTCCTTTAATAAAGATAAGTGCACCTATATGTGAGCTCTGAAAAGTTCCTTTGGACAGGGGGGGGGGGGGGGGGGGGGGGGGGGATAAATTGGCCTCCATTTTGACAGGTAAATCCCCACTTAACCCAGGTAAAATGTATGCAAAATTGTTTAAAATGTTGAGATGTGTGATATGATTTATTTAGGTTTTTGTTAGTAAGTTGTTGATAAGCAAAACACCTATAAAAGTGTGACAAGTCTGGCTTTGATATAGCCATGCTGGCTGACCTAGTAAGGAGGAACACTAAGTATGCCGAATACCAAAATTGTTGACGATATATATGGTCTGTGGAGCCTATGTCAAAATATAATTGGTGGGTGGGCTGAGTGAAAATCTGGTTGGTTGAGCACTGCTCTTTTCACCGTATGACCTTAGCTGTTGAGTGTGATGTTAAGCCAATCAATCAATCAATCTTACCATTCTCAGTGGGCAAAAAGTAGGCTTGGCCAACTTGTTCTAAATCAGGAAAGTGTCCAGTGAGTTAGAGAGGTCCTCCCTCAGTCCAACCCATACCCCCCATCGATTCCACGCGGTTCGAATCACTCAGACCAAATAAAAACTGAAATATTTCTGATTGGATTTTTAACTTGCTCACCAGATGTGGAAGAGCTGCCAGGTACTCGCCGAAGGTCGGGGGTTTTCTCTGGGCAAAGACCCCGGTTTCCTCCTCCCACTAAACCTGGCAACACCGCCATATAAGGGGAATAATCTTGAGTGCGGCGTAAAACATCAATCAATCTAAATCAGTGAGTTACTAACAGTAATACTACTACTAGACTCAAAAACTTGCATCTCAGTCGGCTTACATTTTTTTATTGAACACAAAAAAAATCAGATGACACCCTAATAAAAAGTAAAAAAATAAATAAAAATAGGCTGCAATGCATATTTAAATCCACTAATTGGACACCACCTAATGTAGGGGCCTCTATGAAACCCTATACTTTTTATCATAGCTTTGAAGAAGCCAATGTGGACGTGCCGGTAGTAATAATAGTAGTATAATAATACTAATAAGGGTATCAGATCAACTCAACATTTGACAGGGTAGTCCGGGTTTCTAACTCCAAAATTACTATTTTTTTTATTCTTTCGGCCGTCTAATAATAATACTTATGTATTGCACCCTCACTCTGAGATAGACTACCGGTACTAGTGGCCAAAATTCTAAACGTAAGCCATTCCATTTTAACTTTTTAACGAAAGCGATCAATCAATCAAAAAGTAAATGCTGACCAAGGAGTATAGATGGACATCTTCTATACTCCTTGATGCTGACCATGGATTTATAGTGATGCATGGGAGGTAACTCTTGGGTGAAAAGTAGATCTTTCATGTGACCACTCATGTGATACGCAGGTGACGTCAACCAGACTCTCAATTCACTCGTTAATGGGTGGAAAGGAAATGTATCAAGACAATCGGAAAGCTTGTCGGCTAGTTGTTTACAAATGGTTGTGAAAATTTATATAGGTAAGATAATATGTGCGCGTCCTCGTCTTGGGAAATTCGCTATTTATTATAATGACTTACCTTTGGTCAAATTACAAGGTTTTTGTCTCGGTTTGTCAAAGAACAAGTTAAACAACGACAACAAAACTTAAACTTCGTACAGTTGTTAAGGGATTATGCGAGTTGGGTTATCAATATCAGCTGACGGCTGTAGAACCTATTAATAGGTGATTTTAATTAAATGAAAGTTTTCAGTTAACTAGTCACAAAGGTGTGGCCCTAGAACTGCTGATGGTTTAATAGTCTGCAATATGTTGAGTGGATTGAACTTGAACTTGAAGTTATTCTGATTGATGATGCTAATTTAACACGTTGACTGCCAGTAAAAATAACCTTGACAGGTCCCACAGGCCAAGCCTGGATTCACAACTTACCTCCCTTGCTAACGAATGTCCACTATATATTAATGTTGTAATGGTGAAGCGAACGACTGTAAAGGGGATTTTCCTTGCTATGATATGCCTGCATGTGCTTCTGCGTCAACATAGGGTATGGCTATCCAATCAGTTATCGTACAGAACCAACTATCGTACACAGTGCACCCAACTCTAAGATATGTTAAACCCAAACTTCACGCTTTACCGTCGATGAAAGCTGACCAAATAGAACTTAAATTATTATGGAATTACATTTGCCAAGCGACGCAAGAATAGCCGCCTTCAGCAGTGTCGGGTAATTTGCGAAAACTAAAAGTGACATCACAACAGTTTTAGTGTTGGATGTGGGATAACTGGTTCCCGTCACTCTATAAAAACACACTGAAGAGCCAGTGAATGACCCGGTTGGCGCGAATCATTCTTGTAGAATGGAGTCGCCAATCAAATTTTATAAGAGGAAGAAGAAGTGAATGACCGGTCCCGAAAACTTATGGTAGAAATTATACCATTTGAACAAAAGTCGGCTGAGCCCAGCTTTATTTCTCTGAAATTTCTAACATTTAAATTTGGTATTACAGGGTATCCATATCTTTTCAGGTAGCATTATTTTTTTTCTTTAAAACACACAAAAATTCAATATTAGTTAGTTATTGAAGAAGAATTTTGATAAATAAACTGCTTTGGATCTCAAGGTTTATTTTGTGTACAGTTGGGAATGGTGGCCAAAGATACGGGTCGGTACCACTATTTGAGGACCAGGGCCAAGCCTTCAAATAATACTGGTATCATAAACATTTGTTACCATAGCAATACCACAACAGAGAGGTGGATAATTTACATAGGCTTTTAATGTCAGTACAAAGTCAATTAGGTATACACATAATGTAGAGTTGAAATTAAAAAAATAGATTAATAGGTAATTTTTCCACTGTTGATCACCAGCCCCGATAACTCAGTTGGTAGAGCGTCCGTTTCAGGGCTGGGAGATCCAGGTTCAAGCCTGGGTCTAGTCAGACCAAAGACTTTAACAGTGAGAGCTGCTTCGCTTGGCACTCAGCAATAGGAGTTAGAGCAGCGTCTGGTTGTCCAGGTGTCAGTATAATGTGACTGGGTGAGGGAGCTTGCTGGGTATCTTCGGCAAGTCGTCTCGACTCGGTGAGGCAGCACCAAATAAAAGAGCAGTGGAAATCTGCCCTGAGACAAGGAGACGCCTTCATGTGACTCTGGGTCGCGGGTTCAAATCCCACTCAGTCCAAAAAATTGGAAAATTTTCTGACTGGGTTTTCACTCGGACGACCTATGTGGGATGGTTGCCAGTTACCAGCGGAAGGTCGTGGGTTTCCTCCGGACACAGAGCCCGGTTTCCTCCCACAATAAAACTGGCAACGCCGCCATATAAGTGAAATAATCTTGAGCGCGGCGTAAAACACCAAACAATCAATCAATCATATGACTGAAATACTATTAAGCAGGACGTAAAACCCAAATCACTCACTCCACTGTTGGTCAAATTGACTGACATCCACAAGACTGTATCAGCCAATAAGAATTTAGAAGTTGACAAAGTTGCTGTTTGAACGCCTATGTTCAAACTTGACAAGACAACTTTTGCACTTTAGTAGTAGCCTGTGACCCATTTTGGTTTCTTGTAAATTTAGTTAGATAATAAGCCATAAATCATATAAAAACTGTGCATTTTTTTTATCTTCTGGAATCTCTGTTATTCAGTTGACGTCGAGTATATGTATTATTTTTTCTTAAAATCATTCAAATTTGTTTTTTTTCAGATTTGTGTTTTTAAAAAGAAAATATGGCTGGAAAGTCCAAGCTGTTAAAAGTTGTATTGCTTGGTGATGGAGGTGTTGGAAAAAGTTCATTAATGAATCGGTTTGTCAGTAATAAGTTTGATGCTCAATCCTTCCACACCATTGGCGTGGAATTCTTAAATAAAGACATTCATGTAGACGGGGAAAATTACACCATGCAGATTTGGGATACTGCCGGTCAGGAACGCTTTAAAAGTCTTCGAACGCCGTTTTATCGAGGCGCTGATTGCTGTTTACTCACTTATGCTGTTGATGATTTACAAAGCTTCAATAATTTACTCATGTGGAAAAAAGAATTCTTGTATTACGCTGATATCAAAGACGGTGATGCGTTTCCTTTTGTTGTGTTAGGGAACAAAATTGATGTACCAAATCGAGCAGTAGGTTCCGACGAGGCTCAGTTATGGTGTCAGTCACACGGACAAATGCCGTACTATGAGACCAGTGCCAAAGACTCAACCAACGTTAACTTAGCTTTTCACGCAGCTGTTGGCCGACTGAAGGAATTAGAAGATAGATTAGATATGAAGCCAACTCAAACCAACTCTGTGGATTTAAAGAAGAAATCACGTCAACAAGGGTCAGGATGCTGTAGTTAACAATTTCACTAGATTATATTGTGTATATAATGTGTAAGGACATCATTGTGAGATTGTCTCCTCAATTATTAACTTGTTTCTACTGAATGTATCAATCCTGTATTATAGTTACAATGTGCTCAAATATTGCTTTTTTTGTGATGGAAGAGACAACAATTAACAGTTTAAGATAAAATAGTTTTTATGTACATGTAATCATGTTGCTTTTGTGTAGCAATTAATTGAAGTATATATGTATTTTGTTACTTATATTTACTATGAAAAATAGTATACCCCAAAGTGAGCATGTTCTCCAATTAATACATTTCTCTATTTTTTAATGTATTTAATAAGTTAATGCGGTCATAATTTCCATGTTAATATTTTGTACATTTTCTAAACATATATATTAACTTTAAAGATATAAAATATATTTTTATTGTGTCACATGATTAATGTATTTGTTTATTGGTACTGTGATTACAGACAATGCTGTTATAGGTTTTAATTTCAATGAGAAAGTGTTTTTTTTATTTCTTTCCTTTTGGCTGTGAGCCTATACTTTTTGATTGGCATAACACACATATTGTAAGTGCTACACCTTTTGGGAGCCCTACCTGGTAATTTTTCCTCAAATGCGTTTTTCTTTAGAATTCGGGGCTTCCATGACTCAGTAGGTAGAGCGTTGGACGCTCAATCCGAACAGCCTTTCACCAATGGGTCGCGGGTTCGAATCCCACTCAGTCACAAAATTGGAAAATTTTCTGACTGGGTTTGCACTCGAACGACCTATGTGGGATGATTGCTAGCTACCACCGGAGGCAGTGGGTTTTCTCCGGGCATAAAGCCCAGTTTCCTCCCACAATGCCACCATATAAGTGAAAACTTGAGCGCGGCGTAAAACACCAAACAATCTTAAGAATTCGAGGGCCTTGGTGGCTCAGTGGGCAGAGTGACAGTCCCCCATTATGAAACAGGCCTTCATTTGGCGTGGGTTTCAAAGGTCAGAGCCTTCCCTCCCGACTAAGTCTGGCAATGCCACTGTATAAAGGAAATAATAATAAAAACCTCAACCTGACTGATGGCATTTACTAACTTTGTACTGGATCCATTAACATACAGTGTACATAAACATACAGTCCAGCCAAGTACCAATGAAAAGCTTGGACACTCTCCTGTCCAAATACTTTTTGACTCTGACCATAAACATATAAAGCGAGATACGGTCATCTTCTCCAGCCAAGTTAAAACCGGGGCCATGAAGGTTTTAACTCGGCTCGTGAAGATGGGTACATGTATACAATCCCAAATGAACATTGGCTGTTGATATTTCAGTTGGGTCAGCTGTCAAAGTGTATTGTTGAGATGGTGTGTAATTATTTGTGTTCACCTGTCCTGAAATATGCTCCAAATATCCTCCATTGTTGAATAGAAGGTTCGTTCAAATGCTACTATGTCTTTTTTTTTTCAAACTCTTGTTATTGATTTTATAAATATGATCCTGGATTTATCCTAATGTGATAATGGTTGTGTCTTTTTACTTGAAGTCTGCAGAGCGATAATCACTGTCTGACACAATTCTTCCATCCATGGGCGACCTATGTGGGATGGTTGCCAGTTACCAACTGAAGGTCGTGGGTTTCCTCCAGGCATAGAACCCGCTTTCCTCCCACAATAAAACTGGCAATGCCGCCATATAAGCGAAATAATCTTTAGTGCCGCGTAAAACACCAAACAATCAATCAATCCATCCATGGGTTTGAGTCCCACTCAGTCCAAAGAAAGAAGAACTGAAAAAAATTTTACTTGTTTTTTGACTCGGTTACCAGGGGCCTGTTTCACAAAGCGGCGTAGCGTAAGTTTTCACGTAACTGCCATAACAACCCATACTGTAGAGATACGTTAATATGAAAGTTACGCAAAAAATACATCTACGCCGCTTTGTGAAACAGGACCCAGGTACTCACAGAAGGTAGAGTGTTTCCTCCCCCACTAAACTTTGCGACGGTGCCATGTAAGCGAAATAATCTTGAGTGCAGCATAAAACTCCAAAATGTCCGACCATCTAGAGCTACAGAACTTTTAGGGCGTATATGGCTCCCACCCTCCGCATAATTGTACTGTGATAGTTAATCAGCATGAACCTTTATGGTCCTATATAATATTTCTTAAATGTCTAGAAACATAAAAAATGTCTAAACCTTGTAGTCTTAATGCTGTATGAGCTGCCAAAATTTGACCCTTTTTTATAAATACTAAAATAAATGATTGACGTTGGAATGAGGTCTGTGTATATACGAGCCAAAAACTAAACAAAATTTAAATAAGGTAGTTCCAAACACTTATATTCACGAGGCTAGTAGCAATAAAAAGCTTCTGAATGGCAGGTCCTTAAAAAAATATGGAGAGAGGGGCCTCCGTTGCTCAGGAGGTAGAGCGTTGGACGCTTAATCCGAACAGCCTTCCACCAATGGTTCGCTGGTTTGAATCCCACTCAGTCCAAAAAAATTCTAACGACCTATGTGGGATGGTTGCCAGTTACCACCGGAATATCGTGGGTTTCCTCCGGGCATAGAGCCTGGTTTCTTCCCACAATAAAACTGGCAACGCCGCCATTTAAGTGAAATAATCTTGAACACGGCTTAAAACACCAAACAATCAATCTATCTTCTTGCAGGCAGAGCTAAAGCTAGGTTTCCTGACCTAGCAAAGGCCTACTGCCGAGGGTACATTTTAATACGCCATCTCTTGAAGTGGGCGTATATTTGTATACCGTTGTCCGTCTGCCTGTCCCGGGTTTGTGCCCATTCCATAACTTTAAACCTATTGCCTGCATTTAATTTTTATACGCCTAACTTAAAAAAAGTTGGTTGTATTATGGTATCACCACGCCGTCCACCCGCCCCTGATTTCCATCCGGTCCATGACTAAAAAAGTTTTGATCCCATCTTGACAAATCTTTCAGGGGGCCTCTTTGGTCCAGTGGGTTAGAGTGATCGTCCGTCGGTCCCACACAGACCTTCCATAGATGTGGCGCTGATTCGAATCCCACTCAGATCTAATAAAAATTTCTGAGTGGATTTTTTACTCGGCCGCCGTATGTGGAAGAGTTGCCAGGTACTCGCCGGAGGTCGGGGGTTTTCTCCCCCACTAAACCGCTATATAAGTGAAATAATCTTGAGTGCGGCGTAAAACATCAATCAATCAAACAATTCTTTCACGGTTAGAAGGTTATGGTTAGAAGGTGTGTTCTGAATCATTTATGACATATTCGGTTTCATAGTATGGCATCTATATTGGATTATGTAATATTCTCTTTTAGTCTACATCTACGTTCCCTTCAGCTCCATAACTTGAAGAGTTTTGATCCGATCTTTAAAAAATTTTCACATCACATACTTTTTGCGTAGCTGGTATCTCATGAACCATTTATGACATATTCGGTTTCATAGTATGGCATCTATATTGGATTATGTAATATCTCTTGTCTATATCTATTGTTTAGTTTAGGATGCCACATACTAAAATTTGTGAGAAGTCACCAAGCCCCAATCTTTTTTAGTTGACAAGCATTCCTCCAGCTGTAATTTTGTTCAAGGCAGTCTTTAATAAAAGTTATCATGGTTTGTGGAAGGGGGATACAAAGTATTTACATGGTCAGCAAGGTAATTGGTAACGGTCAAGCCGAAAATAGGATTTACCGAATGGTCGATCCAATAAAAACTGTTTGGAGTAATGACCATATATCAGGACATACATTAACATGACAGTTTTGATTGATTTACATATATATTTGTTTATTAGAAAATATAATAATTCTATCTTACAAATTGTATACATTTAAAGTCAACTTCGACTTATAATAGTTTACATAACACATGCATAGTGGACTCAATAAAAGGAACGGAGAAATTACATTATACAAGTTTCCTCTTTCCAAAATTATAAGTAACAGAGAATTGTATCTGCGGAGAGTTAAAGTACAACTTAAACGAGGTAAACTTTGATTTCAATCAGTTGAATGCGCATTTACAATATCATATTTAAGTAAATAAAGCTGTGAACATTTTGCAGCCAGCAGTTGATTCAGGCCTCAGCACATCAGGAGTATATCAAATGAAAAAGCGCACTTTTTTAAAGATTGAAAGTTAGCAGCAGCCGGCTGTTGGGACACACATTTAACTTTAAAAGGTCTTCCTTTAAAGGCTTATCTTTAAATAAAAGACAGCTTAAAATCTTAAGATTAACCAACAGATTAAAGAAAATTGACATTTGGGTTTAAATTACATGATAGCTGTCAGTGCTCCCAAAAACCGGTATAAGAAGTAAGGTATCACTACATACTAGGCCAACATGTGACGTGATACGTGGAAGCTCACACATAAATAACACAAAGTAAATAAAACAGACATATCACATACAGCATTCATAAAGCATTTATAATGTACAAGTTGGATCTTTACTAAAATACAAAACCTATAAAAAGTACTGTGAAGCATAACAAAAGCACATTTAGTCTTAAAACGTAACAAAATTGTCTAAACCAAGAAATATTCTAAACTTTTTCAAAGTTGTTGTAAAATATTTAACATTTTGTTAACAATGACATCAAAAGCAAATTCTAACAGAGCTAGTAATAAATGGTAACGCTTGCAACAGGGGAAGGAAAAAAAAGGGAGATAATAAAATGACCGATTTTATGATTATCTCCCTTTAGTGTGCTAAATGTTCCACTGTAAAAGCCCAGACAATCGCCAATCCAAACTGTTGTAGTGTCTAAGTATACCTAAAACATGTAGATACAACTAAGAATACTTTTTTAGAAAGCAAACCAGCTGTACAGAATTGAAATCACACTTAAATAATAAATGAGAGGGGGAAATCAGCAATGTCACTGGCACTCATCAAGTAAAGTCATAATAAAACGCTTAAAAAGCTTTCCAGCAAAACAAAAAAATATAGCACTTAAAGTATACATGTATATCTGCAGAAAACAATTTTGCAAGACGTTATTTTGTGGGAAAATAATCATTTCTTAAACAACAGTCGTAGCGTTCTTTAAAATACACTTCGTGAAATATCTAGTTTTCCAAAAATGATCTTTGGTAATAAAAATGCCTATCCAAATAAAAAAAAAATCCTAAGGAAGCTTACATAAAGTCTATTACATGTAGCATCACTAGTAATACTAAAGCAAAACAATCCACAAGAAGAACCAGCTTTAACAAGGCATGAGTATAAATTCTGATGTGGCCATGTTACCACACCTGGGTCCTGTTTCATAAAGCGGCGTAGATGTATTTTTTGCGTAACTTTCATATTAACGTATCTCTACAGTATGGATTCATATGGCAGTTACGTGAAAACTTACGCTACACCGCTTTGTGAAACAAGGCCCTGGGTTCACACTGACTTTTTTATGTCCGACACATAGAAACAATACTTCTCAACAGTGAAAGCTAAATTTTGGGCCCAGATTAAAACAAACTAACATTAAGCATTAATCATGTGGTGTTGAAAGTTTGCCATCTTCCTTTAAACAGCCCCGGAGATTTTCAAAAAATTCGATCTGTGATCCTGGCATGGCGGAATCAACCAGGGTCCTTGGCAACATCCCACTAAGATCAGGCTGGAGAAAGTTCACCATTTTGGTCTTGGTGGGATCGCTACAAACAGAAAACACAGATTAGTTTGCTGTTGACAGGACAGTTATTGCATTGTGATTGATTGATGTTTTACGCCCCACTCGAGATCATTTCATTCATAGGTGCGGCATTGCCAGGTTTAGTGTAGGAGGTAACCCCAGACCGTTGAGTGAGTACCTAGCAACTCTTTCACATACACCGATCAAGTGAAAATCCACTCATTTATTTGGTCTGAGATTTGAGATTAAAACCTGCTCCACATCAATGGAAGGACTGTGTCGGACTGAAACACTATCACTCACAGAGACTGAGCCTCCAAGGCCTCATTGGTAAAATATTGTAAAATAATATACAGTGTGTAGCATAAAATATCAAAAACTCTAAACAGAAAGCTGGCTTTCCCTGTCCACTTACCCAGGAATCCTCATACAAGTGAGACAAGAGGGATAATTCCAGCCCCGTACATATTTACTGTCAGTGCCATTGTCTGGATGTTCAACGCTAACAGCTGCAATATTAAAACAAATCTAAATCAGTTCTCATACATCCAAAATGTAGCAAGCTCATGAAAGAAAACCAAACAAGATATTTTTCTTCCTGAAAATTGACTGGCATATATATTTATGGACACTAAAACACACGGGCACAGGGAAAATCTTCTTGTCTAAAATAACCATGGAGACAAGTTTCTAATTGTGTTAAAAAGAGGTATATCATTTAGACCTTTATACCCCATCATAAATTGTTGTAATAAAGTAAACCTATGATATTTCATTAGGTTGACGACTGACAGGAGCTTGGTCTTAGTCAGTAGAATTTTCTGGAACACTTTGTATTACATTGACAATGCTTACGTATCTTAAGCTATGGTAAGAATATCGTCAGACTATATATTATAGGGTCATGGGAAAAGACAGTGAAAATTTGCCCCCCCCCCCCACCCACCCCCACCCCTTACCCAGAAAAACCTAGGTAGAAGGCAGACAGGGGAGTTTAGCCCTGACCAGTATGTCTTTCAAACTCTTGTTCTTTTTATAAGCAACGACTGGCCTTTGGGTCAGAGGTCGAGCAAGTTTACTTTGAAGTAGTTTGCATTCTTCTACTATAATCTTGGCCATAGCGATGCTAGCTTTGTTATACTGAAAGACAAATGGTATTATAGTTTTTTCACGACATCTTCCTGGGTCCAAGTTCAAACCCAAAGGATAAATAGTTTGTAATGTTTGAATCCAAAAACTTTCCCTTTCCAAACGTTTGTGCTTGGTATCTGCAGCGGAAGTGAGAAAAGGGATTTTCTCAATATGCATGATTTCAAAATGGTCCTTGACCGAATGACCTAGAGTATTGAAATGTTGTGCCACAGGTACATCATGTTTAAGTCTAATACTAGATAAATGGTTGGCTGCTCTTTGTCGTAGAGAATTCTGAGTTTCTCCAACATACTGTTTGCGACATTTTTTACATGTGATAACATACACGATATTAGAGGAGTCGCAATTAAGATTCTCTGCCATTTGATATTTGTCGCGAGATTGTTCTCCCAAAAAGGTTCCGCAATCGGGTACGTATATATCAAGTTTGCATCGCGTCTTAAGGCATTTCATTGATGTACCTGAGAGAAATGTTGGACGGTAATGGTACACCCGTGAAGGGGAGGTAAGCGTTTCGGGGGCTGAAGGGGGAAACATGATTTGTCTTACTGTGTTAGATTTGATCCTTCGGAGTAATCTAAAAGAATACCTCCTAGGGAGGAGAGCTTTAAAAAGAACAGAACAAGCCTGGTTAAAGAAATCTGAAGAACTACAGTTTCTATAGAATCTAAAAATCTGAGACTTAATGACTCCCTTGAAAGTGTGAGGAGGATGGTATGACCCAGCATGTAGCAGCTGATGAGTGTCAGTAGGTTTGAAGAATACTTTGTAATCTAGATGCCCAGTAATATGATATGTATGACCCTTGTAAATAGTTACATCCAAAAAATCCACAGAGTTTTGATCAATAGTAGGCTGTAACTTAATGCTTGAGTCGTGAGAATTAAGAGTATCAATGAAAATATGAAGGTCTTCCAACGTATGCTGCCAAATGATAAAAATGTCATCCAGATACCGAAGGTAAATAAAAGGTTGTTTGTGACATTTGTGAAGAATATCACTCTCCCACTCAGCCATAAAAATAGAGGCAAAGTTAGGACTAAAACGTTTCCCCATAGCACACCCTTTAATTTGCTGAAAGATCTCCCCATTGAATTCAAAATCGTTACCTTTTAAGCTAAGTTCCAGCAATTCTAAAATGTCTTTATCCGGACGACGGTGGTCAGGATATCTTTGGAATGCTGATTTTATGGATTTAAGCCCCAAATCTATGTCAATGTTTGTATACATAGACTCCACATCCAGAGTGACCAAAATCACATCTTGTGGGATGGATTTCTCAGACAATTTGGCCAATAAATCATCCGTGTTTTTGATAAAGCTAGGATGCCGATTCGCTATAGGTTTTAGATAGTAATCAATTAGCTCTGATATTCTATAACTTTCACTGCCACAATCTGAGATAATAGGACGCCCAGGGGGCATTGTAGGCTTGGGCCATATATAATTTGTTTGAGTGGCATTTAGAAGCTGAAGAAAACAATGAAACAATAGAGGCTATATGGGTTACAACTTTTTGCTTGATTTGCTTGATAAAGATGTTAGTATCTACATCGAAATGTTGCAACGCAATAAAACCGAAAGTTGTAATCCATATAGCCTCCATTGTTTTATGGCATAGATATAGTCAATAAAAACTGATGGATCCCAAACATTTCAGAATATGTTTGGTTGGATCTTAGCTAATCAAAAGCCTTGACTTAAGATTAAAAAAAAATGGTTGTAATGATTGATGGAATAAAGCTACGTTGGACTGTGGAGTGAGGGGGAAGAGAAGGGGGGAGGGAGGGGGGGGTGAGTCAATCATGACTGCGGCTGTTAAAATACAACATGATATGAAGAAACAAACCATCGAAAAAGTTTCAAAACAAAATAACGATTTCTGTGATTTTATGATCCAATCCTGCAAATTTGTTTTTATTTATTCCGTTCCCCAAATCCCCCAACTGTTACGTCCAATGATTGGCTCTCTTCCTGGTGAATGGGTTAAAACATCACGGCTCTCGTTTCTCATGGTTCACCAAGACAATAGACAATGCTACAGTTCAAAACTTGGCATGTTTAAGAAAAATAATGCTACATGGAATCTATTTTTCTATCACAGTTGCATAATTTATATTGCCATGGTGAAAATCTAAATTGTGAGAGTTGAGTTTAGTTAGTTGTGACTGACTTACCATTTATTGAGATAGTTGTGATTGACTTACTATCTGTTGAGTTAGTTGTGACTGACTTACTATTTGTTGAGTTTGTTATGACTTGTTACCATTTGTTGAGATATAGTCATCCGTTTTCACTATGAGAGTTGACTTCATCATGACTGACTTACCATTTGTTGAGTTAATCATGATTGACTTACCGTTTGTTCAGTTAATCATGATTGACTTACCATTTGTTGAGTTAGCCATGACTGACTTACCATTTGTTGAGTTAGTCATGACTGACTTACCATTTGTTGAGTTAGTCATGACTGACTTACCATTTGTTGAGTTAGTCATGACTGACTTACCAACTGTTGAGTTAGTCATGACTGACTTGCGATTTGTTGAGTTAGTCATGACTGACTTACCATATTTGTTGAGTTAGTCATGATTTAGTTACCATTTGTTGAGTTTGTCATGGCTGACTTAAGTTACCATTTGTTGAGATAGTCATGACTGACTTACCATTTGTTGAGTTAGTTGTAATTTAATTACCATTTGTTGAGTTAGTCATGACTGACTTAAGTTACCATTTGTTGAGTTTGTCATGACTGACTTAAGTTACCATTTGTTGAGTTTGTCATTACTGACTTACTATTTGTTGAGTTAGTTGTGAATGACTTACCATTTGTTGAGTTAGTCATGATACACTTACCATTTGTTGAGATAGTCATGAGTGACTTAAGTTACCATTTGTTGAGTTAGTCATGACTAACTTACCATTTGTTGAGTTAGCCATGGCTGACTTACCATTTGTTGAGTTAGTTGTTACTGACTTACCATTTGTTGAGATATAGTCATCAGTTTCCACTGTTTTGACAACATCGATGAAATCTCTTGAAGAGATAAGACCTTTACATGCACTGCTGGTTACCACTTTTATGATACGCATATCCTGAAAGTTGAAATTACATGATCAGACTTTTTTTTACATGATCAGACTTTTTTTTACAGACGACTATTCATTGAAACCCAAACACAGATTTAACATTTTAAAAAAGGTTAACTTTTTGCATTTCATGGAAAGTGATGCAAATTCCTTGGTAAAAATGGGTTTTAGGCATGTTTTATTTAACATATCAGGGAAGAAACTGACACACTGATTATGACTATCAGACTATAACTCCACATGATTGATTGATTGATCTATTGATTTTTTACGTCAACCTCACTTATATGGTTTAGTCGGGGAGTAAAGTGGGCTCTTTGCCCAGAGGAAACCCCGACCTTCGGGGAGTACCTGGCAACCCTTCCACATACGGTATTCCTCTACAGGCTGGGTTCCCCTATCTACACCACACTAAATCCACTTGGCTACAAAGTACCATGCATGTCAAATGCAATGGATTACTTTCCAGTTATTTAGGATAATTTGTAGTTTCGGCTATTTTCCCTAAAATAACAAAGCTCCCTGTTTGTAAAAAAATATATACTTTACAAAAACAAAAAACAAAATAAAAAAAAACCATGAGAACTGAATTATAAGAAATTGTGTAGTACATAAGTGTTCTTTGTTGATTTCACCTGACCAGGTGTGTCAATTAACTGTGGTTAGCTATCAGGTTAATTACAAAGGAACACCTGTTTATTCAGATATACATCAGTAAACATATATAATACAAGGGGTGCTATGTAGGGGTCTTCAGTGTATAGTGTTTACCATTATTAACATTTGTAAACAAACCGACAAAACAATTCTCATTAGCATCCATACTAATTTTCCCAGGGTTTTAAAAAAGTATCAGCGTCCATGAAATTTTCCCACATCATAAGGCACATTCACACGCCAGGCACGTTAGTTCAACATATGTTTAAAGTGGCATGAGCTACCAAAATTCACACTTTATTCATAGTTTCTGATCGCCAGGACAGTAAAAGGCTTTAAAGGCCATCCAAAAACTAAATGATTGGCGTTGGAATGAGGAAAATCCATACAGTATGTGGCCTGTACAAACCAAAAACGTGTTCGAAAAGTAAACAAAATTTAAATAACCGGGACGACCATTCATTCATTCTAAGCCAAAGTTAGTTCAAAACAATACTTTATCGTACATTTTCGAGACTAGAAGCACTAAAAAGCTTCTGAATTATATGTCTTGAGAAAAATAGCCAATAATTTCTACATTCTGTTTTAACGTCAAAATATCAACATTTTGGCAGCTCATGCCCTTTTAAAGATACCTTAATTTTCAAAATTTGTTCATTTTATTTATCTTTTCTTTCATTGAACAGCATTTGTTATCATTAACACAGTGAGTTGTTAAACAGGTTTGTGGTAAACAATGCATTATTTAATACCATAACTGGAATAGAAAATTAAACTTTTAGCCTATATAGTAAAGAATAACAATATATTACAGGCCAACTTGCCACTGTAGCCTTCTTGACATTTGAAAAATAGGCGAATTTACAAAAGCTTGTTAACATTAAAACCACTTAAGTTTAACATGAGACACAATACACCTGGGCAGTTTTGTTAAAAATGTCTAGACAGTGGTGTGTTGACACACATTTCAGGTTTTTTGTTTTAAATTCACAATCTCAAATTTATTAGCAGACTTTTTTGTGTCCCTCAGACTAAATTCTATGTCTTTATTTGTCAAATAGGTCTTTAAAATATGTCTATGTTAGTTCTTTTTATTGTAAACTGTATTCTGAATTCTAGTGGAGAGTGTTCTTTTAAGACATGTCAAAAGATTTGTTTATTTATGATCACTAAAACACAGGGCACAGGGCAAATCTTCTTGTCTAAAATAAATTAATTGATCATATGTTTTTCAACACAGGTTGACACTGGTGGGTAAACAAGATGATTCCAGGAAACCCTGACTATTTGCAGGTAATTGAAAACTTTTCACAAATCAATAGAAAAGTCCTAATCAAACAAAGTTCACAATTGTGTATTATACTAACATATAAGAGAAATCAGCAGCCAGATGTTAATATTTTGTGATTAAAACAAAATATTGAAATTATTGGCTACTTTTCTCAATGTGTTCAATTCAGAAACTTTTTAGTGCTTCTAGTTTAGGGAATGTTTAAAAAGTTTCTTGGACAATTCAATACTACAGTTGACTTATGCCAATCTTCAAGTGACATAAACTGCAAAAATTTGAATTTTTTTTTTTCCCATAAATTTGTCAAGAAAAGTTGAGCATTTGAAGTACCTTGAAAAACTAAAGGACTGATGTAGAAATAAAAAATATTAAAAAAGCAGGTAAGTAGGTGTACCTCTTTGTGGTTTTGTTGCTTATAAAAACTTTTTTTTTTTTTAGATTGGTATCTGTGGCAAGCTCTTATTTTGTACTTCTTGTTAAAAAGGACAAACAATTAGCTTATTCAGTTCCAACTAAATTTTCCCAACATTTGGCAGCTTATGCCGCTTTATTCAAAATGGTATAAATTTATTATGAATAAAGTTGGACCAATATGAAATGTACAGAGAAAGCAATAAAAGTGTAATTACATGTATCAACTGTAAACAATGAGTGCTTTCTGTTCCTTAATTAGTCAATTTTAACACTCATTAACATGTTTAAAGCCCACTTGACCCCAGCAAAGTAGTTACATAAATAAGTACCTTAAGTTGGAGAGGTAATTATTAAAAGTGTAATTATCAACTGTAAACAATGAGTGCTTTCTGTTCTTTAATTAGTCAATTTTAACACTCATTAACATGTTTAAAGCCCACTTGACCCCTGCAAAGTAGTTACATAAATAAGTAATTTAAGTTGGTGAGGAGAGACTAAGGGTGTCAAATGTTTGTTGTTGTTACACACAAACACAGTACTGTCTACAAACACTTCACAGATCTAACAACTGCCAGAAGCTATTGCAGTCAAGTCATTAGAGGAGAAATTTTCAGACAATCTTGAAACATTAGCCAAATTGCTGCAGGGGTTGAACACGTGCAGTCTACTTCACATTGAGGCTCACATAGGGACGAGGAAATGTTGAAATAATGAAAATAAAATATGATAGTTTTATCCATTACTGCTTAATGTCACCATGAAAATTATTTCATAGTATAGGATAGTGTAGTAATATCTAAACAAGAATAGAAGAAGAGACTTCTGATTAGAGCATGGGTAAGAGGTAACCTCAGAAGTCAAGGTTTAAAGTAACGTGGGTCCTCGGTAGCCTGTAGGTCTTACTAGATAGATTGGTTGGTGTTCGATGACGTTCTCTAGATTACTTCACTTACATGTATATGTTGGCTTTACTAGATTTAGTAGGAGAGGGAAACCCCGAAAAATCTGATACAACAGGTCAACCATTCCACAACTGATCAACGGAAACCCAGTCATTTTGGTCTGAATCGGATTTGACCTGCAGTCCATTGACTTCAGGCTTATGTCGACAAGAGTGTTTATCACTTGAACAAGTAAGCGGCTTAGCCATGGGTGCCTGACACAAATTAATACAAAGACTGCTCAATCTGAACATCCTTCCACCAATGGGTCAGAGGTTTGAATCCAACTGTATTAACTCAGTCAGTCAATAGATCAATATATTTTGGATGTGTTCCAGGTAGCAACAGAAGGACAGGAATCTACCAGCACCTGGTAACTCTACCATGTGGTCAAGGCCGCCACGAGGGTTTTATAACCACCTTCAACAACTTATGAACTGTGGGGATCGAGATTTGCCAAAGGCAGGAATAGAATGGGTTTTCCCAATAGCCATTGAATCAGGAGCAACATGATTTCTGAGGCCTTGAGGGTGGGCTGTATTTCAGAATAATAAGACAAGGGCCACCATAAGATGGCATACCTGCTTCCCCACCCTCTCGCCCCCCGCCAGGGCCCCCCAATATAAAACTCGTGGCTAATATAATGGAAAAACAATCTTTTTTGAGTTTGTCATAAGAAAAACAAACTTTTCAAGTTAAAGTGATACGCCAAAGCGTTTTCAAGTTATGGAGCAAACAATAAATCCATAGATCTTGAGTAAGGTATTAAAAATTGGTTGCGGTGCCCGTCGTAAAATTTGTAGAATCCTAAAAAGCAATCGCATCTGTCCTTTCTTTCTATGAGCTCAACAAACTATTCACATTTCAAAGTAATACGACACAGCATTCTCAAGTTATGGAGCGAACACCAATTGTCAAAGCTTTCTGTGAGCTCAATAAACTATTCACATTTCAAAGTAATACGACACAGCATTCTCAAGTTATGGAGCGAACACCAATTGTCAAAGCTTTCTGTGAGCTCAATAAACTATTCACATTTCAAAGTAATACGACACAGCATTCTCAAGTTATGGAGCGAACACCAATTGTCAAAGCTTTCTGTGAGTCTTAGGACAAAGTGTTCTCAAGTCATAGAGTGGATGACAAATTCATAGATTGGAATATGGTAAATTGGCTGTGCGGACCAATCCAATCCGTCCTTCAAATTAACTCAACCTACTATTCCAGTCTCAAAGTGATACAACAAAGAGTTCAAAATATGGAGAGGACAACAAATTCGTTATCAGAGAGGTGGATCCCCATGTACCGCCAACTGAATTCATTCCGGGGATAAAAATAGAAATAAAGGATAGAATGCCATAAAATACTTCAGCTTTAACAAATTAGGAGAAAATTTTAAACATAAATGGCTTCCTGTGACAGTGAAGAACAATCATGACAAGCAAGTCTTTTAGATCAAAACCTCAACTAAGAATGTTGTTTGTAGTTTTGTAAGGTATTTTAGAATGATCCAAGAAAACAAGTTTCACAGCTATGCCTTTGATGTAAAAATTATCCTTTTAAGTTAATATTAGAATCTCATTGCATCATTAGAAATATACAAATTACTGCAACCAATGGCAACAGACATTCTAGGTCCTTGAAATGATCGTGGTGAGTGAGTAAAATTCTTGTATGTACAAAGGTATTTTAGAATGATTCAAGAAAACAAGTTTCACAGCTATGCCTTTGATGTAAAAATTATCCATTTAAGTTAATATTAGAAGCTCATTGCATCATCAGAAATATACAGATTACTGCAACCAATGGCAACAGGTCCTTGAAATGATCGTGGTGAGTGAGTGCAAAGAACTTGAATCTGTCAGAGCAGGACATGTTTAGATTTCCGAGGACAAGTGTTATGTCACAGTTAAACTTAGTACCCTCACTGACTGTATAACCAAACACCTACTTAAATATAACCACCATATCAAATTTAATCCTTACAGTGCGTGTTGGTGACTTTCAAGACACAATTACTCACTAAAAATATTCACTTGGTGGGGTAAATTTGGAATGGCAAATGAAGAATCTAAGTACACTCGAGAAGTGTAAAGAAAGTACATGTAGGCCTAGATGGTGAAAGGTGGGGAGTTTTGATCATTTTGGGACCAGCTGACTTCAACATGATGTTAATGTACCTTCGCTGTAATAGCTTTCGGACAAAAGCCCTTTATCATGTACTCTTTATCTTAAGGTGTATCACAACTGCCTTCAATTTCCTTGAAATTACATTCTATTCTAGCACAGGATGACTTGAAAAATCACACAAGATGATCATTACTCCATACACTTGGACGATCACATGTCAGAAAGAAAAATTGACTAATTATGCTGATAACATTTCCGGAAACATATAAAAAAAATCCCATGAGAAAAACGTGAAGCCTGAAAAAAAAATGTTTGGAGGGGAGTTGACTTTCGGCTGCAATAATATCTGCATAACTATGTGTGACATGTAAATAAAATGTAATTAAAGACCAGGAAAAGTTCTTTTTAATGAAATTATCTAAATTGTGGCGTTTGGGATACCCTTTAAATCAACATATATTGTCAAATCTTACAATGGCATTTCGAAGTTAAACAGGTACAATAAGGTGAATAATTACTTATGTATAACAACTTCTTGGTTTATTGGGTGAGGATTGATTGATTGATTGTTTGGTTCGCCGCGCTCAAGATTATTTCACTTATATGGCGGTTATATTGTGGGCGGAAACCGGGCTCAATGCCCGGAGGAAACCCACAACCTCCTGGTGGTAACATGTAGGTTGTTTGAGTGAAGACCCAGTCAGAAAATTTTCCAATTATTTTTGGACTGAGTGAGATTCGAACACGCGACCCATTGGTGGAAGGCTGTTCAGAGGCAATGAGTCATGGAGGCCCCTATTGGGTGAGGACATTTCATTGTAGTTCTTAGAGTATCATCAAGTCAGTGCCATTGTTTCCATATATACACCCTCCAAAACTATAGGATAAGTACTCAAATTACATCAGCAATTTTTAAAATGAAAGCTAAAAGTCACTTACATTTCCTAGATCCTCAATAGGTTCTATTTTCTTCATATTTTTATCCCACTTCATTCTCTTTGAGTCCCCAGGTTTTGGGTCAACATATTCAAAAACTGTTTCAGGTGGAGCATTAACTATCCCCTCAACCTTATATCTGAAAATAAATAGTTCAGTTATAAACAATTAAATACTGGTGAGTATGTTAACACCTGTACCATTGATTTCCGAATTTAATTATTGTAGGCATATCATTTACTCTCCAACTTATCATATAAAGCTAAATAACTTTGAATGTGACGTTGCAGACTAAACCAAACTATACATAGTTTTATGAGTACATGTATTTTCATTACTCTATTACTCTTCATGTACATTTTCTGTAACTATCAAATTCTACGAAGGACAAACTTTGGGTTTGTTGGGATTAAAGAAGGTTAAAAGTAGCATGAGCTGCCAAAATGTTGATATTTTGACGTTAAAACAGAATGTTGAAATTATTAGCTATTTTTCTCAAGACTTATAATTGAGAAGCTATTTAGTGCTTCTAGTCTCGAAAATGGACGATGAAGTATTGTTTTGAACTAACTTTGGCTTAGAATGAATGAATGGTCGTCTCGGTTATTTAAATTTTGTTTACTTTTCAAACACTATTTCGGTTTGTACAGGCCACATACTGTATGGATTTTCCTCATTCCAACGCCAATCATTTAGTTTTTCGATTGCCTTCAAAGCCTCCTACTCTCGTGACGATCAGAAATTATGAAAAAAATTTGAATTTTGGCAGCTCATGCCTCTTTAAGTTTTAGTCTCTTTTTTGCTAACATTGGCTGTGGCATATGGAACAGAGAGGTTACTTAAAACCTGAGATAAAACAAACCAGACCCTATTTGTTCATAACAAGGAAATATGATACCACAACGTGAACCCCTAATTAACCTGGGTAATGAAAGGAAGGAACAAGTGTACAATATGAGAATGAACAGAGACAAGCAGATCAGTAACCCTATCTATCCATATCCTGTCCATAGGGTACGGATAATACATACCTATTTTGGGGAGGGAAAGGCAAAAATCTGGATTTTTTAATCAGAATTTTTAAACAAAGAAATACCACGTGAAGTTCATTGAAAAATAAATTACATGCAATATAGCTGACAATGAGCAAAAGTTTTAGTCCGTTAAAATTTTTAAGGCACATCTTTGTATTACACCAGTAGTACTTGTTATTCCGAAAAACAAAATATTGAGTCAGTATCAAGTTTTTGTTTTTCACACTACTTATGTTAAACTAATCAGTGGAACTACAGGGCATCTTTGTATAGTTCTTGCATAGTTTGCCAAAGATAAGGGAATATCGCAGACAGAGAATCCTTTTGATCAAAACACAAGGGCACAGGGAAAATATTGATGGTACTTTGAAATAGGCAATTATATAATTTAACAATACCACAGCTTCATTATCCTTCAAAACTTGCAACAACAGTTAGAGAGAGAACACAAAAAGAAGACTTTTTGGCCCAGAAAAACCATGCTAGTTTTTCCTGCCCAGTGGTACCAAACACAGATTTTTAACCCACAACAGTGAATTAAGTTAAAGGCACACTTGCCGCGAAAATCAGGAATATTGTTTATATTAAAAAAGAAAGACCGTATTCTGTATTTTTCCCAGACAATATAAGTTAGAAACTTTCTATTTTTACCAAAATTTAAAAGTTTGGACGTCACTTTGTATTTTTAATTTGAATTTGAAAATTTGAATTGTTACGTACCCGGAACGTAAACAAACCGATCTGCCCCCTATTGGCGATTTTATGTTTCAGTCGAGTGAGTGAACTTACGGCACAGTGTAATTTTACGTAGGCCTATTTATCTGAGAAATACAGACCGACGATCGGTTAACAGCGACTGGAAAAGCCTGCTGATAATTATTTGAATGTAAACCACAGATACAAAGGCCTGAAATGAGGGTAAACCAACACGAAAGTTGACCGACACTGATCGTTGTTGTTGTAATCAAGCTTCGATTCTTCGTTTGTTTTTCACCCCATTTTTACAGTCTAAAGCTAACTAGACATGTTTTATGTGTCCTATGTTTAAGTTTAGTGGTATTAGTCGTAGTAAGCTCATGTAAATTGGTTTTCTTAGCAAACTTAAACAGGCTACGGCGGCAAGTGTGCCTTTAATTAAAAATCACATCAAGTAAAACAAATTGGTCAACTTTCAAAACCTCCCACTTTAGCCCAGGTTAATTTCATCCACTTCAAGTCCTTTGTAGCGCACCAATATGTCAAGCAGACCCGTTTCACGCATATATAGCCAAAGTTATATATATATCCTCAAAGTTTCCTTTGTTATTCAATGTCAGTTTTGAGAAACTGAAAGGATTGATTGATTGTTTTGGTGTTTTACGCCGCGCTCAAGATTATTTCACTTATATGGCGGCGTTGCCAGTTTTATTATGGGAGGAAACCGGGCTCTATGCCCGGAGGAAACACACGACCTTCCGTTGGTAACTGGCAACCATCCCACATACGTCGTTCGAGTGAAAACCCAGTCAGAAAATTTTCCATTTTTTTTGGACTGAGTGGGATTTGAACCTGCGACCCATTGGTGGAAGAGAAACTGAAAGGAAGACTTTGTCTAGAGAGTAAAATTAACCGGGGGATAAGAGGGAAATTTTATAAGTTGACCAATTTGTTTTGTGCGCCGCAGCATACTACAGTATTAAACTTTATTGGGAGTTTGTTTGATAAAATTTGTTTTCTTCTCTTTTAATGAATGTAGATCGATACATTGTCAGTGCTAGTTAAGATCCTCATATATACTCATTAAGCCCTAACGAGTAAACGAACCAAATATTAATATATATTAAAATGAAAATATTACTATTAGATTAATTAATATGTACAGAGGAATGTTGAAGACATATCAAACTTCAGCAAGACACAGAAACAAGAAACAGATACAGGTATAAAAATGTCTAACAGCAAAGCCTAACTGTCAATAAGACCTCTAATAATACATTATTAAAGGTAAATTTAGAAGTTTGAGATGGAAGAATAACTACTTTTTTCACTCATCTCAGTTGACAACATAATTTGTGTCAGAATTCTTCAAATGCCATGAACAGGTTTACCTAGTTGTCATATAATACCAATGGTTGGCTTTGTAACAGTCTTTTGATGCCCAAATAATGAACTTCAAGTCTCATACAAACTTCATCGGTATTTCAGATGTGAAATTGATTTTGTTTTATGGAGAGAGATAGAGAGAAGGGAGGGGGGGGGGGGGGGGGGGGGGGTGGCTTGTTTTTTGCTGAATGTTTTAAATCTTGGAAAACTTAAAACATATTTCCACTGTACAATTTCAGTGACAAGTTTCAGACTCGGAGTAAGACGACTTGGTCACAAGGGAATGCTGTCTACTTCAAGACTGACTGGATGTCTATTTTCTTTTTAGTAAAAGTATAGATACATGTACCAGCCCCGACAAGCCAGATGTACTAATATACGTAATTAGAGCTGTGGTCTTTTGATACAAAATCACCTAATCAGCTGATTAAAAACTCTCAAAAAGCTATGTTCTTCATTTAAATGAAGAACGTTTAGGCTTAAATTGGAATACCTTTCCACAAAATACAAATTTCAGTTTTTTATTTTAAAGCACATTTACATTCGAATAAAGTTTGATCTAGAACACCGAAAATAAGTCAAAAGGCGGCAATTCTAGCCTGGATTTTTTCTGTTGCTGAAAATACCTGTGATTTTTTGTAGGTTAACACTTCCAACACAGCTTGTATAACAAAAGTATAATTATAAAGTAAGTCAACCCTGTAAAGTAATTCTGCTATAAACACGACTAGCATATTAAGTAGACATAAGGGAAGTCACATTAGTAAAAACTTCCCAAAAAGTCATAAATTTGCAGACGTTAATTACACATTGTTCATCATCATAGACAAAGAGTTGTCAAATATCACAGATAATTACTCATCAATTCTCAATACGATGACATATTTCTCTCATCCATCAGTTAGTCTAAACACGGTTAACTAATATTTATGATCACTAAAACACACGGGGCACAGGGAAAATCTTTTTGTCTAAAACTATTATTAGTGTATATATGAATCCGGCTTTTTTACTTTAAAAAAAATCTACAAAAACAGTATAATTTTTAAGGTGCTAAATTTACATAGGCTCCACCAATATATATGGAGCTTTTGGGTTCCAATCCCAGTCATTCCAGACAAAAGAAAAAAATGGTAAAAAATATTGACAGGATTTTGACAGGAACGCCCTATTTTAGAATGGTTTGCAGAGACCACTGGAAGCGTAGCACATCCCTGTACCGAAAATTGAAAAATCAACTGCACTTTTTGTTTCTCTTTTGTCCAGTGACCTCTATTAGTTCTTTGTAAAAGCATACCTGAGCGCCACAGATCCCACACTTCCCCGCCAAAGTGACCCTTTTCAAATGAGGTCTTGTGGACTATTTTTGGATTCGTTTAAAACAATAGGTAGTGAAGCCAGTATATTCCAATTGTTATAGTTATAACTGAGAAGACATAGCAGACTTACTGAGATCCAGTGAAATCCTTTGATGGTCGGACATATACAGTGACATCTTTCTGAAATGATAAAACCAGGACAAAAAATGTATAACTTGTAAAAGTTAGTAGGCTGATTCTTTGTCAGTGTCATGAAGGTATCGTATGGGTGGGGTGGGGCGTGTGTGTGTGGGAGGGGGGACGGGGGTACCAGGTTGTTAAAATTGTAACCTCAAAGGCCATGTAGATAATGCATTGAAGTTTATTCATTGGATTTAATTAATGTTATATAATTATGTGAATTGTCAGCAAAGACAAGGCCTTCGTTGTATTTGAACATAGAAAGCTGTTTGTTTACAGGTCCTACCAAGAGAGGACCTGTTGCCATGGTTATCATACCTAACCAGTCTTTGAGAGGGAGGAAATTTAATCAGATTATAACCTCAGTCCGAAAGCAACGATCGTGCTCCAGCAGAGATTAGATTGTCTCGAATAAACGGGTGAAATTTACCAAAGACGTACAGATTCAGCGTGGTCACATGACATACAAGAACATCGTGATGTGTGCATCAGGGTCTTATCAACATGGCTAGCCTGATAAACTGCTCCATACGCACGGACAAGATCCTTAACATTAGCCTGCCAAGCTTAAAACAATTTCTCCACAGTGTAGTGGCTATGTTTGAGTAGGGCATCATGGAGAGAGGAACAAAAGCTATGAGGCGGATTGACAATCCTCAATTAAACATGCTTCAACTAACATTAGAATCCCCACAGAAACCAGCTTGACCTTTCTATCGTCCTGACGATTGTATGACGTCTTAACGTTCGGACATTAGACGACAACAACACCATGAGAATCAGAGAAATGATCTCAACTAATACAGCGTTTCCATACAAAATCTTTTCCACACAAAAAAGTCGGAAGTGTTACAAATGATGTGCTTCTAACTGTACTTTACATAGAGATTATTGTCTAAGAAGACACATTATTAAGCCTGAATAGATTAATAATATCATATATTTAAAAAGCAAGGAGAATAGGATTTGAACTTTGAACTAGTTCATCAAATTTAATTACTTAAAATCTCCTTTATCCATTAGTTCTACTGGTTAGTTTAACGTAATACACAAGTAGTAGTAACCCGAAAAACGACAGTTTCATATTGACTCAATATTTCGGCATTTATTATGCCATCTTCAGGAGTGTCAGATGATGGTATAATAAATGACAAAATATTGAATCAATATGAAAAAAACGTTGTTTTTCGGGTTAACACTGCTTGTCTAAAATCTCCATGGATCTACAGTTAATAGAATTTGTATTTGCTGCCATCAGCCTATGTAGGAAGGAGGCCAGGTAACACTCAAAGGTCAAGGGTTACTTGCATGGATAAGCAGCTGATAAAAACAGCATCCATCATTATCTAGCAAAAGAAATTTCAAGTCTGTTATGACTTGTTTGAGGGGCATATAGAAGTTGAAAGTATAACATTAAACAAACTCTTTCTGGATTTACAACTTCTGTTATATTTAGGCGCAACGTTTCAATGTCTATACAGACATCATTTTCAAACACAAATCATATGTTTCATAGGAAGCATTATATAACTTGGGTATAAATAGATTTGACATTACCAGAAACAAAAGGTAAAAGACAAGATACATGTTTTTTATAACCTTTTCTATGGCCTTTCCCACCCACCATCCTAACTCCCCAGGTGCAAGTCTTAAAGGTAAGTTAATACAGACCTACACCCAGACAAAAAGGGCAAAAGGGCACCTGCTTTATGCAATATGTTCACTAAGCCGTATTTTCTGACAAATGAAACCCTCAATCTCAGAAAAACATATTCTAAAAACACTGAGGAAATTTAATATATGATCTTCTACAATACTGTTCTCTTTTCTACAGAATTAGGCACATACATGTACACATCTTTAAATGCCAAAAAATGTTCTATTTAGAACATATCATGTTATTTTTTGCTGATTAAAGTAGGCAGCACTTTACAAAAGACAGATTATATTTGGAGGTGGAAATGAGGTAGCATGTGGACTATCTACTGAACTATAATAATATGTCAGTTGACCAAAAGTCTGAAATAGTTAGAGAGGGAGACTAAAAAGGTAAGTGATATATCCTCCTCTATCCATCAACTGACAGTGAAGCCTATAGTCACTGACTAGCTGTATTAGATGGGGTAGCAAACATACATCGTACAAAGAAAAACAGTCTCAGAAGTCTGAAGAATTACAAAGGTATCAGTTTACATGAAACAAACCATTCTCACATGTGTAAGTGTAAAGTACTTCTTGTTGTATGTCGATTGACACCTAACAGGTAGATGCAAATCTATATCCGAATGAAAATTCTTACCAACTATTGACTGAGCCATCGAGGCTCAGTACTTCACTAAAGTAAAGGTCTTACTCCATTATTTGATAATTTCTGACATTTATAGTCGTCGAGGTACCGACCATCGATATCCAAACATAAATAACGAGGTACCTGTAGACATTTAATATTATTGAATTAGGGCGAATAGAAAAGATAAATAATATCAATTTTATAATGTACTAAGATTTTGTTCTTAATTTTCTTACGACAATTTCTAGAGACAAATCACCTTCTCAAAGAGAGGCTTCTAGAAAGATCTTTAAAAATACTAAGTTTTATAAGTAAAAACATATTTATTTTTCTTTGATTCTAGCGTAAACAAATGTAAATAGCCTAGGGTAAAAAAGTAAATAAAACTCCACAATTGTTTTGATGTAAGATTTACAAAGGATTGTTCATTATGTAACTTATTTAAAGACAAAGGATCTTTTATCCTCTGGAATGATTCAACTTTTAAAGAACTAATACAATAACGTTAGTACAGGTTTTATTAATGTCGGCTCTACTGCGCGACATGTGTTTAATATGTAACTCACGTTCATGGATAGCTGGAAAAATATGTGCAAAATATGTATCAGAAAATATTTTCATTCCGTAAGTCTGTTGCCAATTAGCTAAATATCGAAGATTAATTGTCGTCAATATAATTACATGTAATCCTAATAAACCGTGTTCTAATCAAACAAAGTAAGCTATTATGAGAAAAAAAAATAATTTATTTCCGGTATGATTAATTAAGAATTATGATCTTATTACAGGAATTTAGGGTAAGAAAAAATAGTTCCATTCATACAGGAAACGGGTTACATTAAATAATTACAAAAAACTGTCATGTACAAGTCAGAATTAGGATTCAATGATAACATACCATATATACATCGAATACACGAATAATTTGAATATCATTACAGCTTTAAGTAATTAGTAAAACAGTCATGAGCGGAGTAAGTTTTCCGTGAATAATTCTCATTATCTGAAAATATCCTGATAAATACTTGTTAAATTATCTTATGATCAGGCTTTTTGGAAAAAATCTTGCCACTATTCAAGTCTTGATTCAATCTGACTTACCGTATTTCTTCTAAGGATTCGGCCATTCTAATGGCCGAAATCTTTGTGCAGGCCAGACAAAAACAACCTAGAAAGACCTCTAAGTATTCGGCCAGTCTGGAAAGTTTACACCGATTTTTCGTGATGCTCATTGAAAAGACCAATGAGCATCACGACTTTAGTCGGATTGGTCTTGATTGTGCAACTGAAGTTATCTTCAATGACAAGTTTATGGTCAATCATGACTTACCAACACAAAACAATTATAGAAACTTGTCTATATAGCTTTTGTACTAAAAACGAATATTTATTGTTGATGTCTCTCAATTTTGCCAATATGATTTTTTTTAAATATATAAATATCGGCCCGTAAAGTAAATTGTTTTATTAGTTATCATAGTTTAATATGAAATAATCTTGAGTAAGGCGTAAAACATACATTCATCCCGGATCTGAAAAGGGGGTGTCTAAAATAGCTGTTTTCCACATTCTCTACAGAAGTGGGTGTCCAAAATGAGAATGACCTACTTTTGTATCTTATGCTAAATAGCTAGATAATTGGGTGTACAAATCAGATGAATTTTAACCACAGGGTGTCCAAAAGACGCATGGACACCCCTCTGGATGAAACCTTGACGTAAAACATGAATCAATAATTTGATATGGATTGATTGTTTTGTGTTTTACGCCGCGCTCAAGATTATTTCCCTTATATGGCGGTGTTGCCAGTTTTATTGTGGGAGGAAAGCGGGCTCTATGCCCGGAGAAAACCAACGACCTTCCGTTGGTAACTGGCAACCATCCCACATACGTTGTTCGAGTGAAAACCCAGTCAGAAAGTTTTCCAATTTTTTGGACTGAGTGGGATTCGAAACCGCGACCCACTGGAGGAAGGCTGTTCGGATTGAGCGTCCACCGCTCTACCTACTGAGCCACGGAAGCCCCAATTTGATATGGAAAGAGTCTGTTAATAATCAATGCTGTTGACAATCAAAATCAAGATTTCACTGCAGAATTTAAAACGAAACATGCTGGCTAATTTTAAAGTTGCTAATGGTTCCTAAAGAGATAGAAAACAAGGTATCCCCACATTCAACACACCTTTCTTATATCATAGCCAATACTTAGTCGAGAATTTTTTTTTTTTTTCGTATTTGCCATTACCAGTCAAATATAAAATAAGTCGCCCTTTAAACCGAAAATCCGGGCTAAGCCAATAGTCACAGTAAAGAGGTATCAACCTCTAATAGGAAGACTGACAGTGAAATTGCATTATTGAAAAGACCAAGACTAGTTTTAACCACTATTAGAACAAATTAATTCATCTCCGAGGGAACAACAATGATAAGAACATTCCCGAAGATAAAAAGATAAAAATTCCCAACCCACAAAATGAGAACAAGAACTAATTGTTCTTGTGAAACATCAAAGAATGCCTTTCTTAAATCTAGATGAATGGAGAAGAAACGTTTTACGAGACATGTATGTAAGATTAGGTAGCTCTTAAACTGACAGTTGATGGAGAAAAAAGCCCATTTGACAAGGAGATGGAGGTATAACAAAGGGAAGGATAAGATATCTTTTGACAGGTAGTATGTGGAGAATTTACTCGAGTTTTTCACCCCACTTCAATCTACATGAACTTAATCCAGACACCCAAACCAGTCATAACAACCACTTCAAAGTCAGTCTGCAGATCAGATTACATGGTCACGCTACACTGAACACGAGTGCAAGGTATGCTGTAAAGTGTGACTTGCAAAGTATTTGTCCCATCTATGTGATAAGACCAATGATTAATTGCCTTATTGATTATTGACAGAGGGTTTACTAATTGATAAATTAGAAATAAGAATTGAATAGTTGATTGATTGGACATGCGAACTGTGGACTCAGTGTGAGTTTCTAACCTCAAATCACTTTTTTACTCACAGTCACATTTATCAATTCTGGAGCTGCTAAAGAAAATGTATGTTTTTGGTATTTTTAAATTGGACTGGAACGTAATGTAATTAACTTGTAGAGATAAATGGATAAAAAAATCTACCATTGCTGGGGGTGGATTAAACTGAAGAATATTAAACCCTTGAGAAAACAGCCACATTTCTCTCTCATGGCAGGGGAAGAGTGTATGAAATTTATGAAATACTGTTAGACTTATAGTGACCATAATTAGTTGACAGGTTCAAAGTTTGGAAAACCACCACAAATAAGTTGACAAAGCCCCCCTTCCCACCTCATGTCCAATATCCTACATGGTGCAAGTGACTAACAATAAATGCTGTACTCATTGCTGAGGCCCCTTTTTTGCATTGGGACACTGTGTAACTGATATATTGAAACGTATGGCTCTTATCGATAGGTCACATTTTAAGAGAACTACTTCAGAACGTTTTATTAGGTTTAAGTCCGTCAATTTAAATATTGCTTGTATCAAAAACAGCAACTAGCTATCTGGTGAGACAGACTAAATTATATTACCATACTATTGACAAATCAGTTCTAACAATTTTATGGAAATTTTTTTTACAGATTCATTCATAGCATGTACCATGGGTTCCAAAATTGTCGTTCTTAATACCTTGTTCTAAATACCTTGTTCTAACCGCTGCTTAAAGACATCATTGGCTTTAAATATTTCTTTGTGAACTATGCAACTGGGTGTGTAAGGAATGACAAATATCTGAGAGAATGTGGCTTGAGTTTGGATTAATTCTCAGAGAATGGAAGGATAATAGTCACCAGCTGAGTGTCTGTCGCCCACTTCATGGGGCTCCCAGCTCTCTACAAATAGTCAGGAATATTGCTACACTTCAACCAGTGATGGTACATGTAGCTCTATAACACACAATAAAATCACTGTATAATGCCACAAAAATATCTGAAGATGTCGTCCACAAAAAGTTAAATGTTTGTGAAAAAGAATTCTAGCCAAGTTTTTTGGGGTAATTCATATCAACTCAACCTATGTACATGTGAGATTGTGTTATTTTAAATTTACATAAATATTCCATGTCAAGACATTCTGCCGAGCAGTTGATATTTACTCTACCAGACTGGTGTGGAGACAGATATTTACTCTACCAGACTGGTGTGGAGACAGATATTTACTCCACCAGACTGGTGTGGAGACAGATATTTACTCTACCAGACTGGTGTGGAGACAGATATTTACTCTACCAGACTGGTGTGGAGACAGATATTTACTCTACCAGACTGGTGTGGAGACAGATATTTACTCCACCAGACTGGAGTGGAGACAAATATTTACTCCACCAGACTGTAAGGTGTGGAGACAAATATTTACTCCACCAGACTGGTGTGGAGACAGATATTTACTCCACCAGACTGGTGTGGAGACAGATATTTACTCCACCAAACTGGTGTGGAGACAAATATTTACTTCACCAGACTGGTGTGGAGACAGATATTTACCCCACCAGACTGGTGTGGAGACAGATATTTACCCCACCAGACTGGTGTGGAGGCAGATATTTACTCCACCAGACTGGTTTGGAGACAGATATTTACCCCACCAGACTGGTGTGGAGGCAGATATTTACTCCACCAGACTGGTGTGGAGGCAGATATTTACTCCACCAGACTGGTGTGGAGACAGATATTTACCCCACCAGACTGGTGTGGAGGCAGATATTTACTTCACCAGACAGTGGTGTGGAGACAAATATTTACTTCACCAGACAGTGGTGTGGAGACAAATATTTACTCCACCAGACTGGTTTGGAGGCAAATATTTACTCCACCAGACTGGTGTGGAGGCAAATATTTACTCCACCAGACATTTGTCCTAATAAAGGTTTGCTCATTCAGTTAGTAGCCGAAGCAAGTGAGGAAATTTCCATGAAGTTAACAGAAGGGGAGGGGGGGGGGGGAGTGTGATTCAAACCTGTGCCCTGTTGCTGTATAATAGTCATAATGGATTTTGGATAAATATTTCATTAACTGGAGCATATTGAGAGGAGTGAAATCCAAATCTGATTGAAAAGTGATGTTTTGGGAGAAGCAATTCCAGGAGAGAGTGGTAGAGCGTAAAATTGATTGATTAATTGTTTGGTGTTTTACGCCGCGCTCAAGATTATTTCACTTATATGGTGGCGTTGCCAGTTTTATTGTGGGAGGAAAGCGGGCTCAGTGCCCGGAGGAAACCCACGACCTTCCGCTGGTAACTGGCAACCTAGAGTGTAAAAAGTACAACAAACACTCTCACCTTCAGGATCTAATCAAATTGACCTGGAGCCTCTTGATAACTTTCAGTGTAAACCCAAGAAGCAGGAGTTAAAGTGTAGGAGGTAATCCTGGGATAAAAGCCTTGTCCCAATAAAGTCTCGTTCAAACATTGTGGATAGGATAGGAGGGCGTTTGGATGAGGGTGCCATTTGTACGCAGGCATTTGTGAACTGACCAGAGAATGGCCAGAGATTTGTCATAACAGATATTAAGCCTGTTCTGGACACTCTATGTGAATCTTATAGGAAAGCCATTGAATGATTTATCCAGGGTCTAATACAACAGTACACAATAGCTACTTCACCATATTGACAATAAAACCCAGTACAGAATTTTAGATCATTTAAGGACACCTGAACTTAGAAATGCAAAAGATACACTCTCATTGTTCAACAAAGTGCTTCTTTGTGGAGAGGTGTTAATATATATTAATTCATTTCATTGAAATAAAATATTGTTTAAACTAAAATAACAAAGTGCTTCTGAGTGTAGATTTGAAATATTCACTTAAACATTATTCCATGAACTGTTTAGTTACATGTAAGACAGTTTTTTTTTGTTGCTCATTTTTGATAAGAGACAATCTGTGCACCTCACTACTAAATGGAACAGAAATTAAGTATCATAAACGGTAGGCTTTATTCATACTTGGGCAAACGTAAGCGTAACATTTAAAACATAATCTGGTGTCAATGTGGGTAATCTTTGAAAAACAAAAAAAAATTAAATTAAAATTAGATTTTCTAAAATCAAAACATTTATTGAACATATTAATGTCGGAAAACGGAAGGTCGTGGGTGTCCCCCGGGCACAGAGCCCGGTTTCCTCCCACAATAAAACTGGCAACGCCGCCATATAAGTGAAATAATCTTGAGCACGGCGTAAAACACCAAACAATCAATCAATCAATCATGTCGGAAAAGATGTGTTAAGTTTCAATGAGTGGTAAACGTGCCCCACCTGTACAGAGCCCCACTAGATAGTTAGTAGTGAATTGTAAAATGTAAGAATGTAGACACAATCTGGCCTAAAATGTGAAGAATTTTTCCCCAGTGTTATTTTCGTCAATGCTTTTATTTCCCATTCATAACTGATCCCCCACTGTGGCAAATATTTACAAATCTACGCAAACCTCTTATACATGTAGATGATGAGTTTGAATCAAACATTTAAAGTTCATGTTTTAACCTACATGACTATATATTTATATATATTTTCATATTTCCATTTTCAAACTAATGATTTTGTATCCTTGTAACTGTAAGACTTCTCAAACAATTTCTCTCTTCAGTCCAGAAAGTATTCACTATACCAATTATAAGTTCTTAAAGTGGCATGAGCTGCTAAAATTTACACTCTTTTCATAATTTCTGATCGCCACGACAGTAAGCTTTGAAGGCCATCGAAAAACTAAATGATTGGTGTTGAAATGACACAAATCCATACAGTATGTTGCCTATACGAACCGAAATAGTGTTCGAAAAGTAAGCAAAATTTAAATAACCGGGACGACCATTCATTCATTCTAAGCCAAAGTTAGTTCAAAACAATACTTTATCGCACATTCTCGAGACTAGAAGCACTAAAAAGCTTCTGAATTTTAAGTCTTGAGAAAAATAGCCGATATCTTCAACATTCTGTTTCAACGTCAAAATATCAACATTTTGGCAGCTCATGCCACTTTAAGCCAACATGTGTATATAAGATAATAGATAGCCATGTATGCCAGATTTTTTACCATATTTATGATAATTACCGGCTGATATTGCACAATCACCAAATAGACTAGGCCCTACTAATTTCATAGCTTAATTCACAACCAAGAAAAAGCTTGTTACACATGTCCTGTGTCTCATACGAATGGACGCGCCAATAAGCTAAAACAACCAACCATGTCCTGTGTTACTTTAATTTTTGTTAAGTCAGTTCTTACACACCTTAAAGTCAACACATTAGCACAATTTGACAGTGATTTGTGTTTAGTGAACCAGCTTTTGACAGTTTTCTGTAGGTTGCCTTGGAGTTTTCTTGGTCACACAGAAAACTGTTTGTCTTGGGTCTTATGCAATACTAATGAAAAACAGCTGGTTTCCTTTGCTGTTAAAGAGGCAAGTTTGAAATTTAATCCATAACGATATGATAAGTCTCTCAGCAAAGTGAGGTTACATACTACACAAACCTCACAGTTTAGGTACAGAATATGACGAACTATCATAGAGCCTGAAATTTTTTCTATCTTAAATACATCTTATTTCATAATCTGTCAAAATTCAGACTTTTTCATCAATTATGATTGTCCAGAGAAATTGAAGTACCATGGAAGGGTAAATTATATTGAAGTCGAAATAAAAAATATTTGTAAAGCCAGTAACATCACATGAACCGAGGATGTGAGATAATCACAGACATAATTCAAATGGTCGGGATGTACATGTATCAGCGTAGACTAACAATTAGCCAAATTCTGTTTCAACAAAATTTTTCTGATAATGTGCAACAATCTTCAGTGCGATCATGATGTTTACCTCAAATCAATGAACCAATCACAGGAAAGTATCTCTCATGCAACACAGGTTGCCAAAGTTATGATGGTGCATAAATATACAAACCCTGTGCATCCACTTCAGTGGAGGCCATTGTCCCATTATCTCTATTTAAACAGCCACTCTGATAAATACCAGATTTTTTGTTATTATAGCGCACATTAAACTATCCAGAATGTATAAATGAATTGGCTTCCAGTATTACTCTGGACCAAGTGTACTCAAAAAAGCATTGATATATATTAATATATATATATATTAAAAAACAGCAGGTACACATATCTGATAAAAAAAACTCTTGAAAACACACAAGAAATATGTGGACCCAAATCAAATTTGGTATGCGACACATCATCTACCTATAAGGTATATATTGGTATGAATTGGAGAGATTATATCAAAACGAAAAAAGTTATGGAGCGAAATGGAATATTACATAATCCTATATGGCTGCCCTATTATGCAACGGGTGAAGTCAGAAATGGTACACGACACACAGTCTGGACATAAGGTATATAGTCTGAAAGATTGTTCAAGATCGGATCAAAACTCTTCAAGCTATGGAGCGGAAGGGAACTATTGATATAGACTAAGACAGAATATTACATAATCCAATGTAGAAGCCACATTATGCAATCGACGATGTCATAAATGGTTCATGACACACCTTCTACCCCTAAAGTATATGTTGTAAAAAGATTTGTCAAGATCGGATCAAAACTCTTCAAATAAAGGAGCGGAAGGGAACGAAGATATAGACTAAGACAGAATATTACATAATCCAATGTAGAAGTCACATTATATAATCGACGATTTCATAAATGGTTCATGACACACTATCTACCCACACGGTATATGTTGTGAAAGAATTGTAAAGATTTGATCAAAACTCTTCAAGTTATGGAGCGGAAGGGAATCTGGGACGGCCGATCGGACGGACGACGCTGTTGATACCAAAATATGACCAACTTTTTTTAAGTCGGGCGTATATTATGCCTTCATTCACCACAATGCATGTGTATGGCTCGGAAACCTATTATAAAAGTATGACTTTTTTCCGGGTGTTTAAACCTGAATAACGTTGTGGAAAGCATTAATCATCTGTATTGCAGGTCATCTGAGGTGAGAGAGTGTTTACATAACAGATCCCCTCCATCAATTATACCCAGTTGTTATTCCTATCATGAAATACTGTGATTGTTCTAGCCCTGTAGGGTGATGACATTATGCCATTTGGATGGTAAATCAACTCAGTTCCACTCTTCAGTTGTCAGTTTCTGAAGTTAATAAATCAAGGGGATTACAAATGAGGAATAACAAAAGTCCTTAAAGTGGCATGAGTTGCCAAAATTCACACTTTTTTCATAATTTCTGATCGTCACGACAGTAAGAGACTTTGAAGACCACCGAAAACGTGTTCGAAAAGTAAACAAAATTTAAATAACCGGGACGACCATTCATTCATTCTGAGCCAAAGTTGGTTTAAAACAATACTGTATCGTACATAATCGAGGCTAGAAGCACTAAAAAGCTTCTAAATTATAAATCTTGAGAAAAATAGCTAAAAATTTCAACATTCTGTTTAAACGCCAAAATATCAACATTTTGGCAGCTCATGCCACTTTAACTTTAACCAATAAGACCTAATGACTGTTCGACAAACATGGGCATTTTTATAACTATTTGAGCTTGGTCTAAAAGGAAATGGTTTTGAATCTGGTGGTAATTAGACCCTTATATAATATAACAGTAAATGGTTCAGCCCTAACTTAGCCTCTATCTTGATGGCAGAACTAACTGCTACCATCTCGGCATTTTCTTCACTATGTCTATGATATACGTATATTGATGATACGTGTATATTATAGTCCAGACGATATTCACTGTATCAGACGAGATATACAGGGGAATTGAGGGGGACAGACAGCCTATATCAGAGCCAGGATATGGTAATCACTATTGAACATAGTAGGTATGTATGGTATGTAAAAAAATTGTAACTAAAACAAATTATTAAAACAAATTATAATTTGTTTGAGTGACATTTACAAGCTGAAGAATACAATAAAACACTGGAGGCTATATGGATTACACAAAACCAATTATAGTCAAGAACGATTGGTGATAAAATATGTTTAATATTTCCACCTCAAATATACAACAATCTAACATTGATAATATGAATGCAATTAACAGAATGATGGCTGAGTAACTGTGGACACATTCCTTGAATATATCATTATCTAATGGAGTATGTGGTTGGGATATCAGTGGTATAGTGGCATAGCCTGAGCATGAATTCATTCTGTGTCAATACAAGGTTGAAATGGAATGCCAAATATAATCATGTTTCTGTGTAAACAATCAAATTCACCCAGATGACAATGTCATTATTAATCCCAACCCAAAAATATACAACAAATTTTGATCAAATATATGCTAGCGAAAATAACAAATCCTGTTAATTCTTTGTTTCAGTGCAGAAAGGTTTCATGAAGGGATGAATGGATTGATTGATTCAAGATTATTTGACTTATATAACATGGCTGCATTAGTGCAACGGGGGAAGAAACTAAGCCGTTTGCCCAGAAGGGTGATCTTGACCATTTCACATAGGATGGTCCAGTGAAAATGTTAATTTATGTGTATGGGGGGAAAGATACCAAGATACGGATTTCAAGACAGTGCTCTAGTGGGCAAGCAAGACTTTTATCAATAAGTCACGGCTCATAGAATAACTTACAAAAATAATTGATTCAAATTTATTTCTGATATTTATTCCGTAACAGTAACATTTGGTTTAATTGATATCACAACATTTATATATTGTAACTTTGATAGTTTATGGAAATTTATTTAAGGGGGGCAACAAAGGTGATCATATGATGTATAGCCTCAGGATTCCTTGTTCCATCAATTGTTTAAAGAGGGGGTATCAATCTTATCAACTCCTTAAAATAAATGCTTTAACTAACACCTGGACCCTTCAAGGGTGCAAAGTAGAAACATTTTATTTTCCATTCCATACCCCTTGTTGTTATACCTACGGACATTTCCCCCCAGTCACCCCTACTGATGTTAACCTACATGTAGTATGTACTGACTATCTGTAAATAACCAGTACTGTATTGGTGAATGATCCATTCTCCCACACATTCAATAGCTTGACAAACACACACCTTTCCTCAATAAATCAAACCTCACTACTTTACCTTTATATAAAGGAGCTAACTGGGCCCTTAATTTGGTCAGTAGGAAGATAAATTACCCGTCTCCATGTAAAGGACTTTTTTCACAATGGGACCCATTTCCTTTCCATACAAGGGTTTATTTTACGTTGATGGAAAACACCAGCAGAAATATCTCATATTATTATATGAATATCAAAAAGGGGTCACTATTGAAGACAGCAAAATGGAATTACCGACAAGAGTGAAGTACCAACAAGTACCGACTTGTGTCACGGCAACATGATCTTCACTCTACAAGTATCAGATTGAATAGAAAGAAAGATAAAAATTTATTGACAAATCTCCAACTCCACATTAACATGGTCATGGTTAACACACGTGCACAGGAAAAATCTTCTTGACTAAAATAACCATGTAGACAATTTTCTAATTAATAACCATTCATGGAGACAAATTTCTAATTAAAACTCATGCATGGAGACAAATTTCTAATTAATACTCATACATGGAGACAAATTTCTAATTAATACTCATACATGGAGACAAATTTCTAATTAAAACTCATGCATGGAGACAAATTTCTAATTAAAACTCATGCATGGAGACAAATTTCTAATTAATAATCATACATGGAGACAAATTTTTAATTGTGCTAAAAAGAAAGTTTTTTTATATATATTTATAAAATATACAGGCGCAGGGAAAATCTTCTTGTCTAAAAATAACAGTGGAGACAAGTTTCTAATTGTGTTAAAAAGAGGTACCGGTATATCATTTAGACCTTTATACCCCATAAGTGGTTATGAAGAAAACTTATGAATAATGAAATAACAGGTATCTGTACCAAAATCTGGACCATACAAGAAATAACACTGATCACTGATGTGTTTATGGTAGCAGTATCTCTTGAGTTCTATTCTGACTTGTGCTGTGCCTTCCCCCCTAAGGGCTAATAACAGCTTGTAAATGACCAATGAGATTCCTGCTGTTCCTCGCTATTATGCCACATTTTTCTTGAAATAAAAATAAAATCTTGTGAAATGGATTAGATTCAAACTAAGAGAGAAGCTAGCCCGGTCTAGAGGGCGACTTTTTTTATATTTAGCTGGCAGAGAGAAGCATACAAACAACAGTCTGTCCTAAAAGGGGTAGTAATTTCAGGGATTGAAGAGCTACGAGTTGGTGGGTCACACTCCCTTCTAGAACCTCCCATATTACACAGTCTATCACCTCTGCTCTGGTTTCTATTGTGTTCAGCTTTATAACAGGTCATATAGAAACAAATCCCAGGTTTACACAGGTATGCCCAACCAATATTATCTTTTGTCATACCTCTGAATACAGGTAATAAGTTTTATCGAACCACATAAGTCTGTAGAAAATACCTCTCCTCGTAACAAAATTGCCCCAACTTGATGACTAAATGAGATAGCCATACATAACTAACTAGAACTAATACAAAATGCAATCATCATCAAGGAAATCACTGAATTGGTAAATTAACCGACAGTGATTGACCCGGAATCAGTGTCGGTTAATTTACTAATTTAAAACAAATACATTCTACATGGGCATGATAGAATATATACAGATACATGAAATATGGGCATTATATCGCACTTATGTCCCTCTACATGATTGATAATGCCCCCCCCCCCCCTTAAACCATTGCTTCAAGTGACTGTGTTATAATAAAAAAGATCATGTTTTACTTAGTATTTAACTGACAGTTATCAATACCTGTCCTAACTCATAATAAGATTCAATTTAATACTATAGCCAAGATAGATCTTGATAACACATACAATACATCCAGCCTATAAGGATGTGGTTTATACTGGGAACTGACCTCATTGATTAAAATTTCAGGTCAATAACAAGAGGGTATAAATCACTGTATTGACCCCATAAAATAAGAGGCTACCAAAGAGGGCTTTCAAAGTACTGGTTAAGCATAGGATCTCTGCTCTTTTATTTGATTCAGGAGCAGTTTCTTAAAGTGACATGAACCGGAATCTTTGCCCGGAGGAAACCCCCGACCTTCAGCGAGTACCTGGCAACTCTTCCACATATGGCGATAGAGAGAAAAATCCACTCAGAAATTTTCAATTTTTATTTGGTCTGAGATGAGATTTGATCCTGTGCCGCATCAAAGGAAGGCCTGTTTCTGAGGGAATTCTGATTGTCAAGAAAAATTTAAAGTAACTAAAAAAATTAAAGGATTGAACTTAAATTAAACAATTTTGGTAAAGTCAGTAACCTGTGAAAACAGAATCTGTGTGCTAATAACGAATAAATTTCAATCAACTGGGATGTATGAGATCATTTTGGGGAGTTTTGCTGCTTAATGTACATCTTCAAATCTTTTCTTATGCAATGACCAATACATGTATCTGTTATGTGGTCTAGCAAGGCATACAATCCATTGCTGCAAGGTTTGAAGCAATAAATGTAGCAGTGGAAGTTTGAAACAATGACTTAGTGGAAGTTTGAAACAATGAATTGGTCAGAGGTTTGAAGCAATGAATTAGTGGGAGGTTTGAAGCAATGAATTAGTAAGAGGTTCGAAACTATCAATTAATAAAAGTTTCAAAGCAATCAATTAGTGGGAGGTTTGAAGCAATCAATTAGTGGGAGGTTTGAAGCAATGAATTAGTGGGAGGTTTGAAGCAATGAATTAGCGGGAGGTTGGAAGCAATGAATTAGTGGGAGGTTTAATACAATGAATTTATAGTGGAAGTCTCAAAACAATCAATTACCGAGAGGTTTGAAACAATCAATTAGTGGAAGATTTGAAGCAATCAAATAGTGGGAGGTTTGAAGCAATCAATTAATGGGAGGTTTGAGGGAATCAATAAGTGGGAGGTTTGAAGCAATCAATTAGTGGGAGGTTTGAAGCAATCAATTAGTGGGAGGTTTGAAGCAATCAATAAGTGGGAGGTTTGAAGCAATCAATTAGTGGGAGGTTTGAAGCAATCAATTAGTGGGAGGTTTGAGGGAATCAATTAGTGGGAGGTTTGAAGCAATCAATTAATGGGAGGTTTGAGGGAATCAATAAGTGGGAGGTTTGAAGCAATCAATTAGTGGGAGGTTTGAAGCAATCAATAAGTGGGAGGTTTGAAGCAATCAATTAGTGGGAGGTTTGAAGCAATCAATTAGTGGAAGTCTCAAAACAATCAATTAGTGGGAGGTTTGAAGCAATCAATTAGTGTGACTTTGTGTGAGATTTGAAGCAATCAATTAGTGGGAGGTTTGAAGCAATCAATTGTGGGAGGTTTGAAGCAATCAATTAGTGGGAGGTTTGAAGCAATCAATTAGTGGGAGGTTTGAAGCAATCTATTAGTGGGAGGTTTGAAGCAATGAATTAGTGGGAGTTTCAAGGCAATCAATTAGTGGGAGGTTTGAAACAATCAATTAGTGGGAGATTTGAAGCAATCAATTAGTGGGAGTTTTGAAACAATCAATTAGTGTGAGGTTTGAAGCAATCAATTAGTGGGAGGTTTGAAGCAATCAATTAGTGGGAGGTTTAATGCAATTAGTGGGAGGTTTAATGCATTGAATTAGTGAAAGTCTCAAAGCAATCAATTAGTGGTAGGTTTGAAGCAATCAATTAGTGGTAGGTTTGAAGCAATCAATTAGTGGTAGGTTTGAAGCAATCAATTAGTAAGAGGTCCGAAGCTATCAATTAATAGAAGTTTCAAAGCAATCAATTAGTGGGATGTTTGAAGCAATCAATTAGTGGGAGGTTTAACGCAATCAATTTGGGGGAGATTTGAAGCAATCAAATAGTGGGAGGTTTGAAGCAATCAATTAGTAGGAGGTTTGAAGCAATCAATTAGTGGGAGGTTTGAAGCAACAAATTAGTGGGAGGTTAAAAGCAATCAATTAGTGGAAGGCTTGAAGCAATCAATTAGTGGGATGTTTGAAGCAATCAATTAGTGGGAGGTTTAATGCAATCAATTTGGGGGAGGTTTGAAGCAATCAATTAGTAGGAGGTTTGAAGCAATCAATTAGTGGGAGGTTTGAAGCAACAAATTAGTGGGAGGTTAAAAGCAATCAATTAGTGGAAGGCTTGAAGCAATCAATTAGTGGGATGTTTGAAGCAATCAATTAGTGGGAGGTTTAATGCAATCAATTTGGGGGAGGTTTGAAGCAATCAATTTGGGGGAGGTTTGAAGCAATCAATTGTGGGAGGTTTGAAGCACTCAATTAGAGTGAGATTTGAAGCCATAAATTAGTGGGAGGTTTGAAGCAATCAATTTGGGGGAAGTTCAAAGCAATCAATTAGTGAGAAGTTCAAAGCAATCAATTTGAGGTGCAAAGCTATCAATTTATATCTGCAGTACTGATACATTTAATATATGACTCAATGAATGAGTGACCATGAAAATTAAACTAATAGAAGCAACAAAATAAAACACTGTCAAAGAATCAATAAAAGTCCCGCAATATGAGATGGAGCGCCTTCCAATACTGACACAAAATCAGTTAATACACAATGACTCAAAGCTTTCAACATGACAAACAAGACTTGAGAAATCTGCCCCCTTTTTCTCTAAGATAGCACATTGATTTCCCCACCTTATCCCTCTAAGTAACGTGAACAATGCCTAGCGTCAACACAGAGCAAATCCAACAAAAATAAACTAAGAAGAAAACATCATGTTTTAACAGGGAACTAGGATGGAATTAGACGTCTATTTTGAGGTAGTGAGAAGAAAGGTACATACAAAAAACCCTACAAATATAGCCAAACATGGACAGATTTCCCGCTTCCCCCCATGCATTGTTCCTGGGCAGCCTTGACACAAAAGCTAATATTTTCAACGTGAAATTACATGCCGCAAAAAATCTATACCTGACATAATTAAAACAATGTTTCGGAAAAGGTAAACTTGTTGTTAGGCTCTATCAATGAAGGCAACGTAAAATGAAGTGTCAAAATTCACCATCATAAATAAATTTTACTTGAGCCTTATAAATGTTAAGCTTGCAATTGGTCAATTTAACAAGCCAGTTCAGAAATTCTAAAAAATTAAAGAATAAATGACAAATTTAAGACAATACCTCCTATTTTATAATCAATTCGTTTAAGAACTCAGCCAAAAATAAAATTAGATTTTTTTGACACCCTGGAACATTAGGCCTACGGGGAGCTTATTTTGTTTATACATTATGGAAAAACCTTGGCATTTAATTATAGAATGGTTGGTGATATCTTATAAAATATTTGATCAGATAGCTGTTAAACTGTCTAATTCATTCAGAGGTACCTGTATGTAAATTAGATTTGGTTTAGATTTAATGGGCCAATGCTTTAAATAATGACCTAGTCTTATTAAATGGTTGATATGATTTATTTGGAAACTGACCAGTTTTAGATTGCTGACAGATTGTCTCAACTTTAAAATGCTGATTATGACAAAATAGACCATTACCTAATAATCTAAATTTAGTACTGTAACTTGTTTAACAGTGAAATATAATAACTGACCACTAAGCAAATTTTCCAAAATTTCCAAATAGTTCCCTAAATCTAGGAGAAAAATTCCTTTATGGTACAAGTAAAATCATTTTGATTTTACTGATAGACCTACTTTTGTTTTATTATTAGCCATAACAAATTGTCTTGTTTTACTAAATCATGGATAGGGAGATTTGTTTAAATAATTAAGTTAATCAACTATTACCCGGACTTAAATGGTTGAGTCAATCTTGAGACGACTAGCAGCAAAAAGCTTTGACACAGGATCTGGGGAAGACAGCTGAACACAAATAACCTATGTAGAGCAAATTGTCCACTGATAGATAACCCAGACATAACACACACAAACTAAGTAAACGTGAAGAAATGTCTGCTGCCTAAAATACATTAGAGCTTGACAACTACTGTCTGCTTGATGACAACATGTGAGACATGCTGGTTCCATACTCAATTAATTCTTAAACGTAAACAATTTATTTATAAATGTTAGGCAAGATGGCTGAAAACCACAGCTGCTTCAGTGCCCTACATCATGTACAAATTGATAGAGAACATTACATTATGTAGACTTATGCAAGAAAAATAGAAGAACTAGATTATTTGAAAATACTTTTCCCCCATGCAGGATTGAATAACCAACAATAGACAAGAACAGATTTCTTGCCTAAAAAACGTCAATCATCAATTTAGGTAGCGGACTGAGTGTGCAGTGAAGCAAAGCAATTGAGCACACCTTTTTAACTATTGCTTATCTTTAAGTCAGTATTTTAATGCTTGTCAACTCGCACCTCTATACCTGATGGTATTTACACACAGTATCTGATAAACTCAAACTTGAAACTCAGTTTACTTATTAAGCAGAGTAATCACCTTTCGTCATCTCTTAATTAATTTCAATTTCTTTAAGACCACATTCTGAACACTCCCCCATATATATAAAACATAATTTAAACCATTTGAGAAAGAAGATGTGTGGGTGGCCAATTTGTAGATAACGACATGATTCTTGTATGTTGAGAAAAAAAGCAGCACAGTTTAGTATCTTGTCTCCGGTGGATTATTTGGGGAAATATTGGGGAGTAAGGTGGGCGGTAACTTGATCCTCGTTCATTTGAAATTGGTCAGAAAGAAATATTACTTTGAGCAACATTAAGCTACATCCAATAAATTATTATCAATTATATCAATTACAAATCAATAGATAAGAAACCTATCAATGTATCATGTTAACTTCAGAAAATATTTTATTTTTTATAATCAGACATTCTTCTTGAGGTATAAATAGCAAATATTATATCTGAATGGAAATAAGATTAGGCCTGCATATTTTTCAGTTGTTAAATTAATATTCACATGCATGACATATTTCAGTATTTTACAATATTAATTATTATTACTGCAACATTCTTATTTTTATCAACTTACCTGTTTCTTGGCGACTTTCCAATCATCCGAATTGTCTTGCCGATAAATGTCCATTTTCTTCACTGTTTTTTCCACTTCATTTTGGTAATCCATGTTTGAAGCTTTGTAAATCTACTTGGGATTAAAGTTAAGAATATTAGCCGTTAAAAATAAAGCTGGCTTGTAAATGTCTGGACAGGCACCCGTCTCATTCGACATGAACTCGCTGTCTGTTGGAAACTTCAGTGTGTATACAAGCCATGTGACAAAATCGACCTTTGACTTCTGGCACTTGACCTCAAATAAACTCCGCCCCACTAGTAATGTTGTTGTTGCAATCTTACGGCTGATGTAACGTACAACGAAGAAGAATGCCTGCTGTTCAATTTACGTCAAAATAATTATGCGCAGATAATCAAACCGACACCTTTGTCATACAGACGGAATCGAATCGATGTTAAACATTCAACCATGGATATCAATGATTTATTTCGCTCATTTTTTGGAATTCCGTCTCAACCCAGATCGGACGCGCCGAAAGAGTAAGTTAATATTATGAGGGGTGCAGTTTTCGGACACAAGGACACTCGAAGTAATGGATTTTTGATGGAAATACCTATCGTATGGCCAAAGTATATATTGATGTTGTCTTGAAACGCGTTGAAAAATGTAACTTTAGAGAATCACCTCACAAAGTAGTCCGAAATATCTGCGATGATGATGTAAGACATTTTCTGACAGATAGGCCATCATCATCGTCAGAACGCATTTGATCAATTTACTGGGAATTTCTTGCCACCCTTCGAGGTGGCAAGACCACCTCTCGTTTCTCATCAAAAATATCGAGATTCTCTTCATAACTTTCAAAAAATAAAATTGCTAACCCGTACTTTAATGATTTCCCTTTCTCCTCGCACCAATCTTAAGTCTGTACGTCGACAAAAGCCATAAATCTGCCCGGTTAAATTTCAAACTGTACCAAACCTTTAGTTTACAAAAGTCGCCATCTGCATAATCTCATTGATACGTCACTGTATGCGCGAAAGGTCAATCTGTCACATGACTACCCCACTAGCAGTCGATATAGTTCATTGGTCGTGTTGCTTTTTTGCTGAAGTCACGTGAACCAACACGACCAATGAACTATATCGCTTGCTGAGTGGGTAATCATGTGACAAGTTGACCTCTCGCGCGTATATTGACGTAGTATGCAAATGGCGACTTTTCTAAATTAAAGGTTTGGTACAGTTTGAAATTTAATCGGGCAGATCTATGGCTGGTGTCGACGTACAGACTTCAGATTGGTGCAAGGAGAAAGGGAAATCATTAAAGTACGGGTTAGCAATTTTATTTTTTAAAAGTTATGAAGAGAATCTTGATATTTTTGATGAGAAACGAGAGGTGGTCTTGCCACCTCGAAGGGTGGCAAGAAATTCCCAGAAAATTGATCAAATGCGTTCTGACGCTGATGATGGCCTATCTGTCAAAAAATGTCTTACATCATCAGCGCAGATATTTCGGACTACTCACAAAGTTACATTTTTACAACTTCAATACTATTTTTTATACTATTAAAATTCTAAAATAATATTAATTATTATTAATATTATTAAATGTCAGATACACTACAGTGTCAGTAGTACAGATACATGTACCTTTTTAATGTTATTTATGGTTGGATATTTATTGGTCAGAACCTGATCGATAATCATATTTAACCTGCCGTACCAATGTCTATGAGGCATAATTATATTAATTATGATATAAACGCAGAGCAAAATTTTGATAATTTAGAACTGAGGAGCTATATTTATAGTAAATAATTTGATTTCTTCAAGCGTTTATATACACCATGGCGGTTCTTCAATTCAACAAATTGACGCCTTTACGGCTTTAGTCTTATTTAGCCGAACTATGCACATTATACAGGAAAGTTAAGAATTTTTCAACAGTGGCAACAACATAGACATCGGAAAAGGTGGCCAAGTGTATTGAACCGGGATGTACATGTAAGTCTACGATTCCGGTTGTCTTACACATTGACTTAAGTCTGTTGTCAAAAGTTAAATTAAGGAGAACTGTGAAGAACATGCAGACAATGAGAGGTAGGATAAAACTTCGGACCCCATCATTTCAAACTGCAAAGCTTATGAAGTTATGAAAGTATTGTGGCTCATCGTTGCAGTCACTGTGAATTGCCAGCTGACCATACCAAATATTTCAAAATGCGAGTCCTATTTCAAAATTTTCAGATAAGAATGATTTAGATTACATTCAGATGTGTTAGTTACATGTATAGCATCATGCTGAGCCAATGCATGTTTTAAATTTGAGTGTATGAAATGTTTTTAGGACCATTTACGGCGTACCACAACATTTTGCTACACGCTAATTTAGGCTATTCCAGAGGGGAAATCCATCGGTTTGATTGTGAGAGTTATTTTCACACAATACTTTCTTTTACAATGGTCCAATTGGTCCCCGGAAGTCCTGCTCACAGGAGGTAACATAGCAACGAGTATTAAAAGGTCGACAGCCAATGAAAACTACGAAGGAAGACCTTTGCTTGAGTGAAGTGGGTTATTTCCAACCATAGTAAAGCCCCATCTATACTACTCAACTTCCATCAAATCAAGGCTAAAGTTAAGGGGTTGAGGTACTGTCTACACTGTATAAAATGGTAACTCAACAACACCCAAAATGTTGAACAAAGTTGAGTAGTGTTTTGTAAATTACAAATCCAAGCATTAGCAAACAGTGTATTTTTCTTTTGAAGCTCACTGTTAGGAGATGATGGTGAGGAGCCAGATGGGTTTGATATCCAGGCTTTTGGCAACATGGATGATATATTTCGTCATTTCCATGGAGACATGAGACAACAAATGGAAGAGATACAGCGTCAGATGGATGATTTGTTTAAACATTTCGGCCCAACTGAGTTTCCAGGTGAATAGCTAGGTTTCAATGTAATTTGAGTGGTGGAACACAACGTTGGCTACTCAGGATATACAGTGTTGACTGTGATGTCAGGAGGAATATCTAGGCCTTTCCAGGAAAATTCCCTAGAACCAGTGACATCACTGTCATATATTTCTGGGTTCCTTCAGCTGACTAATAAACTTATAAGTTCAGGTCAATACATTTTTGCACAGTTGATAATTTGACAGATTATTGACAATGCCCAAGGCAACTGAATCAGCTCTTGGTTAACAATTACATGTTTATGAAATATGTCTTAAGACCTTAATATGTCCTTGTTCTTACATCAGGTACTCAAATTGAGGGGAGAGAACTCCCGCAAGACAATGGCAAAAGTTTGAGAGACAAAATGTTTAAAGATGGCGCCCCAGAGAATGAGAGGAAACTGAATGAAGTTGTACCCCGCAGGAATCCAGATTTTCACTCTCCGTCAATCGTAAGTATTGTTATTGTTAATTAAAGGCGCATAGATGTATGTACTGAACCATCTTCTCGAGCCTAGTCAAAATCTTCATGGAACACATTCCCTGTTTTACCTTGGCGGAATACTCTGCTCCAACCAGTAAACCGAACAGCGACCACTGGTGGGAATGTAATAGCTGTCTGTCCTACCCTTACAAAGTCTTGGGCAATCAGGGCTCATTAAAAAAAAAAAAACGTAAGGTGTATACAGTCACTATTACATTATCAGCTCGCCGAGGGGTTTAATGCCCAAGGTTTTGATTACTGATTAGCTGTGAGAGGTTTTACTCACATCCAATAAAAAGGCGCTGTTTGATTTACAAGTTGGAGTGGGGTGTTCCGCTACGGTAAATCACGCAATGGGTTCCATGAAGATTTTAACTTTGCTTGAGACGATGATACTGAGCTGATAAATTTCCAACACCCAATTTAATAATGAACAAAAATAACACTGCACCGAGCAGCTTGGTTTATGCGGTCTGCTTTTTAAAAATTATATTGGCATTGGTTACTGGCCGGATTTTTGCCCATATTTTTTAATTTCTGTATTTTTCACACTGATTTGTATAGCTTAGATTTATTGTTTTTATTACTGACAGTTTGAGCGAATGTTCCGTTTACCAGATTTGGCTCCGAAGACCCCAGATCTGAAAGTTGATGTTGGTAAGCTATGATATTCTAAACAAAAGCGATAAATATCATTTTACAATACAATGCTTTAAAATCCAATAGTTCCACTGAATAGTTTAAGGGGAAAAAAAGTATTGTTAACCCCAAAATCAGCATTTATTATACCATCATCAGGAGTGAGTCGACTGGCAAATGGTATAATAAATGCCGAAATATTGTTTTTCAGGTTAAAACTACTTGTGTATAAAAGGGTTTGTCATCATAAGTAAGAATGAGAATGGGTTGTTCTATTACTATGGTCTTTTACAAATTTGTTATATTATCAAATAAAGATCATCATTTTCATGGTCCTGTAAAGTCATGAGAAAATAACTTTTAGTAACGTTTGATTTGACTTTAATAAGGGGCACTCAAGATAGTTTCACTTATACAGACCCATTGCAGGTTTAATGGAGCCAAACAACACAGTTCTGTGTGCATAAGAAACTCAACTTTCCACAATTTGTTGGAAATGATTTATTTAAGAGAGTGGAATGTTTGTAGACCGCCTACCAGCACTCCAGGTCAATGTACGCTATGTGTGTTTTGTTTTTATACTGAATGTCCATATAAGACCCACAAAGTCAGACTGAAATACTATTAATTATTGCTAGAAGATTTCCTGTTTTCATCCGCCAATGAAATCTTCTCAATTTGACAGACTTGGATAAAGAGGTAGAGTCCGGGGATTTATCAAAGCTATTTGGTAATGAGAGAAGTACGAGACAGGGTCAGCCAGAGTTTGCACCACGCTCACATGCCACTTTCCGCAGCGTATCAATACGGAAAATCTGTAAACCTGATGGGGTTAGTAAATCAGTGATCATTTTTCTTATATCTCTGTTATATTCTTCACTCTAGGGTGTTGTCTTGTGAATTTAACATATTTCAACAGTGTACTTCGGATCATGTGAATGAAAATATACAATAAAACATGTCCTTTTTCTAAATTATTTTCCTATGTATCTTTATAGCTACAGCATATTGTATGCATTTGAAAGGCTTATCTTCAACTGATCATTTGTTTTTAATAAAAGGTTGGGCCAATAGTTCACTAATTGTAACAGAGTATATAGCAAAGCCATTCTATGGTTTCACTGACACAGTAAATATTTCGTAATACAAAATGAAAAGTCAGCAGTTGTAGACATGCCTTCAAACAAAAAACTATTTAACAGACAATCCTATTTTCTATGTCACTGTAGACAATAGAAGAGAGAAAAACAACGAGAGACTCAGCAGGGAATGAGGAAACTACTGTTACTCGTTCCCATGGTGATGAATCACACACTGTTACAACCAGGAAGAAGACGTCCGGTGAAGAGGAAGTGATAGAAAATTACAACCCTCACTTACAAGGTATTGACAAGGCCATTGTTATCATAATGAAACAATTCTCTATCATTTAAAACAAGACACTCATGTGAGTTACAGGTACCTTGAAAATTTTTGTAATTCATCTAATAACAAAAATTAGACAAGAAGATTTTCCCTGTGCCCGTGTGTTTTAGTGATCATAAATAATTAAAAAAATAATAGTGTATTGACTTTGGATGAAAGATTGATTTTCAAAGAAAAATGTACAAATAACAAGTTGCTAGTGAGAATTCTGTGGTACGTTTGTGCCATGCACTTCTCTTCCATACCTCTCAATGTATTCAGCTGTTTGTTATGAATTCCCTTAACTACTTTTTATTTACTTTAGCTGAAAATTTACTTGTGGTCCTTAATGCAAGATGGCCAGTGTCCCTTGAAGTTTATCATGCGATTTTTATTTTATTTTCAGATGTTTTTCCACAGTTTCAGAATCCAGACAAACCTTCATTACAAAATCCTGAATCCTACAATGATAATAACTTTTCTCTGTTTCGAAAGTTTTTTGGCAAAGATCTATTTGGACCCTCTAAATAAACGTAAATAAACATGCAAGTTGAAAGAAAGAGAAATAATTTGTAAATAATCTATAAAGTGATGAAAAATGCATGGTGATTTTGTTAGGATTATAATTTTGTTTTAATTTTTGGTGACAGGCTATTTAAAATTTGCTGGTCAAATTTGTGCTGTATGGGGTGGTTTTTTTTTTCTGAAGCTGAATGAAAGGAAATAAACTTCAGTTGTAGAGAGATATTGCTTGTTTTTCTTCAATTTCTTCCTCATTTGTTTGAGCCTCACCCAAATTAAGGTCCCAGAGTATGCAGGTTTGGTTCCCGGTTTGAGCCTCACCCAAATTAAGGTCCCATACTCTGGGATGTAGGTTTGGTTCCCGGTTTGAGCTTCACCCAAATTAAGGTCCCATACTCTGGGATGCAGGTTTGGTTCCTGGTTTGAGCTTCACCCAAATTAGGGTCCCATACTCTGGGATGTAGGTTTGGTTCTCGGTTTGAGCTTCACGGTTTGAGCTTCACCCAAATTAGTGGAGGTCAGGGGTTAACTTTTGGCAACTCAGGTTTCCTCCCCCACCAAACATTACACTGCGGCGATGCGAGTGAAATAATCTTGAGTGCAGCAAAAACATCAATCAATCGAGCTTTGCACACTCGAGTTAACACGTTGACTGCCGACTTTAAGAGATATCTCGCAATGGCAGGCGCACCGGATTCTGCTGGTACGAATTATATCATGGCTTAACATAGATATCTTGTAGAATAACTATACTTCTTGGCATACTGAATGTAACGGTTAAATCTCACTGCCAGTTACGACATCTCGCATGGGCTTTTCTCACAAAGCATTAAGGGAAACGACTCTGTGTCTTGCTAAAAATAGCACAGTAAACAGACATTGGCCACAGACATTGGCATAACAAGCTTGAATGGCAAATGGGAGAGCCCCTGCACTTTTGAGTTATCTCTTAGTCGGCAGTCAACGTGTTAATTTGATGTTGACCGGTTTTCACTCACCTTCTGATAAACGGCATATTTGCAATCGTGACATCACCAAAACAGAGAATATTATAAATTTCTTAGTTTAGAATTCAAAAACCATTTTTCCGTACGATTTTACTGAGGTAATTTTGATTTAGATAAACTGTTCAGCAGAACCATTGGTTTTGACCGGGTTTATTCAACCACAATTAAATATAAATGAAATATTTGATAATCACATTCAGGTTACAAAATAGCACTTTCAATAAAACAAAAAGCATTGGTAACTCAGTCCATCGTGTGATTACAACTGAGTTATTTCACTAATATGGGGCTAATACTGGCAGATTGAGTAAAGGAGGAAATTGGGCTTAATGCAAGTCCAGGGTGTAACCCAGAAAAAATGTATTCATGAGGGGCACATAGTCTACCTTGAAATCAAATTATGCTCTGTTGGTACCCTTTCTTAAATTAATCTTTCAAATTGTCAGCATTCAAGTTTGCAAATGTTCACTGCTCTTTGTAACAGTCACTATCAACCCTAGTTGATAATCTGATTGATGTGTGAAAATGGTTATCCTGAAACACAACTACACGTCTCAATGAAAAATTTAGGCCATTAGACTGGCTAAATATTTAGAAGAAATACGGTACCTGGCCACTCTTCCACATACAGCAATCGAGTGAAAAATCCACTCAGAAATTTTTATTTGGCCTGAGAGTGATAATTTGATGTGGGCTGTATATTGCCACCAAAGTGTATCAAATGGGCTGTGGGCACTAGGCTGTGAATCTCATTTGAAGTAGTTTCCTGGCAAATAACAGTGTTAGACCATTTACCATTATCAGCTGAGGGGAGTGGTCCTCCACCTCTCATAACCAGCACTGCTAAAACATTTTTCATGATGGTCACCTAATTATACCAAAGTGAAAAATGAGAACATATCTCATATGTATTCACAAGAAGGATATTTTCCAGGTATATCTTCCATGTTCAAAATCTTGTCCATGTTTACAATCTTGTCTATTTATACACTCTTGTCCATTTTTACACTCTTGTTCATTTTTACACTCTTGTTCATTTTTACACTATCGTGTACATGTTTACACTCTTGTTCATTTTTACACTCTTGTCCATGTTTACAATCCTTAAAGATACCACCACACATGTCAAAGACTGAAAAAAAACAAGAAAAGTATCAGTAAAACTGCTGAATGCTCCCCACTCCCCCATCCCAGATATAGCCAGTACCGTCGCCTTCGAAGGGTAAACACGCGTCAAAGTTTACTAGTGAACACCGCAGGGGTTTCTTATCAGTTCCAGCGCAGGAATGTACAAGTAGTCCGGTGAACGCCAACTTATCGATGAAAGGGATTAGCGCAGGCTATTGAATCGGAACGTCACCTGCTGTGCGGCCTGCACTTGTGTAGGACTTTCTTCAGACTTGTATGTCGTAGATAGTGTTTGTTATTTATTATTTGTTTGTACGTTTATGAGCAATATGTAATAGTTGAAAGGATAAACAGAAACACTATCCAGGTGAATTCAAAAGCGACCCAAGAATATGTTCGACACTTCTACCGTAATATCTCATGCATTCAGTAGCTCCGAGGTAACGCACTGGACTGCTGATCGAGAGGTGCACGGATCTCATCCCCTGATAATTATATGATTTTTTATTCTTTCAGATTCATATATATAAACAAATCAATTTTGTTGTTATAAGGAAATTAATCAATGAAAAAAGTACTTAAGAAATATATTTTAATTAACTCTTGTGTTTGAAAAATAAGTTCGCCGCTTGAATACGGTAGATTTTTCATTAGTTCACCTGCTTCAAAATTTCATTTTGACAGAATGGTTTCTTTTAGACATGTGACTGTCATTTTATCAGATTATGTGGGTCTTATGGTGATGCGTGTCAAGTGTCCGCTGAGTTCTTTGACACGTTTTTGTATGCAGGGTTTCAATTTGTAATGTATATATATGATACCAAATATGTATCCTTCATTTCAATTGAATACCATGGAAGTTGTAACTATAAGAAAGATTTTTGAATAAGACCGCGCAAGTATAGATCGTTTGAGAAACACTGATCAATATGGAAATAAATATATGAATGATCTGTTGCGTTTCATCGTGAGTTTATATTGTGAAATTCCAGAGTGTGTTAGCGCTTCTCCGCTTGAGCTTCTGCTGAAATAAAAGGCTGAAGAGATTGAGAAACAAAAGCCTTCTTATAAGAGAGTATCATGGGGTTTTGTTAAATGCCTAGTTAAGACATTGTATAATACTAATCAAGAGATTAGCTGATTTAAAATGACAATTTCACACTAATGGCGGTAGCTGATTTAAAATGACAATTTCACACTAATGGCGGTTTGGGCTGGAGGGGGCGGGGACGTACGAGTTTACAATAACAACTGTACCTTACCCTTTTCAGGAAATCTATCTTTTTATCAACTGTTTATTCATTCTTTGAGATTTGATGGGAATAAAATGAACTGAAGTTGATAAACAAAGCCCCTTGTCTATGCGTATATGCCACCGATTTCAGAGATTTGGTTGAACGTCGATATAGCAAATATATTTGTGTTGCAACCATCGATTTATTATGATCGATACATTTCTTAAATGAAATTTATTGTTTTAAACTTGTCCTGACGAAATGACAATTTTAAAAAGTAAAAATTACATCCATGAATATCTCCCAAGTATCTATGCCTTAACTTTTACGCGTACAAACACATGCATTGCCCGTAAAATCCATTTCGTTGAACAGTGTCTCACCATTGTCGGAAGTGTTATGGGGGGCCTTTTATTCGATGCTGTTTTTTAAATCAATCTTTGGTTGTTGCAATGACAAGTATATCGGAAATATCTTTGGTTTACCATTACTTTAGTTGACAAAGAACCTTGATGAAATAACATGCATCGCCATTAGGTGACGATGCCTAAACTTTTACGCGTGTATGCCACGAGTGAGTTAGCCGTGAAGCCGTGAATCCATTGTGAAGTCTGTACAACAAAGTTATTTTGAAGTTTCAATCTCTGATACTTGTCATGAAAAATGTATATCTTATCTTAAATGAAATGCATTTCTTTAAACCTGTTTGTGCCAAATGTATCAATGTTGAAAGGACACTCAGATGAAGTAAAGTCAATATCTTTCAAGTGGCATACACACGCATGCATCACCCGTAAAATCCATGTCATCGATAACTCTCATATTGAGATGCCAACCAGTGTGAAACCTATCTCTGTTTTGATTTAATGGGAATTACAGATTTCGTAAAACTAACAATATACATGTATAGAAGATTTTCTAATTTTGACATTATCCCGAGACCATAGTGAATTTTGACTTGATTGACAATAAACAGAAATCAATCAAACCTAAAACCCGAAGTCCGTAAAGTAAAGATCATAAAACCAACAATTATGCAAAATAAATAAAATAAGCAAGTTGCCTTGACAGCTCTGACTGACAGGATTCGCTTCTATAAAAGTGAAATGACGATTGAAAGATGAGTGAATAAAATAATAACAACATATAAAATAACAACAACATAGAAAATAACGGATACTAAATACAGTTTGGATGAGTGAATAAAACAATAACAACATAGTAAATAACGGACACTATATACAATTTGGTCCAAATATGATTTTCTTTCAAAACGATCAGACTGAGAAGAAAATCAAAGCTTGTCATAACATTAAATGAGCCAAGAAAAATCTGTCGGCTATAAGCCGATTTAACCACTGTCTAACAGCAAGTAGTTTACATAACATTGAACAATACAAATGATACTTTGTAGCCGAGTCTTCCACAGACATGTTTACTTCTAACGCTGTGAGTAGAAACTCACACACTGTGGGAAGCCGTCGTCGTGTCCACTCTCAAGGCTGGTATGACATCACGGGCGGTTTATGACTATTCCTGAAATAAACTTGAGGAAACTAAAATTTGTTGTACCTAATATGTTACATTTCGCACAATAGTACATGTACTTTTCATAAAAGACTTGTAAAAACGTTTAATGAGATATGGAGGGCATTCTATCTGCGGATCTATTTAACCATGGCGTAGTGAAGCGGATTCGTTTCGGTGATCAGTCACAGCCACCTCGTGTAAACATCACTTTTCACCCCCGAGGTTGTAATAGTTTACGAGTGAACGACAGAAGGGTATTTTCCTTTCGAAGGCGACGGTACTGTAGTCAACAAATCTGACGAAAAAGATGAAAGGGGAATAACTCTGCAAATATCCCTTTAATGGAGGAAAAAAAGAAGTATGGCGAATAAATCAAGGCACGAGCTGTGTTGTTGGTTTTTCATGCCATATTTAATATTCTTCTGTTTCAAAGCACCCCTTATTATACTAGAAAAGATCTGGCCCCGTCAAGAAATCTGGGAAACGATTTGCACAAACAAAGGGCAATAACTCTGAACTTATGGACACACACACAGTTTGGTTGACTCATGCAGCAAAACAATACTCACATAATCTTCCATTTGATTGAAAGGCATTTTATGATTGAGTGTGTTAATCTTACCTTCCAAGTTGACCACCAGCAATAGTAAAATAACGATTATAATCCAGTCTAAGAAGCAACTGAGCCAAATGTGGGCTAGCACTATGATCTCGTACACTTGATAATAATTTAAACAGCAAACTCGACTGCCATTGGAATTTCTGAAATAAAATCCAAAAATCTGTTGTAAATCTTGTCAAATGTGACTGGATTTTGGGAGATAACCTAAAACCGGTTCGCCTTTATCTATCACTAAAACACACAGAAAATCTTCTTGTCTAAAATAACCATGGAGACAAGTTTCTAATTGTGTTAAACAGAGGTATATCATTTAGACCTTTATACCCCATAAATTGTTGTAACAAACCAAACCTATGATATTTCAATAGGTCGATTGCTTTCATGTAAATGACCATACTATTTATTCAAGAAAGTCTAAAAGCAAGCTGTATTGCATTAGGACTTTCAAAGTTTTGTTTACCAACTTGATGATGAACCTACCTAGCCCAGCATTGAAAGTTATTCCTCAAAAGGTTTGGTCAAGATTAATACCAGATCATGTTTTACAATTGAAGACTATTTCCTTTATATGGCAGCATTGACATAATTAGTGAAATGCCCTTCGATGGGTACCTGGTAATCCTTCCATATAATAGAGTGAAAAACGGACTCATAAATTTGTCTATTTTTTGGGGACCCCATTGCATTTGAACCAGTGACCCATTGAGCTGAAGAGCCATCTGGGATAGAGCTTAGGCCTCTAAAATCTCTCTAAATTTCTCAGGTGGCTCTGTGTCAGAAAACTGTGAGATGCCTTGGTTTAGTTTAGCTTAGAAAAACAAAACAGTCCACCTAATTGGTTAAGGGGAGAGAAAGAAGCTATATATCTGAATTCAACATAGCAGCGTGTGAATATTCTTTCTCTCAGTTGGTTGATTGATTAATACTTTACCCATTTGAATGAGAGATTATTTCCCTCACATGGCCATCTTGTCATGTTTACTGGGAGAGGAAACAGGATCATTGCTCGATTAGTACCTGCCAACCCTTCCACATAGGGCAAATTAGTGAAAAATTCTAATTTTTTTCTGCTAACTGAATGAGATTCAAATCACGACTATTGCTCTACCAGCAGATCCAGTGAGGTCCATTTCTCAGTTGGGGGCAGTAAAAAATAATCTGTGGGAAGGCCTGTGTTTGATTGATGGATTATTGCTCTACCAGCAGATCCAGTGAGGTCCCATTTCTCAGTTGGGGGCTGTAAAAAAATAATCCGTGCCTAAGGTAATGGTTTTACGCTTTGTGGCTATTGTACCTTTGCTATAGTTTCCATGGCAGTATGTTGAGATTTGGTCATAACATCTGAATTGTGAATCAATCGACAAAATGAAGAACAAATGGAGAGTAACTTGTACAAACAATGGGACACCTAGAACAAACAAAAACAATCATCAATGTTGATTCTGATATTGAATAAATAAACATAGTTCTACAGACTATTACTATTCGTGCAGAATAATTTTGATAGATTTATAAAGCAAATCAAAATCAAGCTCTTTTCTCATTGTTTGTTTGTTTATTTTACTGACAGTATACAAACAATGGCAAATATGGATATTTTTTTTTTCCATTTGGAAAATAGAAAATAAAATGTGTGATACTGTTAGTTGGGTATGCCAGGGATGAAGGTATTTTACTGGCCATAAACATCTTTCTCTCATTCAAAATACAATTTAAGAGATTTCCACCTTTTCAGGTTTATGAAACCCTTAATTAACTATATACATATATTCTCTTCACACAGGCTATCAAATGGAGCGGATCGAACAACCAAAATCAAAATAATTTCACTGCAAACGCCATTTCACCCTAAAAAATTCTATTTAGGCGTTATCATTGGCTGAAAATGTTGCTACAAGTCAAATAAGGAATTCAGACCCTATTCATTTTAAGTTTTCTTTATGTTCAGGTCTTAAGTATCATTATTTACACAGTGATAACCAGACAAGCATCTGCTATTTATTTTAAAGTGGCATGAGCTGCCAAAATGTTGATATTTTGACGTTAAAACAGAATGTTGAAATTATCGGCTATTTTTCCCAAGACGTATAATTCAGAAGCTTTTTAGTGCTTCTAGTTACGAGAATGTACGATAAAGTATTGTTTTGAACTAACTTTGGCTTAGAATGAATGAATGGTCGTCCCGGTTATTTAAATTTTGTTTACATTTCGAAAACATTTTCGGTTCGTACAGGCCACATACTGTATGGATTTTTCTCATTCCAACGCTAATCATTTAGTTTTTCGATGGCCTTCAAAGCCTCTTACTGTCGTGACGATCAGAAATTATGAAAAAAATGTTAATTTCGGCAGCTCATGCCACTTTAAGTTTTCTTTATGTTCAGGTCTTAAGTACAATTATTTACACAGTGATAACCTGACAAGCATCTGCTACTTATTTTAAAGTTGCAAGTGTGAATTTTGGCAGCTCATGCCACTTTAAGGCCTGAATAAGGCCTACTAATTTAGATTATACAACAGGATACAACCATGAGAGAGAAAAGATGCCTATGGTTATATCAAACAACACACAGGCAACATCAAGGAATTCTATGACTGTTATGTCTATGGGAGCAGATTTAGTTGACTTGATCAGCTTACCGGTTTCATCAAAAGAAATGACTGAGCTAGAAGACCCGCCACAAACTGATCATGTGCTAATTTGATTGCTTCAAAATCCCTTGTTGTGTGAATTTTCTCCAGAAGGATACTGAATGACGACTCTATGACATCCACCTGGAAATGAACAAGATTACACAAACTAAGTTTTAATGTTGAGATTCCAGAGCTAAGGATAATAAATGGTTTATTGAAAACTTTAATTGTTCTCAAAGGATTTAAATAAGGATTTTTTTTAGCTACAGGTTGTAGTGTATTAAGATTATCGGCTACATTTACAATTAATGTAGAAAGGAAGATAACTCTTGTATGGCACCATAACAGTTGGAACACACTTCGGCTATCTTCGCTCTCTACCGGTCGGCTTTGACACGCCTCGGGCAGTCAGCACTTTTTATGTGGTAAATCACCATATTTTTGGGAGTCGAAAGTATATATCAATTAAATATATATTTATTACAGACGAAAAAATAAAATAAAAATTGTAGTAAATTGATGAAACGCTGAAATCTAGAGATATTTTTTTATATATGTTATTTAGCCCGGTAAAGCACTTGTTGTGTAACACAAAGAAGAGACACAGTTTCTGTACATTTCAGGAATCCTCCAATGCTTCAATTATAAAACTGATCGAGTCCGAAAGTTAACAAACAGAGCATTTCGGTCCCTTACATTATCAAGAGGACATTTTCGATGGGCCCTCAAGAGGATAGGGAAATTGTACGTTACACGGCTACCTTTTTGGTTGCCACATTCAAAATGACCTGCAGTTTATCAGAGGGTATTTCACGCACGTAAATCCCCGAAGTTATCAGACTGGCACCATAATAATTCAATTTCACTTTGATCCTTAACCAGTTTTCTTGTTTCTACCTGAATCCAGTAGACAACAAAAGTGAAGATACAAAAGCACAAAAGACTGGTAATTCGAAAACTTGAAAAACAAATAATAGAATTTCTTTAAATTTTTTTCAAAATTATTTAATTAGACACCCCAACATTCTTAGCCTTATCCTCAACATTGAAGAAATGCAATACACAGTTTTTCAATAAATTTTTTCAAAATTATTTCATTAGTCTCCTGAACAACCTTAGCCTCATCCTTAACATTGAAAAAATTCAATACAGGATATACACAGTTCAATCATCTACATAATGCTACAGATCAATGAAAACATAAACTCGAGGGGGTGTCCCGAATGTCAACGACATCAATGAATTTACAAACTAACAATTTGTCAGCTTTATAAATACCTGTAAAAAGTACTGTAAGTTGTCAACAAGAAAAGCCATGTGAGTTCTGAGTTGCCATTTTGCTCGTTCTTGTACTCCACTCTCACTTTTCTTTCCCTGCATCTGTAACATCCAACATTTCTGTAACTTTAACTGGGTTCTCTTCACTGCCAGTAAGAACTGAAATATCCCGTTATATCTGCAATGAACAAACAATACAATTCATTTTAACTTTTTCTTTATGTTCAGGTCTAAAGTACCATTATTCTCCCTGATTCACCACTTATTTTATGGCCTGAACAAGGCCTACTAACTTATATTATACAATCATTTCACGGCCAAACAAGTAAGGGGTATCATCCAGGAAGTCCCGAACCGTATACTTAAAGGATGGTAAATCTCTAGAAATACATAGGGATTATCGTCGATAACAGCCTTCAAAGTACTTTAAACATTTCACGTCAATTACCGCCAGTGACCCTCAAGCTAGTAAAAACAGAAGTATGTCCTTTCAGTGGCTTATCTGTGTAGCCATTTTTCCGTTTTAGGATGATGTGATGATGCAGTAGCTATTTTTAGATCAATAATGACGTATTTTTACCGCTCTCTAGTGTATGATGGTAGATTTAGGTCCAAAAAAACATGGCGACAAACTTGAAGTGGGAAGGTTGTCTCGGAATATATAGGTCAGTATGCAACCGCACGTCATTTCTTAGCCAAGCCAATGGCTAAATTGCATCACATGACTACTCTATAACGCACTTAAATTTTTATTCAACAATAATTGGATAAAACTAATGAAAAAATGGTGGCGGCCTTGTGAATGGTCTATGGAGCTTATTCTCTATTGTAACGCCACCTTCAAATTTCCATTATTCGCTTACGTGGGGATAAAACATACATTGGACAGTTGTTTTGGACTAAATGAACTCTACTCTTTCCATCTAAACTAGTCTAAAGCTTAGATTTTCTTTCCCTCTAAGTTTATAATTGGGTGAGTAAAACTTATGAAGTTATATGTTCACTGGGTGACATCAATGTTGTAAGGTAACAAGATGCTGGTTTTCCTACCTGTCTAGCACCCCCTCTGTTAGAAGAATATGAAGTGGCCATTCTACATGGTACTTTAAACCCAAACTTCTCCAGCCTTGATCAATGATATCTTCATCATCTCCATACTCCACAGTTGTGGATTCTAAAGTAAACGTAAACTCTTTTATAGTTTCTTGGATACAGTTTGCTATTTTATAGTGTATGGGCATATTGATTTTTTTAATCAAATGCATGATTCGTTTGTCGGCGTCTTTGTCACTGACTTTGATAACCATGTAAAAACTATGTTGAAACCCAATAAAAATTTTCATCTGCAAGTAATTATTCACCTCCTCAATTGTACGTGTTCAACTTCTAAAAGCAGTTGAAAGATTTAATTTTGTTGTAGTTAGATACTATGTTATTCTTATACATGAGATACAAGAAGATGGTAGCCTGAACAATAGGTCTCTATGGTGCAACGGATCAAACAATAGCAGACAAAAAAAAATGGCCTGGGTCAATTTATTGACTAGAGAAGCGGGCATAGCCCCTCCCCCTACACACACACACCAACCCACTCTTGGTAAAAGGAATAAAAAATGAGGGCTAATATATATACAAAAGACTGGTGAGATTCTACTCACTTTTCTCCCTGCTGTCAGTTTTCTTGGGTACAGGTTGAACAGTGAGTCTGAATCTCTGTAGTAGAGCATCATCAGCTATAAGGACATTACGAGCAGCTTGGACATATGTTGTATTCACATCTACAATGACAAAACAAACCTTTAAATTCTAATGACAGAGTTAAGTTCTCATTGGATTCCAATAATGAACTGATGTACAAAAGTCGTTCTATATTTGGTTTGATGAATAGAAAATTTATTTCATTTTGTTTTTGGTCAAATACAAAGCAGTTTTCGAACCATTTTGTTTGAATGCTTTCTGGTATGTTTTACTTAGTTTTTGTGACAAGTTCTTATTGCTTTACCATGTTCTGTAGTATCAGTAGTTGGCCTCATCATCAAATCTTGAGCCTGGTCAATAAAGGCCAGATATAGCTCTCCTCTTCCCAGTAAATAAAAGTCCTTCAGTATCTTTAAATGACCAATCAGATCAGAGTCTTCCACAACCAATATCCATAACCGCTGTTAATGATTAAACATCAAATCAGAACATCAATTAAATGTATTCTTCAAACTTTTATTACTATCAATTTTATTTGCTTTTCGTTTTACTGTGCCAAATTCTAAAATGCCACTACAATAATATGACTTGCATAAATGAAGAGTCCACATGACTGGCCTGTTTTTGTGTTTCGAGCGACAACAATTTATTTGCAATTATAACGAGGTAGAGGAACCAGGCTTCATGCCAGTATGTTTGATTGATTGGTGTTTTACGCCGTACTCAAGATTATTTCACTTACATGTACATGGCGGCATTGCCAGGTTTAGTGGGGGAGGAAATCAAGCTCATTGTCCGGAGGAAACCCCCGACCTTCGGGGAGTACCTGGCAACTCTTCCACATACGACAACCGAGTGGAAAATCCACTCAGAAATTTTTCAATTTTTATTTGATCTGAGTGTGATTCGAACTTGCGGCGTATCGATGGAAGATCTGTGTGGAACTGAAGAACGATCACGCTAACCGACTAGACCAGCGAGTTCCCCATGTCAGTAGGCATAACCAGCTTTCTCATACCTTAAACATATGCAATGCCTCGTCTTAGCAAGACACACCATTTAGAAGTCCAGGTATAGAAATCCAGGCAGTTAAGGCACCATAATTACTAAACTGAAATTTACAGGTATATGAGCATATTGATACCTACGGTAATACCTGAGTTAATTAGAGGACTATGCATGTTGCTAAATCCTCAATAACAAAATGGTTCTGAATGAGATTTAAACTTTCAACACATCTCAGTCCAGGGAGATGATTGACCAGCAGTTAATCATTGAATGTTTTACAAGCTCTCTCTTGAATTAAGATGAGAATTTGCACTCTTCTACTTTTTTCCAGCACTTGAATTAACTCAGATATTACCGTACTTTCTGCTTTCAATAAAAGTGATAAGACACAAAGTAGGAAATACGAAGGTTTCCATTACCTCTGCAATACAAGCCCTAATCTCATCAATGGTGTCTTCAAACGTCATCAGGTTAAATTCTTCACATTCAGACAGCTCCAACAGTTTCCTTCCAAATTCGGCTTCAACTTCTTGAGGAACTGGGCCTATAAAAGATAAAAGATTGATGTTTTAAGCCGCACTCAAGACTATTCCACTGCCATAATCTTTGCCCAGAGGAGTACCCAGCCCCTCAACCAGTACCTGGCAAATCTTCCACTTCAAGTGAAATATTCACTCAAAATTTTTTAAATTTTATTTGATCTGAGTGACATTGGAACCCACACCAAATAGATGGAAGGCTTGTGTTGGACTGAGGGACTATCACTGCCTACTGAGCCACGGAGGCCCCTGAAAATGAAGATCACTGCTTAACAAATCTACATGCCTACCTCTGTGCTTCTGAAGGAATTCCTTGTTCTCTGTTTGAAACATCTGGACGGATTCTCCCACAAACAAGATTTTATTGGCCACTCGTGTTGGGATATAACTGGGTAATAAGTCAGAACGTAACACAAACTGACGTAACTTTGGTAAGGATGAGAGAGGATCTAGAACAAGTTGCTACAAAAACAAGAATAACAGTGATTTTTGAGAGATTATTCAAATTAGGCCTTATGAGGATAGGGAATAATGAAAGTAGATCACCCATGTTGATTTTGGCAGGCCGCCAATAAAAGTGTAAGTTTCAGACGCATGTCTCTCTTCAGCCCAAGCTGGCTTTGAATCCCCCACTGCACTGATTTCTTTTCTCCATTTGAAATCCATAAGCACTAAATCAAAACTGGTCATATTCCATCATTGAAGTGTTTTTAAAATATATGACCCATTTTACACTACTTTGTATATGAGTAGTGAAATACTGAATATTACTAGAATATAAAAATTCAAATATACAGATTGCCTTTGTAAAGGAAACGATTGTGAGCCCTTATATTTCAGGCATGCATTTTGTAGACGCTGATTCATATGATATGCCTTCAGATAATGTTAAACTGCCACTTTTTAACTGGTATGGAACTAAAGTGCTTCCCAAGATATTAATGATCTTAGCTCACTCTTTGGGTTTTCTTTCCTTTTAAAAATAGAATGAAGTTATGAAAAATAGAATGAGGTGATAAAAAAAATTCAGCCTTGCCAATTCACAAAAGAGTTTATTGCATTTGCCGTATTAAACAAATGTGTGAAGTTTTGAAGTTAGAAGCAAAATATTTTTTGAGACAATATAAGTTTGCTTGAAGGGTAAAAATGTTAAAATCCACTGTTTGAAAATATTATTTATTGGAAATGAAAACGTTTGACTAAAATCTCAAGTAAGAACATTCTAAACCAATTATTGATTAAACGATTGCTTGGCCTTTGCTGCTTTCAATATTATTTCACTGATATGGTGGCTTAGTGGGTGTGGAAACCAGGGTCTGTACCCAGAGGAAACAGTTAATGTCTGGTAGTTCCTGGCAACCATCCCATCTCATAGCTCTCTGTTATTGTTACTTACTGCACGATTCAAACCACCATAGATACTGGTTGGACAAAGAACAGCTGGCGAAAAAAATATTGTATGTTTTTTTTTAATCATTTTTAAAGCCTAAAAAAGAAAAATTAAAACTACCTGGATTTGCTCAGTTGTGAGGCCACCTACACCCAGGTCCCGTGGATGTAGTGATGTATCATGGGAAACCTGTGTGTCGGCGACCTGGATGAAGAATTCCTTATAATTGTCTGTAAGGAGTCCATGTAGTGTCCAGGCGTACAGTTGTTTGAACAAGAGACGATGACACCGATGAAGTATTCTATAGAAAAATAGTAAAAAAGTGGAATTAAACAGAGTTGAGAAAAAAACCATTTTGCTTAAATGTATTTTTGTGAAAAACTCCTGTAGCTCAAAGCCCAGTTTCTGTTTTTCAGACAATGAAAATTGATCTTGGTTAAGTGGCTCCCTTAGCAATAGTTTTGTATCTGGGTTATTTGAATACTGGAATGAAACTAATGCAGATCTACTGTGCATACTTGAAGCTTTCAATCAATGCCTTATTGGTTATCCCCCCCTACCTCTTCCATTCTGACAGTCTCTAAGCCGGCAAGAAGCTCACAGTAAACTACACACCACCAATCATTTCCCTCAAATTTGAAGGGTATTTGATGATTCACTTTTTTGTCCTTAAAAAAATATAAGCCTTGTAATATGAAGGGATGTGGGTGAATAAATGACTCTACGAATTCAAAACGACTGGTAGAAAAGCTTTGAGGTATTGAGATTCAATTTGAAATATGTAAATAATGGCAAATTCACTATTTCAAAAGAATGTTTCCCTTGTTATAGGTTAAAGGCAGTACCCTTTTTGTGTTTTTCAGCCAATGAAAATTCATCTCAGTTATGCTAGAGCTAGGAAGTGGCTAACTTAGCAACAGTTTTGTAACTGGGTAATCTGAATATTGGATTTTAAATAATGCAGATATACTGTAGATATCTTAAACTTTCAATCAATGCCTGATTGATGATTTCTGAGTGTTTTTTAATTTGGCTGAGAATGTGTTAGCTTCAAATTGACAAAATGGCGATATTCATGTTGAATCGCATGTAGCGAGAAACCGACATGTTCTATGTCAAGTTTGGTTCTCAATTTGGTTCTCAAGGATGTTTTATGTGTTAATCTATTTGAACATGGAAAAGCCTTGACGAGATTTAGGTAATTAGCCACAAATTAAAAAGTTAACATTATCGCAAATGGGAAATGAAACTACATGTATCCTGGAACGTGAACAATAAAATATCAAATTTCACTTAATATACAGTAACCTCATTCAACTACATATGCCAACTCACAGTATCAGGGCAATGGTATTGTTAATTGTTTTATCCACGTCAAAGGGATTTTCAGTTTTAAATTCATCTTCATTTGATTTTGTTTTATCTAAAAAAGAATCAACCAAAGATAATAAATTCATAAACCACTTTCTGACTTCCTATGCACGCATACATGTGGATTTACTTGGCTGGTCTCCCAAGAAATATAATTTTGTTTCTTTTTGTACTTATTTCAAGTGCCATAAAAAACCAAAGCAATGTCTTGACAATTTTACCAAGTTGAACAAATTTTGCTGACGTAACCAAAAGGTCGTTCACACTGGTTAATTTTCACAAGAAAGATGGATTGATCAAACAAACTTTTTCTAAAATAAAGCCTGTTAGAAAAATACCTTTTAAGAGCAGATTTTACAATGGGTAAGCCACTTGCAGAGTTCTTCTGTAGAATTTCTAGGATGTAACAGCCATGAGCCTAAATAAATAGAAAACAGAATATATATGATTTTTTATGATTAACACAGCTCAAACTGTTTCGTATTTCATACTAGTGTCTAAGTTTAATTTGCTCGATATCATTAGAAGGATATCATAGACATAATTTCAAAAACTAATGAAAATAATTTGACAAACCTTTTGAGTCTCTAGTTGCTCCAAAACAGAATTCAGGGCCGGGAACAGAAGATAATACTGACAAGAAAATAAAAAATTGAAATGAAAAAAAAAACCATTTCAAGAGCTCACCCGAAATTTGTAATCCTTTTGCTCCCCCCAGACACACAAACAAAAATACTTTGGATTGTGAAATGAGTGAGAAAATAATTTGGATAAATATTTTAAAAATGTGATCCTTTACTGTAAACCTTCCGCCTGAGATTGTTTTTGGCCTAGTGATATATGGGGAAATATCATTACTACAGGGCCACTATTACTATCATAGGGATAAAACACCCATTTAATAAGTTAGTTTGGATTAAGCAATATAATACATGTGTGCGGATAATTAGTTAGTGTCATTTAGAAAGTGAGTTTAACAGTTTTCTCCTGATTTTTTGGATTACACTGGCAGATATTCTTCTACCGATTTTGGGTGACGCCCGAAACGGGAATCGAACCCAGGTCCCAGAGTATGGCACCTATAGTCAGCACTAAATGCCAGCTGTCTAATTGATTCAGTCAAATACACATGTGGACTCCAACAAACCTCTTCCAGTTTACATTGAAAATGAGATGGACTAAGATGGGGATCAGCAAGTACATCTTTCTCCAAGGCCCGTAACTCTGATCTGTAGTCATCTAAAATTGAGTCTAAGCCATGACAAAAGGATTTCAGATAAAGGCCATGCAGCTCCCTGTTTTCTACAATTTTAGCTGAAAACATAACATGTAACATATCAATAGAAAGTATTAGAAACGGAGTAATTTTAAGGGCTATGGAATACCTGAGTAAACAAACTTAAGAGTGAAAATTCAAGTTAAATCGCTGAAGTAAAAAAACAACTCACTCAGCTTCATGCTAATCTTCACCAATAGCTGTGTTCTGAGTGGAGTCAGAATATATTTTAGTTGTGGCAATGTATTGAAGTGACATAGTTTGTGACATGGAATAAGTGTACTGTACTGTAGTTAACATGATTTTTGGTCACATATTCATGTGTTTAGGGGGGTTTCTCGGGACTCATATGCATTCCAGAGACCGAATGAATAAATTTGTCGTAAGCCAGGGGTGCATGATAGACACATTATCAACAAATACAACAAAGGGGGACAACCATTCTATAAATGTAATAAGTGTGGAATGGTTGCCTGATGTAACATGTACCTGTGGAAGGGTGGGGATTTTACGTGGCATAGAGCCCATATAATTAGCCCCCAACTAACCTGGCTAACTAATCTTGCATCATATAAGAAAAATAATCCAGAGTGTAGCATAAAACATCAAATGTGATACATGTTGATTTCATAATAACAGCGTCCCCTGACCTTGATCATAGTGTGAGGCTAATGTTAGACCATGCCTCTTGATAAAGTCTGTAAACCTCTTGTAGAAAGTACCAAGCTGACAAAGTCGATTGAGGAGAACGGTCTCTGAAGGACTAATAAATGGTACATCTTTAACAACCTAAAACATAGAGCAGATCATACAGTTGGGAATAGTTCTCTCACCAGAAAACCTAAACTTATTACAGGTATGTTTTATATGGTGTCTTTGCCAGTTTTATTCTGGGAGGAAACTGGGCTATATGCCCGGAGGAAACCCTCAACCTTCGGTGGTAACTGAGGGCGTAGGGAGAGAAAGCAAATTATACCAGCTGAGGGCCACCAGCATTCTAGAAATGTTGAATGATGTTATAACTTCAGCATGGCATAAAGAGCAAGTTGGGTACTCTGTACATCTCTTTTAATTCAATTCAATAATGTTATATGTCTGCATCTATATGCTTAATTGGTCTGAGGCTTAGTTAGAACTTTATAAAGCCCTATTAGTATTACTATTAGCGCCATGGGTGGAATTTTTACATTTCCAGTGTTTTTCATCTTTAACAGCGTTTTGCATGAGTGGAAAATCAAGCGTGTATCATAGGAATCCTACCTTAAACTAAAGTTAAAGTAAAACGATTTGCAGAGAAAGTCGAAAAACGCATGTAATCTGTCAAATTACATGGGAAACATTTCCAACGCGGTGAAAAGGTTTCCACCACAGAGAAAAGGTTCTCATCATGGAGAAAAAGGTTCTCATCATGGAGAAAAATGTTCTCACAGGTGTGAACATTTCCACTGCAATTAAAACGTGTAGACCATAGAAATGTTTCCACCGCGATGAAACGGTTCTCACTGAGGTGGAAATGTTCCCACTGCGGTGGAAAGGTTCTCACAGTCACAGTGCCAGTGGTGGAAATATTTACACCGTGGAGAGAAGTCTCTTTTTTTTTCGCGGTGACTTCTCCGTTTTGAGATTTGACAGTTTACATGCGTTTTTCGACTTTCTCTGCAAGTCGCATTCTTTTAACTTGTTAAAGATATAAATCTTATCGATTTCCTTACATACAGAATCTCTCGTCACAAAACCAAGTTTGTAAAATGCAAATATGTAAAATTTCTAAATTATAGTCGAAAAATCTTTCAATTAATGACCTCAATTCCATTCCCAGAGTCTTTGAACAATCCCCCGTAGCTTCCGGAAAGAGCAAATAAAAGTTCGTGCAACATGATAACGAGCGAACCCCCAGTGAGAACAAAAATTGTACCCACTGTAAGTTCAATAATTTCGGAAAAAGCGGGCAAAGTGGAAGAAGTGAAGTTTGAGTTATCCCCCCTCAATGCATAACCAAATCACACTTTCTGCTTCCGCAGCAATCCGTTTAATTTCTTCCTTTTTTTGTCACAAAATAATCAAAACTCTTTTAAACAATTGTTTTGTGCCGAGAAACCTATTATAACGTGTATGGTTGTGAGCCCGTAAAGTTTGTCTATAAATATATTTGCTCATATTGCGGAAGGATTGGGAACTTCCTTTTCCGGCAGCAGTCATTTCCACATAACACGTGTGCTGTGTAGTCTGGTCTAAAAATGGTATAGAAATGACAACCTTTCGCATTCTACATCCTAAATAATCATTCTCTTTTACTAAATGTCAGCTTCAAGTTTTATATGAATAGACTTTTCTTGATTGGACCGTTTCTCACTCCTGCAAAGAGGAAATATGATGTCAAAATCCATGTTTCATCGACATCACTCAGTGTCCAAAAAGAACGAAATTCTGTACTTCAGGGGCCGTTGTGCATAAAGGCTTAATACTGGTTTAACTTTGTACCGTCAGAATTGAATTTATATTTTAGGGAAGTCATTTAGACCTGGCTCAAGCCGAATAATACAGGGGAATGGTAAAGAATACATGGTGAGCCAATGTGGGCGGAGCAACCGTGGGAAAGTTTTTAATTGGCTTGCATTCATTGGTTCTTGACTAAACGTAATTCAATAACATTAAATGTCTACAGGTACCTCGTTATTTATGTTTGGATATTTATTGGTCGGTACCAGGTCGACATTTAATCGGCATTACCCACGTCGATGAACGCAGAGCAAAATCTCAATCTACACAGACTTTTCAGTCATAAACGATGTTTTTCCAGCTTCCTAGTTGCTCCAAAAACGGTTTTGTCAAAGTAAAAGTTATAAATTGATCATCTACAAGAAAATACGTGCCTTTTTTAACGGATTCTGTTTGACGTTGCGGTTTTTTGATAAAGATAACTGCCTCCAGCTTGACGAAACAGACGTCATGCGCAGAAGAGTGCTCAAGGGGAGATAATTTCAACTTTATATACGTAGACTGTTCCCTGGCACTGATCCCCAGGAAACATTTTAACTTTATGAAGAATTCTCTGGTTTAGTTGATGAACTACAAATCTGTCTTACGCATTTTTCATTTGATGTCTTTTATTAGTAGTTTAACACCCACCCCTGGTACCTGTATGGGTGAAATAATCTTCAGTGTGGCGTGAAACACCATGTAATCATTCCCCGTGTTTTTATATCATACAGAAAAAGAATATAAAAATGCATGTAGAGTTTGGTTTATTTTGCGTACTAAACTGTGTAATCATGTCCACAGGCTGCACGTGAGCGTCCCTAAAAGTAAAAGTGTCACAAAATGACCGCAATTTTCAATTGCTTTTCATTTTCCTATCTTTCACTGTTTTTTTCACAGCTGCAGGTTGATAAATTATTCTTGGGAAATAACAAAACAATAACAACAGCTGTTTGTCACTAATTCAAAACTGTTGACAATTTCTGCCTACATGCCCTCAGTTCGGCAGAAAACGAAAGTTTGGTGACGTTTGAAAAACATTTCTAGCTCGAGGGAGCAATCATTGTTGCTTTTCATTGGAAAAGTACCGGTATGGCCGATACTCACATAGAGTTGTATACAATAATGACTGATCCCTTTCGCGGAGAAAAATTTATTTGGTTTGTGATCACATCCTTGTATGGCGTGTTTTGAATTATTTTGACAGAAATTTGAAAACCGTTTGGATAATTTTAAAACTTTAGTACTTTTCTAAATCTTTTGTCATTTAATGCCATCATAATTTCAAAAAATTTTACTAAAAATTCTTAGATCAAAAAAGTGGCTCACGACTGTCCGACGAAGTCTTGTCAATACTGTGCCAACACACGGTTACTGTCACTAGTCCGTGGTTTAATCAATCAAGTTTTTAACATTTTCAATTGTATATTTTTAAGACTAAAGGCCTAGTCAATATTGTGCACGGTTTTGAATAACAATTACCAGCTGACCACACCAAATGAAAGCATTTTTGGTTTAAAAGTTGCTCACGACTGTCCGGCGATGCTACAAAAAAAAAGACAACAGTAAAATTAAAAATAAGTGCTTGTAAAAAACAAAATAAGTGTTAAAATGACGATTGGATATCAAGACAAACGGTTATTTATTAATTATCGATTGTCGTTTTAATTTGGAAGAACGGGAATAATTTATCTTGCAACATGCAGTCACTCTGTCGCTGTCAGTTGGCGCCGTTGCGGTTTAACAGGCAGTCCTCTTTTTACACGATACTTTCTTAAACGATCTTCTACGCAAGTATGCGCACAGGATGTAACATGGCGACGAGTAAAGGTCGACGACCAATAAATGTCAGAAATTATAAATAACGGAGTAAGACCTTTACTAAAGTGAAGTAGACTAAACGGTCTATAATGACAGTAACAAAAGTAGTATACGGGGACGTTTGGAAGCTGAACTGTTTCTTTCATCCTATCTTCTAGCTGTATACAACAGCGCCACCTAACGTCTTACGGTAGTAAACTCCCTTCACTGCAACACACCCAAGTTAATAGATTATTTTTTTTTCTATTTAATTCCGCACTCAACGGGTCTCGAACCCCTACCTTTCCAATCTGAAGCTGCGCAGAACTACATGCGCACTCAATTAGACCGTAGCATCTTTCCACTAGACTAACTTCCAACACAGCGTTAGAGGTATTAAATTTCTATGTGTTACCTGAACTGTGATGAACGCATGCGCACTTCATATTTATATACCCTTTGACCTGCGATGACGTATTTGGACGAATCCAAGAGGATCCTTCGGTTTTGTAAATAAACATGGCTAAACCTAACCCTTTTCTGTCAATAAACCCCGTCCCTAACCCTAAGTCCGTCTTTAGCGTTGTCAATAAAAGGTTCCAAAACCTAACCTTATTCTGTCAATAAACCCCGTCCCTAATCCTAGGTTTGTCTTTGACGTTTTGTCAATAAAAAAACCTGACAATTGGGGCACACCGTAGTGACCCTCCGTCTCTGAAGAGCTGGCATAGTGCCAAAGGCCAACAGTCATCGACCACAGCCACGCCTTACGCACAGTGGGGCCACTTTATCAATGAGTTGACTGACCGCAACTTTTACGTTACCTAAGCCTAATACAGTTTTGAATCAATCGGCTCAGCTTTACGTCACAGAAGCTGTTGTCCTTTAAATCAATCAACCCAATTCGAAAATTCAACTAGTAAAACATGATACTGATATAGGCCGCCCATGTAAGTGAAATAATCTTGAGCGCGGCGTAAAACATTTATCAATCCTGAAGTCCATAGGAAAATGCACAACTGGGATAGCACCGTTAGGGCTTTACATTATGGTAGATTCACACGGTTGGTGTGTCTACCTTTTTACCGGGATGTACCCATGCTCAATCGTAAATCCGAACTAGCCTCTTTCAGGGGTGTGAGACCTCTGCGGAAACACGGAAAAACATGTTTTTGTGAATGTTTGTCCGCGTCGTTTTTCATAAATCCGCGTTTTTCATCCGTGAATAGGAGGTTTAATACTTTAAAAATCTCCCGTACGGCCGTAGCTAGAGACTAGAGTGCGCGCCTTGATGACTGGCGAATGTTTGTTCGAAGGCTTTGGCGTAACGACTTACTCACTAGATGTTAGCTTATTGGACTATATAGGCCCAAGTAATATAATACTGCCCGATTTTGACATGACGAAGATGGCCCATCGAAATGACAGATTAAAAAGCAAGATTCTCTTGCTCTGAAAACGGACATAGGCCTATAATATAATATTTAACGCTTGTGGTCAAAAATGTTGGGCTTTGGTCTTGATAGGATAAACTTTTAATTCTTCAATTAGGATTTCTTGTTTTAATCAAGAAGCTTAGGTTCTCATTTTGAAAAGTTAGTTTAGCGTTGAATATTGAATTTAGCCTAGAAAAAGCGGTCTTTGCTGCTTTTCGGCAGTGATGACACATGATGATAATTGGACAAATTCCAATAGAACTTGGGGCTAGCACCTCGAACGAAAACATTTCTTACATAAAATAGGCGTCTATTAAATCACTGTTTCATAATCTAGTTATTATCCTCTGCCTGATTGGAAGTAGGTGTTTAACTTTGACAAAGCTGTTTTTAAATATGGAAATGATGAAATGCTTCTTTGGTCCGTGTTTCTGACATGATGGGTGAATTTTAGAAGCTTCTGATTCTTCTGTGACTTGTATACAAGAAAGCATTTTTATTTTGTTTGTTCTTTTAGCTGGGTCTTTTCTAATGTAAATTGATAATGCAGAGTTTTTTGATTGGGTGCCGAAAACGTTTCCTGGCAATTACACCTTTCACAATGATATCCAATGGAATGTGAAATTTGTCATTCAGAGAATCAATTTATTTTCTCCTTATTGAAGCAAAGCAGAAATTCTTATTTTAGACTTCGCAATCCATCCTTCAATTTGGGCCTCAACCCAAATGATATCACTCAAAAGCTCTGGGAAATCATTAATACAAATTTTGAAAGTTTGTTCTGTTTTTTTCCTCTAGGCTGCTCGACCATTAATAAGTGTTTTTACTGAGAAAGGAGAGAGCTCCGGAACTAATGTTACTTTGCCAGCCGTGTTCCGGGCTCCAATCAGACCAGACATTGTCAACTTTGTCCACTTCCAGATGAAGATGAACGGCCGTCAACCTTATGCCGTTTCTGAGAAAGCCGGTAAGCTCAGCTGACAGCAAATCTAATTTGCCTCAATGCCAGGGCAACATGTTTTTCCCATACTTTGCAAAAGTTTAGACAAAAACAAGTGTAGCTTTGTGACAAAAAGGAAATCATCACAGAGCTCTTTTGCTGATCTTGTTTATAGTTTTTTTAAACTTTGGACACCTGGTGCTGAAGTAGAGGTCAATTCTCCATAAACTTAAAGAAAATCTTTTCTGCGAACCTTAGAGCTATTATTTTTGTTCAGTTGAATGTTTGTAATCCACACAATCCTCAAATGATGAAATGCTTCTTTGGTCCGTGTTTCTGACATAACGGGTGAATTTCAGAAGCTTCTGATAGACATAAATGAAACCAGTTACTTAGCTAGGACTTGAATTCTTGTATATTCCTGCAATTAAATGAAATTCCATCAAAAAAAATCTCAAACTGGCCTGGGAGGGTCTGATTATTGAATTCCTTTCCCAAAATCAAGCTCTGAATTTGGTATTGTTCATCTACTATGTTTGAATTCAGAGTATGGATTTCTAGTTGAACTTCTCTGATCACTGAACTTTTTTTCTCAATAGGTCACCAGACATCTGCTGAATCCTGGGGTACGGGACGTGCTGTTGCCCGTATTCCACGTGTACGTGGAGGTGGTACCCATCGCTCTGGTCAGGGTGCCTTTGGTAACATGTGTCGCGGTGGACGTATGTTTGCACCAACCAAAACCTGGCGCCGCTGGCACAGACGTATCAATATTAACCAAAGGAGATATGCCATGTGCTCTGCTATTGCTGCAACAGGAATCCCAGCTCTTATCATGTCAAAAGGTACTTTCTCTCAAAACTTGGGACAAGATAAAGAATCAAACCAAGACATAAATATTTTAGCCGAATAAAAAATAATCATCATCGGTCTTTTAAAGGGAGCGTAAGAAATTAAAAGTACTCCCAATAACAGATATTAATTTTTTTCTTTACTGTAAAAACCTCTTGCACAGTCAGTTTATAGCTTCTATCTGTTCTGAAAGTAGGTGCTTTAGTTGTTTTTAATGTGGAAATGATGAATTGCTTCTTTGGTCCGTGTTTCTGACATGATGGGTGAATTTTAGAAGCTTCTGATTATTATGCAACATAAATAGACGAAAGCAATTTCTTTAGTTTTAAATTTCATACTTGTCAGAGTTAATCTTAACAGTTAACCTCCCCACTTGTGCCTAAAAATGTTATTAATTTCTTGATATGTGTTATTAAAAACAGGTCATCGTATTGAGGAAACTCCAGAAATCCCACTTGTTGTTGGAGACAAAATTGAAGAATTAAAAAAGACAAAAGAAGCTGTAACTTTACTGAAAAAGTTTAAGGCCTGGGCAGACATACAAAAAGTAAGTCACAGTTTCACCATGGATTGTCCATTTTAATAAAGACATAGCTCAACAGTATGATGAAATGCTTCTTTGGTCCGTGTTTATGACATTTTGGATGAATTTAAGAAGCTTCTGACGAAACCATGTTACTTGAAGGCTGCTTGGTTGGAGACTTGTCTCTTATTACTTGGGGTGCGGGTTTGAATCCCACTCAGACCTAACAGAAATTGATAAATTTCTGACAGGAGTTTTCACGCTAGTGGCATATGTGGCAGAGTTGCACGGTACTGACCGAAGGCCAGGAATTTCCTCCCCAGCTAAAGCTGGCAACGCCACCAGATAAGAGAACTATTCTTAGAGTGCAGCGTAAAACAATCGATCATTACTTTCTGCTGTTCACTTTCCTGTCAAGGTTTTGCTTCTTAGATGTTCTTCATTGCAGATTCATTTGTCCCAATTTTATTTATTTTCTGTCTAGGTTTATAAATCTAAAAGGTTCCGTGCAGGTAAAGGTAAAATGAGGTCTCGACGTCGAATTCAAAGAAGAGGGCCACTGATCATTTATAACCAAGACAATGGAATCACCAGAGCCTTCAGAAATATACCAGGTGAGAAAGAACATTTAACAATTAACAACAATTAAATCCGAGCGGTTTTTTTATGGCTGGTTGGTACTGTTGTGGTCGTATAACGTTAGCTGCTGGTTGCGACGTTAAGCCCTAATCAATCGGTACATACAAATTCAACATGCTTCTTTGGTCCGTGTTTATGACAATGTGGATGAATTTTAGAAGCTTCTGATCTTGTGAGTTTTTTTTTTTAATTACTCACTTTGAAAGTGTGGAGGAGTTGCCAGGTACTTGCCGTAGGTCGAGGGTTTCCTCATGGCAATAAGCCCGGTTTCCTCCCCCATTAAACCTAGCAATGCCGCCATATAAGTGAAATAATCTTGAGTGTGGCGTAAAACATAGATTAATTATTTAGTCTTAAATTTATAAGCCGAAAAAAAATGTATTTCAATCTGAGAGGCCCAATGTCATTGGGAGGAACATCGCTTTGCACGAGTCCTTGTCGCCACAATCAAATCCTACAATCGTAGCACAAAGCCTCTCTTTGCCGATTATTAATTTTCTTAGCCTAAAGACTAAACAGGGTTTGAATTTGTTACACTAAATGAATTGATGAAAAGTAATTTCTAATCAGTCTGCTTTTGGTAACTTGTGTCACTTTAATTATTCTAGAATCCAATATATTTCGCAAAAAAATTAAATTCAGTCTGTTGCTCATTATTTACTGTCAAAATGTGACGAGGTAACTGCTGTAAGATTCTTATTTCCCAAATGTGTGTTAAACTATAGACATACGTTGTAAGCAAATATAACCATGATCGATTGTTTTGCGCTGCACTCAAGCTAATTTCACTTACATGGCGGTGTTGCCAGGTTTAGTATAGGAGGAAACCGGGCTCATCATTCAATTTTTCTTTGGTCTGAGTAAAATTTGAGCCTTCGCCGCATCGATGGAAGGCCCGTGTCGGATTGAGGGGCTATCACTCTAACCCAGTGGACCACCAAGGCCCCGGAAATATAATCAGCTGTATAATCCAGGACTAATACTTACGGTTTAACACTTATTCTTTCTATAGGCATAACCCTGATAAAAGTGGATAGACTGAACCTGTTACGTATTGCCCCTGGTGGTCATGTGGGTCGTTTCTGTATCTGGACAGAAAGCGCTTTCAGGAAACTTGATCAGCTTTATGGTACATGGAGAAAGCCTTCACAGACAAAGAATGGTTACAAGTAAGGGTTTTGTGTCAGGGACTGATCCAGGGAAAATTTGGGCATACCATTTCGGTTCAAAATGTTCCAACAATAAGACAAAAACAACATCTCTTGCCCAAAATTCAACATTGAATGCTATTTTGACATTAAAATCTATTGGTTTTAAGAATTTGGGCGGATTTTTTGCTTGTGAGTTTGGGCGCCCATACCTGTATACAGGTATCAAAATGTCTCTGGATCAGTCTGTGTGTTTTCAAAGAATTGTTACAAGGGATTTGTGTTTTCAAAGAATGGTTACAAGGGTTTTGTGTTTTCAAAGAATTGTTACAAGGGATTTGTGTTTTATAAAGAATGGCTACAAGTAAAGGTTTTGTGCTTTCAAATAATGGTTACAAGGGTTTGTTTTCAAAGAATGGTTACAAGTAAGGGTTTTGTGCTTTCAAAGAATGGTTACAAGTAAGGGTTTTGTGCATTCCAAGAATGGTTACAAGTAAGGGTTATGTGCTTTCAAAGAATGGTTACAAGTAAGGGTTTTGTGCATTCAAAGAATGGTTACAAGTAAGGGTTTTGTGCATTCAAAGAATGGTTACAAGTAAGGGTTTTGTGTTTTCAAAGAATTGTTACAAGGGATTTTTTTCAATCAAAGAATGGTTACAAGCAAGGGTTTTGTGCATTTAAAGAATGGTTACAAGTAAGGGTTTTGTGTTTTCAAAGAATTGTTACAAGGGATTTTTTTCAATCAAAGAATGGTTACAAGCAAGGGTTTTGTGCATTTAAAGAATGGTTACAAGTAAGGGTTTTTCAAAGAATAATAAATCCCAAAGCAGATTTCTTTTTGTTAGGATTTTACTTGATCGCCGTATGTAGAAGAGTTGTCAGGTACTCACCGAAGACTTCCTCCGGGCAAAGAACCCTGTTTTCTCCCTCACTTAACCTGGCAATCCTGCCATATAAGTGAAATAATCTTGAGTGCGGCCTAAAACATTAATCAATCCAGTTAGAAATCTACACTAGAAGTATATAATTAATGTTTACCTCTTAAAATAATGACAATGAATGTATAGTGAATATTGTAATTAAACAGTTACTTAGTAATTTACTAGAAATTTCCTATTGGACATGATGAAATGCTTCTTTGGTCCGTGTTTCTGACATGATGGGTGAATTTTAGAAGCTTCTGATCCAGACAGTCTTGACCACTTCCTAGTACTCAGATACAGTAACCGTTACCAACCAACAAGATATGAAGCCACCAGCTACTTTTACAACTAGAATGACTTCAATAAAGTTTCGTTTTATCTTTTGATGAATCTACTTAACACTAACTCTAATGTCCTGCTTTTAAAGACAAATCTTGCTTGATCCAAAGAGAGAAGGGACTATGGTTTTTACGCTGGTTTTCAAAGAATGGTTACAAGTAAGGGTTTTTGTGCTTTGGTTACAAGTAAGGTTTTTATGCTTTCAAAGAATGGTTACAAGTAAAGGTTTTTGTGCTTTCAAAGAATGGTTACAAGTAAAGGGATTTGTGTTTTCAATGAATTGTTACAAGGGATTGTTTTCAAAGAATTGAATGAAACTAGAATGACTTCAATAAAGTTTCTTTTTATCTTTTGATGAATCTACTTAATTTGACACCAACTCTAATGTCCTGCTTTTAAAGAAAAATCTTGCTTGATATAAAGAGAAAAGGGACTATTGTTGTTTGTTCTTTCAATTGACTTGTGTTTGTTTGTCTGGTTCCAACTGGAGATGAGACATTTTTTTAGAGTGGCACAGCATCCTAAACGTACTTTGTCTCGTCCCTGAGCCCCTTCACTGCACCCCATGCCCAATGACCAAGTTTGTCTCCACACCAGTCCATTGTCCAAATTTATTTAACTGCCGTCAGAAAATTGTGAGCTCTTTCAACGCAATAATTTACCAAGGAAACCTCTAACACTACACAGCCTTCAAATGGTAAATTAAATTCACTCAAAAGAAGTTATTCCTGGAATTTAGTCCCCTGCCTTGGCACACAAGGCTGCTATTGTCAAAGGTATTCAGTTGAACTTGGAATATTTCTGATGGCTGCGTAGATCTGCCGAAATATAGAGTATCGTTCAACTATGGCATCAGTTTTGGGAGTTGCATTTCTTTTGTTTTTAACTGTGCAAATAGAGGATAATTTGAGGAAATTTTAGAAGAAGTGTGACAGTTTCGTAGCAATTACTTTTGGATTTATGTTTATGGGATTCAATGTTAGAAAGCCAAGTTCAGCAAATACTGTTTGTCCGTCAATGTGACACTTGCAGTGTCAGATGTACGATATTTAGTTATTAACCTTCACCTTGTGCTTCGTTATAAAACTTGAATTTGTTCTGATGATTTATTAGAATGTTTTCTGATTAAAATGTTTGCATCCCCCACCCTCCTTCCATGTTTAATTCGGGGATTTGTAAAAATTGGATATGATGAAATGCTTCTTTGGTCCGTGTTTCTGACATGATGGGTGAATTTTAGAAGCTTCTGACCAAAATCAGTTTTCTTTTTACGCTTTAAATTTTCAATTCTCTACAATAATGTGATGTCTCCAGTCATTGTTTTGCAAACCTGACAAATTTTATAGACCTTGGATGTAGACCTAGTTGGAAGTTGTGCCCAGGGCCAAGAAGCCTTCAGACACCATTCAAAAGGGGGTCTTTCTTAGGATTGATTCCACCAATGGGTCGAGGGTTCGAATCCCACCCAGTCTTAAAAAAAAAATTGAAAATTTTCTGGGTTTTCACTCGAACGACTTTCGTGGGATGGTTGTCAGTTACCAAAGGAAGGTCGTGGGTTTCCTCCGGATATAGAGCCCGGTTTCCTCCCACAATAAAACTGGCAACGCCGCCATATAAGTGAAATAATCTTGAGCGCGGCGTAAAACACCAATTAATCAAAAGGGGGTCTTTCTTAGGATTGACAACCTTGTTTTCCAGCGATTGTAACAAAATGCAGGACTACACACGCGCATGTTTTTTTGGGCAAAAAATTGCGTCGTTCATATATCTTGAGTAAAATATACCTTACACATTTCAACTTGTTTTCCAGCCTGCCCATGCCTAAGATGACCAACACTGACTTGAGTCGTCTCCTGAAGAGTGAGGAGATACAGAACGTTCTCAGAGCTCCCAAGTAAGTTGGTTATTTCAATAGTCTGAAAATCAATGTGCTTGGATGTTTTTTTCAAGAGTTATGCCCCTTACATTACATTATTTTAATGGAGTCTCCATGAATGCTTTGATTTGAACAGTGGGTTGCAGCTTCAAATCCAACGCCTTTGTGAAAATACTTAAGTTGTAGGCAACTTTCCTGGTGCTAATGGACTGTGACCATACAAGTAAAATAATCTGGATTGTTGAAATACAACAAGTGGATATATCCAATCAATCGAGGCGTTAACAGTTTTAGGTTATTCTTATTAGCGAGCTTTGGTGACTGCTGAAGGTTTTATGTTAGATCAAATTATGTGATTGGTGAAGACTTTACTCGTCTCCATTTGTTCCCCCCTAATATTTATTTATTTGAATTTTAATATGTAATGGGACGTGTTAGTTATATGCTACATTATACCTTGTATACAATAGAAGTTAAAACGGTAACTTTGGTTGTACTTGTGTGTTACAGGCGTGTTGTGAAGAGACGTATTATAAAGAAGAACCCTCTGAAGAATGTGCGTGTGATGTTGAGACTTAACCCGTACGCTGAAGTCCAGAAGAGAAACGCCCTATTGGCAGAGGAGAAAGGTCGACTGGCGCGTCAGGCCATTATCAACAAGAGACGAGGGGTAAGGACTTTTCTCGAGGGATAATGCTACTTAGAATCACATGACACCGGAATTGTCTCCAGGAACATTGCAGTTCAGTTGTGTAACCTTTACATAATGTCTAAGAATTCAATCCCTGTCAAGCACCCGTTTTAAGATGTATGTCAGGATTTCAACCTAAGTTTTTTTTTGTTTTTTTTTTTTTTACGTAGTTAGACCCTTGTTTTCTTCTATAATAGGGTGTCAATTCACCTTGGTATTAGAATCCCCATCCCCCATCTGTAATGTTATGTAAACTGCCTTTTAAACCCTTACTTATGCCATCTAGTTTGTGAATTGGACATGATGAAATGCTTCTTTGGTCCGTGTTTACGACATGATGGGTGAATTTTAGAAGCGTCTGATCCAAATAAGGTCTCTTGAGCTCCGTTTAATTTTAGATGCAACCGTCCTGATAAGCCTCTATTGCTACTTGTACAAACAGAATGGCATCAACGTTTCTTTTTATCCGTTTCTGAATCAACTTAAATTTACACATACTGGAAGATAATTTGTTGTATGTAACATCAGATGACCTGACTAGACATCTCTGGGGGCCTCGTCCAGTGGGTTAAAGTGACCGTTTCTCACTCCTACACAGACCTTCCATCGATGCAGCGCAGATTTGAATCACACGCAGACCAAAAAAAAATTTCTGAGTGGATTTTTCACTTGGTCGCAGTATGTAGATAAGTTGCCAGATACTCGCCGATGGTCCGGTGTTTTATCCAAGCAAGGAGTACGGTTTCCCCTCCCTCTAAACCTGGCAACTCCGCCATATGAGTGAAATAATCTTGAGTGCGGCGTAAAACATGAATCAATTGACATGTTAGAGTGAAACCACCTTCCACGGTCCACCCATTGTCCTAGGTTCAAAAGACAAAATCTCCCTGTATCCATGGAGAAAATATCTTATCTGGGTTTTCATTTATTATGTGGATGGTTGCCAGGTACCACATGAAGGGTAGTGCTTTCTTGGCCTCTAAACAATAAAAAACTGGCTAATAAATAAATAAAATACGATGTTGACTGCAGCTTGCAACACAAACCAATCAATCAAGCTTCAAACGCTGATATATAATTGACATAATCTTGAGAGCTGCATAGAACATCAATCAAAGCTCATTTAACTCGCTTCTGTTGGGTTACGGTAAATGACATCCGAATCAGCCCGATCCGACCGGCGGCGGAGATCACAGACCATGGTGATTAACCACCCAATGTACTGCCAACGGCTGAGCTGTTGGATTCGGACGTCATTTTACCGTTTTACTTAACCCAACAGTTAATATAGAATGAAGGAAAACATTGGTTTTCTGTACACCCTGCACTCTCTCAAGCCTTCCGACCAGCCCCGATAGCTCAGTCGGTAGAACGTCCGCTTCAGGCCTGGGAGATCCGGGTTCAAGCCCGGGTCGAGTCAGACCAAAGACTTTAACAGTGGTAGCTGTTACTGCTTCGCTTGGCGCTCAGCAATAGGAGTTAGAGCAGCGACTGGTTGGCCCGGTGTCAGTATACTGTGACTGGGTGAGGGGGCTTGCTGGTTGTCTTCGGCAATTCGTCTCGGTGAGACAGCACCTAAAAGAGCGGTGGAAATCCGCCCTGTCACAAGGAGACAATGTCTTCATATAACCGAAATACTGTTGAGCAGGACGTAAAACCCCAATCACTCACTCACTCACTCTCAAGCCTTCCTTTACCTGATTGATTCAGAGATTAGATGTATTATCTTGTGTGTGGAAATAAATCCCGTCATATTTGTGAATATTGGACATGATGAAATGCTTCTTTGGTCCGTGTTTCTGACATGATGGGTGATTTTTAGAAGCTTCTGATCAAAACAGGATATCCTTACTTAGATTAAATTCTATGACCACTTGTTATTAAAATATTATGGGTTTGTTCTTTGTTAGTTCTTGGCTACTTGCAAAATCTTCAAATGTAATAGCTCAGTCGGTAGAACGTCCGCTTCAGGCCTGGGAGATCCAGGTTCAAGCCCGGGTCGAGTCAGACCAAAGACTTTAACAGTGGTAGCTGTTACTGCTTCGCTTGGCGCTCAGCAATAGGAGTTAGAGCAGCGACTGGTTGGCCCGGTGTCAGTATACTGTGACTGGGTGAGGGGGCTTGCTGGTTGTCTTCGGCAATTCGTCTCGGTGAGACAGCACCTAAAAGAGCGGTGGAAATCCGCCCTGTCACAAGCAGACAACGTCTTCATATAACCGAAATACTGTTGAGCAGGACGTAAAACCCCAATCACTCACTCACTCACTCTCAAGCCTTCCTTTACCTGATTGATTCAGAGATTAGATGTATTATCTTATGTGTGGAAATAAATCCCGTCATATTTGTGAATATTGGACATGATGAAATGCTTCTTTGGTCCGTGTTTCTGACATGATGGGTGATTTTTAGAAGCTTCTGATCAAAACAGGATATCCTTACTTAGATTAAATTCTATGACCACTTGTTATTAAAATATTATGGGTTTGTTCTTTGTTAGTTCTTGGCTACCTGCAAAATCTTCAAATGTATTCAACTTTCTATGTATATAATATTTTTCAGTTACCTGTAGAGAAACCCAGGGCCATGCGTCGTAAGGTTGCAGCCAAGCCGAAGAAAGCTGGTGGCAAGAAACCAGCCAAGAAATAAGCATGTTGATCTGTCCAGCAGTTGACCCAATGGACATCAATACAGTCTCTATACGATCTTAGTGCTTTATTTTCATGTTCATTGTTGAACGTTTCCAGTTGAAATAAATATTCCTGGATTTGGACAAGATTTGTTATTGTCGACCTTTTTCATATTCTTTATACCCTGAAAAACCAGGAATGATGTATGTTGGCAGTGTGTGACATTAGCAATGGACCCATAGCCAAATCTATTGTAAATCCATTTGGTCTATGATAAAGTTAGAAGTAATAACCTGTAGGTATATGGGGAGATTTAAAATATTGTCAAGATGTCTATGGTGAATATTATGCCAATGTCAAACACTGTGTTGGTATTAGTTTAAACTGAAAGTGTTCATATTTTGGATATCAGCATATATATAAAAAATCATCCCGATATGCGCATTTTCAGCGGGTGGATTTTGTGTCTCGGCCTATTAAACACAGGCCTTCCATTGATGGGTCGTGGGTTCAAATCTCTCAGCCCAAATACAATTAACAAATTTTTTAGTGTTTTTCATTAGTTGTCCTATGGGGAAGAGACTGAAAGGTACTCGTGAAACTCTGGGCCAAGAGCCCAGTTTCCTCCTCCAGCTGCCATACAATGGAAATAATCTTTAGTGCAACCTCAGACTACAATCAACCTTTTGCAATGCCGTTTCCCTTCATATCACTCTAGATATCCAAGATGATTTGAACCCCCACTTCCCGCTACTCCCCTCAAACTATACACCAGGTATGGGGTACAAAGAATACCTTATGGCCCTAGAGAAGCTCTCTGGTTTCAAAGCATTGAAATGGTCAATTTTCGAAACAAGTTAGCCGTACCTTGTTTATTGTAAAGTAGAAAACTCGAAAAACTGTTACCCTGCCGTAAAATCTATTTATTTAAAAAACAAAGTGAAAAGTTATCAAAACGTGTTTATAAAAAAAACTGCATGTAAGTTTTGTCCTGGCTTTAATAACCACGAGTTCGTTACCGCCAAATGAGAATCTTTTTTTCACAGGTGAAACCTTTACAAAGTGTCTACACGAGTCCCAATTCCGAACAAATCACTTAAGCAAAGAATCCCCATAGAAACATGCCAATAGTCATCAGAATAACTGCGTTCACATTGACAAACATGCTCCATTTCGGGGACTCCTCGATGGAGGTCATGCTTTTGGTGTATGCAGCTTTCTCCTCTTCTGAAAGTTCCGGTCGTGAATGCTCGTAACCACAAACGACGTAGATAGTTCGTCTCCAACGGGGTAAATTAGCTTTAAAGAAAGAAATTAAAATATCAAAAATCGATTTAAAATTGTCATGATAAACCTTAACTAGTACGTTAAGTTCTGTAAGTGCCCATTTACCTTTGTCGAAAACCATGTTGACATCCAGACTTCGTCAGATTGGGGTCGCGGGTTCGAATCCCACTCAGTCCAAAAATAGGAAAATTTTCTGACTGGGTTTTCACTCGAACGACCTATGTGGGATGGTTGCCAGCGGAAGGTCGTGGGTTTCCTCCGGGCACAGAGCCCGGTTTCCTCCCACAATAAAACTGGCAACGCCGCCATATAAGTGAAATAATCTTGAGCGCGGCGTTAAACGCGAAACAATCAATCAATCGTCAGATTGGAACTAAGCCTACTGATAATCCAAAGTTTGGGCAAATTAAATATTTTTTTTATTGCAAACCTTGGCTTAACCAAATGTTATTTCAATTTGTGATGGTTATGTTATCTAACGGCTGTAAATCTAGGTTACAAGCTTGGGCTCAGTTCCTTAAACAGCCCTATATAGCCACCTATACGGTCTTCTAACCAGCTGACCAGCCCCGATAGCTCAGTCGGTAGAGCTTCAGGCCTGGGAGATCCGGGTTCAAGCCCGGGTCGAGTCAGACCAAAGACTTTAACAGTGGTAGCTGTTACTGCTTCGCTTGGCGCTCAGCAATAGGAGTTAGAGCAGCGACTGGTTGGCCCGGTGTCAGTATACTGTGACTGGGTGAGGGGGCTTGCTGGTTGTCTTCGGCAAGTCGTCTCGGTGAGACAGCACCTAAAAGAGCGGTGGAAATCCGCCCTGTCACAAGGAGACAACGTCTTCATATAACCGAAATACTGTTGAGCAGGACGTAAAACCCCAATCACTCACTCACTCTAACCAGCTGATTTTAACTCGATCGCAGTAGCTGGAAGAGTTGCCAGTTACTGCGGACAATGAGTTCCGTTTCCTCCCCCACTAAAACTGACAAAGCCGCCATATAAGGGAACTGATCTTGATAGCGGCGTAAAATACCACTCACTCAATCTAACCAGCTGAATTGTCGTTCTTTCAACATATCCATACTAACCAATGGTTGTGGAGAAACCAAAGATTCTTAATACAAAATCTTATTAGTGTTCTTCAATGCGAATGTAGCTTGTCAGATCGTTGGGATATGTAACTTGCTTTAATAAGCGAACACACGACAAGTGCCATTACTCCCAGCTATATCTGGGATTTCCCAGCCAGTTTCACAATGCTCAACATTGGTATGTGATCGAGAACATTACCGCCATCGATATACGCCTTGCATGCAGGTTGTTTGCGAAAATCACCGGACATACAGACCGAAAACGAAGGACAAGTGTACCAGCCAGCGAGTACAATCCTAACATTCAGTTTCTGGGACACTGTTACTGGACCCTCTGGTCTACACTACCCGACGTTTGCAGGAGAACTAATCCAGAATAATGAAATCTGAGGGAATGTTTAGTCGAGAAATCTGGGCTCTGCCGAATTTTTTTTTTCTCTCCGTGTTCGTCATTAGGCGACAAGACACATTAGCAGCCATATAATACCAGTCGCCGTAAGACCGATAATCCGGGCTAAGGGAATGTTCAGTGATATTGTTTGAGATATCTATACAAATATACATACGACCATGCTGTTTCGTATTCTTGACAATACAAACCGTGGGGTTCTAGGCACTTGAGCTGGTTTTCTGAGCTTGTTGTTCTGCGGACTGATCTAATTACCAATTTAATTCCGGGTGTAGAATTCGATTAATCTCTTGAACAAGTTAGCCACACACGTTTTTACGCTACTTAATAAAACTTGCTCAACTGGGTGTTAAAACCCTTGGGCATCGGTTAAGCGAATGGCTAGTGGTAGATGATTTTAAGCAAGGCGTTTTCTGGAAAGCGCATTCTGGGCCAATTTGAAAACATAAAGAGGTTTGGCCTTCGTGTCTCCGCAAAAGTATACGGAGAGTTGCTAACCGGATAAGCGAACCTTTCCATGAACCGGTCCCCACGTCGAACTTGATTGGTTGATTGATTTATGTTTTACGACGAACTCAAGGTTATTTCACTTGTATGGCGGCGTTGCCAGGTTTAGTTTGGGAAACGGGGGGGGGGGGGCTCATTACCCGGAGCAAACCCTCGACCTTCGGCAACTACCTTGCAACTATTCCACATATGGCGACCGAGTGAAAAATCCACTCAGAAATTTTCATTTCGGCTGAGTGTGATTCGAACCCGCGCCGCATCGATGGAAGGTCTTTGTGGGACTGAGGGACTATAACTCTAAGCCACTGGTCCACCGAGGCCCCCGTCGAACTTGAAACAATTGATTATCACAAAGTTAAATTCACAACTAACCGGGATCCTGCTGTGTTTTCCTGGCCTCTGCTTCTCCTTCCTCGTGTTTTAATCGGGCTTCTTTTTCTTCCAGAAATTCTTCACGGGTCACTTTGCTGTGTCGTGTCCACCAGGTCATTCTGTGTAACTAAATAAACACTTCCAAGTTAAGGTAATTTCACTAATTTGATAGCAATTTTATTACTTAAATTTGATATAAATTTTTATAGCAGTCTACAAAAGAACTAAAGGTTCTGTCCTATGGTTGAAGAGCCAGACGGGAGAAGCGATGGTATCCGGATAATTCCCTAAATGAAGGAAAAGCGAAATTCATCTGCGAAGGGATTGACTTCACTCTGCCCCATACCGTTACGTGCTTGACGTAGGCGAACTTTATATGCTTGAAACAGGTTGAACTTCCCCTTCAATATCTAAAATTAGTGGACTGGTTTCTTATTTGAGTCTTGCAGGGGGGGAGGGGGGGGCGGATGACTGCCAGATAGCAACGGAACGTATATAATATTCCTTCGTCAGTCAACTTGGACATACCGACATTATATACGAGGAAGAATCTCAATGGGCGTGGCACAAAACAACACTGAAAGCTGTTTATTTATAATGAGATGTACACTTACATGTTCTGATGGTATGGGATCCGTAAAAAGAGAGACAATGACAGTTACAATCATGCTCAAGAAGAAGAGGATTATGGCGAAGTGAAGGAAATGGACCTGTGATATGACGGGCGGTCGTAAGTCTTCTTCACCGCACCCAGGAGCGACATAGACGAAATCCAATATCATCCTGATGAGACCGACCACTAACCCAATCATCAATCCCCAAAAGGCACCCTGTAGTTAAAAGGAGATAAATCTTTACGGATATTTTACAGAAAGGATTAATGGCATGCATCGTACAAGAGTTGACGCCACGTGAACAAGTAACGTTAACCAGTCACGGGGTAAATCCAGGATTATTTTAATGAAATATCAATGGAAACAGTTCCGTTTGAGGGGAAAAAGTAGAACAAAGAAGATTATTTTTACCCTTTCGTTCGTTCTTGGCCACACGATTGCCATGATAAAGACGTTCAATACTGGAGGTGCCAAATATCCAGTCACTGATTGGATGTAATTGAAGAGTTGTCCTCCCTGGGCAGCTTGTAAAACAGGCACCCATAAAATACTTACACCCACCAAGACAACCACGAACAGCCTGGAATTGAAGTTAATCTCGAATGTACACATGGCTATAGTTTGATAAGTGTGCAGAGTTATCAGCTACATGTTCTTTAAATGGTGTCATGAATTTATTGTGTTACAGAGGCAACCCTCCATTGAACGGTATTCTAACTATAGCCCCCCCCTCCCCCGCCCCAACGTCCAGAAACATCACTCGATTTTTAAATGAATTATGCTCTTGAGTGCTGATTACCTGTTATAAATTACCTTTCTACTTTGATTTTGGACTGGGTTGTTTCATATAAAGTACACGTGTTTTGTTTATACGTACTTGCCAACAACTAAGAGTTCTCCATCGGATGATTTTGGTCGTATTCTCTTCCATACATCGATAGTAAATAGTGTACTGGCACTGTTAAACACTGAGGTTAGTGAGCTCATGAGGGCAGCCATCATGGCGGCCAACATCAAACCTCGTAAACCTGGAAGCAGAGATTCCCTCTTGTACATGTTATTATTTGTTCCATTCATAACATGACGAATCATATACAAGTTATCATATGTCCAGCCTGATTAGTCTAGGCTATAGAGTATGGAAAATGTCCAGACACCGAAAACTTCATTTAGATTATAAAGTTATATATGTTATCTTAAGAAATTGCAGAGAAGGATACACCATTAATGACACGGACATCTTAATTCATGGCTTCTAGCCTTTAGCAATGTTTTCCCTACGTTTTCATATTGTTGATAGTTCTTAAAGGTTGCTTACCATTTGGTAGAAGTTCTATGACGAGTTTAGGATAAGCAATATTTGTACAACCTGCCCTATTGCCACACACCTGTTCACAGATATCGGGATCAACACACGCCACTTGGTCTGGAAATGGGAAAAAGAGAAACAATCATCCTATTGATACGTGAAAGAAATAACACTGAGAGATGATTGTATATATCTTACAACGTTTGTAAGCCGATCAATCGCTGATATGTCGAATTCCCCTAAATGCTGTTAAGACGATTGGCCCAATTCACCATAACATGTCAACCCCCATGCCAACACCTTGTTTCACACTGTCCACACTTTGGCATTAAGCTCCTCAGACCTACATGTTACATGTATATGCATATACCAATTAGCATTAGAGGATATATCCACATGCAATACACAATGCTGCTATACTTACCCGTGAAGAGGTATCGGCTGATCATTCCCGGGAAAACAGTTGTGAACATTGGTAAAATCTTCAGGTACGCTGCCATGATGGAGGCTCCCTTTACATGTGACATGTTTTTGGCGGCCAAGGTTCTCTGTACCAGCACCTTCGCAAAAAGAAAACATTGACCCTTTAATTGACCTCTCTTCTTTCCGAACCACTATACAAGAGATAGCATAGCCACATCCCAATTCGGGATCTCTCCTCGAACTATAACTAGAACTTCTTTTTCCCATTGTTATTAATTTATCATAAAGTTATGAACATCAATCTTTTCCAAAGGCAGAAACTTTTCTTAGTTGTGTGTAACATTAATTCGCTACGTGGGGTGACACCATCACCTCTTTTAATTCTTATCTTCGATTCCAAAATAATCAGAACTCTACTTAAAACGTATTTCAAGACTTGAGAATTTTATATTAAGATAAGTGTATATCCTCTCACTTGATCTGAGCAGAAGTACCAGCAGCTGAGAATTGTTATACCGATAACATTTCCCGGCCAGGGCATGTCTGTTGCTGAGGCACTTCGGAGCAAGTGAAACGCCTCTGAGGTTGGGGTGCCGCATTCTGTCCCGTTAATACTACTGACTTCGGGGATAGCATCAAAATATTTCACATACAGACGATCGATCCCACCTATCTTCACAAAACCTTAATGAATGAAAAAATATCACAAGAAAGCATCAGAGTTCTGTATTTTTTCGCTATTACGCACTTTGGTGACAACGTCATGAACTTTTAGGAATGCGCTCATACTCAACGAAAAACAAATTGCACAGCGCCTGTGGCTCAATTGAACTTAATTGCTACTGTTAAATGCGTTATTTTGTTTTTATTGTAGCTTTTTCATTTGGTTTGTTTTGGGTGTTTTTAGATTTATTTTATGACCATGAAACGAACTGATATATAGTATATGGAAAAGTGTCAATTAGGGCCTAAACATTGTATTGGTAATTCCATGGGGCCTAATTGGTACTCAAGTGTTTTCTGAGTTTCACAGCTCAATGCGACATTTTGACCCCAAACTTTGATATCCATAGATCTGTTTTATCGTTTTTATCTTTATCGTCCAGTGGAAAACTCGCAAACTTACTGATCACCATAAGAATCAAAGCCCCTCCAACCATGATCACTGTCTGTAACGTATCCGTGTATATTACAGCTTTTAATCCACCTGATAAAATAAGAAGAAAAAAACTTTCGTGAAGGATTCCGTACGTCAGACGATCTCATTGATGTAGATTAAGGGTGTTTCTTTGAGTTTTATAGTAGCATGTTATCTATACTAAATGGTGTTTACAGGAATTTAAGCTGAGTGAACAGTTCCAAAACAACGCCAATAAAGCTACGTTGGATGTCTAACGGTAAAAGACACATGAACAATTATAATTGATCGGTATGTGACAACGAACAGGATCCACTCACCAGCCACGGTATTAACAGCAGTAATGGCCAAAAGAAGTAGTATAGCTGGGTAAAGGTCCCATCGTATAGCCTGGTTGATGAATATAGCACCTGCATACATGTCAGCCTGAAATTAAAATGCGATTTGATTATATTGGATTGAAGGATGGATTCCATGAGGCATATGGCAGTTAATCGACTAATGTGAAAGCGGCTTTCCAGAGAGCTTTGTCAGTCTGATAACTTCGGGGATTTACGTGCGTGAAATACAGCCGACCGGTACAGTCGGAACTCCCTTCGGCTATCTTCGCTCTCTACCGGTCGGCTTTGACACGCACGTAAATCCCCGAAGTTTCAGAGTGCCGACCGGTAGCGAGCGAAGATAGCCGAAGTGTGTTCGGAGTGAGAGCTTTGTACCAATCTGGACTTGTCACTTCTAATTGGCCAGATAAACGGCCGTTTGAAGTTCATTGAAAAACGTTATGAGGGAGTAACAAAAGAAATATCTATTAAGCCGGAAGGGGTCAATATCTTGGACCGAGGGTGAGATCGATTAGAGGACAAATTGAAATGTTAGTTATATAAGATGAGAGAATGTTATTGAAGATATGATCTGCTTAATTCTCATCACTCACCGAAATCTTTGTGAAGACATAAAGTATGAGAGCCAAAACAGACATATACACCTGTAACCTTTGACCCCCAAACCGCTTTTTTAAATACTCTGGAAGTGTAAAAACCTGGAAGACAAAATGACACTCAATGCAAAAATGAAAAAACTTGCATAATTTCGAATTTTGAAAAATAGGTACTGAGGTATATATGAGACCAGGAGGCTTAGGCATTAACTTGATGTACTATTTTCGTGACGTACAAGATGGACGATGCAATTTTTTTTATGAAAGTTTCGCATTAAAAAGATTGTTGGTATATATATATATATATGTATAGTCTTGTCTATATATGTTGAGTTTTGTTGAAATCAACAACTTACCCCAGAGGCAATGTAAACAGGCACGAAGATCCATCCGAGAATTAGGAGACAAAATAGACCCTGTATAAAAAAAACGGAAAGGGTGCAGGGATTTCATTTAAAGGATAAATGACAAGTTTAAGTCAATGTCTCCCAGTTGGCAATCAATTTGTTTAAAAACTTGCACCGTATAGACTTACGGACGTAGCCAAAAGCAAAACGAGATTTCAGTTACGAAACATACACGATTTAAGGCATTCTTTTTCTTTCTACGGCCCTCGGTACGGAAATTAATTAGCTCTGGCGCCGTGATGTCACAGTTGACATCTGATATATACATTACTATTGCTGTGACGTCATACACAAACGACGTTAAGCCAGGGCCTCTTCGTGGTTGGTTGAAATGACGCCGAAAGCGTTCAAATGTCAACTATGACATCAAATACGAAGATATTTACGATGGGTGACGCAAGATATACATATTTTCCATCACTGTTTTTACACACTGGGATCTTAATTGGAAGTTCGTTTTGTTTCAACATTAGGTTTTTAGATACATATTTACTCAATTTACAATAACAAATCACCGCTAGGTGTTAAGAAAGTGTTCTTTTAAGTCGGTTGCATGATTTAAGTCCTCTATATGGCATATATACCGGCCTAATCAGAGTTGAAGGCTATGTTTCATGTGTTTTAGCAAACCCCATAAAACCTTGGGAGCAATCATTTTACAATACCGCACTTTGACTCGGTTTCTTGATTTTACTGCATATTTTCTTGAGAGTTCACTCACATTTAATTCATAACTAGCTACAGCGATTCCATTGGCTGCGCCTGTGCCAGCTAATCCAATGAAACTGCCGCTTCCAATGTTACTTGAAAACAGTGATGCCCCGATCTGAAAGAAAAGTAAAGATAATGTATTTGTCTAGCATGTTTTGCAAATTCCTCATATAGTCCGAAAAATTGGTCTCTATGGTGCTCAGAATGCTGAGAGCCCAGATTTCTCGGTTAACTCGCGAAACAACTTGTTTTGGAGCTAAATCTGTGAAAAGGGCCAAATCAGAACCAACAGACGAGTCATGGCATTGTGATCCACTTGAAATGATCCCACCAATATAGGCTGTAAAACAAGTCATTCAAAGCCAAACAAACAGACGGACGAACATCCAGATATATATACCAAAAGTTAATAAACTCGTGAGAACCACATTCAAAATTCATGAAATTCCGCCCAGTGGCTGTGGAGATATCATACAGACCAATGGAAAGAACAGCAAAGTAACACACATTGTGGAGTGGTCTTTCGGAAATTGCTATAGATATTTGAGGCTTTAAATAACCATTCTTAGAAACAATTACACATTCTTTTGAGTATTTCCAATATTCACTTTTTGGCTAAGATGTAATGTATGTTGAACGTATAGAAACGACATGAAGATAACTTTATTATACATATATAAAATGACGCAGTGTTGCAAATATTATATGCATTCGATATTCTTATGTCTTTGGCTTTCAACCTATATTTGTACTTGAATCAGTTCTAAAAATACTTTTTGGCCACCTCTCTTTTGACATTTGTGGCAAATTTATTTTGCATGTAACTGAATTCTTTAAGGCACTCATAATGAGTGGGCTAGCCCCATATAGACGTGTAAAAAGTAAATGTTATAGTCTTGAATATAATTGTGAGAATGATAATACCATACAGACTCGCTGGTTTATTAAAAACCTGGAATTAAAAATCCAGAAAGAATGAAATAAGCGAATATGATCTACATCTTACTGAATGGGAACGACTTGTAGATATAAACTTCATTGAATTCTATGTAACCTTTATGAACTATATACCACATTAACACAAAGGCTATATTCCAATGTATAACACCCAATTCAAACAGCCTTTTCGTCGACCCAAATTGACCAAATATTCCAAAACGTAATGCTATTTAGACGGCGCTTCTATAAACGTATATTCATAAAGGAATTATTTCCCTGACATGTGAAGGAATGTAAGTCAAGTAGATCGTATCTCACACATAGGCCTATCTAAGTAAATATATAACACAATGGACCTCAATGCATGGGTATACATAATATTAAACCATTATCACCGAGCAGTGTTTAGATATGGCTTTGTTAAGATCCTGGTTATATACTCCTCTTATAGGTGAGAAAGCCTGAACCTTCACATAAACATATCATCAAAATTACTTTATATGAGCAACAAAAAATAATGACAGAATCATCTTTACGACAAAGAAATTCCAACTACAGATTGTGGTCAATACAAAAAAACACTTTTCTACAGCCAGCATAGTTATTTTCCTTCTGGGCGGTGCCAAATACGCTTTTTTGAGTTTTGTTTAGCCACACAGGATACCAAGAAATTTCGACGAAATGATGTTCCATCTAAATGTTATATTTAGACAAAATATAACCAGTGGCTTAGGATATCACAAAATGTAACATACTTACAGGCCACCATAGCAAGTCTTTGCCCGCCAAGAAATAACCTGTTACGCTGGAACGTTGTGTTTTCCATGTGGACTGAAAAAGTAACAAAAATAGAATATGGTAAAACAGTATAGGCCGATATGTTACGTTTAATCGCCATTAGGCCGAACATCATTTCTGTTGTGTCCAGCTTAATGTTTACAAACAAACAAACAAATGAACACAAACAGAACCAAATAAACTAAGATAAGGGGCGATGTTTCCGTGCAGCATCTTCCACCAATGGGTCGCGGGTTCGAATCCCACTCAGTCCAAAAAAATTGGAAAATTTTCTGACTGGGTTTTCACTCGAACGACCTATGTGGGATGGTTGCCAGTTACCAACGGAAGGTCGTGGGTTTACCCCGGGCATAGAGTCCGGTCCCTGGTAACGCAGCCATATAAGTGAAATAATCTTGAGCGCGGCGTAAAACACCAAACAATCAATCAATCAATCCGTGCAGCATCAATGTGATCCTATCTGAACCGATGGTCTCTACACAGTAGGCCTACTCCAGGGCGCAATATTGGGAAACATCGCACAAGAGCCAAGATAATAACACTGCAGAATAGGCATCTCTTGTTTTACAGGGCATACTCTATTATCTTTCAAGTAAAACCAAAACACATAGGACAACTTGTACTACTTTATACATGGTGATGTTTTAATATGAACTTTCAAGTAATATACATAGCAGCCTTGGTTATATCCGGTGGCCAAAACAAAAGTCCCCTTTAAGAATTTCGCCATTCCAAAAAATATCAAAACGAAAATGTGAACACTTTATCAAACGTTATCTTATTGACTAAAAATGGTTTGAATTTCTTGAGTTTACCACGAATGATGGGATATTTGATTGAAGGTTGTCAAAAATAAAGCATGCCCATTAATAGCACTACCAACGTACCCCAGGACAGAAAACAGAACTCTCTGGTGACCAGATCACCAACGTGCAAATATCGTGCCCGGAGTTCCACCCAATGTAGCTTTGTCCAGGTACGTGCACGGCCTACCCGAGAAATCTGGGCTCTGGCGAATTTTTTTTTCGTATTCGTGATAGAGGGTGTTTCACATTGCCAGCCAAATATAAAATAAGTCGCCCTCTAGACCGAAAACCCGGGCTAGTGCAGGGCCCTGTTTTACAAAGCTGGTGTTAAGTTACGCCTGAAGTACATGTAATTTAACTCAAGTGGTGTTCGGTACTTTACTGTATTTGGACGTTTTCTATATTTTACATTGTATCCAAACCATGCATTTGATGAAAACTTCCATCCATTTAAAGATAAAAGTCTCATGATGATAATACAAAAGATTTTTCCTTACTTATCTTTCGAAATATTAAGGCATTAAAGTTCTCAGTTAAAGTGGCTGTAGCTGCCAAAATTCACACTTTTCCCATAATTTCTGATTGTCACAACAGTAAGAGGCTTTGAAGGCCATCGAAAACCCAAATGATTGGCGCTGGAATGAGGAAAATCCATACAGTATGTGGCCTGTACGAACTAAAAACGTGTTCGAAAAGTAGACAAAATTTAAATAACCGGGACGACCATTCTTTCATTCTAAGCCAAAGTTAGTTCAAAACAATACTTTATCGTACATTTTCGAGACTAGAAGCACTAAAAAGCTTCTGAAGCATACTTCTTGAGAAAAATAGCCAATAATTTCAACATTCTGTTTTACCGTCAAAATATCAACATTTTGGCAGCTCATGCCACTTTAAGTAACGTTCTTTAACCATGCACCGATATATAGAGGTTAACTAACGAGAGCCCGTTTGTTACGATGAATATCGCTCGAGTCTATTAATTTTCAAAGTCACGAGCCTCTGGCGAGTGACTTTGGAAATTAATAGATGAGAGTGATATTCATTGTAACAAACGGAATCGAGTTGGTTAATCTTTTTCTCACAATACACAAAAATACTGCATTTTATTCTGAAATGCAGCTCCACATCGCATCGTTCAACCCAGCCAACCTCTGGATTCTAATGAGGTCAAACGCTTTACCGCGTTGACATGGCGACGGTATTCATTACGCTACACAAAAAAGATCTTTAAAATCAAACAGTTTTGTTGCTCACGAATTCTTAAGAATAAAGAGATAAAATATTTATCCTACAAATGAATGGCACTTCTTAGAATAAAACAAAAATAAACATATCAATAGTTTAATGTCTGTAATCCGATGACGAAGTCAGGTTTTGCTGTGACCTCTATACCCACACAATTACGATAACTAGGTCAATGCATCTTCCTTGAGAAATCTGCGAGACGCCAGTTTTGGTAGATTGATTGATTGAATTTAATTATCCCGTGTTTAATTATTGATACAGAAAGTGTCATCGTTTGCAGTTAGGAGTCAATACGGCTATGATATATTCATATTCAATCATCATTTGTTAGAAAAACGGAAGCAGGCAGACGAAGTAGTTTGTTTATGTCAAGAGGTCATGTAGCCTACATTCAAAGGCTTTCCTTATATGGAAGTAGCTATGACGTGATCGTGGGAAAATCATACTATTTTGCATAAATGTAGTCCGTGGTATGTAAGCCATAACATGATTGGCTACCGACTAGCATAGTTGTGAGTTATACTGCCAATCACTTGTAACCTAACAAGGATGTCTTCAAGTTATTACATAAAAGGAAAACGAACGTATTATCCCTACGCTGAGAATGCAAGCTTGTGTTTTGATTAGTTGAATTTGGAAAATCATGTTTGTTAACCAATCAGCAGTAAGTTGGACAATAATTTCACTAGTTGATTATGACAAAAATAGCACACTGCCTGGAAGTGAAATTATGGGGGGTGTAGTGTGAGAAAAATGTATTATCTTCATCCCAAAGGTGAATAGAAAATGTTAGACTTACCCAAACACCCACAGCAACGCAGAACCCAAAGTATATTGCTATGATTATTATATCTTCTGTACTGACGCCAGCGTTAACAAACGCATTATACTTGTCGGGGTTCTCTGTTGACGTAGTGGATACAGGTGTAACGGGTGCTGTTGACGTCATAGTTTATGGTCTTTTATCAAACCTGGAAGGAATAATAACCAAAAAAAAAAAAAAAGATATAAAACTCAAACGAATGAAGCGTATTTAATTTGAGGAAACTTGTGCATTTCTGAGGATATATATATTTTTGAACACTAAAACACAGGGCCACAGGGGAAATCTTCTTTGTCTGAGGGATATAGGGGGGTGGGGTGGGGTGGGGGTTGGGGGGGGGGGGTCGAGGGCTAAGCTTCAGGTTATCACCAAGGGTTGTTTAAAGTCCCGGGGAGCAGTAACATACAGGGTGGTTAAATTATGGAAATTTACACGCTGCTTCATCAAACTCATTTTTTTTAAAACAAAATAAACATGTGAAATAACTGTAATATTAATAAAACGATACCAATAGTCGTATCTAGGTAAATGTTTGAGGTGCGATAAAGAGAGCGCAATGTAGGGTCTATATACTTATGAACACTAAAACACACGGGCACAGGGAAAATCTTCTTGTCTAAAATAAAAAACACTAGTATGTTAAAATTATCCTTTGGTCTCAATTTCACCAGAGCTGGCTTCTAATGACGTCTGTTTCTGATTTATTCTTGGTGAAACACGGGATCACACCTAAGTTACAGTAGGTCCGTGTGTTACATTGTAACGTCTTGGGTACTTTTTCTGGGAACTATTGAATAACGTTTGCCGACCTTATGCTGTTTGCTATATACATTGCGCCACAATAAATACATCAGCAAACCACCCTAATGGCGAGGGTGACAGTGAACATATTTACAAACAGTATCAAGGCATTGGTACGAGAAGTGTAAACAGTGTATAGTGTATACCCTTTATTTGCTAACATGCTGGTTGGTTGTTTTAGCTTTGTGGCGCATCCATTCGAATGATTGATGTACGTCATACTAGTGAGTAATTATTACCTAGAGCGGTAATAAAAGTGTGATGTCTTGGCACAATATTAAAACATGCAATACAATTGAACTTATATCCAAAAAGATTTACAGATATGCAAATATTCAGTGGTGAGAAAGGGAAAGACAGACAGATTGGCCAACACTATAGATTTACCAACATGTATACCATGTATCAGTACAGAGCTTTTTTGATAAGTTTACGTAAACGGGATCCACTCAAACGATGACTCACAAGAACAAGTACATGCACTGCATAGACTAAATCGCATCATAAATCTAAAATGGCAAGTGCAATAAAATATATGTTCGTGACAGTTATATCTCTCGAGGTTCTCGCTACATATGCTGTCCGAATGATCTCATCGCCTCTACGAAACGTGCATAGTTTCAAAGATCGGATTCAAGGATTAACTTTATAATTTAATAAGAGTCCAGAGGCAATAATGCTCGTCTTTTCGGACACTTCAGATAGATTGTCTTTAGCATTATGTAATAGTAAGTTTGTATATCCTTTAACACACAGTAGATATAGGTCTATTCCATGTTCCAGGTTAAGCATGCAGCCGCATAAATGCCCTCACTCATAGCATATATATATAATGTAGATATATATGTCTACACAAAACCATGGAGGTTGTATCTGTGAAATACCTGTCTAAATGTACTTTTAGTGAATCTGGCTATATGTTACTAACATAGTAATAACTTACCTGGTTTTACAGGTGTGTTGGCTTGTCTTCCGTCTATTTCCGTCCAGGTAATACACACCTTCACCGAACTGACCCAAACGTTGACGACATCTCAACTCCACTGAAGCTCTGACAGCTTTTTTAAAACGGCGTTCTGTTGTCACGTGACTGAAAGTCATTCAGGTGTATCCAAATTATACGAAGTAAGAGCTAAGATACAATTACACCCAATTAGGTCAAACATCCACTCTATGTACTTTTAGTTTTTGGGATAAAATTGTATAGATTCTTATAACGGTCTTCATTAAATAGATGTCAGTTATATATATATATGCACCCAGCAAACAATGTTAAAGTGGCATGAGCTGCCAAAATGTTGATATTTTGACGTTACAATAGAATGTTGAAATTATTGGTTATTTTTCTCAAGACGTATAATTCAGATTTTTTTAGCGCTTCTAGTCTCGAGAATGAACGAGAATGTATTGTTTTGAACCAACTTTGGCTTAGAATGAATGAATGGTCGTCCCGGTTATTTAAATTTCGGACAATATTTCTCGGTTCGTATAGGCCGTATACTGTATGGATTTCCCTCATTCCAACGCCAATTATTTAGTTTTTCGATGACCTTCAAAGCCTCTTACTGTCGTGACGATCAAAAATTATGAAAAAAGTGTGAATTTTGGCAGCTCGTGCCACTTTAAAGCAATCACATTAGAACAAAATTAACCTGTTTGTTTGTCCAAATAGATTTTTCATGCTCTACCTTGAAAATATTTCTTCTTATTTAATCGATTTTCAATAAAGGGGCAAAAGAAATGAGCTTAGATTGAGTAAATTTGAGTTTCTATATATCGGCATTGATCTCTGGTGAAATCCGCTGTACTCATTTCTGGATGAATTAAACATCACTCTTTTGAGAGAACAGGGGCCGTATTTTATCATTTTAAACACATGTTTTAAATCAAAAATACTTCAATGGAAGCCAATCAAAAGTATGAGAAAAGTAAACTGATAACCTTAAAATATACAGAACGAATTCATTCATAACTCTCCCGCAAAGGAAACGCTCATAGATAATCCGGAGATTTTCTCATCTGAGTAGCCTAATTGAGTAGGCAACATTTAACACCAGTCCTTTATAACATCCAGCAAGGTTTGGGTGAGTCGATTTCTCCCAATAGTTCAAGCTGTTCTTAACGAAGGTGAAACACTCAGCCAATACCTCTGATACAAAACAACCCAAATCAATCTTAAATAGAGATTGATCCTACTTCCATTTGTTGAGATCGTGTTGAAGATCTCGTAGAATGGTACGAGATCTCGATTGAACCCAAATGTCATAGAGCCAAGACAGGTCTATCGACCCACTGTCATCCAGAAAATATGTACAATCCAGATCACTATATTATCTGAAAGATAAATAGCCTAGGCAATTTATACCGGATGACCGCAATGTTTTTTGATACACATATATTTGGGTCAGTTATCAGCAGCAGGAAATGTTATTGACCTATAGAATACAAGACAATTTAATCTGCTCGCCATCAGGTCAAAAATAAAGGTCAAAATGCAAGATAAGTTAAACGGAAAATTAGTCCTTCTTAAGTAATAGGTCAGAAAAAACATTTGATGGATTGATTGATCGATTGATGGTGGTGTTGCCAGGTTTAGTTGGGGAGGAAACCGGACTCATTGCCCGGAGGAAACCTCCAACTTTCGGCGAGTTCCTGTCAACTCTTCTACATACGGCGACCAAAGGAAAATTGCAAATCCTTCAGAAAAAAACATTTGATGGTTTGATTGATCGATTGATGGTGGCGTTGCCAGGTTTAGTTGGGGAGGAAACCGGACTCATTGCCCGGAGAAAACCTCCAACTTTCGGCGAGTTCCTGGCAACTCTTCTACATACGGCGACCAAAGGAAAATTGCACCCAGAAATTTTTCAATTTTTGTAGAGTTTGAGTGAGATCCGAACCCGCGCCGCATCGATGGAAGGCCTATGTCGAACTGAGGGCCCGTTTTCATCATTTTTTTTTTAGACTTGGTGGACATGTTGGGTATCATGCGACAGTTTTCATCATTTTTTTTTCGAGACTTGGTGGACATGTTGGATATCACGACTGAGCCACTGAGACCTCCGAATAGACATGGGAGGTCTAGGATAGATAATGCTTTTTGTAAGAAATTATTTCGGAAACATTCAATTTTATTGAGCAAACGACGATTTCTTCAATATATTTGTTTTAGTTGGAATATCTTAGAATCAAAGTATTTGACAAGAGTTTTCCAAAATTTTCGGCATAATATATTGTAAAAAGTATAGGGCTTCGATATATATCGTTTTAGACATATACAAGGTACAGAGACATGGCGTGGTATTGGAAACCATGCATTTGTCGAAGAAAAGCGGACCTAACAGCTGAGGTGTGGCCTATCCATATCTTTGATCATACATATATTGCTATGGGCGGAAATATCGGTGTATTTTGCCACCTTTGGTAATATGTGAATTTTAAGTACAGGTTCTTGGTTGATATGGTAATGTATACAATTTATTGTTGTCTGCTCCACATATAGACTATTATATTGGTTAACCCAGATTTCTTAGTCACAACAATGGGAAATATTTACATTGCGTTAACCGAATTCTTATTTTATAGTCCATCTCGTTTTCATTTTGTTCAACCAGTAAAGCTTACTGGCAAAGAAAGGTTTTAAATGAATCATGTCTCACATAGTTTTATTGCAGGCCTATACTAAAACACAATGATTAAGGCGAGTTGCCACCATGGGTCTGCTAAGCTGGCGTAAAGTTACGCATATAGGCTTACAGCATAGATATGTGCCCCCTGGCCTGCGAACTCCTACAATTTAAACATATGCGACTGGGAAGTACAAGCTTCATAAGTCGTAAGCATTCGGCCGGTCCAATTCTTCGGCTGTTCCATGCAGGAAACCGTGTCAGACTTAGACTCATTGCGCTGGCCTATAATGACGCCATCGGATTCGGTTACAATCTGGTTCGGCATGGCGGATGGAAAGTACTCTGCTAATAAATTCATAGGTGTGTAGCAATGCGTATCGCTACGAGGGTTTGTAAGAAGGCGGTCACCTAAAAGCAAGAATCCCATATATATGGTGGCTGATCTGTGCCATTTCGCGTTCTCGTGTTTTCGCTGCGAGAATTAGGAGGCGAAAACGCGAGAATACGAAATAAAAATAAAATGAGAATGAGAATTAGAAAATGAGAATGCAAAAACTCGAAAATTAGCCAAAAGTGCTTCCTTTGTGCCATTTCGCGTTCTCTGCGAGATTTTAGTTTTATTTCGTATTCTCGCGTTTTCGCCTTCAAATTCTCGCAGCGAATACGCGAGAACTCGAAATGGCACAAATCAGCCACCATACATATACCCACTATGCGATTCGTTCATTTCGACTGACTTAGGATTTAGTTATATCTATGTCAGCAGATAGCTGCATTGAATAACGTGAAAATAAAGCGCTTTCTCTTGTTTTCGATTTAACAAGGTGGCCGACGACAAAGATCAATGGTGGTCCATTTGGCTTGAAATATCTGAAGACTTCATCTACACAATACGGCTGGTAAAATTATCTTGGGGTACCGAAAATTAAAAATCACTCAAGCCAAGAGTTCCCGCCTTAGCAATTTACGATTGAATTGTAAAAACTACCTTGACGTACACCCACTAGTTTGATATCATCAGGAAGCTCTTATTTTTTACCCATTGATAAAAATGTCAATATTTCAACGAAATTTTTCCTATATTTGGCAGCTCATGTCTAGCTCATGTTTAAAAGTTCTAAACAAAAAGCTCTCCACTAAATAAAAATCTAAATATAGGATTTAACTCAAAATTATTCGCATATGATACAGAAAAACAATGCAGCCATCAAGTGCACTCTACCAAATAACTAAAACATGACGTTTTTGCGATGACAGATTGGCGAGTGCGACAGTAAGTATGTTCCTAGGGTAATATTTGACCATGTTGTAAATACCTTACTCCGGCAACATGGGCGACTTTCGGTTGTAGATTCGGACGAAGTTTACCAAATAAGAGAGCATAAATATGATGGAATTAAATTTATCTCGCGTGGATTACATCCAGGTTAGTATTTATTCAGGGTACGATCACACATAGTAATAAATACTTACACAACAAGTGTATGGAGTACGTGTGGTTTGCGAACCTGACTATCATTGCAACAACAACACTCCCCCCCCTTCACCGCTTCAGAAGTTCAGTCATATTCGATATTAGTAACTGCTTTTAATTGAAATAGGTCGAAAGAAGGTGCAAATATAGAATAGGTCCGTCGTTTTTAACTTCTCTTCAAATTCGTCTTTTAGATGTTATTTCTTTAAACTTTTAGTAGGGATAGTTTAGTTTTAAGCGTTGTAATATTAAATTAGTCATAAGTTCTAGAAGAAATAATACAAGGGGGGGGGGGGGGGGGTTCAGGGGGGCAAGCCTGACGGTTTGAGACTGACGGACCTATTCTATAGTCTGTCCCGAAAGAATTCAGTTTACAGATTTCAGCCAAGTCTTAAATACCCATTAATCTGACCAGCGTCTGTCTTTAAGTTTAAGCTATTACTTCTAACATGCATTTTAAACATCCCTCTTTTGATTGTACACATTTGTTCGAACTTCGTTAACATGTAATAGTAATGCAAAGCCTAGAAGTGAGCGCAGAAAATAACTTAAAAATAAACTTAAAGTCCATAATTTATCTCAGTGCAGTTTTGTTAAATAACCCATCAGATGTACTCTTCTGTAAAAAGAGGCGTGAAAGCGTTATCAGTATTTGAACAAAAATGGCGGCCGTTTCGAACGACGAATGGAACGTTTCGTCAAAAAACAAAGTTGACCAGACTTCCAAGTACGCTCACTATTAATCCGCTAAAGCCTAAATTCCTGTTCGTAATTATAGATGTAAAAACCAGTGTAACAGTTGACCCGACTGATTTCAAAATCTCCTCGAACAGCGATAACGTATCTCATAATGCACAGCTTTTCCAAGGATTTTCCAAAACTGGTTCTTGACCCCAACCCAATTTGACTCACTAATACTTGTTCATAGGCTTGAATGATTTGACTGCATGTGACTGCAGTGTTTTTAGAATTTGGTCGATCGTGAATAGTTTGGCCACCGTTATAATGACGGCTTAATTTGTGGCACTTCCTGGAAAAATATGAACAAAAACTGTAATTGTATAACTGTGACTTATAAGTACGAAAGGGAACATTATTAATCTTTCTGATCTCCTTTTTCTCTATATAAAATATGCCTACTTTTTTAAAATGTTGTTCCTTGTGTTTGCATTTAAAAGTTTTTAACTTTTTTCATAAATTTGGATTGTCAGCACAGTAAACGGCTTTGAAAGTCATCGAAAAACTAAATGATTAACATTGAAATGAGAAAAACGATGAGAAAAATCCATACAGTCTGTAGGCTACTGCATGAGCCAAAATGGTGTTTGAATAATAAATTTAAATATCTCAGACGATTTCCACATTCTGTTTAAGGGAAAAATATCCACATATTGGCAGCTCATGCCACTCTAAGGATTGGTTACCTTGGCTTCTTTATTTTCATATGAAGCAGAATAACTTTTGTTGTTTGTTTTTCTTCTGATAAATAAAAAAGATATTAAGGCTTTGGTGGAAATGAGATATTTCCTTACCTTGTTTTTTTTTTTCACACAAGAAGATTCTTTGTATGGAAGAAAAACTAGCATGTATCATAAAAAGTTTAAAATCATACCTTTAAGTAAGGGAATAATTCCTAAAATCGCTTGAAAACTCCTTAAAGTGACATGAGCTGTAAAAATTTTAATATTTTGACGTTAAAACAGACTGTAGAAATCATTAGTTATTTTTCTCAAGACGTATAATTCAGAAGCTTTTTACTGCTTCTAGTCTTGAAAATGTACGACAAAGTATTGTTTTGAACTAACTTTGGCTTAGAATGAATGAACGGTCGTCCCGGTTATTTAAATTTTGTTTACTTTTCGAATACGTTTTCGGTCCGTACAGGCCACATACTGTATGGATATTCTTCATATCAACGCCAATCATTTAGTTTTTCAACGACCTTCAAAGCCTCTTACTGTCGTGACGATCAGAAATGATGAAAAAAGTGGGAATTTTGGCAGCTCATGCCACTTTAATCACATGTAAAACTGTTCTACTGCCGTGACACTTCTCTGATGAATCCGGTATACCTTCAGGTGCAGCTAAATTCTCACTCTATGGGTACAACTGTCAATTTTTAACTGGTATGGAACTAAAATGCTTTTCCACTGGTATGGAACTAAAGTGTTTTTCCACATATTTATTTTTGGATTTTACATAACCGTTTTATCATAAAAGGATTGTAAACCAATTAATGAATTTCTCCATGACCATGTAGCATTTTTGTTTTTTAATTTATTTAATTGAAGAAGTTAGAAATATGTTTTTATTGTTTTTACTTTATTTCACTGCTAGGCTGGAATAACGTCTCCCAAATCTATGCAGCTATTGCCTCTCTCTGGGAAAACACAAAAGGTAAGAATTTAATTTAAATCAATAACAAAACTAATGTCATGACAATTGAGTTTTCACTTTGTCTGTTTTGCTATGTTCGTTTCTTCCGATGATTTACTATTGAATTCAAAGCTATAGAAAAGTAAAACCATTACAAAGCTAATGCAAGTGTTTAACTGTTAGCAAATCACAAGGGGTATATCTTGGGGAATGCACCATCAACTAGAACACACATGTGTCACACTTCATAGGCTTCTGGTTTATGATATATTCAAATAGTTTGCTATTTGGGGATTTGAACAATATGAATATGAACAATTTGAATTTAATTCCTTTTAACAGTTTATTTAATGATATAGCAATCTTATACATGTAGGTATCAATTGATTCTGTGTTTTTATTTCATAGTCAAGCAATTGATGAAAAGTCAGATAATTTCACTATGTTTTCCCTGTAGATAGCTATAGCTGACCATGAAGGTGTTCTCCAATGTTTTGGTGTCAAGAAAGGGGATGTCACAGTAAGTCTTTATGAACTTGATTTATGTTACTGTCAATTTGTTTGACATATCGACATGAATCACAACTGACCAATCAGAGTAGGCTACTACAATTGAACTGCATAGTAAAGTAGGCTATGTTATAGTATTTGTTGCGGAAAGTTAAACTAAAGAAAGTTCCTTATATTGCTAATATAAACTCAAGGTACCGCAGGCATATTCTCAATCTCAGAGATTGGAACAGAAATTCTTAACGTCTATCCCAGAGATCCAAACGTTTCGAAGATTTCACATTGAATGGTTATGCATACTAGTTTTTCTAGTTTTTTAAATACAAAGCTCTACACTATATAAAAATCAAAATATATGATTTAACGCAAAATGATTCACATACGATACAGAAAAACAATGCAACCCTCACATTCTACTGTTGACCTAACAGCTGTTATCGATCTTCTCATATCGCCTAGTGTGAAAATAACTTGCCATATTTAAGGTAAATTAGCTTTAGTGAGACATAAAACGTCAATCAATTAAACAAATTACGATATTCATTATTTTGTATTTCCTACATCCAGCATGCGTTTAAAACCTTACCTGGGAAGAAGATGGTACGTGTGGAGTTATCAGGGGCTATAGGAGGAGTGAAGGATCGGATATTTGTGGCCGCAGGATCAGAAGTCCAAGGATATACTAAGAAAGGGAAACAGTTTCTGGGATTTGACACTAACATGTCTGACAGCATAACTTCCATGTGAGCATATCGTCTTTATTAGTTCCTGGTTTATGTTTCTATTTGTTTTCCATTTTATCCTATTTGCCATGGTTCGTATTTTAAATTTTTCATTTTATATAAGCCAATAAATTTTGACTATTTTTTCTTGAGTTTAGTTAAAGGCACACTTGCCGCCGTAGCCTGTTTAAATTTGCTAAGAAAACCAATTTACATGAGCTTACTACGACTAATAGTAATACCACTAAACTTAAACATAGGACACATAAAACATGTACTTTAGCTTTAGACTGTAAAAATGGGGAGAAAAACAAACGAAGAATCGAAGCCTGATTACAACAACAACGATCAGTGTCGGTCAACTTTCGTGTTGGATTACCCTCCTTTCAGGCCTTTTTATCCGTGGTTTACACTCAAACAATCATCAGCAGGGTTTTCCAGTCGCTGTTAACCGATCGTCAGTCTGTATTTCTCATATAAATAGGCCTACGTAAAATTACACTGTGCCGTTAGTTCACTCACTCGACTGAAACATAAAATCGCCAATAGGGGGCAGAGCGGTTTGTTTACGTTTCGGGTACGTAACAATTCAAATTTTCAAATTCAAATTAAAAATACAAAGTGACGTCCAAACTTTTAAATTTTGGTAAAAATAGAAAGTTCCTAACTTATATTGTCTGGGAAAAATACAGAATACGGTCTTTCTTTTTTAATGTAAACAATATTCCTGATTTTCGCGGCAAGTGTGCCTTTAATTATTGTCTTTTAGAAAGTGGGTATAACAGTATTCTCGTTATTTTGGGATTACACTTTCTTGAAAATATGGTAGAAATTCCTCTACTGATGTTTTGGTGACGCCCGAAACGGGAATCGAAGCCAGGTCCCAGGTAGAGGAATTTCTACCATATTTTCAAGAAAGTGTAATTCCAAAATAACGAGAATACTATTTTTTCTTGGTTTGTGGATATGTAGAATATCCTGCAAATGTGCATCGCCTATTTTGTTTATACTGTTCTGATTAATTTCAGACTGATTACAGCTTTTGTATATTACAGATTGATGATGTTTTTCATAGCACTGAAGATTATTTCACTTTTATACTGACGTTGCCAGGTTTGATGAAGCAAGCCCATAACCTTTCTTTAAAGTGAACACTTTAGGTAAAATACATGTACATTATACTTCATCTTCAAGACAATGTCTACCTGGTCCCAAAATATGTTTTATTTATTTTTTATGACTTTCCTACAAGAAGCTATGGTTAATTATTCTCAGATGTCTGGTGACTGCATGTCACTAAAACATGTGCACTCCTGGTATGCTGAACTGCTATTGGTGTATTTAGGTCAAATAAACCAATCATATTGCCAGTTGCAAGGTGTGCACATGTTTCAGTGACATCCAGTCACCTTGTCATCTGAGAATAATTAACCATAGCTTCTTGTAGGAAAGTCATAAAAAATAAATAAAACATATTTTGGGACCAGGTAGATATTGTCTTTAAGATGAAGTATAATGTATTTTACCTAAAGTGTTCACTTTAAGTACCTTTCAACTCTCTGCATATAAGGCGATCAAGTGTAAACCCCACTCAGAAATGTGTTAATTTTTCTTACATTGTGTGGGATTCGAACCCACGACCCATCGATTAATGTCTTATATCGGACTGAGAGACTATCGCTCTGTCTGCTAAGCCACCGAGGCTCACGTAATTGTAGATGGATATACTTTGAGTGCTTGTTTATACATTTCTTTCTATAGTTATTTTCTTCTGATGCCCCTTGTTATATGATATTAGGTGTGTTGACGGAGCAGAATTATTCACATGTGGGAATTACATCTTTAACCATTATAGAGACTGTAAAGATGTAGATGATTTTCTATGTGCTGATCAGATTAATGATGTGATTGTATTACCTATGGAGAAACAACCTGATATTACACCCATTCTGGCCTGTCAGGACAGAGTGCTTAGGGTCTTACAGGTAACGCTTAGAATTATTTTAATTAAATATGTGGCAATTTGGACATTTATAGTCTTCAATAAATTTTCTTCAAAAGAGGAATTTGATATCTGACAAGGCTGAAATAGTTTGACCATTGTTTTCCATTTCCTGAGAAAAAGGAAAGTTTTGTCATAACCAGCTGTGGATTGTATGTAAAGTGCTCACAATCAAAATGTTTAACATATTTGAAACTTTATAAACTTTACAATGACAAAATATCTGTAAATTTTTTGTCTCAAGAACTTCATCTCCTATTGACCGATTGCTTGATGACATCACTTGAAATTACAGGCAAAGCATTTTGGGGGATTGAGGGATGTTAAAATGATTTTTAAATATAGCGGAAGAAATAATACTGTATCGAACAGAAGACGTAAAAGGCGTAAAGTTAACAGAAAAAATGTGTGGATATAATCAGGTTATGTCATCAATGTTTTCCAAAAAAGTCACACCTTGCTGAGTACCAATAAACAAAATTGCGAACTGAGGTACATCAGGCTCTGCGGTAATTGCATATAATATTTGATTCTTGTTTCAGAGAGGAGACCTGTCTTACGAGATGGAATTGCCCGGTCCACCTATAGTCCTTCAACTTTATGGCAACCAAGGAGGTCAGTTCACATGTCCTCGGTTCATTTATAACTTTCACCTACTCAATCTAGTATATAGACTGTGAATGTTAATAACTGCTATCCTAGGCCACATATATACATCTAATCTGATAAAGGATTTAATTGATATTAACAGACAAGTCTCTTATTGGCAACAGACAAGTCTTTTATTGGCAACAGACAAGTCTCTTATTGGCTACAGACAAGTCTCTTATTGGCTTCAGACAAGTCTCTTATTGGCAACAGACAAGTCTCTTATTGGCAACAGACAAGTCTCTTATTGGCTACAGACAAGTCTCTTATTGGCTTCAGACAAGTCTCTTATTGGCAACAGACAAGTCTCTTATTGGCAACAGACAAGTCTCTTATTGGCAACAGACAAGTCTCTTATTGGCAACAGACAAGTCTCTTATTGGCAACAGACAAGTCTCTTATTGGCAACAGACAAGTCTCTTATTGGCAAAAGACAAGTCTTTTATTGGCAACAGACAAGTCTCTTATTGGCAACAGACAAGTCTTTTATTGGCAACAGACAAGTCTCTTATTGGCAACAGGCAAGTCTCTTATTGGCAACAGACAAGTCTCTTATTGGCAACAGACAAGTCTCTTATTGGCAACAGACAAGTCTCTTATTGGCAACAGACAAGTCTCTTATTGGCAACAGACAAGTCTCTTATTGGCAACAGACAAGTCTCTTATTAGCAACAGACAAGTCTCTTATTGGCAACAGACAAGTCTCTCATTGGCAACAGACAAGTCTCTTATTGGCAACAGACAAGTCTCTTATTAGCAACAGACAAGTCTCTCATTGGCAACAGACAAGTCTCTTATTGGCTACAGACAAGTCTCTTATTGGCTTCAGACAAGTCTTTTATTGGCAACAGACAAGTCTCTTATTGGCAACAGACAAGTCTCTTATTGGCAACAGACAAGTCTCTTATTGGCAACAGACAAGTCTCTTATTGGCAACAGACAAGTCTCTTATTGGCAACAGACAAGTCTCTTATTGGCAACAGACAAGTCTCTTATTGGCAACAGACAAGTCTCTTATTGGCAACAGACAAGTCTCTTATTGGCAACAGACAAGTCTCTTATTGGCAACAGACAAGTCTCTTATTGGCTACAGACAAGTCTCTTATTGGCAACAGACAAGTCTCTTATTGGCAACAGACAAGTCTCTTATTGGCTACAGACAAGTCTCTTATTGGCTTCAGACAAGTCTTTTATTGGCAACAGACAAGTCTCTTATTGGCAACAGACAAGTCTCTTATTGGCTACAGAAAAGTCTCTTATTGGCTACAGACAAGTCTCTTATTGGCTATAGACAAGTCTCTTATTGGCTACAGCCTACAGACAAGCATCTTCAAAGAGAATGTCCAAAGCTGGCACCTTGCAACCACACAGGTGTCTTTGTCGCATGTTTGTATCACAGTTGCGATCATTTGACAAATTTTTGGGTCACAAACTTTTAGTACAGGTCGACCCAAGAAACAAAGACTGACTGAATCTGTATATTGTGGTGACTTTTTATAATAATTACGTTAGCCACGAATAAAGCAGGCCTTATTTTTTCACACAAACAATCGTTAGGTTACGTGAAGTTTACGCAACAAAAAATTCATGCGAACGATCACCGTTCATGCAGGGTAAATCATCAAGGGTAAATCAAAAAATAAAATGTCAAAAACAAGAAAGGCTAAGTAAGACAGTTACTGGTTCGTACATGTTATCGTAGTATGGGTTTATCCAACTAACGTCAGACTCAAAACAGCGCCGCTTAAACTTGTCCGCTTTGAAAATTAAAGCTGAACATACAGGGTTGGAACAGCGTTACACGAAACAGCCGTAGTCTGAATTCATTCAGTTTTGCTACAGTCTTTCCACTGCTAACTGAGATGTCAACGAAATATTTAAATCTTTACTGAGAAAGGCAACCAAATTCCGCTAAAAAGTGATATACGCCTATTCTAAAAGCATAAATGAGAGAAGAACTTACAAAGTTTTAAGTGCAGCAGTGTATGAAACTGTGTTGACAGACTACAAGCAAGCTGTGCCCTGTAGCAGGTGACCCATTTTCACACGGCGTCCATCTTTCTCAATGTTATTTATGTGTCTCTTACTTCATAAGGTCACTTTTGGGGAATTGTCACTTTGTGCTGACCAACAGTTGAAGGAAAATAGCATTATTTAAGAAATAATGGATTGATTCTCTGCGCATACGCTGTGATAAGTGCAAGAAAAAAGGAAGTGTCCATTGTTTTTGGACGAGGGCCGGAGGCCCGAGTTAAAAAAGTGTGGACACTTCCTTTTTTCTTGCAGTTATCACAGCGTATACGCAGAGAATCAATCCATTATTTCTATTCTAACACATAAACTTTAATGTAAAGAAAAACTGAATTTGAGTAGTTTGCCTTATTTTCTACATCAAACTAAAAATTGGCAACCCCTACGTTAAAGCTGAATAGTTTTTCCCTGATTGCCTCGTGGACGAATCTATATCTAAAAAATGATAGGGGTGCTAGCTTCGAACAACTGTTTTAAGTGTAACCATTTTTTAGTCTACTGACCTTTTTAAAGAAATATCTACACTTTTAGCTTATGGCAGTTCACTTTCAAGTCTTCCCGTCGAGTATTAACATTGTCCTGCGTTTATAAGTTAGTTTTACAGGCGAAATGCAAGGCAAACACAACAGCCTGACATCCCCACTCGCGTTTAGGTGATGACGTCATCCAGTGACGTCGTGTTCCATCACATCACCACAATTTGAAAATGATGACGTCGTTCAGTGTCAGGGCATTTGACGTCACAATAAAAACGTTCTCTGCGTATATGCTAGTTTATACGCCAGCTTTGTCCTATCTCACAACATGTAGGGAAATCACACATGTGTTAGAATTTGATATAATCGAACGGTGGGCTATGCCGGTTAAATTTCATGAGAAGGTGGTTCACGCCAATTTTTAAAAAAACAAGGCCTGATACAGTCTCTGTACCTTTAACCTTTCCTCACTATGCAGTTTAACACAAATATGGTTATGAACACTAAAACACACGGGCACAGGGAAAATCTTCTTGTCTAAAATAACCACAGAGACAAGTTTCTAACTGTGCCAAAAAGAGGTACACCATCCAGACCCCTATACCCCATCATAAATTGTTGCAACAAAGTAATTCAGATTAATTGATTGGTTAATGTTCTACGCCACACTCTAGATTATTTCACTTATATGACGGCGTTTACTGGAGGAGAAAACCACTCTTTTCCCAGAGGAAACCACCAATATTTGGCAAGTACCTGACAGTACTTCTGCATACTGTGATCTAGTGAAAAATCCATTCAGAAGTTTTTCAAATTTTATTTCATCTAAGTGGGATTCAAACCTGCGTCGCATCGCTGGAAGGCCTGTGTTGGACCGAGGGACTATCAAACTGAACTGCCAACTGAACCACCGAGGCCCCTGTGTAATTTGCAAAAGATGCAGTATACTAAATTTGATGTTTGTTTCATATTTGGTTAAAATTGTTTCCTATTTTGTTTAGGAGATGATGGTAATGAGGTATTATATGGTACATCTGATGGTAGAGTGGGACTTGTGGAGATAGGCAGGTATGGAACATTGTGTATTATATGGTACATCTGATGGGAGAGTGGGACTTGTGGAGATAGGCAGGTATGGAACATTGTGTATTATATGGTACATCTGATGGTAGAGTGGGGCTTGTGGAGATAGGCAGGTATGGAACATTGTGTATTATATGGTACATCTGATGGTAGAGTGGGGCTTGTGGAGATAGGCAGGTATGGAACATTGTGTATTATATGGTACATCTGATGGTAGAGTGGGACTTGTGGAGATAGGCAGGTATGGAACAATGTGTATTATATGGTACATCTGATGGTAGAGTGGGGCTTGTGGAGATAGGCAGGTATGGAACATTGTGTATTATATAGTACATCTGATGGTAGAGTGGGACTTGTGGAGATAGGCAGGTATGGGACATTGTGTATTATATGGTACATCTGATGGTGGAGTGGGACTTGTGGAGATAGGCAGGTATGGAACATTGTGTATTATATGGTACATCTGATGGTAGAGTGGGACTTGTGGAGATAGGCAGGTATGGAACATTGTGTATTATATGGTACATCTGATGGTAGAGTGGGACTTGTGGAGATAGACAGGTATTGACCATTGGGTGGCATGTCGTTATCCATAAGGACCATTACATTTACTGACTGGCTTTGTAGTCATTGCACAAGAGGAGTGGTCTGTTCTATCAGAGCTTTGAACCACTTAGCGGATTGAGCATCAGGAGTATGAAAACTCACGGTTTTAAGAAACCGATAGAATGTTTTCTTCAGGGCATAAAGTCGCCTTATTGGCCACTTTTCTTGAATAAAGTGATAACCTAATATTTTGTTAACTTTTCAAATGCTTAAATTGGCATGAGCTGCCAAAATCCACACTTTTTTATAATTTCTGATCGTCACGACAGTAAGAGGCTTTGAAGGCCACCGAAAAACTAAATGATTGGCATTGGAATGAGGAAAATCTATACAGTATGTGGCCTGTACAAACCGAAAACATGTTCGAAAAGTAAACAAAATTTAAATAACCGGGACGACCATTCATTCATTTTAAGCAAAAGTTAGTACAAAACAATACTTTATCGTACATTTTCGAGACTAGAAGCACTAAAAAGCTTCTGAATTATATGTCTTGAAAAAAATAGCGAATAATTTCAACATTCTGTTTAAACGTCAAAATATCAACATTTTGGCAGCTCATGCCACTTTAAGTTGCTGACTTCTCTGATAATATTCTATATGATGTTTTATTATTAAAGCAAACAGTAAATAGTTCTGTATATTTCATTTCTAGATTATCTCCATCTCACAAATGGGAGCTCTCCAATGAAAAGAGAAGTGGAGGTAGGGAAATACTTCAGAATTCTTGACAAGAAATGTTTTTTTAGTAAAAGCTGTATGTTTTCTGTATGAAAGGATTATTTATTGCAGTGGTACATCTGAGATACTGTAGAAGTTATTGCCTCATGGGAAGCACACAATATCATCCTATTTGACAAACTCTTGCAAAGTGGATTTAGTATATTCTCCATTGAAATAACTGTCTCTCTTACTTGACGTTCCTAACTTATATAATACCAAGATACAGCTTTGCAACATTTCCTGTAAATAATTCTGCAAAAAAATAACAAATAGCTGACAAATTTCAATATTCTGTCGATTGATTGATGTTTTATGATGCACTGAAGATTATTTCACATAATTATGACGATCAAGTGAAAAATCAGAAATTGTTCAATGTTTATTTGGACTGAGTGGGATTCGAATCTGTGCCGCATCGATGGAAGGCCTGTGTTGATTAGAAGGACTATCATTCTAACCAACTGAGTTCTCTAGCCCCCTTCACAATGTACCTGGCAACTCTTCCACATAACTATTCTGTAGAAACTGATGGTTTTTAGTCCAACATTTAGACCAATTTTAAAAGCCCAATCAGCATTTTGAACTTAAGTACGTGGCTGAGTTACCTCCTTTTCTATCCCAGCTATTTGGAACTGACAAATCTGAGTGTGTCTCAATGTGACTCAGAGTATCACAAAGACATCAAGACCCCCCTCCCCACCCGGGTTAACAATATCTCTACAGTTCAATGAGATTGTTGATGTGCGGACTACTTTTTTCTTCAGGGGTTCTAAGCCTAGCAAATTATGACGTGACCTCTGATGGGGTCCTTGACCTGATTGTGGGTCGTGATGACGGACAAGTTGAAGTTTACAGTTATGATGATCACGATGAACCCTCACATAGGTTCAGTCATGTGAGTTTTTAAATAATGATTTTGGTTACCTCTCGGCCTTAGATGCCACTCACTTCCAAAACAATTGAATTTTTTTGACTGGTTTTATCCAACTTACCTGTATTCTTTATTACCAACAAATTGTCCGGTTTTCCCTCCAAAAATAAGGCCTAGTATTCTCTCTAATCAACCTGACCATGAGTCTTATTATTTTGTGTCTAAACTGACCCTTCATTTTTTAATACAAGATTAATTGGTTACAACTTTAAAACTATGCTCAAATTGAGGTTATACTTTCTTTGCTTTTTTATATTCTGACTTGTATTTCTGTTCATATGTTTGGAGACATGCAGAAAATTATATTCAAATTGGCCTTGTTCTGTTTTAATTCTGGGTCCTGTTTCTGAAAGCGACATAGTGTAAGTTTTTACCTACATGTTAACTGTCATACTGTAGAGATATGTTTCAATGACAGTTACGTTAAAGCTTACGCTGGGTCCTTCCATAGGACAGACTCCAGGGGCTCGTTTCACAAAGCTGTCGCATCGCAAACGAAGCTTAGTTACCAATGGATACCATATTGAAGAGATACGACGTCATGGTAACTGCGATTGATCGCACTGTGCGACGGCTTCGTGAAACGGCCCCCTGATTTGTATATTCCTGTTGATATGTTTGTAGACATGTAGTGAGAGTGTAACCTCTGTACAGGGAGGAGTCGTTTCATCTCCTGGTTTTGATGAAGTTGTCTGCTCGACCTATGCAGGTAGGTAGTGTATTATAATGCGAAACACAAACTTCTTAATTGCAATTTTGTGTAGAATTCCCTTCTTTTCGAACATAATATATTTATTAATTTGTTATTTTCATTCCATGGATAGGCTGTGTTATTTTATTTAGAATTTATTAATTTACACCTCTAAAACAATTTAGGATGTGTTATTGTAGATAGTGTAATATTATATAACGTTTATTCTGGGGATTTGCCTTCCTTAGGTAAGGTATTTACCTTGTGTTCCCACCCAAGGTTCAAGACTTCTCCGACAGTTTCATCATTAGGCTGGGCAAGAATAGTTGCCCTTAGGTAATCTGGTTATATATAATGTCTTATAGCATGGTCTATTAAATTGGTAAACGTCTATAACATAGCATGGGCAAATGATTGGTATGGTATAAGGAATGAGCCTATAACATTTACTGGGTGCATGGGATAGCCAACAGCATGTTCTCACTCTACCGTTGACATTTTAACTACACCAGTATATATACTCCACTGGGCCCTGTCTTACGAAGCTGGCGTAAAGTTGCGCATAGGCCTACAACATAGACCAGTTGCGACTAAGGCGTAAGTTCATATGGCTTTAACACCGATTTACGTCCGACGTAACTTCCGCCAGCTTTGTAAGACAGGGCCCTGATGTCAAGTAAATACATCAAATAATATGTCTTTGGGCCAACACTTGTTTAGAAATGCTTGAAGGCATTGTGGCTTTGCTTTAGCCATGTTTGCTAACCTAGCATGGAGGAACATTAAGTATGCCAAATACATTATCCTTCCCGTTGTTCTGTGACCTGTGGGGCTTAAATCATGGAGATGAGTGAGTTAAGGTTATTTTTTGGTCCTTTGGCACATTTTTTGCAATTTGTTGAGTAGGACGTTAAGTCGCAATGAATCAATTCTAAACGCCTACTCTGATTGTATTTTTTTTTTTGCGACCATAACAACAAAATGCCAATTTTGACCCATGTCTGTGCTCTCTGGGATACTTGACTGTGATATGGTATATGCCTGACCTGGTTTGTATTAGACCTTTTGGCTTTAACCTTGACCTGGTTTGTATTTGACCTTTTGGCTTTAACCTTGACCTGGTTGTATTAGACCTTTTGGCTTTAACCTTGACCTGGTTTGTATTTGACCTTTTGGCTTTAACCTTGACCTGGTTTGAGTTTGGCATGTTTATTGCATGGCAGGCTGGGTACTATCTCTGACTACTGAGCAGCATGTGAAGGAAGTGGGTTCGTCAGCAGTGTTAGTGGATCATCATACTCAGGGAAAGATCATACACCTCAAGTAAGTCATACACCTCATGTTAGTTGTACACCTCATGTTAGTTGTACACCTAAAGTTAGTCATACACCTCAAGTAAGGCACACACCTCATGTTAGTTGTACACCTCAATTAAGTCATACACTTCAAGTAAGTCATACACCTTGAGGTGTACAACCTCATGTTAGTTGTACACCTCAAGTAAGTCATACACCTCAAGTACGTCATACACCTCATGTTAGTTGTACACCTCATGTTAGTTTGTAAGTCATACACCTCAAGTAAGTCATACACCTCGTGTGAGTTGTACACCTCAAGTAAATTACACACCTCATGTTAGTTGTACACCTCAAGTAAGTCATACACCTCATGTTAGTTGTACACCTCAAGTAAGTTACACACCTCATGTTAGTTGTACACCTCATGTTAGTTGTACACCTCATGTTAGTTGTACACCTCAAGTAAGTCATACACCTCGAGTAAGTCATACACCTCATGTTAGTTGTACACCTCAAGAAAGTCATACACCTCAAGTAAGTCACACACCTCATGTTAGTTGTACACCTCAAGTAAGTCATACACCTCGTGTTAGTTGTACACCTCATGTTAGTTGTACACCTCAAGTAAGTCATACACTTCAAGTAAGTCATACACCTCATGTTAGTTGTACACCTCGTGTTAGTTGTACATCTAAAGTAAGGGAGCGTAGCCAATTATCGTTCGCGAATCAATCGTTCGTGAATTGAAAATTTCGCGATTTAAGTATTCTTTTGTTCTCCCCTCACTCCCCATAAATTCGCGATCATTCACGATTATGAATGGGGACCCCGTGGAGGGTTGACTGCAATCGCAAAACCGTTCGTGAATGAGATAAAAAGTAGTGCTGACGGACTTCACGGGGAGTCTCGCGCGAGTTGAAAGCTGTGTCTTTTGTATAGATACATTATTTAGGAGGACTTTACATTTATAGAGGTCTTATATGCTTTCGTTATAATGTTTCTACGTGTTTCAGTCAATTCTTAATATCTTCGAGGAAGTACTCATTTATCGAGGAACAACAACAACAATGAACTGTGTCTCTGTCCGCTTCGGTGGTTAAAAGTTGACGTCATGCGATCGCCGATTGTTTGCTTCTAAGGCCTACTGTTTAGACTAACCCGTTTAATGAATTGCCGTTCTTATCTTATCGAGGAAATTATACATACAATCATTTTATATGACCAGAAAAGTTTTATTTTGTTTTGAGTAAAATTACAGACCTGAGATGTATGGAAATATTCCCCCGTAAGCTAACAATTTATTGCACGACTACAGAATAGTACCGTATGTAAGCATGTGTGTTTTCTCATTCCGAAATGAATATGACGGATTGGGTTTTGGGGGATATATTTTATTCCTTCAATCTAAAAAATGATCCTTATAATTTTAAATGTATTTCAATATCCGTTCGACAGTGTGTTACTTTCCGTGAGGATTCCTTATATTTATTCAGGCCGGGCTTTACTTCCGTCCGAGTTGCGGGCAACATTTCCTGGTTATCAGTTGTGTACAACTATGCAGGTAGTTTCGTGTTATCAAACCACGCAAGGTTTGAAACAAATGTATACTTTTATGATTAATCTATATTTAAGAGTTTGCCTTTTTCGTTAAAATCGGCTTTCTCATTTCGTACATGTGGATTCAAAGAATTTACGTCGGATATTGTCAAGCCTTAGTTTACATTTGAACAATTAATATTCATCATTTTGAAATAAGTAACAAGTCTATAGTATGGTCTTTTACATTTTTTAACGCCTTAAGTGGTCTGGGCCTGTAAACGTATTCAAGGGACTAATCCGGACGCTAACTTTGGTTATGGTTTCATATTTTCGGCATTCAGTGAGTAATTCTCTAAAAAGTCAACTCGCAAGAAGGTGACGTGTTCTAATTTATTCATTTCTTTTTATTTGCTTTGTTTTTCTTAGGTCAATTTCTGAGGTGGCATATCCTGCACGGTGCTACGCAGATATGAAATTTTATGGGAATGATGGACTCGGAAGTGTACCAAAATATCCTGGGCAGGAGCAGGAGTGCTGACATATTGACCTTTCGTTTGTTTGTTCCGTATTTTCCATTTAATCTTCTGCAATTTAACAATATTTGGTTGTATTTCCAGTCCGTGTCCTCATGGAAGACAAACAGGAGCAACTAATTCTTGAAATACGTACCTCTGGAGGAGTCTAAACTTGCAGATTGTAGAAGCTGTAACGATTGTTGTGGCCAGCTATGGAAAAGAGTCTGGATATAAACAAAATATAACAGCAAGATTTTTGTATCTGTTGTTTATTGATATAAACTTAAATTAAATAAACATTTAAAGACTATGTACATGCTAGTGTTTTATCAAATAAATATATATATATATATACATTACGAGGCGTGGCGTATATTAAATGCCGACCTTGTAATAATGAAGAATCCAGGAACAGTAAGTATTTTGATGTGAAAAGCCGAAGAAAATCAACAACTTCAGTGAAAAGAATGCTATATGAAGAAGAAAGAATTATGGTAGGTATACGCTGTTGAGGCTTTAGATTAAGCTGCTGTCCGGTGAGAATAACTCTGGATGAATTATTGAGCTGCTTCTTGATAAACACAACCTGTTGAGAAAAACACAAAAGATTATCATTTGATTTTCTGACGTTTAACTTCACATGGGTTATTTGAAAGATTCGAAACTTTTACATCAACTTTCTCCTGGATTCCTTCCACTTAAGTTTATCGTAATTGACTCTTGAAATAAATGCTGTGTTTATATACTTTCTGGTTCACCAAAACTAGAATTTAAATTCGGAAGAAGGCCTCGAATGAAAAGATATATACACTAAAACAGTTGTTATAGAAATACCAGCAGAGATGTTTCGTTTACGTCTGTACGTCTCAACAGCTAGGTGGCGAACGCCTACCATAAACTCTGAGTAACCATTCCTGTGCAGTTTGTTTCTACAACAACTTTTTAGGTAAATGATAATTTAAAGACTAAACGGAAAGAAAATATATATTTTTTATTTTCACATTGTCCTATACACATTGCTAAAAATTCATCGATTGACTCGTTGAGTTGTCTAAATATAATCCTATGCTTTTATTTTATATCCATGCATTTAAAAACCAAACCAAAAGAAAAACAAGACTTTGAGTGTCAATATAACAAATGTTCACGGTCTGAGCTCAAACTACAGGAGGTTGATTGGGGAACAGTAAAGCAAAATCTAAAGATCAACACTCTGTTGATATTAGTTATGGTAATTATACATAACCAGCAGCCTTTCTATAACCACCTTTGCTTGATTGGCGTCTTCATTTGTGGAAGGAGCAGGGTCTGGGTAGTGCTGAACAATAATCAACCCCTACCAAACAATCAGGTGGAATTAACAGTGGGTGTCGTAATCCACAAACCCACTCTAAAAAGTCCGTCTATTACTATTAGTAAACCGTACGTGTTTCCGACGGATTCCAATTAAACAAACACATACATTAATCATCTGATCCAATTATAAGTTACCAAATCTAAAAAGGAAAACATAAAACGTTTTCAGCAAAAATGAATTCAAACCATGTCCGTAAAATGAATAATTGTGAGGAATTATATTCTGCAGCGAAATCCGCCATGCTAACAATCATGCTGGCGAATACTAGTTTGGGCATTGGTCATCTGAAAATTTGCCAGCTTAAATGAGTGGGACTGTAGCTGATAAAGGTGCGAGAAAAATTCACTAACTACAACTACATCCTGCAGCGTAAATTAGTCAGTTTTGCATGGGTCGGTGAGTAATGCGGCTAAGCTTGGCTATGACGCAGCCGTTCACAGCAAGTGTCTGTGGATTACTGCTCGAGAGGAGGCATGTCTCGTTAGCCGACGAAACAATAGACCAGCTACCAATCGCGAAAAACACAGCGTGGTGCTTTAGTGGGGTGGGGTAAATCGCGAAATCATCGTGAAGCAGACGTCAATTTCACGATTGAAGTGATCGCGATAATTGGCTACGCTCCCTAAGCCATACACCTCAAGTAAGTCATACACCTCAATTAAGTCATACACCTCAATTAAGTCATACACCTCAAGTAAATTGTACACCTCAATTAAGTCATACACTTCAAGTAAGTCATACACCTCATGTTAGTTGTACACCTCATGTTAGTTGTACACCTAAAGTAAGCCATACACCCCAAGTAAGTCATACACCTCATGTTAGTTGTACACCTCGTGTTAGTTGTACACCTAAAGTAAGCCATACACCCCAAGTAAGTCATACACCTCAATTAAGTCATACACTTCAAGTAAGTCATACACCTCAAGTAAATTGTACACCTCATGTTAGTTGTACAACTCAAGTAAGTCATACACCTCGAGTAAGCCATACACCTCGAGTAAGCCATACACCTCAAGTTAGTTGTAAGTCATACACCTCAAGTAAGTCATACACCTCAAGTAAGTCATACACCTCTAGTGAGTTGATCCATTTTAAGTCATACACCTCTAGTGAGTTGATCCATCCTAAGTCATACACCTCTAGTGAGTTGATCTATCCTAAGTCATACACCTCTAGTGAGTTGATCCATCCTAAGTCATACACCTCTAGTAAGTTGATCCATCAGAAGTCATACACCTCTAGTGAGTTGATCCATCCTAAGTAATACAACTCTACTAAGTTGTTCCATCCTAAGTAATACACCTCTAGTGAATTGATCCATCCTAAGTAATACACCTCTAGTGAATTGATCCATCCTAAGTAATACACCTCTAGTGAATTGATCCATCCTAAGTAATACACCTCTAGTGAGTTGATCCATCCTGAGTAATACACCTCTAGTGAGTTGATCCATCCTAAGTAATACACCTCTAATGAGTGGATCCATCATAAGTCATACACCTCTAGTGAGTTGATCCATCCTAAGCCATACACCTCTAGTGAGTTGATCCATCCTAAGTAATACACCTCTAATGAGTGGATCCATCGTAAGTTATACACCTCTAATGTGTCTCATACAGAAATTTATTGGGGTCTTGATATTTGTGGCGATCAAAACAGTGACCCAGCCTTTTAGCATTCAGTAAATCAGGAATTTTTGCATGGATTTAAAAAAAAATTCAGTTATAACTAGCGTATGAGTAGACAACGGTCCCGTACCAAACTTAAATTGGAGGTCTTAATATCTATGTTTATATCTTGTCAAATCCTCTTCTTTGGTGTGAGTTTGAAGAAAAACCTGAAAGAAACACCTTGAAATCTCCTGACAAACTTTTTACCATTTCTTTCACATGATTTTGTTCTTTTCTAGACAGGAGTTGGATGACTTACAACAGAAGGTTCTACATGAGAGAGAGAAGTATCAACAAACAGCCCAGACTAAAGGAGCTTTATCTGCCCTGCCATCGTTTGATATCAATGATAAGTTTGTGTTAAACCGAGAAGATGCTAGTTATACTCTCAGTCTGGAGGTTCATATGGCCATAGATAACGTCCTTTTACAGGTAAGTTATTCTCTGGGCAATGGGTCCGCTTTCCTCCTGGCAATTGGCCCGGTTTCCTCCTGGCAATTGGCCCAGTTTCCTCTTGGCAATTGGCTCGGTTTCCTCCCCTACTAAATCGGTCAACCTGGCCATTAAAGTATACTATTCTTGAGTGAGGCGTAAAACATCAATCAATCAATCTACAGGACATAGTACAGTTATGTTAAAATTACCTCAACAATAGGGAGCAAGAGTAACGTGACCATTTTACAAATTTCCGGCGTTGTCATTACGCATGTGAGGAGCCTTTATCGTTCGAATATGAACAAAAAACGTCAATCGAACTGATAACGTCATGAAAAAAAGGCATCTGTCACCAGATATCGCGAAATCTCTCGGTAGACTCCCAGGCCCAATAGCATTAATTTGAAAGCGATATTTTCAATGGCTTGACTCAAGTCTTCCAGTGCTGGTACAACCAATTTAAATTTACAGTTAGCTTTATCGGTCAAAATATTAAAGCCCTAATTTTTAGCAAACATTACTTGCCAAAGAATTGATTAAAGGTTAACACTACTACATTCATGATTTTTTCACTTATATTGTTGCGTTGCAAGATTTTGTGTGGGAGTGTACTAGGCTCTTTACCCCGAAGGAAATTCCAACCTTTGGATTGTATCTGGCAACCTTTACACTTACGACGATCTAGGGCTAAACAAACAGTTTAGACGAAGATGTTTTAGAACCCACCACATCTGTGGAAGTCATGACTGAGGGCTTACCAATAGAGGATGTTATTGACTGGATCACATTCAAACACGAGAAACTAGACTAGAAGGTTTCCACTCCCATGTAGGCGTTTGACAATTTGGAAAACAGGTTTATTTACATGTCCTTATCATGTTCAGGTCATAGAAATGGGTTAGGAGTTATCAGAAGTTCAAAGTGCCTCACACAAGAGGGCCCGTCTATTTTTGATAACTGAGTGGCATAGGTATAGGTTTGATGGGAATGTATTTTGTTAAATTGCTTGCTTTCTTTTCCTGTTGTAGAGCGACGTGCCCATTGATCTTCTAGATGTTGAGAAGAATTCTGCAGTAGTTAGTTATAGTGCTTGTAACCCACAGGTAAAAATCTGATCATAGCATTCAAAGTTCACTTGATTATGAAACTAAATATTGTTACGTAAACGTTGTTTTCATCGTATATTGAACTTTTTCATATATGTAAATAAATAAAAATTATCAAAGATTTAGTTTTTTAACGATTTTACTGTGACATTTACTTTTACTATCAGTATAACTGAGAGTTGTTTATACCTCATGGATTAGGCTATACAACTGAAGAAGTAGCTTCATGTATACTAGTATTTGATATATGTTTGATTTCAGGAGGGCAATTTCCTTTTAGCGACCTACCGATGTCAGGCTAACACTACCCGACTTGAGTTAAAAGTTCGGTCGATCGAAGGCCAGTATGGTACCCTCCAGGCGTATGTGACCCCCCGGGTTCAACCTAAGACATGTATCGTCAAACAATATCTCATCAAACCTTTATCGCTACATCAAAGGACACATCTCTTTGATAACTCCAGGTAAGTTAAGTTGTAGTGTCATATCAATGGCATACATGTGTTTCTTTTATTGTTTCTATGGTTTCCAACAATAAGTTTTATATTCATAATGTTAACATTGGATAAAAGACCTTCTGTTCTAAAAGTATATTGAACTTTTTAAAGACATATTTGTTCCATAATTTAAGATTATAGATATAAATATCTATATATAAATATCTAAAATGTTTAAAATAAATTGCTTTTCTAGATTTCAGATTTTTTTGGTATGTTTTTATTGTAAGAAATGTTTGAAACTCTCTTTAAACGTGGGTTCCATACTAATTTAGTAATGATAAAAAATTAAGACATCACCACGTAGTATTAAAGTTGTTTTAAACAACACAACCTTTCAACACCTGTACCGGTGTCTTCGTTTATTATTATATAAATGAAATATGTTGTTTTGTTGACAGACCATTTAACACATTGAAGTTGACGGGCCCTTTTAGTTTGGCTGAGGTTCATTCCTGGGTATGTTTCTGTCTACCTGAACTACCTGAGAGAGCTCCCCCAGGGGAGACAATCACATTCCAATTTGTGTCCACTTTTTTAGACACTCAACTGGAGTGTTCATACAAGTAAGATTCTGTTGAATTTTTTTCCTGCAGTCCATTTTTGTCCCTAAATATTGGCCCAGCCAAAGAGATCAAAGGGTTTCTTATTAAGCCGGCTATGATATTCGAATCATAATCTAAATCATTTTTGTTTGATTCTAGGAAAGGGGAGGTAATCTTCCGATCTGATAACATCTCTACAATCTCAATCATCAAAGATGTTTTAACAAAGGAAGCCACCAAGAAAAAGATTCGTCTTGACATTACGTATGGTAAGATTTATAAATTGAATGTTTTCAGTGTTGTCATAAATAGAGCTGAAGTCTTCCAATCCAATTCTTCCGCGGGTTCAAATCCCACTCAGTCCAAAAAAAATTTGAAAATTTTCTAACTTGGTTTTCACTCGAACGACCTATGTGGGATGGTTGCCAGTTACCAATGAATAGTCGTGGGTTTCCTCCTGGCATAGAGCCCGGTTTCCTCCCACAATAAAACTGGCAACGCCTCCATATAAGTGAAATAATCTTGAGCGCGGCATAAAACACCAAACAATCGATCTAATCCGATTCAGTGACTTATATGTGAAGGGGGGTATCTATGGCTCAGTTTGTTAAAGCCCAAGTTTCTCACACAGATGCAAGCCTTCCATTGATGTGTGGCATGTTTATAAATCTCACTCAGTTCAAAGTGCTGTCACTGGAAATAGTATGGGAAGGGGTATTAAAGTATATAGAAAGTAGATATGAAATATCTATATAAATATCATATTACAGTTAATATCTTTCTGTTCACCTTATGTCCCCCCGATGTCTTGTGGTTCAAAGCTGTCATATACATGTAAGTGAAAGAAACCCGAGTGTGGCGTAAAAAAGCAATCAATCAACTGACTGTGGAATTATTTACGTATTAGAGAAATACCAAGGCAATGGGTATTCCAGAAAAATAATGTCCAAGGATATTATTGTTTCTGGAACACTCGCTAAAGCCTAGCGCACACGAGAGGCGCCGGCTGAGCTGCCGGCTACGCGTGGCTGAGAGCTAAGCTGTTTCCCCCGTGTGCGCGTAAATTTTGGTGAGATTTTCGCCTCTCGAGGCGGTGAGGAAAGTATTCAGCATGTTTGATATTTTCTGCCTCTCGTGGCAAGAATCTCACCGTGTGCGCATAACGTAAGCTGCCGGCTGAGCTGAGAGGAGGGATAGTCCAATCGCGTGTGCCTATTAAATCATGTGACCACTTAGAATATTCCGTAACACGGGTAGTGACACTAGTGTAGATCAGTAAACTTGGGTGACCAAGAACTTGCCTCAGCCGAGAGCTCATCGTCTGCGCTGAAATCTGTAGCTGCTCCCTTGGCCACGCGTGCCTTGTAGCTCAGCCGGCGCCTCTCGTCTGCGCTAGGCTTTACAAGGTGTTTCTCTGACGTAAACGATTTGGACTTGCTTGGGTTTCTCATCAACTTCCTTTGTATTACAAATGCAGTACTATATCATCTTTACAGTTGTGCATTCAACATCTGGTACATTCGAGTAAAACAATATTTTTTTTCTTGGCCTGGTCTCTAATTTGAGGATGGAAATATTATTTCTCTGGGCAGACTGTCATTTGAGTTACTAGTATACTGTAATATCACAAGCTTTGTGTCATGGTGTCGTCTTAAATAAAGCTTCACTTAATTGGGTGACTTTCCTAAGAAAAGGTGTGACGTCACAACTATGGTTCACATCAGGATAATTCAACCCCAACCTGTATCTGGGTTCATAGCTTTTAACTCATTGGGTTTCAGGTAAAACATAATGTTATTATACAGGTGTGATATTTTGTTATTCTACATGTGTGATATTTTGTTATTCTACATGTACATGTGTGATATTTTGTTATTCTACATGTGTGATATTTTGTTATTCTACATGTGTGATATTTTCTGTTGTAGATGTTGATGATAACTCTATACCACATACTCTCAGTTTGATCCACCCAAGGTTAGAGTATCAACTTCTCCTGGCTAAGAAAGTTCAGCTTATTGATGGGCTTAAGGTGGGTTAGTCTGTGTGTATCCTCTGCTTGTCCAAAAACATTTTCACTTGGGTTTGATTCACTATAAATACTGGCGGAGAGAGAATACATTCGGGCTATCTTTAATAAACAACTATGTAGACGAGTTTATATTTTTACAGGTAATATTTTTGAAGTAAAATAGGGGCAATAAATAAAACAGTTTTTTTCCCCTGGGCAGCCTTGACACCTGTTGTTCTCGAATCTCTTGTTATAATGTTGTCAGCTGTCCTGAATGCTACATATCGACCCTCTTATACTTTTTAAAACTAAATGAAATATAAAAAATAAGTAAAAGATGAACTTTCCCACCAAGTCCAAACTCCCGAGTGTATTTTTCACTGAATCAGCATGTGTGGACAAGTTACCAGGTGGCCTACTAACTGATGGTTTCCACTCGGCTAGGAGCCCAGTTCCCGCCCCCAATGGCAATGGCATCATATAAGTGGGAAACATAAATCAATCAATGGCATGTTGGTTGGCTGTGACCATCCAGGGTTTCCTTCTCCAAACGAGAGCAAACAATCAATCTGCTCATTTTGACGTCCTCTATGATGATATCTTTAATCTAGTTGTTTTTGTTATACAGGAGTTACAAATCCATGAGAACGATATCAGCTTCATGTCCCCGGAATATAAACAGATTCTGGAGGATTCGGATAAACTACAGAGGGAGTTTAAACGTCAACCATGTCACCTCGAGAGACTTTATGGTATCCTTTTTTACCTGATTAAAAAATCTTCTATATCTCCTCTGTTCAAATACACTGCCGACCACTCCCTATATACACTGACTTGTTGAAATCATCTACTTTGCAGCAACAAATATCGAACAACTCCATATAAGTGAACCATATGTGGAAGAGTTGCCAGGTACTCACCGGATAGGTTTCCTCCGGGTAATGAGCCCAGTTTCCTCCCCCACTAAACCTGGCTTTGGCACCATATAAGAGAAATAATTTTGAGTGGCGTGAAACATCAATCAATCAACCATATAAGTGAAATAATCTGAAAGGGGAAGCATCGATCAATCATTACCTACACCCCGACTTGATTTTACTGTACAGGGTTCATGCATTTTATTTGTGACAATACTGATGCCTTATTTATGAAATACTATTTCCTTAACATTTTTTCTAGGCATGATCACAGACCTGTACATCGACAAGTTTAAGTTCAAAGGTCAGAATGTGAAGGGGAGAGTACCCATGTTAATGGACATCCTGGATAACTATGAACTACCAGCTTTAATAGCCTTTTTCGAATCTGCTTCATAAAGAGAGACTGTTATAAATTTTCCGTCCAAATGTGAAAAATATTGAAATTTCATCAAAGACATGACTTGGAATACTGCGTCTCAACATTCTTAACCTGTGCATATGTTAGAAAGTTACTTACTCACCTTGTACAAAGCCATTTGAGTGATATATTTATTGTTTGATATTATTTCAATGTTTTCTTTCTGTGTCTAAGTGATCAACTGCTGGTGTTTGTTAGTAGCAGTTGTTAGTTGCCCTAATTTACTGAAGGTCAAGATGTTTGCTCAGCCTACTGACAGAGGAATAACTTGGTTGCTTAACTTACAACAATGAATACAATTTTAGGACTGCACATGCAATGTCTTGTTAGGGGCCTCCAAAGGTAGAGCGTTGGACGCTCAATCCGAACAGTCTTCCACCAATGGAAAATTTTCGCACTGGGTTTTCACTCAAACGGCCTATGTGGGATGGTTGCCAGTTACCAGCAGAAGATTGTGGGTTTCCTCCCACAATAAAATAGGCAATGCCGCCACATAAGCGAAATAATCTTGAGCACGGCATAAAACACCAAACAATCAATCCAATGTCTTGTTTAAGTGTCACCAGCTGCGAAAATTATCACTTTATTTATTCATTAACGTTGTCAAGAGAGTATTTATAGGGTTTGAAGTTTATTGAAAATTTAGTGATTGATGTCGGTGTATAAAATATAAATTGAGCTCGGGGTTATTTTGTTCGGGGTTATAAAAGTATACAAAATATAAATTACCAACATTCATTCATTTTAGATAAATGTTAGCTATAAACATTGCTGTTACATATAATACTTGAGACTGTGTTTCTGAAAATATATTAACAAAAACAAAAAAATCAATATTTTGGCCGATCATGGCACGCTAAAAAGACATGAAATTTGAAAAGCCTTTTTCTGGACGTAACTGTTGGGTAGGATTATCAAATTGAGTCATCGATCAAACTCCACTCAATTAATTCGCTAAAATAACCCAACCTGATAATGGTCACAAGTTGGCTCAAATCAAGATAGTTATGATCTATCAAATTTTACATTACAATAATCAAAATGTCTAAGATATATTTTGGAAGTACTGGCTATTGTTATTGAGTAAAGTCAAATCATTACATTGTACTTGTAATTGTCACACCCGTATTATAAACATATCATATTTCTTCTAAAGATTCAGCCATTTTTTTCCTTATAAGGATTCGACCATTAGAAAAGAAATATGCTAAATGTGACCAAACAAATTTGCCCATTATAGGGAATTTAAGGCAATACAACACGTCAACCAATGTGTGAAAATGGTTATCCTTAAACACAACCCCACATCTCTGTTTTTGTCTGACTCAATGGAAAATTTCTAATGGCCGAATCTTTAGAAGAAATATGGTACACTAAAATATATATGTTATATATGTTAATCCGTCCAACTAAAAAAATTCTTTTGAAATAGATATATATTTATACAATGTGTACATATTAACATGAATGTAAAATAAAACTATCAAATTTGCTATCAACATTGTAGATTTTATCTTTCTTCAATTGCAATTTTCTTTGAAACAAAATTGAACTGTTCATTCTTAAAAAATATAGTAGGAGACTGATAATGTTATGGTGGGAGAGGGTGATATAATAAATGCCATTTCTTTGGGATACTTAAAGTGGCTATACATGTAAGGTGAAGAATTACTTATGGATAACAACTTCTTGGTTTATTGGGTGACAACGTTTCGATGTAGTTCTTACATCGTTACCAAAGTCAAACGTCGTCACCCAATAAACCAAGAAGTTGTTATCCATAAGTAATTCTTCACCTTATTGTAACCTGTCAACTTCTAAATGCCATTGAAAGATTTGATACTTAGAGTGCTTAATTTATTGTTGAGCAGTCCCTGAACATAAAATGTTGTGAGCTTTCGTAGACCTTTTTTTGTTAAGGAGCTAATCTGATGAACCGCCAGTGTAATAATGAGTGTGGCCTAAAACCCCAACCGTTCAACCAAACAGTGAATTACACATAACCATTTCCCTTAGAAACCAAGTTTGCTTTGCAGGATTCCACGGAGATCGACAACTCCAAGGTAGTTGAGGAATGAGTTGAGTAGACCCACTGTTGACAGGCCAATGAACACTTGTAGAGCTAACACAGATCTTTTGAACCCTCCAAGTCTACAACAGAAAATAGCATTCAACTGATGGATTGATTGGTCAGCAATTTTTGTCACACAAGATAATCTCATTTATGTAGCCATGTAACAAGGTTTTATTGGGTGAGAATATCAGGAGAGGAAAAACAGTCTGTTGGTATTAAAATAACATTCTACCCCTCCTGCATGTGCGTGCCGTGTGCAAATATACATGTTAAGTAGAGATGACTTTTCAAACGACATCGAGTCTGTAGTGCATCATCGGCTGGTAGGTTTACCTCCCCCGGAAGAAGTGATCTTTTGCCTGTTATCATACAAAATGAAGGATTTAACCTGATAATGTTGTGAGTGTGGTTATATTCTGTCCTTTTATATTGAAAACTGGGCTGTCATGAACGTATACAGTCACCAAAGGGTTGATTTCACAACATTTCCCCCGCTAGCGTCGTCAGCAACCCAGCCTGTCAAAGCGGTAGCCATAGTGACATTATGTCATTCTGCTTCAAAATATCTGGGTCAAGCGTTGCACGTGACCAAAGCTTATCGTTGATTGGTTAAAAGTTCCCACTCTGCCCGAGGGAGGGAAAAGGAACGGCAATCAACAACAGGTCACTTTTTCCTCATTTTTCTCAATTATCGGGGTAGAATCGACTTTAATACCTTCGTCTTGGTGTTTATTGCATAACCCGATACCGCTGAACGTTGGTTCGCACCTCGTCAAACCCCTCGAATGCTGCGCATTCTCGTGGTTTGACTCGGTACGAACCAACGTTCAGCGGTATCGGGTTACGCAACAAACACCAAGACGAAGGTATTAAACCCTTAAACCATCCCACAATGAACCTGCCAATGCCCAAATGGGGAATTAGTGCGACATGACAAAAAGCACCCCATGATTACGGGGGCCTCGGCAGTCCAGTGGGTTAGAGTGATCGTCCCTCAGTCCCACAAAAACCTTCCATTGAAGGGGTGTGGATTCAAATCACACTCATATGTATCAAATTGAAATATGCTATTTGGATCAACAATCATTAACAAGAATTGTACTCGGTACAAGTCATGGATTATTGCTTGCTGCATGTTAAATATTCAGGGTGGTGTTTGTTTACATTGTCTACAAACAAGCATATGTAACCCAACATGGTGAGAAAGAGTAAATATTACATAATCCAATATGGCTGCCATATTACGCAATACATGTCATAAATAGCGTGCCGCACACCACCTGTCCATAAGGTATGCAAATCTGAAAGAATTGTCCAGATTGCCAAGATAGTTATTGACACACATTTTACTCATAAGGTATATAGTTATATACTAAGAAAAAATTGTCAAGATGGAATCAAAACTTTCGAAGTTTGAGCGAAAGGGACAACGGACGCTGGAAAGCCGGACAGACAGATGATACCATTATACAGCCAGCTTTTCAAGCCGAGCATTTGAAAAAGTATATCATTTCTTTAAACTGGGAATCAATGATAGAAAATGAGTATTTTGTTAATAGAATGTAAAAACCACTAGAATGATCCGATTCATTGATAGGCTCACCTTTTTTCTGTGTGCTCTGTATATCCATCAAAGTACTGCTGTCTACAGAATATGTAAAATAAACCAACCAAAGCAGCAGGCACTGTATTAAAATATAACCAAACAATAAATGTAGCCAACTTCAAAATGAAAACAGGGTGACTACCTACAGAGGTTCTCTATATTCCAATGTCAAGTTTCATTAGGAGAAAATAATATGACACTGCAAGGAGGTCATTGGGTCACTTAAGACATGCAGGTTGTTTTTCTTGTAATTATTTTGGACACTATTTTTGGGATTCACTTTCTTGTAAATGACAGAAGTATTTCTACCCATTGGGACAAGTGCTTTTTAGGAGTAATAACATGGATGAGATTGGAGAGAAATAGAAGACTGGCACTGTGATACCCTCTCCAAATAACTATTTTTTTTTTCACAAAAGACTTAATTGATAAATGTCCCCTGGTTCACAATATTGGCCTCAAGGATTGGCCTCAGGAATATACACATATGTCAACCTAAGAAAGCCAAGTGAGTATATATGGAGTTGATCTGCCGCACATGAACACCGGGCATTTTTGAGTCCATCGTAGTTGAATGAAGTTGTTGTTGGGCATTTTTACTTGAATATAGCAGTGTACTGCAAACTAAATTCCTGCTACATCGCTGTGTGTAGTGTGAAAACAGCTTGTAAACAGTAATCAAACTGAGAGGGGGGGGGGGGGGCAAATTTGGCTTAATACTTAGCCCATCTTACCTTGATGAAAGAAGATCCCACTCACCCACAAACATACCATGAAAATTGGATAAAACTCGAGAGTGTTCTGTCTGAAACACAAAATACCAGAGATGGATTTATGCTGATAGAATAGTCCGTTTAAGTCATCATGTGCAATCGTGTGGATAGCAATTTATTTAATGTTGTGACACTTATTTCTTGTATTTGGTTCATTCAGATTCTATTGATTTAGTCATTTAGAGTTTTACACTTCACACAAAACTAAGTCAATCTGAGAGAAATTTTCTAGAATTCTTAGCCTTGATTGTGATTTGAATTCTTCAACATTAATAAAAAATATCTTAGTAATCTTGGAGACCATGAGTAGCCATGATACAGATTACAATAATTTGTGGAAGGACATTTGAAATGCAGTACATACTGAGCTCTGAAATAACGAATAAAGTTGGGATCTCCACTAACTTCAGGAGGGATCACTTTATATTTCCTCCGTGCATTTCCAACACGACGAGCAAACCGGGCTGAAATCATAAAATATAATATCAGTTTAACATTAAGCATAAAAATTGTATCAATATATCTATAAACAATTTGATATATAATTAGAGGATATTTGTTGTTTATCTGTAAATACCATTTATAATTCCTTGAATTAAACTGAAAACGGCGAGGATATGACACAAAAGTGAGTTTCCGAACCAGGACCATAACCTACATGTATACCTAGAAGATATAGATACATACATGTAGATACCTTACTTAAAAAATTTATGAAATGATGTAGATCTATACAGAGTTGGGTAAATACATGTAGCTAGAATTTTAGGAACAGTAAATAAAAATGTAGCTCATACATCACAGTAACATCAGTACCAGGTGACTTTCCTGCCATTCTGTTGTATAACTAACTAATAGGCCTATAAGTTTATACAGAATGGCAGGATAGTCACCTGGAGCCAGTCATACCTGAATCAGATTAGGGGATAATCCGAAATATCTGCGATGATGATGTAAGACATTTTCTGACAGATAGGCCATCATCATCGTCAGAACGCATTTGATCAATTTTCTGGGAATTCCTTGACACACTTCGGGCTGGCAAGACCACCTCTCGTTTCTCATCAAAAATATCAAAATTTTCTTCATAACTTTTAAAAATGAAATTACAAACCCTTACTTTAATGTTTTCCCTTTCTCCTCGCACCAATTTGAAGTTTGTACGTCGACACAAGCCATAGATCTGCCCGGTTAAATTTCAAACTGTACCAAACCTTTAGTTTACAAAAGTCGCCATCTGTATACTCTCATTGATACGTCACTATATCCGCGAAAGGTCAAACTGTCACATGACTACCCCACTAGCAGGCGATATAGTTCATTGGTCGTGTCGTTTTTTTGTTGAAGTCACGTGAACCAACACGACCAATGAACTATATCGCCTGCTAGTGGGTAGTCATGTGACAGATTGACCTTTCGGGCATATAGTGACGTATTAATGAGAGTATGGAAATGGCGACTTTTGTAAATTTAAGGTTTGGTACAATGTGAGATTTAACCGGGCAGATCTATGGCTGGTGTCGACATACAGACTTCAGATTGGCGCGAGGAGAAAGGGAAAACATTAAAGTACGGGTTAGCAATTTTATTTTTTAAAAGTTATGAAGAGAATCTTGATATTTTTGATGAGAAACGAGAGGTGGTCTTGCCACCTCGAAGGGTGGCAAGAAATTCCCAGAAAATTGATCAAATGCGTTCTGACGATGATGATGGCCTATCTGTCAGAAAATGTCTTACATCATCATCGTAGATATTTCGGACTAATTAGGGGAGAACACTCTGTTTGCATATGGCCTATTCTATTACCCGTATATATATTATAATTATATTGATGTTTTACGCCACATTCAAGATTATTTCACTTATATGGCGGCGTTGCCCGGTTTAATGGATGAGGAAACCGGGCTCTTTGCCTTTAGACTAAATTCGAGTGTAGTGTAGGAAACCTGGCTACTCTTCCACCTTTAATGCTTTATTCTAATTTAAACATTAAAATTTGTAAATTTAATTTGATAATGAGTTTTGACTTCATTAACTCACCCAGCTGATAGGCGCTCATCAAAGACACAATTCCGAGAAGCACAATGTTTTCTGTCATTTTCAGGAGGTATGGATTTGGAAGCAGCGAAAAACTAGGCCTAGATAATCGGAACAGTTGAATTTTGTACCAGATTTTGACCCTTTCCAGAGGTTTAAGACTCAAATTTTACCCGGGGTATTTGCGATTTCTATATTCATCGGCGATATACAATCACTGAATCTGAATCAGTGCGCCATGCAGTTTTCCTGCGGTAATCAGAAATGGCAGAATTTCTCAATGTTTGTTATATTGGAAACCATACTTAAACACCTAGAATTACACCACTTCCACGTTTCAACAAATTAAAAAAATATGTGCAGGTGAGTAGGGCCTACAACACTGATTTTGGTATACCGGGCGTAGTCCGAAATATGTTGAGTGGATTGAAGTTATTCTGATACGCCCGCACGGGCTACTTCAATTGAAGAAGCCCGTGCGGGCGTATCAGAATAACTTCAATCCACTTAACATTCTGCGGACTGGGTATATCGCTGTCCGTCTCTCCCGGGTTCTTGCCCACGCCACAACTTTCAACCTAGTGCCTGCATTTATTTATTTTCTTTCTTATATATGACTTTATGAGGCTTATGGTTCGACGATGTGTCATGTGCCAAAATTTGGGTATCGATATTTGTGGCGATCAAAACAGCCACCAGTCTTTTGACATTGAGTAACTCATAATTATTGCATGGATTTTAATATATTTATTTCAGCTATAACGATATAGGCATCATGAGTAGACGGTGGGTCCCGTACCAAAATTACATTGACGCCTGGATATTTGCGGCGGCCAAAACAGTCACCTAGCCTATTTTGGCATTCAGTAACTCAAGAACTATTGCATGGATTTAATTTTTTTTTTTCAGTAATAAATTATATCTCTAGCGTTGTAAGCATTACCATATACAGCAGGCGTAGAGCGACTTAGTATATAATGGATAGGCCTATATTGTGGTGACCGAAACAGTCACCAAGCCTTTTGACATTCAGTAACTCAGGAATTATTGCATGGATTTAATTTCTTTTTTCCCAGTTAGCCTATAACTATCTTACGAATAGACGATGTGTCCCGTATCGAAAATAAATTGAAGTCTAGCTATATAGCCTACATATACATGTGTGGACCAAAACAGTCATCCAGCCTTTTGGCATTCAGTACCGCAATTAAGCAAATTGCTGTTAATCGGTCTCTGATTTCACATTATGACTTCATTATGACTCCGTAATTAAGAAATTGCTGTTGTTTGCCGACATGTAGTGTAGACACTTGCGCAAGTAGCTTCGGTGACTATGCCAGTCTGCCTGAACCAATTACAGCTGTCAGATACGGTACGTACAGGTAGCTTAAAGTGGCATGAGCTGCCAAAATTCACATTTTTTTTCCTCACAATTTCTGCTCGTCACGACGGTAAGAGGTTTTGAAGGCCATCGAAAAATAATAGATGATTGGCGTTGGAATCAGGAAAATCCATACAGTGTGGCCTGTACGAACCGAAAACGTGTTCGAAAAGTAAACAACATTTAAATAACCGGGACGACCATTCATTCATTCTAAGCTCAAGTTAGTTCAAAACAATACTGTATCGTATATTTTCGAGACTAGAAGCACTAAAAAGCTTCTGAATTATACGTCTTGAGAAAAATAGCCAATAATTTCAACATTCTGTTTTAACGTCAAAATATCAACATTTTGGCAGCTCATGTCGCTTTAATAATATGTAGGCCATACATGTGTCACATACCAAAATTTGTGATAGCTCACCAAGTCCCAGTCTTTTTTAGGTGACTGGAAGATTCTTTCAGCCGAAGTGCTGTTTAAGGCAATCGTTAATAGTGGATATGAAGATAGCATGCTATAGAATGAATTTACCCTTGCGGGCGTATTATGAGTTTCTTAAACTTTTGTTCAGCGGAACTGTTTCTTGAAAGGGCGTAGCGTAAGTTTATATCTTCACGAGGAGTGTGGTTTTGACTTGATTCAACAATCAATCACCCTTTTGCGTTCGTTAGCATCGTTCTTAGCTCGAAAATCGGTCTATATGGTGTTGATAGTCTAACTCACCCACTGGACGAACTCTGACGGATTCGGACAAAAAAAATACGACAGAGCCAAGATTTCTATAGGCTATCTCGTTCTGAGAGGTAAACACTATTAATTCTTTATATTATTATTGTGGAAAATCCAAATAATAAAAAAAAGATAAAACAAATAAGAATCATACATAGAGTTTCATTCCCATCGTTCGTGCTTTTAATTACAATCGAAATGTATTATATATTTTTATGACCATAAATAAACATAAACAAATATATATTACCATGCAGGTAAGTCCACAGTCGACCATGGTACCTGGGGGCGCTCTATTCAACTATTTAACTAATCTGATAGGATTGTAAATATATTTGCATGCACGTCACTCTTTTTTGTATCATTATGTATGCATTATTGACTTCCAGATCGCATCGTCACTTTCACTTGAGATTCTCTAGCATTTGTCTGCCAATGGTAATGATCGATCTTGTCAAATTTGGAATCATTCCGTTGATAAGTGTGTTGTTAACATCTATTTAAAATACACTGATTATCAATATCCAAAAGGAAGTGACGTTTTTTTGCGGTTCAGTATATTACAAAGTATTCCAGAGAATTTTTCTGACTCAAGCCATACTCGTGTCTTTTTTAACCTATAATGAAATATCAAGGGTTTTGGTTTGTTAAAACAACTTATGATTGGTTATTAAAGGAGGGGAAATCTCTAGAAATACATAGGGATTATCGTCGATAACAACCTTCAAAGTACTTAAAACATTTCACGTCAAATACCTCCAGTGACCCTCAAGCTAATAAAAACAGTCAGAAGTATGTCCTTTCAGTGGCTTATCTGTGTAGCCATTTTTCCGTTTTAGGATGACGTGATGTTGGTATAGCTATTTTTAGATCAATAATGACGTATTTTTACCGCTCTCTAATGTATAAGGGTAGATTTAGGTCAAAAAAAAACATGGCGACAAACTTGAAGTGGGAAGATTGTCTCAGAATATATAGGTCAGTATGCAACCTCGCGCCATTACTTAGCCAGCCATTGGCTAAATTGCATCACATGACCACTCTATAACGCACTTAAATTTTTATTCAACAATAATTGGACAAAACTAATGAAAAAATGGTGACGGCCTTGTGAATGGCCTATGGAGCTTATTCTCTATTGAACCGCAACCTTCAAATTTCAATTATTCACTTACGAGGGGATCAAATATACATTGGACAGTTGTTTTGGACTAAATGAACTCTACTCTTTCCATCTAAACTAGTCTAAAGCTTAGATTTTCTTTCCCTTTAACACTTCCCAAGTAGAAACTTGTCTCATTGGCTGTTGTAGTCAAAATATATTCCCTGTGTCTAAGTGTTAAAGTGTTCCTATTTATATATAGTCAATGGAACACTCTAAGCTTTACTTCCCACAGTTGCAGGTTGAAGATACTCGTTCGCATCTCTTTTTGGTGTCGTCCCAGCAAAGTCCAGTCGGACATGGTCGGTTGTCGATAAGGTATCCTCCAGTACACGTGGCGTAAAACTGACAGCCAGTACAGGAGTGAAAGTCTCCATCTGGGGAGTGGGTACAGTCCTGGATACAACCACTGTTACTCTGTACAACACTAGATCTGGATGAGGGAAAGAAAGGTGGAAATCCAAAATCTTTGAATGTGCTTGGAAAGGGGGCATGGGGAACAGCTTGGCGTATTTCCGAACCTGGGTGGTAGAATTGACCGTTATTCTTTGGTGTATAGGTTTGCGCACGAGGCCGTAAAGGGTTTAACAGTTCTTTTGGATACCCATCTTCTGTGTAAGGATCTGGCCTGTATTTGTCAGTCACATATCGTTCTTGTTGACTATTTTGGGTGGATATTGGAACATTTGGATCAGCCCCTGTCTTTGGTGAATTTGGATAAGCGTCTGCAGTTTTTGACGGTTTTGGATAAACCTGTATTTTGGGAAGATCTGGATACACATCTGTTTTCGGTGGTATTGGGTAGACATCAGGTTTCCCGTGTAGATAAACGTTTTGTGCGTAGGGATACGGCTCAACTACGTACAAATTACGATCCCCAGATTTGGGCACCTTTATTAGATCTTGAGTCGGAGCTTCGTTTGGAGGAGCAACTAAATAAGAATACTGTTGCCCATTGCTGAGTGAGTTCGGGAAACCGCCAAGTGGTTCCGTGATGTACATGTGGTCGTTGTCCGGTGAATATTTAGAAGGCTCCCTGATCTGTAAGGGCGTAACATCTGTGTAGGGTTCCAAAACGTAATCATTACCTGGGTAAGTTGAATACGAATGTTGTCCTCTGTCCTTGGTTATTTTGGGATTATCAGAAACCTGTTGTTTTACGTAAAAGTTTTGTTGTACCTTTGGGGCAAAATTGGGGACTTTCGGACGAAAGCTAGATGAGTGAGGGTCTTGTCCAGCATGGATCGGTTCAATGACATATTGTTTAGAACTTCTTTGGGAGGACTTACTTCTGTCATAACCGTTGATAACTGGATCTTGTCCGGCTGTTCTTGGTGGGTTTGATACATACGTCAAGGGTTCGACTACATATTGATTATTTGGATCTGGTTGTTGATCAGGTAATTCCAGCTCATCTCTGTCTGTGTTGGATGGTTTCGGCAGATCAGGGTTGGGGTCAATGACGTACAAATTATGTTGATTCTTTTGGTGTAAAGTGGGTGTTGGATTAAATTTTAGGTCCCGTTGATCCTTATATAATTGGCTTGAAGGGCGAAAGTACCGATCACTCGGGCCAACCTTTGATGATGGGTTTTGAGCAGGACGTATGTTTGAAGTGCGCTCTTCTTGCCGAGAGGAAACATGCACTTCTTTTAAAGGTAATAATCTGTCACCGGTCCTGAGGTTCGTGTCTTGTTCTGGTAACCCGTATAACGGATGGAGTTTGACTTGTGGACTTTTTGGGTGTTTCCCAGTTGTGCATGTTCTGGAATGTGTATCACATGACTTATTGTCGTCGTTCCATACAAGCTCACCTGGGCATGGTCGGTTATCGTAGAGAGTTCCCTCCGAACATGTGACGTACACGTCACAGCTTCGACATGATCTATAGTTACCATTATGGCGACCGATACAACTTCCAACACACTCACCTGAGAGAAGATGAAAGAAAACAAATGTGACCCAAAAGTTGATTTCTAACACATTGAAGGAAAGGTAAAGGAAAATCATCAGTGAATAAAGATTGATTGATTGATTGTTTAATGTTTTACGCCGCGCTCAAGATTATTTCACTTATATGGCGGCGTTGTGAGTTTTATTGTTGGAGGAAACCGGGCTCTATGCCCGGAGGAAACCCACGACCTTCCGCTGGTAGCTGGCAACCATCCCATATAGGTCGTTCGAGTAGTAAATAAAGAACATATGCGGTAAATGGTTCTTTACAACGGTACCAAAATCATGTCTGTACGATTTTTGCTCGCCAAATGGTACCATAAGAAAGTTGCGAATGGTTATCACGGAACCCATTCCGTATTTTAACTTAGCGGAATACTCCACTCCAACCCGTAATTATAGTAGCGCCTTTTGATTGGATTCGAGCAAAACTTCTCGAAACCTCGGGGAACTTACACTCTTCCATTAGCTGAGAGATAACGTAAAGGCGCCTTGCGCATTTGTTTATCGAACGCTGAATGGCCAGGCTGAATGGTAAGACAAATCTGATGTTCCTACCAGTGGGCGCTGTTCGAATTACAGGTTGGAGTTGAGTATTCCGCCAAGGTAAAACCCAGAATGGGTTCCATGAAGATTTTAACTTGGCTCAAGAAGATGAGCCAGGCTAAGCAGTGTGTCTCGCTGGGTTAATCAGCCGACGATCACTGCACGCGTGCAAAGGAATTGGTCAACTCTGAAAGTTTGTCATTTAAACCTTGGTCAATTTAAACCATTTAAAGGGCCTGGCTTTTTTCTTGAGGATCCGACTTTCAGCATGTAGATGGAATAAAAAGAAACTGGCAATATTTGTTAATTTATTTCTCCTTTTAACTTCAGGGCGACGACCTATCGGAGACAGGCTCGTGTTGAAAAACTATCGCTCAACTATAAAATGCGGAAGCAATTACTAATTACCTAGGCACACTGCATAGCACCGGCACTCTGCAGTATTGTATTTTATAAATGAAAAAAGACGCTCAAGACGAAAAAGAATTAAGCACTGTAGATAAAAACAATTCTAAACATCTGCACAAGATACAAAACATGACCATGCAGCATGTCTGACAATTGGAGTAAAGATATAACAGTCTATACGTGAAAACAATAGATACAAAGGTTTGTGAAAGTAAAATGCTCTTATTCCAATGTAAATTTACACTAGATTTACGCAGCACTCAAGATTATTTTACTTATATGGCGACGCTGTCAGGTTTAGTGGGGGAGGAACGGTTTCTTCTTATTGCCCGGAGGAAACCCCCGACTCCCGACCTTAGGCGAGTACCTGGCAACTCTTCCACATACGGCGACCGAGTGAAAATCCATTCAGAAATTTTTCAATTTGTATATGGTCTGAGTGTGATTCTAGATTTATATCAGAGACAGTATAAAATAAGCCGAAATAAAAAACTGAGGAAAAATATTTTGTTTTAGCTTACCTGCTGAAACTAGGTTCGGTGTTGTGAGAGCGAGTAGCATGGCTATATTGAAGAGAAGCATCTTTATACTGGTTTGGGGCATCAATTCCAGTATTCCTATGTCTATAGTATCCACCGTGTTGCCTGCTAGATGGATGTCTCCTGGGGTACCGGGACGAAATGTCTTCAAACATGAACGTGGCAGTTTTAACATTTCCATTTAGGCAAACTTTGCATTATCTGTGCTATTAACTTTTTTCTTTTTACCATTTGGATATCTTAGCTGAAAAAAAAATCAATTTTGATTGCACGAAATATATCCTAAATTGCACGCTTACTCTGTGATATTTTGCAGATTTTATTCTTCAAAAATATTGCTATATTTTGTTGACGATTGCCTTCTCAAGTTAATTTCAATAAAATTAGTAATTCTGCAACAAAATATGTAGCCGAATGTATATACTTTTGTCGTGTGAAACCAATAAAAACGTATTGTAAATCAGATATTTACATAAAGAGAAACTTTTATTAATTATTTGTATATCAAATCTTCAACTCGAGTGCACCTGATGGTTATTTTTAATATCAGGTAATTCGACTATCACGCGACTTTTTACATACACTGCATGTTCATTAGGCATGTGATACCTCACTAGTCCAGGCTTATAAACACGTCTCCACTTTGCTTTTTATTAACTTTACATCGGAGACTTACAAGACTATTATTATTACTATATGAGCCATTCTATAGTGGGTGTGGGGGTGTGTGAGGAGGGGGCGGGGTCCTTATAATTTCCTTTTTATTTCAAAATTTAAATTAAATATACAAGTTATTATATTTAACGGCCCATTTATAAGGACTTAAAGTGGCATGAGCTGCCGAAATTCACACTTTTTTCATAATTTCTGATCGTGACGACAGTAAGAGGCTTTAAAGGCCATCGAAAAACTAAATGATTGGCGTTGGAATGAAGAAAATCCATACAGTATGTGCCCTGTACGAACCGAAAACGTGTTCGAAAAGTAGCAAAATTTAAATAACCGGGACGACCATTCATTCATTCTAAGCCAAAGTTAGTTCAAAACAATACTTTATCGTACATTTTCGGGACTAGAAGCATTAAAAAGCTTCTGAATTATACGTCTTGAGAAAAATAGCCGATAATTTCAACATTCTGTGGTTACGTCAAAATATCAACATTTTGGCAGCTCATGCCCCTTTAAAGTGGCATGAGCTACCAAAATGTTGATATTTTGACGTTAAAACAGAATGTTAAAATTATTGGCTATTTTTATCAAGACGTATAATTCAGAAGCTCGTTAGTGCTACCAGTTTTGAAAATGTACGATAAAGTATTATTTTAAACTAACTTTGGCTTAGAATGAATGAATGGTCGTCCCGGTTATTTAAATTTTGTTTACTTTTCGTACACGTTTTCGGTTCGTACAGGTCACAAACTGTATGTATTTTCCTCATTCCAACGCCAATCATTTAGTTTTTCAGTGACCTTCAAAAGCCTCTTACTGTCGTGGCGATCAGAAATTATGAAAAAAGTTTGAATTTCGGCAGCTCATGCCACTTTAAATTAACTGCTTATTTTTAGTGGAATATTTAGTTGGGATATCAGTATCAATCTGGATTTATGTCATTGTCATGTGCACTTCTTGGCCTATTGGTTATACCATTACGAGTTCAAGGTTTGGAACCTAACCACATGGTGGTATTCTTATCGTTAGTATCTTTGTTTAACCAGGTACCACGATTTAACCCTTTCTTTCAAGGTATGCCATTGCGTATTTTCAGCATGCTCTCCCACAGAGTTCTTGGGTTAACCATTAAGTACAAAAAAATCGAGAAATCTTAGATAAAAGTTAAACGCTATAGGTCTATTCTGCGTTCTGTGATAGGAGCAGTAACAGGGGCAGAATGGTCGTGAAAGTTGTATGTGGTTTGCTCCTTGTAGCTTTGATCAGCGCCAAGAAGTAAGTCTGGCAATAAGATTTCTCAATACTGCCATTTTATCCTTCCCAATTACGTTTATACCAGCAAGGATCTCCAGGCTTATGTATAAGCAATACTATACCGAACCCATTTACCTAGATATCAAATACAGCTGAAATATGGCTAAAGTCGGAAAATGAACATTCAGAGTTTACTGTTAAAGCCATTTTTTTTTAAATTCAAACTTTTAAGCCTTTAATGACTTGTTTCTGTATGCATGTCATTATTTTATTTTTTATCTCTACATTTATTTTGTTGTAGTACACATGTGGTACTAGTACCGAAGGTTATTCGTCCTGGGTTACCTCTCAATGTCAGCGTCAACATACTTCAAGCAGCTGGTGACGTTCAGATTGACGTCAAAGTTACGTCAACTAATAATGGCGTCGTTGTGGCGTCATCGACAGCCAGCGCACAGCAGGGAAACCCATTAAATATTAAACTTGAGGTACATTCAATCTCTGGTATATTTTTCTCATTATTTTTTTTCTTCTACTAAATATTTCGATTGGAATGGCATCTTCTCGACCCATGGTAAAAATCTACATGGCGGCCATTCCGTTTATTTCGTGCTAAAGCCCAGCTTTCAAACTTTCTCGAGAAGATGTTGGAATAGTATCATTGTGGCTTTCCTTTTCGATGTTTGCTGATCTAGCAAGGAAAAACATTTAGTATGTCAAACACATTAGCATTACTGATGTTTTATGGATTTTTTGGTAGGTCGGTACTTTTGTCGCCATATGCCCTAAGCGTTAAGTATGACGTTAAGTCCCAATCGATCCAAACCTACTAAATATTAGTAGAATGTAGTCTTGCCCCATCGGAATGATGTATACTAAATCAGTGACTTCCTTGCCTCAGTCTCCAACTTACAACTCGAGGCAAGTGAAGGAATATATATTTCGATTTTGAATTATATGCAAATGAAGAGCATGTGGAATTTAAAAAAAAAGTTGTTTCTAAATAAACGATTTGTTAGACATTCATCCTATCCAATCGAGATCTCGTGTCATTCTACGAGATCTTCTACACGAGACATATCTCAACAAATGGAAGTAGGATCAATCCCTATTTTAGATTGTCTCAAACCTATATAAAGGACTTTTTGGCTGACAAAATTAAGAATTAATACTTCAAAGGAAATATTGGACAAGACCGACTTAAAACATAAAAGCAAACATTTAGATCGGTGATCATTTTTGTCACAATTTACTTACAAATGTATTTTTTTCTTCTAGATCCCACAGAGTTTGAGCAGCGGGAAATATGATATAGCTGTGAAAGGATCGAAGGGAGCTAACTTTTCCAATCATGCCGCCATCACTTATAAAGCCAAAAGTCTCTCTGCTTTCATTCAAACCGACAAAGCCGTTTATAAACCATCTCAAACAGGTACATATGCATAATAAATTATAAGCAAAATAAAGGTGTATTTTGATTTTGTTGCAAATACATACATGTAATTATAATGTGAACTCGTCCAATCTTAACCAATTCTTTTGTAATGAGAAGATGCAACATGGCAATTGTAGCCTACGTTTTTGAACCTCTTAATGTTTTGTTCATTTTTTAATGGAAGCCAATTTAAACACGTGAGTATAATGGATAATCAGAATACTGGCTTATTTAGTTTAAAGCCGAATTCGAAGAACTTGAATGTTGACTTTTTCTTTCTCTTGACGCCAAGTATCGTTTCAGTGAATTTCAGAGTTATCGGAGTACATCCAGACCTTTTACCTTACACTGGCGAAATGGACATCGAAATCCACGTAAGTGTGCTTCGGTATCATCCCATTTTATCCCACCTCACACTCAATAGGCGTATTCGACTGGTCGTTTTCTGAGGAGTAAATTTAAGCTCCGCCCACCTGCGCAGCAGCTCAAACTAACTGCTAGGGGGAGTACCAGTCGAACGAATTTGAGTAAATTGAGGAACGTTTGGGTCATTTGCTTGGCAACATAAATGGCCCACCTAGCAACGTAAAATATTCATCAAGTGACGATCAACTGGTAGGCGTGGGTGCGTGGAGGGCGAACACGGACTTGAGAAAATAAATATTTGCATTTCAAAATTAAATATTTCCGTCAATAATCTAGGAAAACTGCAAATATTTTTTCGACCTATAACAAATCGATTTGGGTAAATTCAGCTTAGTAGACTTCCGAAGCGTGATTGGCCTATTTGCATAGAAAATAAATAACATTTATTCGTTGAGATTAAGGGTGTCAGAGTTAAATTTTATGTAATTTTAGTTTCGGAATACAGGAATGCTTAAAAATCGTCAAAACACATCAAGAATTATATAATTGGAGTCATGAAAGTACTAATATTTTGCCACGTGACCAGCTCCCCTCTCTCTGCTCTTACGAAATCAGCGAGCACTTCGAGCGTGCACGCGCGAGGAGTTTGTGCAAATCAAGCGACCTGTCGAATAGAAATTGTGTAGTTTGAGAAGAATGAGCTGCTCGAAAACGACCAGTCGAATACGGCTAATACTTCCGGTTGATTGATTCCGACTTTGTAAAATGTGCCGCCATTGATAGTTGAAGCGCGCGTGCATAACATATCTGGATCGAAACTGCACTATCTCCTAGTAATGGCGGCATTCGATGCAAATCGAGCACCATGTGACCTCCATTCCACGCATATAGTTCATTGGTTCAAACCAATCACATGGAGACCATGTATCAATGTACTCTCTGTCCACTTGCTGATCCATTCAGGGCAACTACCATAGGCTATTTATGGATCGTGACGTCATGTCTAGACACTCGTCCGTCAAGTCTGCTTGTGCCATACATATAAGAAAATAGCTTTCGGAGTTCACTTTCTGCCTTTTATGAAAGTCAAGTTTGAAAGAAGGTTAGAATATCGCCCAAGTTAGGTCTTCAGTGGGAAAAATTCGTTAAAAAGTTTGTTCCAGGGGAGATACGGAAATATATGGGGTCAGTAGGCTTAACAGTATATTTGCCTCGGCTATTTTGCCAGTTCCCATAGCACAAAAAATCTCTATGGTACTGAGAATTTAACATACACTCCCTGGCGTTTGCACCCTAGAAAAAGAGAAAAAAAGAGCTACTCTTTCTAATATTCCTACTTTAACACAACCCAATCCAAACTTTTGAAGTAAAGCAACAGAGCTATTTAAATTCTTCAATACTTACGGCCGTTTGATAGGCCCCTACTATTACTTTTTACCTTTAAGTTCTATAAATGTTCGATGTTATTTTCCGACCGATCGTAACATAATGTTAATTAGTCCGGGTTTCTGACCCCAAAATTACTATTTTTTTATACTGACGGCCGTATCCAAAATACGGCCGTCAGTATAAAAAAAAATAGTAATTTTGGAGTCAGAAACCCGGACTAAATGTTAATTGGTTTATGTGTTTCCACGACAGCAATATCCTTTATACGTATTAAAATGTATGTGCTGGGAAGCTAATCTTCTGACAAACAAAACTGTTTTTTTTTTAAACGGAAAATGTTTCAAACTACAGGATGCCAAAGGTAATAAGATCAAACAATGGCTGAAGACTCGAAATGACAGAGGTGTTATTACCAACAAATTAGCCTTATCCGACCAACCTGTGCTTGGTGATTGGAAAATAAAAGTAATCATGCAGGTGAGGCTATTTCAAGATCTCCATGGACTTATTATCTTCCTGGTCTGCCAAGTCTTCAACTCGTCAATGATCGCGTTGTAAAACTTACATCAACCAAACAACTCAATAGAATATTTGACTTTATACAGGTGCTAGGCTATTCATAAATATATATTATCAGAAGTCTATGAATGGACTTCCGGAGCTTGTTTCACAAAACAGCGTAGATGTTTTTTTTGCGTAACTGTCATAGCAACGTATCTCTTCAATGTGAGTTGCCATGACAGTTACGTAATAACTTACGCTACGCGAAACAGGCGGCTGGTATTATAGACTTCTGGTAATATACAACATAGGCCTACTCAGGAATCGGCAGTAACTTGGTATAAAAGCTTTGTAAGTTTGTTTAATGTTTTCTGCATTAAGACCTACAATATTAAATATATAGCAATATCATAAGATAATATAAAATAAAATTAGAGAATTCGTCTGTTTTTCTTCGTTATGCAAGATGAATTTAGCGTATATTCTATTCTCTGTGATGTTTTCCCTGTGTTTGTGGAATCCTGGGTGGTTCTGGCTAAATGAAACTGTATCCTAGCCTACAGCATTTTTCTGAGAAATAAAAATAAATAATGCAAGATAAATTAGGTAGGACAAAATATTCTATTTAAGATGATTTGACTTTTGTTGACAGGGAGAATCCACAGAGAAATCCTTCACAATTGATGAATATGGTGAGTGCTGGAACAAATAATTAAAGCCACATCTAATTTGTTTTTCACCCGACGTTTAATAACCTTGATCGATTGATAAATCGCAAACTTGTTTTTCGGTTAGCTGTTGTAGCAATTTACCAAATCATAATTGGTTCAGGAGTGGATAGCTGGGTGGGTTTATCATTCAGTGGCTAAATGCAATCGTGTCCCCTTGCTTCAGAACATAGCTTGCGATCGATTGATTGATTGACTGATTGGTTGATGTTTATACGCCGCACTCAAGATTAATTCCCGTATATGGCGGCGTTGCCAAGTTTAGTGGGAGAGGAAACAGAGTTCTTAGCCCGGAGAAACCCCCGAGTAACTCTTACATGCGACGATCGAATGAAAAATCCACTCAGAATTTTCAATTTTTATTTGGTTTGATGGGATTTGAACGCGCGTCGTATCGATGGAAGGCCTGTGTCGAACTGAGAGACTACCACTCTAACAGACTGAGCCACCAAGGCCCCCTTCGCTTGCGAAGATAAGCTACTCGTTTCGCAGCAAACCCGATTTTAAATTCATTCTGTCTGTCTGCGATGACATTTGATTTACACACACCTTCACTTGACAAAAACAATAACTCAAAGAGCAATTTAAATCAATGTTGTTCCATGCATATTACGTTTAGAAAGTATGTTACATTTGCTTATGATATATACACATTCTATATTTATACGTGTTTATTTCTTGAAGTTCTTCCAAAGTTTGAAGTGACAGTGAAATTACCTTCATATGCTTTGACCAAGGACCTGAGGTTATCTGGAACTGTCAAGGCTATGTGAGTATCGTTACCTAACCAATACACACTGTTATACACCATGACGCCAAAATTTTTCCCTGTCTTTTTCCATGATGCTTTGGGGCTCAATCTCAGTCTGTCGATATTTTTGCCATAGCTCAAGATGCGTAAGCATTGTCAATGTATTACAAGGTGTTCCAGAATATTCACTTGACTAAGGTCAACGTCAACCTAATGAAATATCATAGGTTTAGTTTATTACAGCAATTTATAATGGGGTATAAAGGTCTAAATGCTACACCTCTTTTAACACAATTAGAAACTTGTCTCCGTGGTTATTTTAGACAAGAAGATTTTCCCTGTGCTCATGTGTTCTTAAATATATACTGAACCGCAAAAGAAACGTCACCCTATTCAAATGTTGCTAAATGCATATATTATCATAATTTTCAATAATTTTTCTCTTTTGATATCCTTGCTAGACCTGGTTTGAAGCAAGTGGTATGGGGAAGTTTGGTTTCTGATCATGTTACTAATATGCAAAACACGTCATCAAAGCACAGTTACTAAAGTAATAATGGTGTGCTTTTTCGGTTCGTTTTGTGTGTAGGTCACAATGCACGTGTGTTGCGAGGTGTCATCCCTATAAAAAAGGCCACCAAGCATGCACCGAATCATTCATAGTTTGACAGTAGCGACATGGCACGACTGTCACGAGAGCAGATATCAAGCCTTGGGAAGACTTCATGCTGGCCACACTGGAAGCACAACATACCGTCCTCGTAGTGGAAGACCGCCCTTAAGAACGTTGAGGCAAGATCGACAGATTGTCCGTCAGCACCTGTAAAACCGCTTCGCCACAGCTGCGGAAACTGCAAGGACAACCATTAGCAATCACCAATCAAAAACGACACGGTGCGTAGGCGTTTGAGGCAGGCAAATGTCAGATGTCACAGGCCTTACAGGGGTCCGATCGATATCGCCGCGCTCATCTGCAATGGGCCACACAGCATCGGAATCGGCGTCACTGGGAGTGGAGAACTGTAGTCTTCTCCGGTATTGCATCCCGACAGTTGATGGGCGATTGAGAGTATGACGTAGACGACGGGAGCGTTTTGCAGATGAGTGTGTTCTGGAACTCTCTACGCGTTCCATAATGTTGGTTCTGGTACAGGAAATGGTGTAACAGCTGCCTGCTACATCGATCAGGCACTGAGACCCTTCATCGTGCCCCATTTTGCTCGTCATGAAAATCATGTCTTCCAACAGGACAACGCACGAGCCCATACTACCAGAGCAACGAGAGACTTCCTCCGTCAAAACGACATACAGACTCTTCAATGGCCTGCTCTCAGTCCAGACTTAAATCCGATAGAACACTTGTGGGACGAGACTCAGAGGAGGCTCAATCTCGTGCGGCCAAGGCCGACAACTACAGCTGAACTCACTCAGGCGTATCACAGAGTTTGGGCCTAGGTTCCTATCATCTTTATCAACCGTCTCATCCACTCAATGTTCCGACGATGCAACGCTGTAATCAACGCCCGTGGTGGCCATACACATTATTGACTTCCAGGTCGCACTGTGGCGCCACCTGTCCTCAATTTCACTTGAAATTCTCTAGCATTTATCTGCCAATGATGATGATCAATCATGCCCAAAAAGGTGTGACGTTTTTTTGCGGTTCAGTATATAAAACATACAAATACACACTTTAAGTACAGACATGCAATCATGTTATAATGGAGAACTATGTTTTATCTAGAGTAGTCTCTACTAACCGGCATCACAATATCAATGTTACCTTAAAGTAATTACTAGTTTGTATTTTGGGGCAATTTATTCCTCTTCTCATTGTACAGGTACACATACGGAAAACCGGTTAAAGGTACAGCAAATATTCGGATTGGATTCCAGAATAAGAAACATGGCGTGAAAACCATTTCCCAGACAATGCAGGTTATACAGGGTTCATTCGCATCCACCATACAGCATAATTTATTACCTTAGGTTTAGATGGATGTGTCATTCTGTCCTCCGGGGGTCGGTTGTTCAAAAGAAAATTAGCTTAGTGGCAGGTCAGTCGGAACACTCTTCGGCTATCTTCGCTCGCTACCGGTCGGCTTTGACACGCGTATTTCACGTACGTAAATCCCCGAAGTTTTAGAGTGAGTGGCAGGTTAGATGACGTCGCGATACAAATGCCTTTCTGTGTCACGGCACGTTATTTAACTTGTTGCTAATTTACTTTTGAACAACCGATCCCAGTCCATTTTGTTCAACTACCAAAACGTTAGATCGGTTTTCTTGTCTGTAATAAAATCAGTTCGGTCTTATTCAGTTTACACCATCCCGTTTACATGACCATGGTGGCCAGGCTTTCGCAGAAGATTTTTTTCGTTTCCACGGACATAAAGCCTGGTTTTGCCACAATGCATATTACAACGCCAGATTCTGAATGAGGTGGAAAAAAAAACAAAGCTGAACGTAACAAAGACATAAGCTACAAAAGAATCCCATATGATAGTTTTGCATTATGAAAAACGTTCATTTTACCCTTGAAAATGTTTGAGTTAGACACTCTAATTCTTTGTTTTGTCTTACAGCTAGAAGAAGGAGAGAAGCCGTTTGTCGTAGAAATGAACCAGTTAAAACAGTTAGGATTGACTAATTTGAATGGCAAGGTGATTCAGGTGGAGGCAAATGTAACGGAAACTTTGACGGGAAATACACTAAGTGGTGCCTCAGCCGTCAAGTATTATGACCATGCTGTTAAACTCGAGTTCCTCACCTCCAATCCTAAAAATTACAAACCAGGACTGACGTACACGGCTTATGTAAGTATTAAAATTGGTTACTATGATTTGATCTAGAATAATTCTAGTCCAATAATAAATATAAGACGATGAGATCAAAAACTTATAAATAGTCTTTAATGGTGAAGATTACAGCCTGGATATAGATTTACACGTGTTTTAGAAGAGATGATACCTATCCGAGATTCATTGTATAATTGGCATGCATTGGCCCGAACAACATCTTACATGTGTCCATAGACCATCTTGGTTATTTCATATCAACTCAATCGAGGAAACTAAAAACTTGTAAAAAGTTGTAAATCCAGAAAGAGTTTGTTTATTGTTATACTTTCAACTTCTATATGCCCATCAAACAAGTAAAAACTAAACCATGTTTATAAAGAAAGAAAATGCTGTCAATGGACTAATTGTTTAATTTTGTTTATATATTGATGTTGTTTCCAGATGAAGGTCTCACAGCAGGACGGTTTACCTCTCTCAGGTGCCCGGGCTACAGTGACAACAAGTACAAAGGTCACGACAGAGGAACCCACGGGTACCTCAGTATTTCACTACCCTCATATCTCCACCCACAGCCTGGTCACACCGTCTTTCTCAGTCCCAGAGAATGGGCTTGTACCAGTCATCATTCAAATCCCGAAAGACAAGTTCTCAACCAAAATGGCAATCAAGGTAAAACTATCAAGGATGTTATTGAATGAAGTACCATTAAAGAAACTTTCTCAACTATCTACACTAACACAATTAGAAACCTGTCTCCATGGTTATTTTAGACAAGAAGATTTTCCGTGTGCCCATGTGTTTTAGTGATCATAAATATCAACACCAACATCTATATATACACCAAAATCTTTTTGCTTTTCTAATTGTATACTGTATAGCATTGTCTCGTTGACTATTCTTCCTAGTTTTAACCTCGCCATCACGAGTACGCAGTACTGATGTATTAAATATTATTTCTCTAAATTGTTTCTCGAGGATTTCATGAATTCAAAAATTCAAAAATTCAAAAATAAACAAAAACAATTATAATATATGTACTAGTAGCATATTTTCGACGCTTTTACAGATGTTGAATTCTGTTTGACAGGCACACTACCCAGATGCGACTGATGCCACCCTGAATATTAACCGAATGCATTCTCCCAGTAATAGTTTCATTCAAATTGTCTTGAACTCACAGCGACTACAGGTAGGCTATGCATCTTTTCTATAGAACTGCATATAGATAATATGACTCTAAATTACTTTAGGTGTTGAGATTAGACGCTAAAACAAATACATCTATATTGTTACAACAATTTATGGGGTATAAAGGTCTAGATGGTATACCTCTTTTTAACACAATTAGAAACTTGTCTCCATGGTTATTTTAGACAAGAAGATTTTCCCTGTGTCCGTGTGTTTTAGTGATCATAAATATATAACAATAAACAACAGTTTCTTGATTAAAGAGATAGAAGAGCATGTACTTTTTTATCTGCAAATTGACGTCAAAGAATCGTTGGAGCCAATATCGCAAATGAAAATTTTCTCTTTCATTTTAATGAGGTCTTGCCAATAAATTGAAAACTCAAGGGTGAAAGGTTTCTTGTTTCGTTCTTACAGACAGGTGATGAAGCCAGTTTTGAGCTGAAATCGACAAGTCCCATGACAACTGTGATATATCAGGTAAGGAATTATCCACATATTTATCTACAGGTAAACGGCTCGGTGAGCTCAGTCGGCAGAATGATAGTCGTTGGTTGGTTGTTGTAGCTTATTGGCGCGTCCATTCGTATGAATGATGTACGCCATGAATGATAGTCTCTTAGCCCGAACGTGCTTTTCATCCATTCGTAGCGGGTACGAATCAATCAAATTAAAAAAATTCTGATAGTGCTTTTCCACTCGATTGCTGAATGTCGGACGAAACCCCTGCAAGGCCACCCTATAAGTGGAATAGTTTCGAGTGCGACAAAAACAAAACATTAATTAATCAATCAAACACACTAAAAACACACAAACAGTCTAAGAACGAATAGTTTATTTATTGCTTATTAAAAACAGATCCTTGAATATCATTCGTTTACTATTGCGAAAATAACGTATGTGAAGTCACGGTATTCTAGATTACAAAATTCTTATCCCCCATCTAGAGTAGGCCTATGCATTAGATTAAGACTTTCAGAAATTTGCATGTTAAATTAAAATTGAAATTCGTAAAGTTGAAGAGAATATATTGTGTAATTATAACAGTAAGGAACAGTGTTAAAATCTGTTTGTCTTTCAGGTTATGTCCCGGGGTTCCATCGTTTCTAGTGGACAAATCGACGCATCTAACCAAACAACAAAGACATTTGGTATAGAGATAACACCCAATATGGCACCTTCGGCTAGAATCGTGGTTTACTATGTAAGAAAGGATGGTGAAATTGTCACCGACAGTATCTCATTCGGCGTTCAGGGAGTTTTCCAAAACAAAGTAGGTTTATAGAGGATTGTATATCCAATGATAAAGAAGGACAATTATGACAAAAATATATATATTTCTTATTTCCATTGCAACATTCACATTTTTGTGGCATTATTCCATTCTTGGTTATTTTTACATTAATAATAAGACTCATTTGATCCTAACACTGTTTTCTTTAGTCGCCCTTTTCTTGTTTATATATAACAGAAAATGTAATGTACTTTGCTTGGAGAGTTTCATATTCAATTTGAAAATTTAGGTATCGATTAATTTCGCCCAAGCGAAATCTCAGCCTGGAGAAAAAGTGGACGTGACGGTAACAGCTGACCCCGACTCCCTTGTCCATCTCTTGGCCGTCGACCAAAGTGTTCTTCTACTTAAGTCTGGAAACGACATCACGGAAAATCAGGTAAATCATCATTAGCAAATACAATCTAAATTCCAATACCTCAAAAGCAGATTCTTAATTATATCCATTCTATTCTTTGTTATCCTTGTTTGTCAAGTCGAATCAAAATGGCGCTGCTTTTCCATGCACCGGTGTCGATTGTGGTAGATTATGTTCTCACGTCGTCCTTTTGTAGACAGGATTCTCAGTAACTGTTCATATTTGTTACATTTTTTGACTTACCATTACTAGTAATAACCTCTTCCTTTTAAAGCCTAGCGCACACAAGAGGCGTCGCCTGAGCTGCCGACCACGAGTGGCTGAGAGCTAACGCCTAGCGCACACGAGAGGCCTACGCTGTTTTCCCCGTGTGCGCGTAAATTTTGGTGCGATTTTCGCCTGTCGAGGCGGTGAGGAAAGTATCTAGCATGTTCAATATGTTCTGCCTCGCGTGGCAAGAATCTCAAAGTCAATCGAGATCTCGTGCCATTCTACGAGATCTTCAACTCGAGACATGGCTCGAGAGCCGTCGCACTCCATTTTGCGCATAGTTAAAGGGGCATGAGCTGCCAAAATGTTGATATTTTGACGTAAACACAGAATGTTGAAATTATCGGCTATTTTTCTCAAGACGTATAATTCAGAAGCTTTTTAGTACTTCTAGTCTCAAAAATGTACGATAAAGTTGTACTGCCTCTAGCGGATAGGGCAGCGAGTATAACCCTAGGACCTCAATGATTCAGAAGACGAAAGTCTGAGTAACGTTTCCAACCATTTATTCTTTAACAAGAGGTTCCTCAAAGAAGGGTAAAAAGCTGCAATAGAACAAAATACAGCATTTTACAAGCGAAAAATAAATCAAGCAAACAGGGTTAACTGTTTGTGACAAATAAGAAATCTATGTAAGATAGAACAGCTTATAATTTAACAATAAAGTACAATGCTAAACATCTACTGTGGTCTTCGTTGGTAAATAGCATAGCGAACATGTACCGTGAGTTATAAACATAGGCATTGTTGACCTGTATGACCTTTCAAAGTGAAAGCGCCAGCATTAATTTATGATCCGAAAGGGAAGTACTAGAACGCGACTAGTTTTAACGTATATACCATTACCAGAAAGAAACAATAAAACGTTAGCAGCTACAAGAATGAAATGATTAAACTAAAGAATCGCTTACATTGTGGTTTTCCAAAGTTTGCTTGAGAGAATTCTGACAGTTTGTCTGGCGAAGTGCGTTTGCCTTACGTTTTTAAACTAAATCTATCTCCCGAGACAAAAGAGCGCATGCATTACATCATTAATCAACAAAATGCTACGTGTAGCGTCACACTCCCCGCTTGATGCGTGTACAAAGCATCACTATAAACTCACAACAGAAATTCAAAGTATTTACAAAATCATGCAACAAAAACACAACATAACTTCAAAAAGTTCCAGGGGGGTTTAAAATAGTTTACAAAAGTTCAAAGTCAAGCAGTTCCAAAAGTTCACAAAACTATCCGGAAATCATAAGAACCATCTCAGTGATCGGTCGTGTGTACGTCCGTCTGTCGCCGTTCCTAGAAACCCGAACGGTAGCCTTGCGCACTCTTCCATCCGTCCCTGGAAATACGTTGAGAACAACACCGAGGGGCCAATCATTACGCTTAGCCGATGCATCTTTCAGTAGAATTACATCACCGGATTTGAAATTCGGCTGATCAGTTTGCCATTTGCGTCTGGTTTGGAGAGTGTGTAGATAATCTCGCCTCCATTGGGTCCAAAACCTTTCTGCTAACATCTGTACTCTCTTCCACTGAGCTCTGTACATCTCGGTTCTGTCACCATTAACCAATGGTTCAACGTTGGGTCCAGTTTTATTGAATAGAAGCATGGCGGGTGTCAAGATATGTGGATCGTCTGGATCTGTAGAAACTGTAGTCAGCGGTCTGTTGTTGACTATTGTGCACACTTCCGCCATAAATGTGGTGAATACCTCATGAGTGACTCCATGAGATCCAACGTCGGCCATAATAGACTCTAAGATTCTTCGTGACACGCCAATCATCCTCTCCCATGCACCACCCATATGGGACGAATGGGGTGCGTTAAAGATCCATCGGATGCCTTTGTCATGAAGGAACTTCTGTACCAGCCCATCTTCTACGTTAACGGAATCAATCTGGAGGTCGTCAACCGCTCCAATAAAGTTGGTGCCTCTATCAGACCGGAACTGAGTGACGGGACCTCGTACGGCGATAAATCTTCTAAGAGCGTTGATGAAACTTGAAGAGCTCAGTTCTTCTACTACTTCGATGTGCACAGCTCTACACGAAAGGCAAGTAAATAAGATGGCCCAACGTTTACTATTGGATTGTCCACCTCGCGTTCTTCGGGTGACAATCGGCCACGGCCCAAAGGTATCCAAACCGACATGCGTGAATGGAGATGAAGGGGATATTCGATCCTTTGGAAGGTCCGACATTTTCTGGCTGCCTTGGACACCACGTAATTTCCGGCACTTGAAGCAATCATGGATTATGGAGTTTATAAGACGCTTCACGCCTGTAATCCACAACCCGGCTGTTCTGACTGCTCCCTCGGTAAAATGTCTCCCTTGATGTCTGACGAGGGCGTGGTGATGTCTGACCAACAGCGTTGCTATGTGGCTTTTTCCTGGAAGGATTAACGGGTATTTTTCTCTGTCATCAATATTGGCGTACTTCAGTCTTCCACCTACTCGTAGCAATCCTTCAGAGTCAATGATAGGTGATAGATTTCTGATAGGACTGTCCTTGGGAATAGGTTTGTTGTCTCGGATGGATTTCAATTCATTGTGATAGAATTCTTTCTGTACCTCCTTCAGTATAAAACTTTCTGCAGCTTTTCGAGAATCTAAGTTTCGGTCTTCTGAACAGATGTGCAAGCCTTGACATTTTTTCAAAGTGTCAGATCTCTGAAAAGATTTGGCCAAATGTTTCAGTTTTTGCACAGCTGTCACAAGGCGTGGCCACGTTGAAAATTTCTCGAACTTTTCGATGATGGAGTGGGCAGGCAATGCTTCAGTTTTCATAGAGGTGACTAGTGGGCGAACTTCTTGGTCTTTTTCGGCATCTACCAGATTGAAGGATTGGTCCGGTTCGTTGACATCTTCAGCGTCTTTTGGAGACCAAGTAAGCCATTTGGATGTTGCGAGACACTCAGCTGCAAACGGACGGGTGCCGCAGTCTGCAGGGTTGTCTTGGGAGGATACAAAACTCCATTGTTGTGGCGTTGTGCTCTTCTTAATTCGTTGCACCCTATTGGCAACATAGGTGTAGAATCGTTTGGATTCATTGGAAATATATCCAAGAACGACTTTACTGTCGGTGTGGAAATGCATCTGAACTAAGGGTAGATCCAGATGTTCGGAGATGAATTCAGCTAACTCGACCGCCAAAACAGCACCACACAATTCCAGTCGTGGTACGGTGTGGCCATGGACCGGAGCAACCTTGGCTTTTCCCAACAGGAAATTAGTGTAAACTTCGGGCCCAGGGAGAGTTATCTGGATATAAGCGACTGCTGCAATCGCCTTCTCTGAAGCGTCAGAAAATAAACGGACCTCTCGCTTGATGACGCCATTCTGCGGCACGGGGAAATAAGGACGTGGAATCTTCAGGGAAGCTAAATGGGACAGTGAATCTCTCCAGGACTGCCATTCTTCTTCCTGTTCCGGCGACAAAGGATCATCCCATTGGACGTTGTCGACTGTTAATTCTCTTAGAAGAAGTTTTCCTTTAACTGTTACTGGCGAGAGGAATCCTATGGGATCATATATACTATTTATAGTAGATAGGACACCACGTTTTGTGTATGGTTTGTTCACTGAAGAAACGGGAAAAGTAAAAGTATCTGTAGTGATGTCCCAATTCAAACCAAGACTTCTTTGCATAGGAACGGGATCTTTGCTAAGATCTATGCAACTCAAACTCTTAGCATGGTCTTCTTTTGGAAAACTTTCCATGAGATCTGCGTTGTTTGAGGCCACCTTGTGTAATCTCAAATTACCTCCCTTTTTAAGACATGTCTGAGTGCGTTTAAATAAGTCAATTGTTTCTTCGGCCGTGTCGTGAGAGACGAGACCGTCATCCACATAAAAGTTTCTGGAAATAAATTCAGTAACATCTTGACCAAATTCACCTTCTCCTGTCTTAGCTATAAGATTGAGTCCGTACGAGGCTACAGCGGGCGATGGACTGTTACCAAACACATGAACACACATGCGATAGTCAATAAGGTCTTTAGTAGGGTCATTGTTTTCATACCACAAAAATCTTAGGAAATTTCTATGATTTTCCGTCACGTAAAAACAGTAAAACATTTTTTCAATGTCAGCTGTGGCAGCCACTTGACCTTGCCTGAAACGGAGTAGCACACCAAGTAGATTGTTAGTAAGATCCGGGCCTGACAAGAGGACATCATTCAATGAAACACCGTGAAATGAAGCCGATGAATCAAACACACCTCTCACTTGTTGCGGCTTCTTCGGGTGATAGACAGCGAAAAAGGGCAAATACCAATGTTCTTCATTTTTGGAGAGGGGCGGGGCAACTTCTGCATGTCCAGAGTCTATAACTTTCTGCATAAACTCGCATAAGTGCTCTTTTTTGGTAGGATTTCTCATAATACTATAGTGTAAAGAATTGGCTCTTTGGGCGGCCTGGGATCGGTTGCCCATCAATGCTGGTCGTGGAGATTTAAAAGGTAACGGGGCAATCAGGTTGCCGTTAGGACCTTTGTGGAATCCTTCCTCCATGATGTGGAGGAATTTAATATCTTCTGTTGATGGGCCTGGTCTGTTATCTTCGGGGGTTGTTTTGAAAATGTCTGATACGGGGATATCAAATTTTGGTTGAAGGAGTTGAATAGTCTCTTTGATGTTGAACTCATTCGGACAAGGGGGAAACGAAGATGGTCGACCATTAGAAAGCAGGTAAGTCTTATTAGCGTTTACCATCTGTGGTTTGTGAGTTTTGCCTAAGCAGGCTTCGCCCACAATCGTCCATCCCAAGCGTAACTTTTGGGCGTATGGTGATCCGTATGGGCCAGTCTTCTGGTCAAGGATATGGTGAGCTTCTGCAAGATCACGGCCTATCAGTAATTGGATGGGAACTTGAGGATCGATGGGAGGAATCTTTGCCTCGATATCATTCAAATGTGGGTGATATCTTGCCACTTCTGGACTCGGTATTTCATCACGGAAGTCCGGGATATTGTCACACTCTATTATTGTTGGTATTCTTAATTTACAAGAATTGTCAAGTGATTCAACAATAAAATCTGTAGCCCTTCGACCATCTGTCGTCACTTGACCAGCACAAGAAGACAGGATATACGGCTTTGACTCACTATTAATTTGGAAGTCATTAAAGAAGTCAGAGTTTGCAAGTGACGAGTTACTTTGGTCGTCTATAATGGCGTAAACTTTCTTCCGTAGATTTGGTTTGTGTGCAGGGTATGCGTAAATCATGATTGTTTTACCACATGACTTGCCATTAAATGTATCGCCGCATATTTGAGTACAGTTTGAAGCGACGGGTGCAACACTGTCCGTTTCTTTCTTACTTAACTCCCCGCCGTGGGTAACAGGGGGCGTGGACGATCTGTCCTTATAACCATACGATTCACAATGTAAGGCAGTAGGATGTTTGTGTGATTGGCATTTATCACAGCGTATCTCAACTTTACAGTCACGTGCTGTATGGGAAGTAGCATTACAACACCGAAAGCAAATGTTATGTTCTTTCAACAATGTTTTTCTTTCTTCCTGGGATTTTCTCCTGAAAACTCTGCAATCGTTGACTGAGTGATTGGCCTCATGTATTATGCACTGCAGATTTTTATTTGGTTTTTGTTTTTCAAACGTGGTGGTTTTTCTGGAAGAAATTGGAGGTTTTATTGGATTATTTCTTCCCAGAGTCCTATCTCTAGGGGGCGGAGTCTGTTCATAAACAAACCCAGGGTCATTTTTAATTCTACTTATTTCTCTGATGAACTGGACGAAAAATGAGAATGGAGGATATACAGCATTATGTTGTTTCTTGTAGTTAACAGCTTGCGACGTCCACTTCTCTTGCATGGCGTAGGGTAATTTGGCGACGATTGGGTTTATACCGGATGATGAGTCGAAGTAGGACAACAGTGTTGAGTATCTGACGTCATTCTTCGCAGCTTCCACTTCGGACAAAATATCTGCCAAGTCATACAGTTGTGTGACCTCTTTATTGGTTAACCTGGGAAAGCGTGCGAGTTTAGTTTTTAACGCAGCCTCCACAAGTTCTGGGCTCCCATATCTCTCTTCAAGGCGATCCCAAATTTTATTTACTCCTTCCTGTGGATTATGTGCATTTGCAGCTTTCATACTTTTAGCATACCTTGTAGATTCAGGCCCGAGCCAGTTGGATAATAAGTCCATCTCCTCATTTGCGTTGACTTGCAGCTCTTCAATTATAGACTTGAAGCTGGATTTCCAGGTCGAGTAGGATTCTGGACGATCATCGAAGTTGGACAGTCTTGATAAAATCAGATCTTTCTTTAAAAGAAACCTCGTGAATTCAGAGGCTAAATTAAGCTCACTGCCTTGTTGAGAATTAAACCTTGTTGTTAGACCTTTATTTTCACATTGTGGGCTAAATGCTGGTGCTAATGGATTTAGTGTGTCAGTGTTCTTATAGTTCAAATTAGTGTTCTGTGCATTGGGCATTGATTTATTGTAATGACCCTCTGTTTGTGTGGACATTCCAGGAAATTTGTTTTGGTCTCCGGTTATCTCCCTTTGACCGTTAGCCAGAGGCTGGTGTTCACTTACATACCGTTCTGTGCGTTTTTGGCTATCTTCAGTAGGAATACCAAAGTTCATATTTGTATCATTTAAATTGTCAAAGTCATCATTTATCTCCTGAAGTATTTGTGTCTCAGCTGTGACTTCTGCAAGTTGCCTTTCTTGTTGCAATATTTTCAAATCAGCGTCTATCGCAACCTGCTGTTTTATTAACTCAGAGTCTATAACAGCTTTTTGTTTACGTAACTCACATTCTTTTTTCACAAAAGTCATTCCAACTCGGGCAGCCTCTGCCTCGGCTTTCTTACGTGCTAACACTGAGCTGATATCGGATCGAGAAGATTGTGACTTGTGGCTTCTTGATTTGGATTTTCTTGATACTTGTGAAGATGTTTCTAATGTCATTTTTATTTTATTGTCTAACAAGTTTATTGTGTTTTCCACAAGTAGGTCGTGCAAGCGGACTGCTGAGCGGTGGGCATCTAGGTCACGATAACTTTCTTCAGTGTGGAATGAGGACAAATAATTCACATAATCTTCAGAATGTTTTTTATAATTTCCCATGCATTGGTTCACATTTGATTTTGTTTGATGTGCTGATTCTTGAGTACATGAATTACTGATGAACACTTGAGATTCAACTTGATTCCAAGCTGCCTGTAATTTATTTAAATGTTCTTGTTTTGTTTCGTCGTAAAGTTGTTTATTTTCTATGGTAGATAAAAGAGGGGGACTTTCCCTTGATTCTGATTGGTTGGCTGTGTCACTTTCAGTGTTAATTGATATGTCTTTTTGAGCCATTTTGTTTTTACTAAACTGGAATCATTTTTGTCAGAACTTTGTGTAAATATCTTCAGATTGTACAGGTTGCACTGGGAATATTTCTTTGAGTTGAATGTCTTGGAGTGAAGATGACTGGTGGGCTGTAACCGGGGAGTAGGCTGGTACTGTAGGCGTTGACCCAATTAGCTCGAACAGCTGGTGTCTGGAGTTGACGAAGAACTTAGAAGGCTCTGTGTGCAAACTTCGAAGGGATCATAATCTTTTTACTGTACTGCCTCTAGCGGATAGGGCAGCGAGTATAACCCTAGGACCTCAATGATTCAGAAGACGAAAGTCTGAGTAACGTTTCCAACCATTTATTCTTTAACAAGAGGTTCCTCAAAGAAGGGTAAAAAGCTGCAATAGAACAAAATACAGCATTTTACAAGCGAAAAATAAATCAAGCAAACAGGGTTAACTGTTTGTGACAAATAAGAAATCTATGTAAGATAGAACAGCTTATAATTTAACAATAAAGTACAATGCTAAACATCTACTGTGGTCTTCGTTGGTAAATAGCATAGCGAACATGTACCGTGAGTTATAAACATAGGCATTGTTGACCTGTATGACCTTTCAAAGTGAAAGCGCCAGCATTAATTTATGATCCGAAAGGGAAGTACTAGAACGCGACTAGTTTTAACGTATATACCATTACCAGAAAGAAACAATAAAACGTTAGCAGCTACAAGAATGAAATGATTAAACTAAAGAATCGCTTACATTGTGGTTTTCCAAAGTTTGCTTGAGAGAATTCTGACAGTTTGTCTGGCGAAGTGCGTTTGCCTTACGTTTTTAAACTAAATCTATCTCCCGAGACAAAAGAGCGCATGCATTACATCATTAATCAACAAAATGCTACGTGTAGCGTCACAAAAGTATTGTTTTGAACTAACTTTGACTTAGAATGAATGAATGGTCGTCCCGGTTATTTAAATTTTGCTACTTTTCGAACACGTTTTCGGTTCGTACAGGGCACATACTGTATGGATTTTCCTCATTCCAACGCCAATCATTTAGTTTTTCGATGGCCTTCAAAGTCTCTTACTGTCGTGACGATTATAAATTATGAAAAAGTGTGAATTTCGGCAGCTCATGCCCCTTTAACTGCAAGAAATCTACTGAGAATTTTTAATCTATATTCTATTTATTTCTCTGTTCTATTCTGTTCGCAAACATGTAACCCTATCATAATATGCTGCATTGCAGGTTCTTAGGGCAGAAATACTTGTTAAAAATCAATAATATAATCGGCACTACATCAGCTCTTAAATACATTCTAAAACAAGATGGCAGCGCCCATGGATGTCAAGGCAAAATGTGATATGGACTTCAAGGTATTTCAAGGGATATTATATGTATTAGGAGAGTAGCAATCATTATAACAAAACAGGTTGTCTGCGGCTTAAACGTTACCTACCAGAATTATATGTAATATCTCTCTACACAACCGAGTCAACTATCAGTGTCACGTGTCGTTGTTTACAATTTTAAGGACGTGGACTGCAGTGGTCTCCCTTTGTGTTAAAACAAAATGTCACTCAATCGTTTTAGAGTTGATTTCTCAACGAATGGCAGTAGGATCAATCTCTATTTTAGATTGTCTCAAAGTGTGCGCACAACGTGAGCTGCCAGCTGAGCTGAGATGAGGGAAAGGCCAATCGTGTTGAACCTATTGAAACACGCGATCACTTAGAATATTACACAAGACGGGTAGTGAGATGTTTGTTTGTTACTCAGTAAAAGGGAGATTTTTTTATAGATACCAAAGCGATGTAAAGTGTGTTTTATCCTCTTTTAAATCCAGACGCAAAGATGTTATTTTATTTAGAATTTTAAGTGGTCAATTCCCAGTTAATCAATACCTGCATAAGATCAAACGACACCCAGATGGGCTCTGTGAATTCGGTCTTGTCTTAGATGATATAGAGCATTTTGTTCTTAACTGCAGAGCACATCGTCTTAACCGTAACTTTTTTTTTGAAAAGCTGCGAGTCTTAGGTGTCAGAAATTTTAATTTGGAAAATATTTTTAAGCCAAATCAAAACAAGAGAAATTTTTTTTCAGCTCTGATCAGTTTTATTGAGCGAACCAAAACATTTAAGTTATTGTAAATTCTTTAATTATGTAGTTTTTTCTCTGTAATATTTATATCTTGTTATAGTCTACATTTTGTGCATTTTTATCAGTATTCCAAAGTATTAGTGTTGATTGTAGAAATGTTTTATCCGAATATTTAAAGTAACTCAATCAGAATACAATATTTCATAAACCAAAAGCTATATTTCTCTCTTCTCTCCATTTTTCCTCCCAAATTCATCATATATGTATAAACTTATCAAATCTACAATGTATATAAAAGTAAAGTTATGGCGTACATAACCTGCACTTCAGCAAAGTTGCACACACCACACAAACCAACTCAAGCAAGCACGTTTGTTTGTCAGTGAACTTGGGTGACCAGGAACCTCAACCAAGAGCTCATCGTCTACGCTGAAATTTGTTGCTGCTCCGTGGCCGACAGCTCGCCCGCGCCTCTCGTGTGCGCTTAAAGGCACACTTGCCGCGAAAATCAGGAATATTGTTTACATAAAAAAAGAAAGACCGTATTCTGTATTTTTCCCAGACAATATAAGTTAGGAACTTTCTATTTTTACCAAAATTTAAAAGTTTGGACGTCACTTTGTATTTTTAATTTGAATTTGAAAATTTGAATTGTTACGTACCCGGAACGTAAACAAACCGATCTGCCCCCTATTGGCGATTTTATGTTTCAGTCGAGTGAGTGAACTAACGGCACAGTGTAATTTTACGTAGGCCTATTTATCTGAGAAATACAGACTGACGATCGGTTAACAGCGACTTGAAAAGCCTGCTGAGTATTGTTTGAGTGTAAACCACAGATACAAAGGCATGAAAGGAGGGTAATCCAAAACGAAAGTTGACCGACACTGATCGTTGTTGTTGTAATCAGGCTTCGATTCTTCGTTTGTTTTTCACCCCATTTTTACAGTCTAAAGCTAACTAGACATGTTTTATGTGTCCTATGTTTAAGTTTAGTGGTATTAGTCGTAGTAAGCTCATGTAAATTGGTTTTCTTAGCAAATTTAAACAGGCTACGACGGCAAGTGTGCCTTTAAGATTTATCTGTTGCCGCGGCTAATGAATAGCATTGTTGTTTCTGATCCATTGATTGCCAAGAAAGATTTCTACTATAATTGACAAATTTTTCCTGTATGTTTTTTTTGTGTGTTTTAAATCTAGGTCTCTGAAGAATTACAGTCTTTTGACACAGTCGCCACAAACAAACATGTCGGATTTCATTTATTTAATCAAATTGGTCTACGAGGAAAGCGGATGTTATGGTGGCCATTTTATCCGGTTTATTTTGATGGCGCTGAAGCAAAAGAGGTCTTTAATGTAGGTAGCAATTAGAAAATAATAATTTCATTAGACTAATCTTAAACAGACTGGCCCAGGGATTATAGAGATTAAGTGGTCATTTGCATGGCTATTAAACGAATCTCGTTATATTAGCAGCTATTTGATTATTATGAAATTGCAACCATGTACAATACCGTACATTGCACACGTATTAGTACACCATGTATCTGGTATACTCATCTGAGTTTCAAACAATATAAATGTTGGCAATCCATTGTGGCGATAGACAACGGAAAGATAAAAAAAAAACTTATCTTCATGACTTAATATAAATTATGAAGAAAAACTGTAATCCTACCAAAACACAGATGATAAACATACAGCATCAATCAATATACGTGAGTGTCGCAATAGACCTTATTCCTATAATCTATAACTTTGGGGGCTGTTTCTCAACACATTTACGCCCGTCGTAACTTTGCGCCTGGTCGTAACGTAACGTTGAAGGTATATGTTGCCATGACGTTACGACGCAAAGTTAGGTCGGTGTCGAGAAACAGCCCTCAGGGGCCCGTTTTACAAAGCAGTCGCAGGCTACGTTCATCGTAATTACCATGGCGTCACAATACTTAAGAGATACGTTGTCATAGTAGTTACGGTTGATGTAAAGTTACGCCAGTTTTGTAAAACAGCCCACAAACAAAAGTCGTATCCCTGACATTCTGAAGTATTCTGACTTAGGGAAAGGGGGGGGGGGGCAGGATTGCTTTTCAGGAGTAAATTTGCTATATGCCAATGACCAAAATACTAATGCTTTATCTGTAATATGTACTCTCATTAATGTTATGTTTTTTCCATCAGAACGCGGGCGTTCTTGTACTTACAGATGCCACCCTGTATCACTACAGCAATCCATACCATTGTAAGTGTTGGTCAAACATAATCGTAGTTTTTGCAGTCAAAACGTGGTTTTAAAGGTATAGTCGGTATCATATTTCCATAAGTCAAGCAAACATCTGTAAAGGAGGGTGTTTTCTAACTAAATTATACGAAGGGACTTATATGCCATTTGTATTTCCTTATTCAAGATGCGAGGCAGACTTGCATGACATTACGTCCAAACGTTTTGTAAATTTGGATTTTAACACAGGCGCGTGATATATATATTGGAATGTATATGGCATCTTTTAAGACCAATATCATCCCCTCATCGTCATCGGATCACATTTGTGGGTCGCCAATCTTCCGTAAAGTTATTGTTACCATTATAAATCCATAAGAAATTAAAGTGGCATGAGCTGCAAAAATTCACACTTTTCTCATAATTTCTGATCGTCACGACAGTAAGAGGCTGTGAAGGGCATCGAAAAGCTAACTGATTGGCGTTGGAATGAGCAAAATCCATACAGCATGTGGCCTGCACGAACCGAAAACGTGTTCGAAAAGTAAACAAAATTTAAATAACGGGACGACCGTTCATTCATTTTAAGCAATAGAAGGCTCAAATCAATACTTTGTCCTTCTCGAGACTAGAAGCACTAAAAAGTTTCTGAATTTCTGAAAAATATCCAATAATTTCAACATTTTGTTTTAACGTCAAAATATCAATATTTTGGCAGCTCATGCCACTTTAAAGTATACAGACTTTTTATCGTAATTATCTCGGACTTGAAAATTAACGTTTATTTGCATAAGAGATGGCGAATAGGTTTTTCAAAATCAAAAGTTCGGGTTTGCGATGTCATAAAAACCGGTTTTCATGATATGTGTATATTTAAATGTGAACTCACATATTTTTTTAGAAAATCCATTACAAATAAACCGTTTAAAGTCCATATTAAAGGACATGTCTTGTGATTACAGACCTGTTAAATCTCTTTGGTCATGGGTTCCTGAATGGTGGGTTAGGATTGATAAACACCGGGGCCCACACACTGGCTTCTGCTTTACCTCACACGGTGATAAAGCCAGTGATCAAACCTCCGCCTGCTGACAAGTTACAAGATGTCGGCCGGGTTAGAAAAATCTTTCCAGAAACTTGGCTATGGGCGAGTGAAGTTATTGGGTATGGGAAATAACTACATTCGGATATATTCTTTTTTTAGATTTCTACAAATATCATTTACACAGTATCCATCATGTATTTGGCGGAGGCAGCCTACCCCAATCAGTAACTCAACCCAAACCACCATCGGCTGACCAGTTAAAAGATGTCGGGAGAATTAGAAAAATATTTCCCGAAACATGGCTTTGGACGAGTCAAACTGTAGGGTAGGGTTAACAAAATAACATCCAGCTAAGTTTTGTTTTAGACATAGCTCATCATCATAGTGGTTTCTTTGGCGGTGGTTTCCAAATCAGCAATTTAGTTGGCGGTGGAAGTTTGCCCCAATCTCAGCCTAAACCTCCACCTGGCGACCAGCTAAAAGAAGTTGGACGAGTTCGAAAACTTTTCCCGGAGACATGGCTTTGGGGTAGCCAAATAATTGGGTATACGACAATTTTGAAAGTCTAGCTTATTAAGCTTACTTAAAATTGAAAAAAAATTTCGAAAAAAAATAATTTTTGTCACGTTTTAAACCATTGTAAAGAAGAGTAGTCTTGTTGTTACTCTTAAGGAGATGTTGATTGAAAATAGTTGATTTTATATACATACAGTCGTATTGTTAGCTTCTCATTCTCCTTATGAGTCTAGGAGTTTCTGCAAACAATATAGAATATCTTGGAAATGGAAACCAATAAATTGCACGATAAGGTGGACAAACTACATTACTGTTTTCGGAATATAGTGTAATTGATGAACTGAGAAGCTCCACGAGAATAGGTTAGAAGTTGTATGTCATTTCTAAATGCTGGTTGTTCATTTTTTTTTTAGTCATTGTTGCTTATTTTGTTGTGTAAATTTACAGTTCCAATGGCAGTTCTGTGATAAGTGCTACTGTTCCTGACACTATCACCTCGTGGGTAGCAAGTGCTTTTGCTGTCAACAGTCACAGTGGACTGGGTATTTCGCCTTCAACAGCTAAGGTAGGCAACAGGGATATGGTTTCGCCAACATGGAAACTGTTAAATATTTCTCGGCAATAATCATCATGGTAACATTTGTTGGGCATATTTGAAGCTATTCGTCATTTCCTTAAAGTGGCATGGGCTGCCAAAATGTTGATATTTTGACGTTAAAACAGAATTTTTTTAGTGCTTCTAGTCTCGAAAATGTACGATAAAGTATTGTTTTGAACTAGCTTTGGCTTAGAATGAATGAATGGTCGTCCCGGTTATTTAAATTTTGTTTACTTTTCGAACACGTTTTCGGTTCGTACAGGCCACATACATTACTGTCGTGACGATCAGAAATTATGAAAAAAGTGTGAATTTTGACAGCTCATGCCACTTCAATTGTTTATTGGAGGTATTGTACAGACTAAAACATATTTATTTTTGTATCATTTGATGGAAGCAATAAAACCATCCTTTTCTTAACAGCTCCAAGCTTTCAGGCCATTTTTTGTCAGTTTGAACTTACCATACTCCGTAATTCGTGGAGAGGAAGTTGCATTGGAAGCCATGGTGTTCAACTACCTGGAGAACGACATGACCGTGAGTATTAAAGTATTAAAACTAAAATATGTCCTATGAGTTAAAAACAAACAGACAAATAAGTGCACTAAATTTACTCTGAAAAAGTGATGATAAAATTTGAAATCTTTTTATAGCATTTAGAAGTTGAAATTTTACAATAAGGTGAAGAATTACTTACGGATAACAACTTCTTGGTTTAATGGGTGACGAAGCTGTTATCCATAAGTAATTCTTCACCTTATTGATAAAATTTGCCTTTCGGAATTCTGTAAAGTGTGAATCATCATTAAGAAGAGCGCTCTTTGCTTTCCCATTAAAGGTCGTCGTGACTCTGGCGAAATCCAGTTCCTATAGAAATTTAGGAAAAGACAAAGATGGCAATACCGTGGTGACGTCAGAAACTCAAACCAAGAGGGTAGAGGTAAGCAACAGAAACTAGATGACATCGTTATTATAATATTCTACAAGAAGCTCGACGGTACAAACCTGTAAAGGGGTTTATTGCATAACATACACAAGAATGCACAATGAATCATGGGTAACATTGGTAGTATTCTGAGCTTCTGAACTTCTTGTACCCTTTTACCCATGTCAGAAATTTGGTAAGATGGGCCTTGGCCGAGGCATATGAAAGTCCATATACGAGGCTATATATATACGAGGTATACGAGTCCATATACGAGGCTGGACAAAAAGGCTAAACTTAGTTCTCTGTCTCTCTTTTAAACCTTGTTAGATTCCTGCGGGGGAGGCGAGATCCGTTTATTATCCGATTATACCTGCAGCCCTGGGAGCCATAGACATAACTGTCAAAGCTCAATCAACAATGGCTGCTGACGCCGTACAAAGACAGCTTCTAGTAGAGGTGAGCCCAATTCACATGCTCTAATATTAGTCGTTCATATTTTGGACCTTTGACAAAAATCCACTTTAGAAAATGATCCAGTCTTTTGTAAGTTCAGATACAAGACTTGTAGTCTTGGAACTGAAACTCTTGGTCGTTAACACTTTGTTGATAAAAGTTTGGAACACAAAAGTCCATTTCTTAACCATAAGGTGTTGTTGAAAACAGTAATATTTCTCATGCAAGAGAAAGACCATGCATGGAGACGGGTAGAATCTACTTACCCAAAATATATCATTGACATTATTCTACTTATGATCCCAGATACATTCTATGAAAATCTTCTTTGTGGTTTGTGTCAATAGCCAGAAGGTGTACCCAAAGAATACAACAATGCCATCATGGTGGATCTTACCCACAATACAACATTCAGCAGACGTGTTCCTGTATCGTTCCCGCCAAGCACAGTGTATGGTTCAAAGCGTGTTACTGTATCTGTGATAGGTAAACATAATCCTCTGTTCCATCCAAATCCCCCCAAAATTGGAAAATTTTCTGACTGGATTTTCACTCGAACGACCTATGCGGGATGATTGCCAATTACCACCGGAAGGTCGTGGGTTTCCTCCGGGCATAGAGGCCGGTTTCCTCCCACAATAAAACTGGCAACGCCGCCATATAAGTGAAATAATCTTGAGCGCGGCGTAAAACACCAAACAATCAATCAATCCATCCAAATCTGTAATGTGTTTGTTTGAAACTTTGTTAAAACGTCTCATCTAGGAGATTGCTTCTTTGTGAAAGCATTCTCAAAATTCCGGACATCGATTCCAAAGGAATTAAAAGGGACAAATTATGTTTTGAGAGCTTCAATGGTCAGAAGAAACTAAATTCATTAAGAAACGTAAACTTATCTATTGATGTCCAGTGAAAACCCCTTTGCTGAGTTCGACTAATTGGCGGAATTTGAATTACTTTTCATCTTAGTTATGAATACTTCAATGCACATATAAAAAAGTGCGTTGGAAATCCATCGAAATAATAACTATACGCAAAGAAAAAAGCTAAGCACCCTCTGGAAAGTCTGCACCGACCGATAAAATCATTGGTGTGGGGAGATTGTTGGCAAACTGATATTGCAAAAACGATTGTGATATAAAGGGCAACATTCTCGTGATAAGAAATCACCATTAAAGGCAATAAGCTATACAATTTATTCAGGATATCGTTAGCCAAATCAAACGTGTATTTTAACAAAATAAAAAGATGCTTTAAGTATGAAGAGTCCATCTGGCTTCACAGGGCGAAAAACCTGCGTCTCATCCCTCCAGTGAGACGTCGGATCTGTTGAAGGGGTAAGTGCCGCCAATACAGATGTAATGCGGCTTCCAATTCTTGCAGATTTTGTACAGGAGGCTCTAGGGCTTGAATGTTTCTGCCCATCCTATCCCAAATGTGTTCTAAAGGATTCAAATCCGGACTCTCGGCGGACTTGATGCAAATGGATGACGTCGTCCAGTCCGATCAGTGCCCTATCTTCACGCTGAATTTGCGTAATTGCACGAAAAAAACATTTCATGTCGCATTACATGCTGTTTTTGCGTTACTGTCACACATGAATTGCCACAATCATTCAATAGAACACCATTGTTATCATCATCATAACTGGCATTACAGTTAACATTAATGCAGATTTATAATAATTAATTTCAGCATGGGGTGCTTAACTTTTTTTCTTGTGTATATAAGTAGTCCAATCCAACAGTTATACAGTCTAACTCAATTGAGAAAATGCCTTTCATTTCATAGGAGACCTCATGGGTCCAACAGTTCATGGGTTAGACAAGCTTCTGCGCATGCCCACTGGATGTGGCGAACAGACCATGTTAAATTTTGCACCTGACATTTTTATATCAAAATATTTAGCTGCCACACAACAGTTGACTGGAGCAGTAAAAGAAAAAGCCTTAGGACTTCTGGAAAAAGGTACTCCACAATAAGCATTTTAACTTGACTTATTACCCACCCTCTTCTTCAATGTCACTATAGACTGTCATCGTGCCCCTACACTGCCTCAGATCTATATTATCTAACTCCTACTAAATTGACATGCCTTCAATATAGTTATAGAAGAAATAGCATGGAAAATAGCTGATACTTTCTAGGTCTTCTGAAATATTTGTATTTTTATCTTTGATAACACTTTCCCTTTCGTGTCTCAAAACCAATAAAAAACAATTACATTAATACTTGCATTCATATATACTATTTCATTATTAATCTGTGGTTTATCGTTATTCAGGGTATCAGAGAGAATTAACTTATCAACACAAAGATGGTTCATTCAGTGCTTTTGGAGATCGTGATTCGTCTGGTAGTATGTGGTTAGTATAACCAACACCCTCGTTCATTATAGTTTGTTTCCAATTTTAATCTTCTCCCGAGAACATTTGACGGCAATGTCGCATTAATAGGGAGCGCAAGTCTCGTAAGAATCATTATGAGATTTAGTGATACCCGGTGACAGATGACGCTATAAGAACGTTTATGGTGACGTTGCAATTCCCTTTGACGTATGTTCACCCATAACTTCAGTTGTAAACGTCATGTTAGAACGAAAAACGCTCAGCTACATGCGCATTGTAGTACCGGTGACAGGAAATATGTGGAATAACCACGAGACTTGCGCTCCCCATGAGACCAGATGCCCTTTAGGTAGGACAAGTCCTGCCTTAATTTCTTGCATCGTTAACATGTGGACAAAATAAATATTGTAACAATTAACTCCGACTATCACAATATATTATCCATACATACAAACAAGACTTGATGATTAAAAAACAACTATTAACTGTAAATGTCTACAGAAAGTGAAACTGCAGCCTGTGTAATATTTAGGCTGACAGCCTTCGTGGCGAAGTCTTTCCATCAAGCCAAACCGTTTATCTATGTGGATGACCAAACCCTTATCAAAGCGATCCAGTGGATCTTGAACCATCAGAAACCAGACGGATCCTTCCCGGAACCAGGCAGGATCATACACAAAAACATGCAGGTGAATATATGATATTTTACATTGTAAGCTGGTCAATAGCTTATTCAACAAAACTAACACATTTTATAAATTTTTAAAGCAAGGATTCCAAACAAACAATCGAGTGGTGCTCTGTAAGATTGTGTGCTTCCAGGAACCCCGACAATGGCGATATAATTTCGATTCTTGTTTAGCTAAAAAAAAGCCATTAGCGCTGTAATTATCTGAAACGTGTGGACAACAATATAATGCATTATCTCTAACGAAAATTTGGACAATCATTTTAAACTGGCATTATTTGCTGCTATTTTTCACATTGTATAAATCAGATGCCTGTTGATTTAAACATTCTGTAAAATAATTATGTTGCTGTAAGATTTGTAATTATATGTGTGTTGTAGGGTGGTTCTGCTGCTGGCGTGTCCTTGACGTCGTTTGTTCTGATTGCTTTGTTGGAGAACAGTGACTTAGATGTGGTCAGTTGTATCCGTTTTAAGCATCTTATGAAAGATCAAGAATCCAGCTGTTTTTAAGACGGCTAAACAGCCTTAGCTTGTATTGTACTTTTACATTTCATTTTATGGAAAACATTTGGATAAATACATGATTTATTTAAATCATTACCTTACTGATGGAATTAAAAGCTATCTACCTCATCATCAAATTATTCTACTCTTGAAAAGGAAAACTTGTTTGGATTTTTATCTAGGCTACTGTTTTCAAATGTAACACTTGTTTTGTTAGGGTTTGTTAAGAATAATACCCAATGTGTATTATCAGAAGTCTACCCTTGATAGACTTCTGGTATTATATATTTCACGCTGCCGTATGTGTGTCGTTTGACTAAATCCCATTACATTGAGATAATCGTTCCATCTCAAGAATTAAAAACGCAGAATGTATCCTTCAAATGACGAACTATATTTAGGATAAATGAAATTGGAATAAGGTTTCCTGGGAATGTCATTTAGTTAGATTGGTCAATACTCTTTACAAATATTACCCAGACTTTTTCTCTTCTTACAGGCGTTTGAATCGAAAATCCACACAGCTGCCATGAAAACACGATCATATCTAGAAAACCAGTTGACGAACATTACTGATGACTATGGATTGGCTATCACAACATACGCTCTGGTACTGGCAAAGAGCTCTAAGGCTGAAACAGCATTGCAACTTCTCAACCACGAAGCCATCATAAAAGGTTAGTATTTATTATGACGTATATCATTGAATATCTCGGGAGGCCAATGGGAATTTTAATGATGGAATATAAATGTACCAAAAATCTCTATGTGAGTAAAAAGAATAACTTCCGAATATCCATTCTGTCATTTCTTGAGTACGATAAAAATTTGCCAAAGTTAATCTGTATTTTTGGGGGCATAGAGTTCCCCACCTCCCAATAAATCTATCAATATTAAGCACTTCCCCGGTTACGTAAGGACATGCCATGATCTGTATGCTGGTCTTGTTGTCATCGTATAGATGGTACCCGACATTGGGAAATACCCATCCAACAGTCGACAAGGCCTATGACTCACCACTATTGGAGACTGCCTACCCCACGAGAGCCTGCAATTAACGTTGAGACCACAGCCTATGGTCTGCTAACGTATGCGGAGAGAAACCAGTTGGTTGCTGGACAGGATATTCTGAAATGGTTGACAGCTCAAAGAAACCCTCACGGTGGATTCTCATCAACACAGGTGAGATGAACATACGTCATTTGTGGTGTATCCATCTATAAATAACCGACTCTGGGGAGAATGCAAACAACAACGGCAAGGGTTACCGTTTGAAATCCTCTGTTCAGAGCTGTAGGATTAACCACTGGAGCTTTAAATTTAATTCTCATCTGAGATTCTGAACAATGGCTTTTTCTAAAATTTCATTCTTTTTATACGTTTACTAAACAAAATCCTTCCCATGTTTTTGCTTTGTTGTTGTTGTAATTTTACTACTTTTATACTTTCATTCTTTTTATACGTTTACTAAACAAAATCCTTCTCATGTTTTTGCTTTGTTGTTGTTTGTACTTTTAGGCCTACTACTTTTATACTATACAGTCAATGGAATTCAACTTTGTTTCCACAGGATACGGTTATTGCTCTACAAGCCCTATCCGAATTCTCAGAAAAGATCTTTTCTCCAACTTTTGACGTCATCGCACACGTAGCTGATGATGTCAACCGACATGATTTCAGAGTTCAGAGAGAAAACGCTCTTGTATATCAAACGACGCAGGTTGGTTTTCTGACTTTTGTATATCTTGATTTGATCCAAGTTTCATCCAAGTTTGTATTAGTGAATGATCTAGTCAGAAAATCAAACAGAACAGCTGTATATATTGTGAATATTTGAGCTATAGTTGTCAAACCTAGTATATGACCATATATATTTAAGCGATGGTTATTTTAGACAAGAAGATTTTCCCTGTGGCCGTGTGTTTTTATCATAAATATATATTTAAGCGATAGATAGTCTAAGAAATTATTACTGCAACTGTTACAACTATGAATTTCTGAAGATTTACCCTAAACTGTTGCAGATGACGAATGTAAGTGATCATGTGACAGTCACTGCTTCAGGAAATGGAATGACACTGGTTCAGGTAAACAGCTTGTCATATAAAATGATTACTTGGTTAAGGATTAGTGCCTATAGGCCTTATTAAATTTCAAATTGGTTCTTGGGACATGGGATGAACCCTGTTGTTCTAAAAGATATTTGCAGTAAGTTTGAAAGGACAAAAGCTTCAGAAGTCCAAATGATTATTCTTTCAGCTTCTAATACAGCCTAAATCAATGCTTTGTGTATATACCAGATTCTTAACCTCGACCTGTAGCTCTGTGTCATTTTGCAGATTCTGTTTTTTTTAATTGAATAGGTCACTGTTAATTACAACGTAGAAGAAGACGAAACTGAACCTTCCTTTGACCTCAAAGTTGACCTTTTGCACGAGACCACTCATTCGATAACTATACAAGCATGCGCAAAGTAAGTATTCATAGAGTGGGTTGTATTAAAGTAAGTGGGTGTTGAAGCGTAAGGAAACAATGATACCTATACATGTAATTCTGATTTCAAAGTCCATAAACTTGAAATAGACCTGATATAGGTTTGTGCATAGTCCGGTGAAAAGGCATCCTCGGATGCCCAGGGCTAAATTCTCAACAAACTCACACTTTACCCCTGTGCCAACTGCGATTCAAAGCCTCGTTTTCTGGGAACGCCCCTTTACCGTCGGACCAATGAAAGTTCTCTTCTAAACGTTGCAACTCCGTTTTGGAAACACGTTTATCGAATTGAAGTATAAACCAAAACATCGACCATCTTTGTTTTGAAGCTTTGTCTCTCTGTTTAGTGAAATTTCCGTCACAGTTTTGTGGCGGAACCAATCAAAGTCTACATGCATATTAAATTAGAAACGACGGATTTCGTTTCGTGAGCGTAAGTTTTAATCGTGGGTTCCGACGATGGTGAAAAGGGTAACATGGAAAAATAATATCGATGAAATAGAAAATCGGCGGGTTATAAAAAGAACTGAAGTGATAAGTTACCACTATCTTTTAGAGCCAAACAATTTATCCGACAGGAACTGATATCTGTACATATAGATCTCAACAAGATATTTCTAAAAGGCACATTGTAAGAAAGCATTGTGCTGTGGAATTCCTAGATAGAAACTTAAGTAACCACTTTAAAATTTTCACTGATGGCTCAAATTGCCCTGAAAGTGGTGGAACGTTTGTCATACCAGAGTTTAAGTATAGTTAGAACTTCCGACTGATGATGTATCTGTTTTCTGTTCACAGCTTATAGCAATTTTTTGCACCTTCATGTGCCTCCTACAAACCAAACTTTGCTGTAATCTGCCCCGATGCCTTAAGTGCTTTACAAGCTCTAAGCCTCTTTAACTATAACAACTGAAATAAATTATGCATTTATATACCATTTTATTAAAGAAAGGAGTAAGCGTCATATTTCCATGGGTACTTGCTGATACTGTATATTTGCATATCTGTTAATCGTTTATGGGTGTAAACTCAATGGTATTGCATGTTTTGATATCTCAAACGGTTCTCAAACGTACAAACATATACTCCTGTACAAACATAATTTATATATTGTGCCAAGACATCACAGTTTTCTTAATCGGTCTAGGTAATAACAGAAGTCTCATAGACTTCTGGTAATAATTACTCACTAGTATGGCGTACATCTTTCATACGAATAAAGTGCCAATAAGCTAAAACAACCAACCAATCATCAAAAAGACACTTCCAGAGGATCAGAAATGATATTCTTTGTCAACGGCTACTAGGAGTAGGTTGTTTCCGTGCGTCCTGATGATTTTTTCTCGATACGAACTTCTTTTTATCGGTATTTAGATGGCTGAAGGACGGATCTAGTGGAATGGCTGTAGAAGAGATTGGAATCCCCAGTGGGTTTCAAATTAACACTCACGACATAGAACTGGTAAACGGACTCAAACGAATCGAGACGTCGGACAGAAAAATCATTCTCTATTTCGATGAGGTGAGTGAAATGGAAAGCAAATGTTAACAGAGGTGGAATGTCAAACACAAATTACCACCTAGCATGTGTCAGGATAGTTAGGCATCCAAGATGAGTAGGTCTATACATTCTTATGCTTCAAAGAAACATACGGTGATTGCTTAATTGTATAGGCCTATTACTTATTTTCTGGTCTCACTGGAAGTAATCATTTCTCTTTACCAGACCGAGACTTGCATGGTTAGAAATTGATTTTCTCTAAGCGTGCATAAATAAAATCTTTAACTTTCTGCGTATCGACGAACGCCAATATGAACTGGATTTCTGTGGATTGTTAATATTCAGATTTCAACGACCGTTTCCTGTCTAACAGTAAAAGCTGACCGAACTGGTATTGTTGGTAAGAGTAAACCCGCACCTGTCCGTGTTTATGACTACTATGAACCAGGTATGTGCCAGTAAAAACATGTTATGTTAAAGTGACATGGGCTGCCGACTTTTCTCCCATAAATTCAAATTACCAAGAGAGCTTCAACGTTTAAAGTATACCTGAAAAAATGTCAAGGTTTGAAGTTGGTATAAAAACTATCGATGAAGCCAATAATCTGAACCGAAGATGTATGCTTATAACCTACAAAATGCAACTGGTCGGGATGTAGGAATTCTATTTTGGGGCTGTTGTGGCTTATAAAACTACCAAAACGTACGTCTCCAAGATTGGTATAGCAAAAACCTCAAACTTATTGATATATGACGAACATTTAGATAATTCTGATTTGGCAGCTCATGCCAATTTGACTAGGCCTACGTTTGCTAATCTATAAATAAAAAATACATATAATTTTGTTCCCGATAGCTTCTGACAGGTATGGGAGTAAATGTATCGGCTATCGTTCTTCAAAAGTTTTACCTGAAGTATATGCATCCGTTTTAGATTCAGTCTATGATATACTTAACCAGCTTTGCATTTTTGTACAATAAATCCATGATTTCTCTTTTATGGAACTGTTATTTTTCAAAGTATTTAAATGTATGTGTTTGATACAGATAACCAAGTGACGGTGTTTTACGAGTCCAAGGTTTTACAAGGTGCTTCTATCTGTGATATTTGTGGCACGGAATGCAATTGCTGTGAGTATAATTCCAAATGATCTAAGTGATTTTAGATCGTTGATGTATATCTTATGAAAACGGATTTCACATTGCATGTCGCATTTGTCCGAATTGCCATCTCAAGTAGCCCAACGAATCAATGTCATGTTTCAAATAAGTCTTCTCTGTTATCAGTAATATTGATATATTTTTTATTCTCATAAATATGTTTAATGCTTTTTTTCGTTTCATAAATATGTTTGATTCTTTTTCGTCTCATAAATATGTTAATGGCTTTTTTTCGTTTCATAAATATGTTTGATTCTTTTTCGTCTCATAAATATGTTAATGGCTTTTTTTCGTCTTGTAAATATGTTTATTGATTTTTTTTCGTCTCATAAATATGTTTATTGCTTTTTTTGTCTCATAAATATGTTTAATGCTTTACATTTTTACTTTACAGAAAATACCAACCGGGACTTCCTTTTTAAACGTTATTGAGAAATACAGCTTTTAACGGAGCTCAATTGATGTTGATGTGTAATATTTCTACTAACTTTGATAGAAAAAAACAGGGAGCGTTGGGTTGGTGGATTGACATTTAATGGCGTTCGGTTTCGTTGATGGTTGAAGCATTGCTGTTTTAGCCGAGAAATCTTGGCTCTGCCGAATTTTTTTTTTCCGTGTTCGTCATAGCCAAGATCACTTCCATAGTAAATAGTAAAAAAGTGATATTTGTTAAGGAGACCCGCCGTAAAAATCGGCGGCGCAAATTTCACAACAAATAAGCAAAGAATAAAATATTTACCACTGCATTCCGATAGCATAGACCACGAAGAAGGAGTTTGTCAAACTTATGCCGCTGTAAAGTGACTAAAGATATATATTTATGGACACTAAAACACACGGGCACAGGGAAAATCTTCTTGTCTAAAATAACCACGGAGACAAGTTTCTAATTGTGTTAAAAAGAGGTATATCATTTAGACCTTTATACCCCATCATAAATTGTTGTAATAAAGTAAACCTATGATATTTCATTAGGTTGACGACTGACAGGAGCTTGGTCTTAGTCAGTAGAATTTTCTGGAACACTTTGTATTACATTGACAATGCTTACGTATCTTAAGCTATGGTAAGAATATCGTCAGACTATATATTATAGGGTCATGGGAAAAGACAGTGAAAATTTGCCCCCCACCCACCCTCACCCCTTACCCAGAAAAACCTAGGTAGAAGGCAGACAGGGGAGTTTAGCCCTGACCAGTATGTCTTTCAAACTCTTGTTCTTTTTATAAGCAATGACTGGCCTTTGGGTCAGAGGTCGAGCAAGTTTACTTTGAAGTAGTTTGTATTCTTCTACTATAATCTTGGCCATAGCGATGCTAGCTTTGTTATACTGAAAGACAAATGGTATTATAGTTTTTTCACGACATCTTCCTGGGTCCAAGTTCAAACCCAAAGGATAAATAGTTTGTAATGTTTGAATCCAAAAACTTTCCCTTTCCAAACGTTTGTGCTTGGTATCTGCAGCGGAAGTGAGAAAAGGGATTTTCTCAATAGGCATGATTTCAAAATGGTCCTTGACCGAATGACCTAGAGTATTGAAATGTTGTGCCACAGGTACATCATGTTTAAGTCTAATACTAGATAAATGGTTGGCTGCTCTTTGTCGTAGAGAATTCTGAGTTTCTCCAACATACTGTTTGCGACATTTTTTACATGTGATAACATACACGATATTAGAGGAGTCGCAATTAAGATTCTCTGCCATTTGATATTTGTCGCGAGATTGTTCTCCGAAAAAGGTTCCGCGATTGGGTACGTATATATCGAGTTTGCATCGCGTCTTAAGGCATTTCATTGATGTACCTGAGAGAAATGTTGGACGGTAATGGTACACCCGTGAAGGGGAGGTAAGCGTTTCGGGGGCTGAAGGGGGGAACATGATTTGTCTTACTGTGTTAGATTTGATCCTTCGGAGTAATCTAAAAGAATACCTCCTAGGGAGGAGAGCTTTAAAAAGAACAGAACAAGCCTGGTTAAAGAAATCTGAAGAACTACAGTTTCTATAGAATCTAAAAATTAATGACTCCCTTGAAAGTGTGAGGAGGATGGTATGACCCAGCATGTAGCAGCTGATGAGTGTCAGTAGGTTTGAAGAATACTTTGTAATCTAGATGCCCAGTAGTATGATATGTATGGCCCTTGTAAATAGTTACATCCAAAAAATCCACAGAATTTTGATCAATAGTAGGCTGTAACTTAATGCTTGAGTCGTGAGAATTAAGAGTATCAATGAAAATATGAAGGTCTTCCAACGTATGCTGCCAAATGATAAAAATGTCATCCAGATACCGAAGGTAAATAAAAGGTTGTTTGTGACATTTGTGAAGAATATCACTCTCCCACTCAGCCATAAAAATAGAGGCAAAGTTAGGACTAAAACGTTTCCCCATAGCACACCCTTTAATTTGCTGAAAGATCTCCCCATTGAATTCAAAATCGTTACCTTTTAAGCTAAGTTCCAGCAATTCTAAAATGTCTTTATCCGGACGACGGTGGTCAGGATATCTTTGGAATGCTGATTTTATGGATTTAAGCCCCAAATCTATGTCAATGTTTGTATACATAGACTCCACATCCAGAGTGACCAAAATCACATCTTGTGGGATGGATTTCTCAGACAATTTGGCCAATAAATCATCCGTGTTTTTGATAAAGCTAGGATGCCGATTCGCTATAGGTTTTAGATAGTAATCAATTAGCTCTGATATTCTATAACTTTCACTGCCACAATCTGAGATAATAGGACGCCCAGGGGGCATTGTAGGCTTGGGCCATTTTTCAATGGGTTTGTGAATTTTCGGAAGAATATAGAAGACCCTGTTTCTAGAGTTATGATCAGATTCCAAATAGCGATACTGTTTTTCATTAAGTAAGCCTTTATCTTGAAGAGAAACAAGAATTTTATTAAACTTCCTAACATTTTCAGGCCAAATTTCCTTATCAAGTTTTTTGTAATGGTGAGGGTTGCTTAGCTGCCGTTCTATCTCTTCAATATAATCCTGTTTAGACATAATAACTGTTGCCGAACCTTTATCAGCAGGTTTAATAACTATGTTTGGATTTCTCCTTAGCTTACTTAAGGCAAGACATTCTGAATGAGTGAGGTTATGTTGGTTTCTAGGATTAGTTAAAACATCAAACTTCCTTGATACAGAGTCACGACTTATGCTTATTTCTGGGTCATACATGTAAGAAGGGGGCGTATAACCGCTTTTAGATGTAAACGGCTTGCGTACCCCACTAGAATCTCTGTAGATATCAGCCAGACTTACAATTCTAGAGTACTCCATAACATGCACTAATTTACTAATAGAAAAGTCCCTATCAGATAATGATTTTGGGCAAGGCACAAATGAAAGTCCTCTACTGAGTAGAGATATATCATCAGCAGTGAGTTCCTCGTTACTAAGATTAACAATATTACTTCCTAAGCCAAAAGTAGGGTGGCACATGCCCTGTCCCAAATTTAGTTTAAATCTACTGTCTGAAGCCAGTGGGTATACAAGCAATTTGCTGTATCTTCGGTCCAGTGAATTTTGTCCGTGGATACTCTAAATTTTGAATTAGGGATTTTTGGTATGACGATAACTCTCTTCATCTTGGAAGCAGAAGAGTTATATAGGTTCAGGTTCGAAACTTCACTGGCCGGTAATTTAGTGGATGACTGGATCTCTACAAAGTAGATGAGCGAGTTGGAAAAAGTCTTCCTAACCGCTGTCATCATGTTGCGCATCTGAGTTAAGGAAGTGTTTGGCTCAGTAGTTGTCTTGTTATTGATACCAATATTCAAGATAACTTTCTCAGGTTGGGGACCTTGATACTTTTGAATTAGCGTCCGAAATGAATTGAAATTGGCACCAGGGAAACATTCTACCTGCATATCAGGGTGGGGGTCAAGGTTAATTCTAGATAGATTAGAATCCCCAAGTAAAAGAACTTTCTTAGTTACATTAGGAAGGTGCCAATTAGAGGAGGTGTGCCGAAATTTCCAAAATTTAGAATTAGCTAATTTATTCCGAGGGTTGCGCTGACCCCTCGGAGGGGATCTCACTGCATCTGAATATCTCATAGGTGAATGGGCTGACAAAACTGGGGATGGGGGAGGAGGAGAGGGACTAGATGTACTAGGTCTAGCAGAAGTGATCCTAGTAGAAACTGGGGAAGACGGGGGACGAAAGGGGACAGAGGTACTACTAGGTCTAGGGGAGGGGGGCTGAGGGGATGAATAAGAGGGGGCAGAGGTACTAGGTCTAAGGGAGGGAGTACCAGTAGGGAAAGGCGATGGGGAAACAGAAGGTAAAGTTACAGACCTAGGAATCTGTGACTGCAGAGTTGGAGGTGAGATAACAGATGTCGCCCCGCACAGTTTAACTGGTCGTTTAAATGTTTTACTATGGCGGTTACGTCAGGTTGAAAGCCAGTGGACTTCGAAACAAATATTGACTGCATAAGTGAAAGTTTACCACTTTACAGCGGCATAAGTTTGACAAACTCCTTCTTCGTGGTCTATGCTATCTGAATGCAGTGGTAAATATTTTATTCTTTGCTTATTTGTTGTGAAATTTGCGCCGCCGATTTTTTCGGCGGGTCTCCTTAACAAATATCACTTTTTTACTATGGAAGTGATCTTGGCTATGACGAACACGGAAAAAAAAAATTCGGCAGAGCCAAGATTTCTCGGCTACACTGATGTATATATGGCGACCATGTCTGATTTGTTTGGAGGCAGAGTGTCCCATGATAGGCGAAAATCCGATACGCTGTGTTAGCACCTACCTGGCACCCAACCCCCCATCAATATCACCCAACTGACTGATTGATGTTCAGTGCCGCATTCATGATTATTTTATTATCTTGAGGTGTTGCAACATTTAGTGGTAGTGGGGACTATATAGGATCTCTGCCCGGGGGGAAACTCCCGACCCTTGAAAAATCTAGTCGAAATTCGAACCCACGACCATGGAATGTTAATGTCAGCGCAAACGCCTTTCACATTAACACATTGAGCCAATGAGGATTGAATAATAAAGCTGGTTAAGTGAGGAATAATGAGGAAATTGTCTCAATCATGGCCGCAAAACATTGCCAGAGGACTGGCGTATCGAGTGCAGGTGCCTGTTTCAGAAAGCGGCGTAGCTTAAAGTGGCATGAGCTGCCAAAATGTTGATATTTTGACGTTAAAACAGAATGCTGAAGTTATTGGCTATTTTTCTCAAGACGTAGAATTCAAAAGCTTTTAATGCTTCTAGTCTCGAAAATGTACGCTAATGTACTGCTTTGAACTAACTTTGGCTAAGAATGAATGAACGGTCGTCTCGGTTATTTAAATTTTGTTTACTTTTGAAAACGTTTTCGGTTCATACAGGCCACATACTGTATAGATTTTTCTTATTTCAACGTAGTTTTTCGAGTGCCTTCAAAGCCTTTTACTGTAGTGACGATCAGAAATAAGGAAAAAAGTGCGAATTTTGGCAGCTCATGCCACTTTAAGTTTTCGCGTAACTGCCATAGCAACGTTACGTATCTCTACAGTATGGGTTGTTATGACATTTACGTAAAAACTTACGCTACACCGTTTTGTGAATCCGGCTCCAAGTGTAACACTTTAACACCACCAAATCGTCTGGTGGAATAAGTTTAGCCATATATCTAATTGACTGGGATTCGGGATTCGAACACGAAAGCAACCGATGTCTCCGGGTTCGACCCTACCCACTGAACCATTGGTAACCACAAGAGATGTCATAAAAACAAACATTTCTTAAAAAATATATAGATAAAATAGTTTTATTATTCGTCTCTGAGTTCAATAAGTTATCACAATTGACTAAAAAAAGACTATCAATCTGAAACACAAATATTACATCAATCGGACTAAGTTCAGTGTCTATTTCGAATGAACATTCCTACTCTAGTCAGATTGATATAACATATGCAGTGCTCCATTGTTAACGTTTAAATACACTTTAGAAATTGTAATAATAAAGAAAGTTGCTGAAAATGGAATAATTTCGCAAGATATCGAAAGAACTACATGAATATGTATATTGTACCCCTCGATTAGTCAACAAATCTGACGTTACCATGGTGACACAGCTCTATTCGACCAAAGTCGACCTTCATAAGGGTTTTACACTGGATAGTATCACGGATGTGCAGGGTGTATGAAGCAGAGGTTGTCTCAATGACTCTGAGTACACTTTTTCTTTCTCCAAGCTCAGACTAACCTTCCTCAGATGTTTGGTAAAAGTTGGATAAACTAGCAATGGGTTTATTGGGACAGTGTACTCAAGTCAACGCTCAATTTGGACCAAGATTGCTTGATCGATGTTTTACACCACATTCTCATATGGCGAGGTTTAGAGGGGATTGGGTATGGAAACGAGTTCTTTGTCTAGAAGAAGGCTATGACAATCGTAAGAGCACCTGGCAACTCTTCCACATGGACCAACTAAATAACAGTAGCATATATATATAACATTGGATTAACATCTGAAGCGAATAAACCCTACATTTACATGTATGTTTAGACTATAGCCCGAACATAAACCCATCTATGTTCATCCAAGCTGTGCAACAATTTTCATGTTAAACATAATAAAATGTATACAAATATCGTAAAAGCATCCAGTTAAAAAAATATATAACATTTTTCGACCTCTTTGAAGTTGGCGTATCGAAGCCACCGGATTAAATTAAAATAAATACATGCTCTCTCATCGTGTAGACGAGAAAATAACAAGTAACAATTCTCATTTAAAATAGTAATTCTTAAATATTCGTAGGAAAGGTCATTGGCTTTAAGTAATTGCTCACAATCAAAATGGCTGTATTGACTTCTGCTGGGTCACATGACAAAGAGGTTCTAAAGGAAAATAGCAACATTTCTTTTAAGTGAGAAAGCCACTACCCCCCCCCCCCCCCCCCACCCCTGCCCTCTCATAGCTCTCAAGGCAACCGCATTCCTTTTATTTCTCCACTTTACAAAGGAAAAGGATTTACTGGATACTCAAACCAGGTTAGGTCATTACGTCAGCGCAACTTGGATGCTTTGACGGGACTGAATGATATATCCGTATCATCAGTGTCTGTCTCAAACAGCCGTTTTTTGGGTTCTGGCATAAAGGAACTATCTAAGCTGGATAGATCATTAGAGTTCAGTGAGGAGTTAGAGATGTAGCTATACGAGGTAGGTTTTTCTAGAAAACCAGATGATGGAGGCCGATAGGTATTGTTTTTGCTTGTGATTTGCTTAGTGTGAATAGTAGGGGGGACAAATCTGCTATTGTCTGAAGCATAAATGCTTTTGCTAGAAGGTGGGACATACGTACTGTAGCTTGTAGAAGGAGGCAAGCTATGGTTGTTTACTGGAGGGACATATGTACCGTAGCTTGTGGTAGAAGATAAGCTATGGCTGTTTACTGGAGGGACATGTGTACCGTAGCTTGTTGCAGACGATAAGCTATGGCTGTTTACTGGAGGGACATATGTACCGTAGCTTGTGGTAGGAGGCATGTTATGGCTGTTTACTGGAGGGACATATGTGCTGTAGCTTGTGGTAGGAGGCAAGCTATGGTTGTTTACTGGAGGGACATATGTGCTGTAGGCTGCAGAAGGTGCCAATCTAGTGCTGGCCAGGGAAGGGACTTTTATGTGTTGTTCAAAAGTACCATTGTTCAGGGGTGGAACAAGACTGTTATTCATGGGATGATAATACCCATTCCTGTTGGTCTCACCAGAAGTTGAACCAATGTTGCTGCTGCCAGGCACTGGGCTACCTTTCCCAGCTAAAATACTGCTGCTCAATGATGTTGCTGAGGGATATGCTGATGGCATGTACTGTGTTGTTCTGGTAAGTCCAGAGTCTAATGGAGGATTGGATCCGACATACTTCCCTACTGAAGGAACAGAGCTCAATGAACTTATACCGAAATTACCAAAGTTCCCTGCGGATGGGAGAGATGAAGATGCAATACTTGCCGATGGAAGTGATAGGGATGTAGAGAAAGTAGAAGATGGTATGGCAGCAGAAAGAGAGGTCTGTGGCACAGAGAAGCTATTATACTCCCTGGATATGTGGATGGAAGAAGCACGATGAGCTGCCAAAGTTTGTTCTAACTTCATTAAGGAAGAGGTTAATGACTCGGCATTTTTCTCACTGAAAGAAGAGTTATATTTAGATGAAGACGAAGAAGTGGAAATCTCTGGTCTGTCAGTATTCCCAGATGAAATCCTCGAGACAGAATCAATTGTTTTGTGTGTTGCTCGGGTTTCAGGGAACTTTATTTCTTCCCCGTGTGAACCCGGATGAAGACTATTTGTCACTAAACTTGTAGCAATAGGCCCATTTACAGTCACACCTTTTGTAAAATAGGAACTACTTTTATCAGAAGATCCAAAGTCCTGTTGTTTAGATGGAGTAAAGTTTTCGGATGTATATGAAGATATTTGCGAGTTACTGGAGACATAATTACTGCTCACATTTGCCAAGGAGCCATTGCTCCTAGAGACGGAATAGCTATTGGAGGAAATGGTTTGTTCTTGATGCTGAATTTCATTGCTGAAGCCTTTATCTTTCCAATGTGAGTCAATTGAAGTGACATCGCTGTTTACAGAATACAATGGTTTTGACATAGTTAAATCAGAATTACTGATATCTTCCTTTGATGATGATGGTTCTTCTACTGGAGCTACAGTGCTGCCCCCTAGTGAGTGTCTCTTCTGCACATTTCGTTCAGCTTGACTAAACAGCTTCATACAATCTTTAATTTCAGGAGTCACAGAAATATCCAAGTCATCTAACTCATTTTCAATATCAACAGTATCATCCAACACCCTTTCTGTCCCATTATGAGTTTTTACTACACAACCAGGCTTATTAGAAGAGGAAACTTTATCCACGGAATTCACCAAACCTAATGATGCTGTATTACTGTTAATACCGGAAGTGGAAGACAGGTTTTGTTTAGAGATATTTTCCTGTGAGCTGTTCCGATCGTTTCCACTCACTAGGGTTTTTTCAGAGCTCTGTGTTGGTACAGCCATTCCTGACGATGATTGTGAAACTGTGGTACTTGGACTAGCAGAGTCGGAGGGTGATTTTAAGGGACTTGGGCATTCCAGGTCAAAGGACGACGACTGAGACCCTTGAGGAGTGTTCTCTTGTGGCAGAGAAAAAGGTCACTTTCTTTACACTTTTGGAAGGCGAATCTCCGGAGTTTCCAATGACAAGGATTCCATTTTTACCTTTCTCAGGTGAAGCATTATTTGATGTTAATGAAGTAGAGGAGATACCAGGATTATTGACTTCGGTATCATCTTTAAACAACTGTTTTTTATGAGAGTTTTTTGGAACACTTTTGACTGGAGGTTTCCTTACAGAAGAGCTTTTGATTTTTGCTTCAGGTTTATGAAGTGTATCTTTTCCTCTCAATTGTGCAACCTCTCCCTCTAGATCTTCAATATATCCATCACTTTTCTCCAAGGCTTTGTTCAACTGTTGAACTTCTTTTTCATAAGAGTCTATCTGTGACTGAAGAGCTGCTACAGTTGTACGTCCATACCTAGGGTATCCAAAACACATTGCATAAGAATAAATCCACAGGAATGCAAAACATTATTAAAGGCTGTAATATAAAAACATTAACCAAAAAGAACAAACTCAATTTCTTAAAGCTTAATGATTTGTGCAAGGTTTTTGATTTAAATAGAAATTGTATATTGACAAAGCAATGATTTGATATGGGGGTCTGCAACTATCCTATGTCATGGCCACAAGCATGTGATATTTAATGAAGCAATGATAGATATGCTGTGTGTAACCAACCTAAGTTCAAAAGCATGTGATATTTAATGAAGCAATGATAGATATGTCACGTGTAACCAACCTAAGTTCAAAAGCATGTGATACATAATGAAGCAGTGATAGATATGTCGTGTGTAACCAACCTAAGTTCAAAAGCATGTGATACTTAATGAAGCAATGATAGATATGTCATGTGTAACCAACCTCAGTTCAAAAGCATGTGATACATAATGAAGCAATGATAGATATGTCATGTGTAACCAACCTCAGTTCAAAAGCATGTGATACTTAATGAAGTAATGATAGATATGTCTTGCGTAACTAACCTAAGTTCAAAAGCATGTGATACTTAATGAAGCAGTGATAGATATGCTGTGTGTAACCAACCCAAGTTCAAAAGCATGTGATACATAATGAAGCAGTGATAGATATGTTGTGTGTAACCAACCTACGCTCAAAAGCATGTGATACTTAATGAAGCAGTGATAGATATGTTGTGTGTAACCAACCTCAGTTCAAAAGCATGTGATACTTAATGAAGCAATGATAGATATGTTGTGTGTAACCAACCTCAGTTCAAAAGCATGTGATACTTAATGAAGCAATGATAGATATGTTGTGTGTAACCAACCCAAGTTCAAAAGCATGTGATACTTAATGAAGCAGTGATAGATATGTTGTGTGTAACCAACCTCAGTTCAAAAGCATGTGATACTTAATGAAGCAGTGATAGATATGTTGTGTGTAACCAACCTCAGTTCAAAAGCATGTGATACTTAATGAAGCAATGATAGATATGTTGTGTGTAACCAACCCAAGTTCAAAGCATGTGATACTTAATGAAGCAGTGATAGATATGTTGTATGTAACCAACCCAAGTTCAAAGCATGTGATACTTAATGAAGCAGTGATAGATATGTTGTGTGTAACCAACACAAGTTCAAAAGCATGTGATACTTAATGAAGCCATGATATAGATATGTTGTGTGTAACCAACCCAAGTTCAAAAGCATGTGATACTTAATGAAGCAATGATAGATATGTTGTGTGTAACTAACTTAAGTTCAAAAGCATGTGATACTGAATGAAGCAATGATAGATATGTTGTGTGTAACTAACTTAAGTTCAAAAGCATGCGATACTTAATGAAGTAATGATAGATATGCTGTGAGTAACCAACCCAAGTTCAAAAGCATGTGATACTTAATGAAGCAGTGATAGATATGTTGTGTGTAACCAACCTCAGTTCAAAAACATGTGATACTGAATGAAGCAATGATAGATATGTTGTGTGTAACTAACTTAAGTTCAAAAGCATGTGATACTTAATGAAGCAATGATAGATATGTTGTGTGTAACTAACTTAAGTTCAAAAGCATGTGATACTGAATGAAGCAATGATAGATATGTTATGTGTAACCAACCTAAGCTCAAAAGCATGTGATACATAATGAAGCAGTGATAGATATGTCATGTGTAACCAACCTATTAAAGTTCAAAAGCATGTGATACATAATGAAACAGTGATAGATATGTCATGTGTAACCAACCTAAGTTGAAAAGCATGTGATACATAATGAAGCAATGATAGATATGTCATGTGTAACCAACCTAAGTTCAAAAGCATGTGATACTGAATGAAGCAATGATAGATATGTCGTGTGTAACCAACCTATTAAAGTTCAAAAGCATGTGATACTGAATGAAGCAGTGATAGATATGTCATGTGTAACCAACCTAAGCTCAAAAGCATGTGATACATAATGAAGCAGTGATAGATATGTCATGTGTAACCAACCTATTAAAGTTCAAAAGCATGTGATACATAATGAAGCAGTGATAGATATGTTATGTGTAACCAACCTAAGTTCAAAAGCATGTGATACATAATGAAGCAATGATAAATATGTCGTGTGTAACCAACCTATTAAAGTTCAAAAGCATGTGATACATAATAAAGCAGTGATAGATATGTTGTGTGTAACCAGCCTAAGTTCAAAAGCATGTGATACTTAATGAAGCAGTGATAGATATGCTGTGTGTAACCAGCCTAAGTTCAAAAGCATGTGATACTTAATGAAGCAATGATAGATATGTTGTGTGTAACCAACCCAAGCTCAAAAGCATGTGATAGTTGATGAAGCAATGATAGATATGTCACGTGTAACTGACCTATGAGGAGAACGACTTGTTATCTCCATCCTTAATCTTTGGTTCTCTCTCATTAATAAGTCATTTTCTCCCTTCAAATCTTCATTTTCCTGAAGTGACAAGACATGCATAAGTCAGAAAAGCAATATGATACAGGAAGACAAAAAAGTGGCCATTGACAGTCACAAAGAAAACTTCATGTGAGTCTGAGTTCAGATACACACCAATATTCCCTTAAGCCTAGCACAGACAAGGGGCCGGGATTATAAAAACATGCTGTTTTCAACTCAGACTCCATGCTCAACTCTCCTTGAGAATTCTCCCAGGAGTTTGGATCAGAGATTGAAATTATAAAACATTCTGAGAACGTGCTCAACTGAGTAGATAAACAAGACAATCTTAGTCAAGTTGAGCACGAATTATTGGAGCTATCTTATTTAGAGGGCTACATGTAGTTTATGTTGAGTCTAACGTGGAGCAAGCTTGATAGCTTGCTCAGAATTTCGTACACAGCAGAGCACAGAAAGGAACTCAAAACTTTTATAATCTAAGAAACGGCTCTTGAGCACAGAGTCGTGCTCAAGCAAGTTTTATAATCCTGGCCCAAGGGGATTCAGTTGAGCTGTACGTCACGCATAACCATGGAACAGCTGCAGATGTCAGCTTTTGGCTGAGGCTAGTTCCTGGTCACTCAAGTTCACTGATGGTCACTTGTTTTAATGGGCACATGCAATTGGCCTTTCCCTCCTCTCAGCTCAGTTACCAGCTCATGTAGTGTGCTGTGAGACTCTTGCAGAAAATAGGCAGAAAATATTAAACATGCTAGATACTTTCCTCACTGCCTTGCAAGGAAAAAATCTCACAAAAATGTACACACACAGGCCACAGGGGTGAAACAGCGTGTGCTAAATAAGGGCCACATTTTGTCGAGTGCATAGAAACTGGTCTTTATTGATGGTACATTGGTGTAATTTCGTACACTTTTTGTTAATAAGTACCTTGGGACCATACTCAAGACAGACAAAAGGCCCCAAAACAACAACCAAAAATATTAACGCTGTATTGGTTTACCTTTTTGGACTTCTTCATTTCTTGCTTGAACGCTTCACAAATTTTAGTTACTTCTTGTAACTTTTTTGTGACGGCAGCCAATGCATCTAAATCCACATCTGTCACCACGGGATTAACACACATCTTTGAGGACTTTTCCAGTTGTTCATGCAAGGCTGTGTTTTCTACTTTGATGGCTTCCATCTTAGCCTCTACTTGAGAGAGCTCGGACTGAAAACAACAACAAAACATTGAACTTGATGGTGTAATAATCATCAGGGTTGACATTCACTTAGAGTAAATAAACCCAAACGTTGTGAGTCACATGAGAAAATAGAACGATCAGATTAAAATGTACAGGTCCTCAATATCTAAATGACACACGATCTGTTATATACAAGTATTGGATGCTATGGATTATTTTAAATGTATGCCTTTGGCTTCAAAATTACTGGAGAAAATAGCCCAAGCACTTCATCTGTTCCTTGGAAGTCCCACAAGGTAAACATTTAGTAAACAGGATTATCAGTAGTACAAGTTGGAATCAATAGGAATCAGGCATGAATATCAATTGTTTAAACTTTTGAAAAGGGACTTCCCCTGGTAACATTTTTAGACTAGTTTGCCTTGATTGGCAATTTGTTGGATGGTTGTCTCACATTGCAAGCGAAGACATCCTCTTTAAAGAACATAGCTTTTCATGGATTGTCATATAGATGTTATGCTTAGCAAATGGTTTCCGAAAAACTAACCTCATAATCTTTGAATAGCATTTCAAACCTTGCCCTTCTTAATTCTGCTGAACTCATACTGGTAGTGCCTTCTTCCTCAATGTTCATACCACCTGGGGATCAATAAATGAGGATTAATTGATTTCTCTGATTATAAGATATCTATTATGGTCTTGTCGTATCCACATCAATTGAGAGTCCGGCTTACCTGCATGTGTCTGGCAAAAGACACATGATAGACATAATAACAAAACTGTAGACATAATGATATCCTCACCCTTGGCAAGAATAAAACCCAGCACACAAGTTAAAATATCATTCACTGTGCAGTCCAGACGTTAAGAAACAATTGATGAATTCAACGACAACAAAGGAAAAAATTATCATTTTTTAATTCCTCTATCATGATATTGCTTTTCTCAAACCTACATTCCAACTGCATCTAGAAACTTCCAAAATACCTGTAGTTAGAAATACAGAACAACATTATTTTCTTATTTCACATTAGCAAAGGGTCACAGTGATCAAATGAAATTAACAATAAAACCAAACATAATATTAACAGGTTTGCCAAAAAAAAAAAATACTTAATAAGCTAGCAAATGATCACTTACCTCTAATTTCTTTACACGGATTTTGTTCATCAATTGGAGTACGACAGGCTGGACACTGCTGATTTCTCTCCAACCAAATTTCAAGACAAGCCGCACAGAAAACATGATTATTAGGACAAAGGAGAGGCTGTTTGACCTACAAAATATAGAATCAATACAATTAGTAAGGTTGAACAGAATAATGTCATAAACGATTTACCTATTCGTAGAAATGGGTTGCAGATCTGGGATCATCACGTGTGATTATTCAATGTGTTATATTTTCATCATATTAATAAGAAATGTTTGAAACTCTCTTTAAACGTGGGTTCCATAATAATGATAAAAAACTCTTCCAATATTAAGAGACTTAGGAGGTGCACTTTACCAATACAATTACATGTTGCATATTTTTTCTTTTTTTCAAACAAGGTAAAAGATTAGCGATAAACAATGATATTGACAAAGAATCAATTCTTAGGTTAGTCATATATCAATTTACCAAGATGACAATGATACCAAGAAGGCAATGGTGTAAAGGGGCATTATCAATAGTAAAAGTGTATAGTAAAGATACGAAGCCGTCACAAAGTGCGATGAATCGCATTCCGTAGGCTATCTCTTTACTATGGTATCCATTGTCAATTACGCCTCGTTTGCGATGCAACTGCATGCTTAGTGAAAGGAGTCCCTGATAGTGATAGTGATACAATAGATCTGTACTATCCGTATCACTCATACTGGCAGGTAGCCGCACACATGTGTCTCATCCTGTTTTACTTACTTTGCCTGTCACGAAGATAACTGGCAGGCAGAAACTTACTGCAGTCACCGGATCTGTCAGCAGGTGACACTGACATCCATGATTTTAACCTCTGAACTAAAACTTGGAATGAGAAACATGTTTTGACTTGATTTTTTATAATACGCGAATTACAGAGAGCAGTGAAAAGCCGGGAAAATTGAATAAACGTAAAGTGACAAGTGTAACTGTAAAATACACTGTAGCAGAGGTAATCCCAACTGTTTACGCCAGAAAAAAATAGCTTAGATACAAAAATTAAATGAAACCATGTAAACCTGATCTCCTTTCTATTTTTCATCATGAAACTAACCTTTCCCAAACAGATTTGACAGGATATGGGCAAAGTGAACGAGAGAGTGCTCGTTCTTCTGGCATTGTTTACATCCAGCGCCATGGTAGGGCCAATGATCATGCGCATGTTCACCGGAGGTCAAGCTCTTAACATATCAGTCCGCATAAAAAAGTATATATATATATGTATATAAAACAAATCATGCGACTTAAAAGTACAAGAATATTTAAGGGAAAAAAGAACACGACATGATACTCAATTATTGGAGCCATCGTGTGCTAATGTATGCTAGAATTAGTTTTTGGCGGATTTACATGCGAGGTGCTGCTGGGCACTTCCGGTATATGTTAACATGGACTGTAGCAGACGATTTGTGTCATGCTTGTTATTAATTTTCTGACAGTTGGCAAACCCCGATACATTAATAACAGAGATGACTTGTTTGAAATGGATGCAACAAAACTGGTTCCTTGTTGGAATAGTTTTGATCATCATTTTAGCCAAAATGGAGCCTAGAATAGGTGCTAAAGGAGGTAAGCTATATAAAATAGCAGCACAATATTTAATTTTAAGAAATATTGGATTTGGACTGATTCTCTGCGTATACGCAGTGAGATAACACTAACAGCTAGTCCGCAATATGTTGAGTGGATTGAAGGATAATTTCTGATACGCCCGCACAGGCTTCTTCTTGGTATTGATTTGAAGAAGCCCGTGCGCGCGTATTAGAAATTGTATCATGGTTGCGGCGTTTTTCTATTGATGAGCAGTTTTCGACAAATCCGATACCCAGTGGACAGAGAGTGGTCAGGGGCTTAAAGGTACGTTCACACTATACCCCGAATTCGGTTCGGGGTCCGAAACGATTTCCGTACTAAAATGGCTTCAATGTTTATCAGTACATTTGTTCACACTAGCTTGATCCGAATTCGCTACGGACACCGGATTCGGAAAGGAAGAATATAAATGGCTCAAAGAGCCATTTTATTCGGTCCGGGATCAAAATCGTCCACGATTTTCCTCTTTGGCCAATCAGAATCGACCTGTGAAAAACATGGCAATCAAAAATACAGTGACCTACATAGTGGTTTGGAGATTAAACTATCGAGCGGTTTCGTGTAGAGATGGAGTTAAATAAATTTTCGCATGATTTCTGAAGGATTATGACAACAGTTGTCTCTTTTCCTAAAACATGCAAGCAAGCGAATCTCATCTTCCAAACCGCTCTCAACTGTTGTTGAGTTGTTGTTGTTGTGTGGATATGAACTGACTTGATAGAATCGGCCGATTATTCGTTGCAGTGTGAACACAACACACCGAATACGCTGACCTGTCCGAAATCCGGTTCGTACCTCGATCCGAATTCGTTGTATAGTGTGAACGTACCTTAAGCGTTGAATAACTTCCCGATTTTGGAAGTTGTTGTATGGCTCTCTTGACTGGGTATCAGAGAGTAAACATGTGCTAGTTGATTGACAACGTCAATCACTAATACCATGATACAAGCACGTTATTGAATGGCTCCCTCGAGTATGGGAGAAATTCTGAGAAGTTTGGCCTAGTGCTTCGCGCTCCCCCACACCTCTTAGAATATCTTCCATACCCTTGGGAAGCCATTCAATAACTCTAACTTATCCTTCAATCCACTCAACATATTGCGGACTAGATAACAGCAAGAAAAAAAGGAAGTGTTCATTGTTTTAAGACGAGGACGGAGGCCAGAGTTAAACAGAATGTGGACACTTGCAGATATCACAGCGTATACGCAGAGAATCAATCCAATATTTCTATTCTAACACATTTACTTTAAATAATATACAATATATACATATAATGTAAAGAATAACTGAAGTTTAGTAGTTTACTTTAATTGATATTCTATTTAAACCCAAAGATGTGTAACTCCTACGTTTAAGTTTAATAGTTTCTCCCTGATCGCCCAATGTACGAATCTATATCTAATAGAGGATAAATAGTGAATAATAGTGGAGTTAGCTTCAAACAACTGTTTGTGCTGCCAGTTTTTTTTTTGTCTACCAACAGACCTAATAACTGTTTAAGATATATTTTTACTTTTAGCTTATGGAAGTTCACTTTCAAGTCTTCGCTTTTTAACATTATCCTCTGTTTATGAGTTAGTTTTAACGATAAAAGGCAAGGCAAACACAACAGTCTGAAATCCCCACATGTGTTAAGGTGATGACGTCATCCAGTGACATTGTGTTCCATCAAGTCACCAAAATTTGAAAATGGTGATGTCATTATGATTTGGTGTCAGGGCGTTTGATGTCCCAATGAATACTACTAGTTTATGCGCCAGCTTGGTCCTATCTCACAACATGTAGGGAAATCACATGTGTTAGAATATACTACAATTTTCTATAATTTATGGTGTTAATATTATAGTAGTATTATTATTTAGTACATTGGATGGGTGTTCAGTGTTGTGGAGAGCATGTGAATTATGAACCAATGACATGATCCGACTTCAGGGCTATTAATGGAATAAAATTATCACACATTTAGAAATAGAATTAAACTTTTGTTTAAGTTGCTCCAATCGCAACATCAGAAGTCAAGGTAAAAAATTTTTTTATGATCTGACTTAGGCATGGAAAGCAAAATATTGTTTTCTTTATAGTGTACTAATCTGTAATACCAAAGTACATATGTCAGTATTGATCTATTTGTCATTTTAACTTACTTTTAATTTAACTGTACAGGCTAACTTCCAATCAATTATGTAACAGGTGTATAGAAGGTGATTATAACGGATTTAGTGTTTATATAACAATATTATTTCACAACACCTGTTTCAAGATTGCTTGCTTGATTTTGATTAAGTCATGTTTCTGGGGTGGGGGGCATTTATGAAACATTGGAATAAATCAATTAATTCGTTTTAAAGAAAATTAAGTTTTTTCTTATTAAATAGATTACAAAAAAATTTGTAAGCTTTAAATAAACTATGATAACGTTCAAGTCTAAAGAAGCCTGGATAATAGGTCTCTATGGAGCTGAGAAAGGGACATATGTTCGCAAATAAAAAAAATGTGTCATGGCTAGATTTCTTATGCTAGTTTGATAGATGATCATATAAAATCTTAGTTACTGCCAAATGTGAATGTTTAGTATGTTCACTTTATCATAGACCCTTTCGGTTTAGAATGACGTTCTAATTGTATGGCATTGACATCCTTTCTCTGTTGCGGCCGCTGTGACAAGCCTCTTTTGCATTACGTCATAGTCGAAATGAACACGATTCTAACGTCAGATCCATCCAAAAACTCAATTTAGCGTCCTTTTGCCATACAATGAGGCTTCTGCGCAAGCGTCAATCCTTAAGCCGAAAGGGTCTATTGCCTCTTTATCCACTTTTAAGCGTCGGTTCAGTCGTTTACCGTGACAGTCCTTCAGTCCAACACAGGTCTTCCATCCATGCGCCCCGTGTTGGAATCCCACTCAGGTCCAAAAAAAATTTATGAGTGGATTTTTCACTCGATCGCTGTATGTGGGATAGTTGCCAGGTACTCGCCAAAATGCCAGGTTCTCGCCAAACGAGCCCGGTTTCCTCCCCCACTAAGCCTGGCTACGCCACCATATAAGTGAAATAATCTTGAGCACGGCATAAAACATCAATCAATCAATCCTTATCAAATTTAAGTTTTAAAACTTCAGTAGATTTTTTCTTAAGTGACATGTACTATATTTACTAAATTATTATACTCATTACAAACAGCTGTGGAGAAAACTGTTTTGTATTTTAGTGTACATCTAACTCTTGAAGGCTTTGTTTCTGCGACATATTCTGTACAGAAGAGCATGGTTGACTCACCCAAAAGAAAATTAATATTTGAGAGCACCAAAGTCTATTTGATTAAAAGCCATCATATTTCAAATACTTTCAAAAAAAAAAACATAAAATAAATAAATGTTATTTTAAATAAAGTTTAAGATGTACATGTACTGCTATTGGTTACATGTACATTTTACTGTTATTGCATAAAGTTTGCAACATCCTTGTCTAATCATAGTTTAAGAATATACACATTATTCTATTATTTCTTTTCTTATTAGGACCCCTAGTCCCCGAAATTACAGTTAAATATTTCTGTGTATCCATTATATTCTTCAACAGTGGATTGTCATTGAAAACAGATGTAAGTAAATTGACTAGGCTTTTATTTATTCAAATTAGTTTAAAATGGCTTGAGCATCCAAAATTTGAACATTTTGCATAAATTCTGTTTTAATTTGTCATTTCAACTGACAACGGAATGAGGAAAACCTGTACAGTCTGTGTGTTGTACGAGCCAAGATAGTGCTTGAAAAGTAACAAAATTTAAATAACCATTCATTCTAAGCCTAAGTTAGTTCAAAACACTACTTTAACATACATTCTCGAGACTAGTACAAAGCTTCTGAATCGTACGTCTTGAATGAACATTGAGAAGTGTTTTATGTTAAACTTACCATTTGTGTCATTACATTAATGGATATATATTATCATTTATAAAGGGATTTTAAAGGTTTAAATGGTATACCCCTCTTTAAACACAACTAGAAACTCGTCTCCATAATTATTTTAGTCAAAAAGATTTTCTGAGCCTTCAAAAAGCATAAAGGGGGGCTCAGTTGGCATAGTCTCTCAATCAGTCAGATACAAGCTTTTCACTTATAAAGACAAAAACACAGGGGCACAGGGTAAATCTTCTTGACTAAAATAACCATGGGGACAAGTCTCTAGTAATGTTAAAAAGAAGAGCCATGGTAGAACCCCACTCAGTTCAAAGAGATGTTGACAATAATCCTTCCATATTCATGTAGACTTTCTGCAAGTACCTATATTATACAATGCAGAAGAGTTGCCAGGTACTTGCAGAAAGCCTAGGGTTTGCTCCAGGGCCTGGTTTCCTTCTACATTGAACAGTGAACCTGCCTATGCCACCATATAAAATTGTTCTCAATGCAGATCAGCTAATCAACCAAGAGCGCAGATGTGTCATTATTATCAGCTAGGTAGATTAATAAGAAACGGTTAACTTAATCTATGAAATCGAAATTGGATTTTTGGAAAAAAGACTTTTCAGTAAAATTTTTGTAATATTGTTTTTTTCTTTCTTCTTTCAGGAAATCACAAGAGCCTTATTTCAGCTTAAACTCCATATATTTGTACAGAGTTTCACCTTTATATTCTACCCTATGTTTATTTACTTGATCGTGTCTCTTCTTCAACACAGTCCTTTTGATCCTCTTCTTCTCGATGGGTTGGTTTTTTGTTTACTACTTGAGTAAATCTTTTTTGACTGATCATTTGCAATAAGACTAGCAACGTCATAAACAACAACTGTCATAGATTGATTCTACATTTTATAATTTTTATGTTTTTGCATAAAAAAAATGTTACAGTTTTTTTTTACGATTTAACATTGCATACTAAATTGAAGAGTTAACCCTCATATAAAAATAAATTTTTTTTTTGTGCCTGGTAAAAACTATTTCGGTCAAACCACCTGAAATATTTTTCAGCTTAATCGTTACCCTATCTGAATAGTAAAAATGCATTGTGCTAAATATAACATTTTTGATTCTTGGAAAAACTGGGCATGTTGGTGTAAACACAGATTTTTGTTTTGGAATGACCTCAACACATGTTTATATATTATATATTTATGATCACTAAAACACAAGGGCACAGGGAAAATCTTCTTGTCTAAAATAACCATGGAGACAAGTTTCTAATTGTAGTTTCAAAACTTAGCACATCTTTGTCATTCAACAAGTGAAAAGACCTCATGACAAGTTCTCTACCTTAAAACCTGAATGCCTATTGAGATGTTATCGTTTATGACTGTAGATATCTGCTATATTATTTCTTTATTCAGACTGGCTGTATTAAGCTGTATGCCACCTCCAGTATCCTCTGCAGTTTTACTGACCAAAGCTATAGGAGGGAACGAGGTTAGCAAAAGTTAATGATTTAAGGCTACAAACAAATTTTTGGTGTTTTGTTTTACATAAAAAGCCATACAACAATACGGTTACTTATATGCATATGTCAATGGTTGTTTTTCTCTACACACTTACTATCTAGCATTAGACCAAAAATCTTACATTTTGTTGGACGTCATTGAAAATGTGGAAACCATGTTATGTTATTAAAATCTCGTCTGCTAGAACTTGTGAAAACAGCACAAATATTATAAGGTAAAATCCATTATTGATTTTTAATCTTCAAGCCTTGGTTGGGTTGAACTTGGTAAGGATACATTTACCCTCGATTGACCAGGTAATGGCCTAGAAACATCTGTGTATCAAACTTTTTAATTGCTTTACTCTTATTGCAGGCAGCCGCTGTATTTAATTCAGCTTTTGGAAGTTTTTTGGTAAGTTTTGCCTTTTTTTTTTAAAGCATCTCATCTACTTAAGGATGAGGTCTTCAGACAACCTGGCATTAACAACTTTTTGACAGCCAACAGATATCAAATATAAGGATTTATATGTATCGGACTACCACAGCCTTGCTTACACAAGTTGTCTGAGGCTTTAGGGCGTCATGTCATTGGTGACTGACAGATGTAAACTAAAGAACCAGAAAATTTCTCTGACTTCTCTCATTATTGTACATTCTGATGTTGACTTTCCCCAAATTTTGAATGGCCACCCAAAATCAAAACAACATTAGTTGCTTAGTCCCTATAGTGGCTTTCTCAGATGTATTAAGTATCTGTCTTTTACTACTGATTAATATATACCTATATAATGCTATGGGTTTAATTAAAAAGTTATGTGGGCTCTTTCTTGTTTATTTCTCTCAATCAGTCCCAATAAGTATGTTTTCTTCTCATTTTAGGGTATAGCGTTGACACCATTGTTACTACTTATGTTGGTAAGAATTCATTAGTTTTTGATTTAAACACATGTAGAATGTTTTCCTGGTGCCAATTTCAATTCATTTCGGACTCTAATTCAAAAGTATCAAGGTCCCAAACCTGAGAAAGTTATCTTGAATATTGGTATCAATAACAAGACAACTACTGAGCCAAACACTTCGTTAACTCAAATGCGCAACATGATGACAGCGGTTAGGAAGACTTTTTCCAACTCGCTCATCTACTTTGTAGAGATCCAGTCATCCACTAAACTGCCGGCCAGTGAAGTTTCGAACCTGAACCTATATAACTCTTCTGCTTCCAAGATGAAGAGAGTTATGGTCATACCAAAAATCCCCAATTCAAAATTTAGAGTATCCACGGACAAAATTCACTGGACCGAAGATACAGCAAATTGCTTGTATACCCACTGGCTTCAGACACTAGATTTAAACTAAATTTGGGACAGGGCATGTGCCACCCTACTTTCGGCTTAGGAAGTAATATTGTTAATCTTAGTAACGAGGAACTCACTGCTGATGATATATCTCTACTCAATAGAGGACTCTCATTTGTGCCTTGCCCTAAAGCATTATCTGATAGGGACTTTTCTATTAGTAAATTAGTGCATGTTATGGAGTTCTCCAGAAATCTTAGTCTGGCTGATATCTACCGAGATTCTAGTGGGGTACGCAAGCCGTTTACATCTAAAAGCGGCTATACACCTCCTTCTCACATGTATGATCCAGAAATAAACATTAGTCGTGACTCTGTATCAAGGAAGTTTGATGCTTTAACTAATCAGAAAAACCAACATAACCTTACTCATTCAGAATGTCTTGCCTTAAGTAAGCTAAGGAGAAATCCAAACATAGTTATTAAACCTGCTGATAAAGGTTCGGCAACAGTTATTATGTCAAAACAGGATTATATTGAAGAGATAGAACGGCAGCTAAGCAACCCTCTTCATTACAAAAAACTTGATAAGGAAATTTGGCCTGAAAATGTTAGGAAGTTTAATAAAATTCTTGTTTCTCTTCAAGATAAAGGCTTACTTAATGAAAAACAGTATCGCTATTTGGAATCTGATCATAACTCTAAAAACAGGGTCTTCTATATTCTTCCAAAAATTCACAAACCCATTGAAAAATGGCCGAAGCCTACAATGCCCCCTGGGCGTCCTATTATCTCAGATTGTGGCAGTGAAAGTTATAGAATATCAGAGCTAATTGATTACTATCTAAAACCTATAGCGAATCGGCATCCTAGCTTTATAAAGAATACGGATGATTTATTGGCTAAATTGTCTGAGAAATCCATCCCACAAGATGTGATTTTGGTTACTCTGGATGTGGAGTCTATGTATACAAACATTGACATAGATTTGGGTCTTAAATCCATAAAATCAGCATTCCAAAGATATCCTGACCACCGTCGTCCGGATAAAGACATTTTAGAATTGCTGGAACTTAGCTTAAAAGGTAACGATTTTGAATTCAATGGGGAGATCTTTCAGCAAATTAAAGGGTGTGCTATGGGGAAACGTTTTAGTCCTAACTTTGCCTCTATTTTTATGGCTGAGTGGGAGAGTGATATTCTTCACAAATGTCACCTACAACCTTTTATTTACCTTCGGTATCTGGATGACATTTTTATCATTTGGCAACATACGTTGGAAGACCTTCATATTTTCATCGATACTCTTAATTCTCACGACTCAAGCATTAAATTACAGCCTACTATTGATCACACTTCTGTGGATTTTTTGGATGTAACTATTTACAAGGGTCATACATATCATACTACTGGGTATTTAGATTACAAAGTATTCTTCAAACCTACTGACACGCATCAGCTACTACATGCTGGGTCATACCATCCTCCTCACACTTTCAAGGGGGTCATTAAATCTCAGATTTTTAGATTCTATAGAAACTGTAGTTCTTTAGATTTTTTTAACCAGGCTTGTTCTGTTCTTTTTAAAGCTCTCCTCCCTAGGAAGTATTCTATTAGATTACTCCGAAGGATGAAATCTAACACAGTAAGACAAATCATGTTTCCCCCTTCATCCCCCGATACGCTTACCTCCCCTTCACGAGTGTACCACTACCGTCCAACATTTCTCTCAGGTACATCAATGAAATGCCTTAAGACGCGATGCAAACTCGATATATACGTACCCGATCGCGGAACCTTTTTCGGAGAACAAACTCGCAACAAATATCAAATGGCAGAGAACCTTAATTGTGACTCCTCTAATATCGTGTATGTAATCACGTGCAAAAAATGTCGCAAACAGTACGTCGGAGAAACTCAGAATTCTCTACGACAAAGAGCAGCCAACCATTTATCTAGCATAAGACTTAAACATGATGTACCCGTGGCACAACATTTCAATACTCAAGGTCATTCGGTCAAGGACCATTTTGAAATCATGCCTATTGAGAAAATCCCATTTCTCACTTCCGCTGCAGATACGAAGCACAAACGTTTGGAAAGGGAAAGTTTTTGGATTCAAACATTACAAACTATTTATCCTTTGGGTTTGAACTTGGACCCCGGAAGATGTCGTGAAAAAACTATAATACCATTTGTGTTTCAGTATAACAAAGCTAGCATCGCTATGGCCAAGATTATAGTAGAAGAATACAAACTACTTCAAAGTAAACTTGCTCGACCTCTGACCCAAAGGCCAGTCATTGCTTATAAAAAGAACAAGAGTTTGAAAGACATACTGGTCAGGGCTAAACTCCCCTGTCTGCCTTCTACCTAGGTTTTCTGGGAAAGGGTATGGGGGGGGGGGGGCATACTATATAGTCTGACGATATTCTTACTATAGCTTAAGATGCGTAAGCATTGTCAATGTAATACAAAGTGTTCCAGAAAATTCTACTGACTAAGGCCAAGCTCCTGTCAGATGTCAACCTAATGAAATATCATAGGTTTACTTTATTACAACAATTTATGATGGGGTATAAAGGTCTAAATGATATACCTCTTTTTAACACAATTAGAAACTTGTCTCCGTGGTTATTTTAGACAAGAAGATTTTCCCTGTGCCCGTGTGTTTTAGTGTCCATAAATATATAAATAGTTTTAAAGATTTTAATATTTTTATGTAATAGAGAAATACTTAGGTAGAGGGTTTCCAGAAAAATAATGTTCTAGGCTCAGAGTGTTGAGGATAATGTTTTCTTTTGAATACACGATGCCAAGGTGTTTCTCTAATATAAATCAGTGGTACCTTTGCGGATAATGATTCCTCATTGAATTCTTTATTTTTACCAAAGAAGTGCAAATTAAAACTCCTTCAGATACATGCCTTATTTAACTATGCAATTATCCAATCAAGTTTCGACTAGGTTCATAATGGGCTGGGAAAACCTAGAAAAGCCGGATTTTAAAAATGACTTCCCAAAACCTAAATGCTTGTAAAGACTGTGTTACTCATGGAAATGACCAATCCCCAAAATGGGGTAACAATTATCTGATTATCTAAAAGAAATTGACCTTTTTACATATTGTCATTGTTAATTTAAATGCTATCAATAAATACCCAAAACCATTACCTTTGAGGCCTGGAATAAGGTAATTTGGGACCTTGAAATGGTCTGAAAATTCAAATTAGCTAAGACATACAAACCTTGTCTCATTTAATCTCTTCTTTCTTTATTTGCCAGGTAGGTTCATCTGCCAGTGTTCCTTTTATTTCTGTTTTCTCCCAACTCTCCGTAACCGTAGTAATACCTGTATTCCTGGGTCAAGTGACAAGGTCATATGCAAAATTTTGGATAGAAAGTCGAAAGATTCCATTTGGAGATATAGGCAGGTATTCTTGGTTTGTTGTTTTCTATTATTCTTTGACAATGGCAGTGATTCACTGTGATTGAATGATTAATGGTTACCATTTGAGAACTATCCTTCTATATGTATTTGGCATCAATTTCTAAACCATCAAGCTATAAGAAGTGAGCAGATTGACCAAAGATAATAAGAATAAAATTTGATCTAAAAATTGAGAACAATATATTAGGCCCTGATTCACTCCTCATCGCTTCCTTGATGACAGTAAAATAATGCAGGATCCTGAGATGAATTTAATTTAAGTTCTTTGGTGAATAAATGCTATTTAAAATCATGTTTACAAAATGAAAATATTTCCTTTTTATTTCTTTCAGTTTCATCTTATTGTTGATTATATACACGACATTCTGTGATACGTTTTCCCACTCAGAGGTTCACATAGATACTCTCAGTCTTGTCTCCATAATACTCATGAGTAAGTATTAGACAATAGAACAAATCTCAGTTTTTATTAACAAATCTGAAACTCTTGGGAGCAAAACCCAATTTCTTCCCCATTAATTCTGACAAAAGTCTCATTCAAGTTAAATTATTTTGAGCACAAACACCACTCAATTCTGTCATAAAGATTTATATAAATAATTTGGTAATAAAAGTGCTTTGAAAAATTGTCTTTTATTTTATTTTTTGTAATCCTAAATAAAAGTTGATATGTACAGTGACATCCATCTCTAATATACGATTGATTGATGTTTTGTGATGCACTCAGATTATTTCCATTATGGTATTTCGGTGTGGTATTTGAACCTGGTTGGGTTGACATTTACCTCTAAGAATCCGAGTTTTTCTCTTGCATGCTCTCACAATGATCTGGAAGCTACCATTACATACATATAACCTACCTTATCTTGATTGAATGATTCAATACCAAAATCAACCCACCAATTGAAAGTTTCAAACATGTTTCAATTTTTATATGCCCGGCTTGAAAAGCGGGCTGTATTATGGTATCATCTCCAGCAGTCCGGCAGTCCGGCTGTCCGGCGTCCGCTGTCCCTTCCGCTCCATAACTTCTAAAGTTTTGATTCCATCTGCACAATTTTTTCCAAGTATATACCTTATGGGTAGAAGGTGTGTCGCAAACTATTTTTAACATCACTGGTTACATAATATGGGAGTTCTATTGGATTATGTAATATTCCCTTCCGCTCCATAACTTCCAATGTTTTGATTCCATCTGCACAATTTTTTCTGAGTATATACCTTATGGGTGGAAGGTGTGTCGCGAACTATTTTTGACATCATACATTGCGTAATATGGCAGCCATATTGGGTTATGTAATATTTACTTTTTCTCTCCATAACTTTAACAAATATGATCCGATGTTTTCAAATCTTTCATGTTACATACCATATTAACAGACAGTGTGTAAAAAAAGTTTATGATATCAACTATTGCAAATTATTGGATTATGTACATTCCCTTTTATTCTTACTTTCATTTTCATGAAAATAACCGTTAAATTATAAAATGGCTTCTACTTTTCCGATTCTCATCAAAAAAGGATTTTTTCAAATTGCAATAATGTTTCTAAATTGATTAAAACTATTTTTAAATCAATATATAACGTTTTAATCAAATGAAAAATACATATAAGGATTAAAGTTTTATCTACAGACCAAGAGATAAGTATCCCAGCTTTGGTCTATTTACCTTGTCAACTTACAGTTAGCTCTCAGTCTCTAGAGCTTGAAAGATTTATGGCCATGTGTACCACATGGCCTCCATAAAACAGTGTGTGACATTAGCAATGGACCCATAGCCAAATCTATTGTAAACATTTGGTCTATGATAAAATTAGAAGTAATAACCTGTAGGTATATGGGGAGATATAGAAGTGTGTGACATTAGCAATGGACCCATAGCCAAATCTATTGTAAACATTTGGTCTATGATAAAATTAGAAGTAATAACCTGTAGGTATATGGGGAGATATAGAATATTGTCAAGATGTCTATGGCCAAATAATGTAGATAAAAAATATTATGAGAAAAATTGTCAAATCTACTTGAATTGGTGTGAGCTGCGAAATTGCCAATTAATTACATTTGTTTTAGTATGATTAGTAAATTATAAACTGCTTTTCTAAAAAATTGAAACATTTTAGTGCAACCTTTATTGACAACAAACAATTTTTAACATCGTGATTTAACAGCAGCGAGAATTGATGACTTGTACCGTGTACAAATCTTGTTAATAATTGTTGATCCAAATAGCCCATTTTAAATTTGATACAGATGGATTTTAATGGTTTTAGTGGCAAGATTTCATTTTGTTGACATAACATCACCTTTTACCAAGCTTCACATAATAAAACTGGCAACGCCGCCATATATATGTAAGTGAAATAATCTTGAGCGCAGCGTAAAACACCAAACAATCAATCAATCAATCATTTACCAAGCTTCAACCTCTTCCCTCTGAATTTTGAAAATTAAATTCAAATAAATATTGAAGGATTTGTTTTTATGGCTGCAGTTACTGTGCCTTTCCGGGCGTATTTTGGGTTTCCCGAAACTCTTGTTGTAATTTTGATTGCTGCTAGTTTTGTAATTTGTTGTTTGTAAATATTTAAGTAACCATTGTTTGCACCTTTCAGCTAATGCCAAAGACACCAAACCATATAAACTTTATATGCCTTCATGTCAAAACCAAATGTTCAAGTTAGTTGAGATCGGTATTATTATGATGTGATTTTCTGTTTCAGTAATTTTACTACAGGCTGTGTTAATAATTGGGGTTTTCTATACAAGTACCAGACCATGGTTTCAGTTTCAGCCCAGTGATACCATCGCACTTGTCTTTTGCTCAACTCATAAATCATTAACGTTAGGTAAGCTACAGATGATGTACTTCAAATTAACTATCTGGTTGCCAGTTACCACCGGAAAGTCATGGGTTTCCTCCGGACATAGAGCCCGGTTTCCACCCACAATAAAATCAATCAAATTAACTATCACTATATTCACTTTTAGGAATGAATAGCATTCTTTCGAGTTTTAAAATTTCAAACTTCGAGAGTCTTTTTTGTGTTTTATTGCAATATTGGATACTGGTTAGTCACCTATAGAAAGTCTGAGGTTAAGCGGTATGGACCTTTGTTACCATTCCTTAGAAACTTGGCAAAGGGAAATAAGCATGAGTTTTCGAACCTTAAATTAATAAGTCTTGCGTGTTATGTTTTAGTATGAAGAATCTTGTTGGATAGGATAATTCTATTAATGAGAAAAAATTATGGCATCACCACATACATGTAGTATAGAACCCACGTTTAAAGAGAGTTTTGAACATTTCTTAGGATAATCATATGTGGTAACAACGAGTCAGTCTGTATCTGCACTGTCAATTGACCTTGTTTTATTTGATTTTTATTTAGGTATTCCTATCCTGAAGATTGTTTTCAGTGGTTTTGATGGGTTATCTATAATTTCTATACCATTGTTAGTGTATCATCCCACACAGATACTACTGGGTGGTTTCCTCGTGCCCACACTCAGGGCATGGATGATTACTGCCAAAAAAACAGGGTGAGTCATCTGTCACACATACAGAATTTATCTACCTCCTTAGAGTAAGACCTTACATGTGGTCAAATGAAATCAACATTTAAAATTGCTCAAGCAATCAGTGCAAATCATGAATATAGACATATACATGAAGGTAGTAACCAAGAAATGGGTATATACTATAGCTAACAGGGATAGAGAGGGGGACTAATAGAAGGAATATTTGTTGTTTCTACATTAATGCTAGACCTGGCAATAACTACATGTATATGTGAATGAAATAATTTTGAGTGTGATCTAGACCAATCAATCAATCTACATTAATGCATGTTTTATTTCAAATAGAAACACAGCCCAAGATGAAGAAAGTGGCACGTACACTGAGACACCCTAAAAATATCACACTGCAGTTGACAACAGTATATACATCCCTCATTGTCCAAAACCTAGTACTCTACAATTCAGTGAAAAGAGCAGTAAATACACTTTTGCTTCCATTACACACATGAATTCACCGGAGATGAATTATGTCTGAACTTTCTCAGTTTGTCAATTTCCATAAAGTGGTCCATGCTAAGTTTCCCACAGTGTCGTTGCTCTGCGTTTATCCTAAGCTTGATGACATTTTCAAGAAATATACACTATTATTGGATACATCTGTACTTTTTTAATCCATGTCTTAAACAGCCAGTGTATGCCTTTATCAATATTCAGTAAAAACATCAGCAGATGATGTATAACAGTGCTTCTCAAATACCGTATTTACTGCTCATCACAACAACCTCAAACACCATACAACAGTGCTTCTCAAAACTGTATTTACTGCTCATCACAACATCCTCAAGCACTGTACAACAGTGCTTCTCAAAACAGTATTTTCTGCTCATCACAACATCCTCAAACACCATAGAACAGTGCTTCTCAAATACCATATTTACTGCTCATCACAACATCCTCAAACACCATACAACAGTGCTTCTCAAAACAGTATTTACTACTCATCACAACATCCTCAAACACCATATAACAGTGCTTCTCAAAACAGTATTTACTGCTCATCACAACATCCTCAAACACCATACAACAGTGCTTCTCAAAACAGTATTTACTACTCATCACAACATCCTCAAACACCATACAACAGTGCTTCTCAAAACAGTATTTACTGCTCATCACAACATCCTCAAACACCATACAACAGTGCTTCTCAAAACAGTATTTACGGCTCATCACCACATCCTCAAACACCATACAACAGTGCTTCTCAAAACAGTATTTACTACTCATCACAACATCCTCAAACACCATACAACAGTGCTTCTCAAAACAGTATTTACTACTCATCACAACATCCTCAAACACCATACAACAGTGCTTCTCAAAACAGTATTTACTGCTCATCACAACATCCTCAAACACCATACAACAGTGCTTCTCAAAACAGTATTTACGGCTCATCACCACATCCTCAAACACCATACAACAGTGCTTCTCAAAACAGTATTTACTGCTCATCACAACATCCTCAAACACCATACAACAGTGCTTCTCAAAACAGTATTTACTGCTTATCACAACATCCTCAAACACCGTACAACAGTGCTTCTAAAATACCGTATTTACTGCTCATCACAACATCCTCAAATACCATACAACAGTGCTTCTCAAAACAGTATTTACTGCTCATCACAACATCCTCAAACACTGTACAACAGTGCTTCTCAAAACAGTATTTACCGCTCATCATAACATCCTCAAACACCATACAACAGTACTTCTCAAAACAGTATTTACCGCTCATCATAACATCCTCAAACACCATACAACAGTGCTTTTCAAACACAGTATTTACTGCTTATCACAACATCCTCAAACACCATACAACAGTGCTTCTCAAAACAGTATTTACGGCTCATCACAACATCCTCAAACACCATACAACAGTACTTCTCAAAACAGTATTTTCTGCTCATCCCAACATCCTCAAACACCGTACAACAGTGCTTCTCAAAACAGTATTTACCGCTCATCATAACATCCTCAAACACCATACAACAGTACTTCTCAAAACAGTATTTTCTGCTCATCCCAACATCCTCAAACACCATACAACAGTACTTCTCAAAACAGTATTTACTACTCATCACAACATCCTCAAACACCATACAACAGTGCTTCTCAAAACAGTATTTACTACTCATCACAACATCCTCAAACACCATACAACAGTGCTTCTCAAAACAGTATTTACTGCTCATCACAACATCCTCAAACACCATACAACAGTGCTTTTCAAACACAGTATTTACTGCTCATCACAACATCCTCAAACACTGTACAACAGTGCTTCTCAAAACAGTATTTACTACTCATCACAACATCCTCAAACACTGTACAACAGTGCTTCTCAAAACAGTATTTACCGCTCATCATAACATCCTCAAACACCATACAACAGTACTTCTCAAAACAGTATTTACCGCTCATCATAACATCCTCAAACACCATACAACAGTGCTTTTCAAACACAGTATTTACTGCTTATCACAACATCCTCAAACACCATACAACAGTGCTTCTCAAAACAGTATTTACGGCTCATCACAACATCCTCAAACACCATACAACAGTACTTCTCAAAACAGTATTTTCTGCTCATCCCAACATCCTCAAACACTGTACAACAGTGCTTCTCAAAACAGTATTTACTGCTCATCACAACATCCTCAAACACCATACAACAGTGCTTTTCAAACACAGTATTTACTGCTCATCACAACATCCTCAAATACCATACAACAGTGCTTCTCAAAACAGTATTTACTGCTCATCACAACATCCTCAAACACTGTACAACAGTGCTTCTCAAAACAGTATTTACCGCTCATCATAACATCCTCAAACACCATACAACAGTACTTCTCAAAACAGTATTTACTGCTCATCATAACATCCTCAAACACCATACAACAGTGCTTTTCAAACACAGTATTTACTGCTTATCACAACATCCTCAAACACCATACAACAGTGCTTCTCAAAACAGTATTTACGGCTCATCACAACATCCTCAAACACCATACAACAGTACTTCTCAAAACAGTATTTTCTGCTCATCCCAACATCCTCAAACACCATACAACAGTGCTTCTCAAAACAGTATTTACCGCTCATCATAACATCCTCAAACACCATACAACAGTACTTCTCAAAACAGTATTTTCTGCTCATCCCAACATCCTCAAACACCATACAACAGTACTTCTCAAAACAGTATTTACTACTCATCACAACATCCTCAAACACCATACAACAGTGCTTCTCAAATCAGTATTTACTACTCATCACAACATCCTCAAACACCATACAACAGTGCTTCTCAAAACAGTATTTACTGCTCATCACAACATCCTCAAACACCATACAACAGTGCTTTTCAAACACAGTATTTACTGCTCATCACAACATCCTCAAACACTGTACAACAGTGCTTCTCAAAACAGTATTTACTACTCATCACAACATCCTCAAACACCATACAACAGTGCTTCCCAAAACAGTATTTACTGCTCATCACAACATCCTCAAACACCATACAACAGTGCTTCTCAAAACAGTATTTACTGCTCATCCCAACATCCTCAAACACCGTACAATAGTGCTTCTCAAAACAGTATTTACTGATCATCCCAACATCCTCAAACACCGTACAATAGTGCTTCTCAAACACAGTATTTACTGCTCATCACAACATCCTCAAACACTGTACAATAGTGCTTCTCAAACACAGTATTTACTGCTCATCACAACATCCTCAAACACCATACAACAGTGCTTCTCAAAACAGTATTTACTGCTCATCACAACATCCTCAAACACCATACAACAGTGCTTCTCAAAACAGTATTTACTGCTCATCACAACATCCTCAAACACTGTACAACAGTGCTTCTCAAAACAGTATTTACTGCTCATCACAACATCCTCAAACACCGTACAATAGTGCTTCTCAAAACAGTATTTACTGCTCATCCCAACATCCTCAAACACCGTACAATAGTGCTTCTCAAAACAGTATTTACTGCTCATCACAACATCCTCAAACACCGTACAACAGTGCTCCTCAAAACAGTATTTACCGCTCATCATAACATCCTCAAACACCATACAACAGTGCTTTTCAAACACAGTATTTACTGCTCATCACAACATCCTCAAACACTGTACAATAGTGCTTCTCAAAACAGTATTTACTGCTCATCACAACATCCTCAAACACCGTACAATAGTGCTTCTCAAAACAGTATTTACTGCTCATCACAACATCCTCAAACACCGTACAATAGTGCTTCTCAAAACAGTATTTACTGCTCATCACAACATCCTCAAACACCATACAACAGTGCTTTTCAAACACAGTATTTACTGCTCATCACAACATCCTCAAACACTGTACAATAGTGCTTCTCAAAACAGTATTTACTGCTCATCCCAACATCCTCAAACACCGTACAATAGTGCTTCTCAAAACAGTATTTACTGCTCATCACAACATCCTCAAACACCGTACAACAGTGCTTCTCAAAACAGTATTTACCGCTCATCATAACATCCTCAAACACCATACAACAGTGCTTTTCAAACACAGTATTTACTGCTCATCACAACATCCTCAAACACCATACAACAGTGCTTCTCAAAACAGTATTTACTGCTCATCACAACATCCTCAAACACCATACAACAGTGCTTTTCAAACACAGTATTTACTGCTCATCACAACATCCTCAAACACTGTACAATAGTGCTTCTCAAAACAGTATTTACTGCTCATCCCAACATCCTCAAACACCGTACAATAGTGCTTCTCAAAACAGTATTTACTGCTCATCACAACATCCTCAAACACTATACAACAGTGCTTCTCAAAACAGTATTTACTGCTCATCACAATATCCTCAAACACCGTACAACAGTGCTTCTCAAAACAGTATTTACTGCTCATCACAACATCCTCAAACACCGTACAACAGTGCTTCTCAAAACAGTATTTACTGCTCATCACAACATCCTCAAACACCGCACAACAGTGCTTCTCAAAACAGTATTTACTGCTGATCACATCTTCAAACACCATACAACAGTGCTTCTCAAAACAGTATTTACTGCTCATCACAACATCCTCAAACACTGTACAACAGTGCTTCTCAAAACAGTATTTACTGCTCATCACAACATCCAGAGACCTGAAACACAGTATTTACTGCTCAACAGCAAACACAGTATTTACTGCTCAACAGCAAAGACAGTATTTACTGCTCAACAGCAAACACAGTATTTACTGCTCAACAGCAAAGACAGTATTTACTGCTCAACAGCAAACACAGTATTTACTGCTCAACAGCAAACACAGTATTTACTGCTCAACACCAAACACAGTATTTACTGCTCAACACCAAACACAGTATTTACTGCTCAACAGCAAACACAGTATTTACTGTACAGCATCAAACACAGTATTTACTGCTCAACAGCAAAGACAGTATTTACTGCTCAACAGCAAACACAGTATTTACTGCTCAACACCAAACACAGTATTTACTGCTCAACAGCAAACACAGCATTTACTGCTCAACAGCAAACACAGTATTTACTGCTCAACACCAAACACAGTATTTACTGCTCAACAGCAAACACAGTATTTACTGCTCAACACCAAACACAGTATTTACTGCTCAACACCAAACACAGTATTTACTGCTCAACACCAAACACAGTATTTACTGCTCAACACCAAACACAGTATTTACTGCTCAACACCAAACACAGTATTTACTGCTCAACACCAAACACAGTATTTACTGCTCAACACCAAACACAGTATTTACTGCTCAACACCAAACACAGCATTTACTGCTCAACAGCAAACACATTATTTACTGCTCAACACCAAACACAGTATTTACTGCTCAATGCCAAACACAGTATTTACTGCTCAACGCCAAACACACATGTAACTCACCGGAGATAATACTTTATCCACATTCCCCTTGAGATTGTAACAGTTTGCCTGTAGTAACTTCTGTTGATTTCTTTACTTTTTTCTTTACTGATCTTTTATCTACCAAACACTTGTATATAGAGCATGTGACATTCACAAATATTACTACTGGATTAAAACCACCCAGGCAAAGTTTGTGCAACATGATTTTTCCTACCATCATACTTTAGAGAGCGGCAAAAGTTTGTCATTATTGATCTAAAAATAGTTGCTGCAACATCAAAATCATCTTTAAACAGAGAAAATGGCGACACAGATAAGCCACTGAAAGGACATACTTCTGTCTTTATTATTAGCTTGAGGGTCCATGACCATAAATAACGTGTGATATTTTAAGTGCTTTGATGGTTGTTAACGAGGTTTAAGCATGTGTATTTCTATAGATCTCCCACCCTTTAATAAATGGTTTAAACTTCAGAAGATACAATTGGCTATTTGTTTTGTTTGTTTTAAATACTGCAAAAAGGCAAGTAACTACTTCACAAACAACCCATTTGCATTCACCAAATAAAACTGCAATTTCTTGAGATGCATCTGTAGAATTTTTTTGGGGTAGAGCATCCAACAAAATTCTGAGTGAGCCACTAACCAACCCTTTGTCCCATAAACGTATTCACCTCAGCTTGTTTTACTTAGCTGGTCTTACATATTATTCCTTGAGGAGCAATATTCATATTTTGTAATCTGTTATTTTTCAGGTACCGTTCCCATATACGGAGTGTCTGATACTTGCAGTTTCACTTATTTCTTAAATTTTGTACATGCTTCACTACCTTTGAAATAGATGTTTATGACACTAAATATTTTTCCTGGGATAATATTTAAGTACCATTCACTATTAATTGACTTTCAATGTTATTGGCAAAATACGGAGAAACGGTCACACTCATACAGGGCTTACCAGGGCCAATACGAACAAACTAGACTAATACGAACAAACAAGGCCAATACGGACTGGGCAATACGAGATCGAACATGGCGACCGTTTCATTGCTATCACTTCAAAATCCCGACGCCATTTTTCTTGAAATCATCAACAGAAAAAAGAAAACAGCCAATGTACAGTTAAAGAAAAACAAATATTCCGTCTATTTCATTAGACAAATTAAAAATTGCATTAATAATAATTTGTAAAAATAAAGAAATAGGTTCCTATGTTTTATGTACAAAAGGGGGACAACTCTTGGTACACTACACCTAGATTTTTTTAAAGAAAATTTTAAGAAAATAATAGTCAACTTTCCTTGCGAATGTGTCTATAAAACACTATTATTTTTAAATTATATAAATATTTTATAAAAAAAAACATTGAAAGTCAATTAATAAAATTTTCATTAATCAGGATATTCCCTATTGGCATTGTCACAGGTCCTCGGACAGCCATATTAGCCCTCGCCCTTCGGCCTCGGACCAATACGACTATCCTCGGACCTGTAACAATGCCAATAGGGAATATCCTGATTAATAACATTATAATAGTTTTTGTATATGTATTACGGTACACAGTCATCTCTATCCAATTTACTTTTGAAAAATACCCTAACATATCCTTTAATTGAAATTTGAAAACACACTGGCGCAGGGAATACCTCCTGGAATAAACAATGAAATGGGTAGCCTGGATTATCGGCGACTGGTGTTTTATGGCTGGTGATGTGTCTGGACGAGTATGGAGGAAAAAACATCAGTCAGAGCCCTGATTTCTTGGTCATGAAAGAGCTGGATTGAAAAGAAAACATTTCATTATAGAACAGGGGCAAGCCACTATTGGATTTTCTATAAGTTTTTTTTAAGCAAAACATATGGCTCGCTGGATCAAAATTATTGTTTCAATCAAAATACAAAACATTTTATGTGGGGTTGAACTTTTTAGATTTGAATTAAGTTTATTGCTAAAATTTCATGTTTGCGTTAAAACTATGCATTATCTATCAAACACTTTCTTTTCATCAAAACTTTTTTTTACATCTATTATAATATATATTTATGTATAGCATGTTTATACTATCTAAATAACGGCATTATGTTTGGTGCTGTTCGGAATCATCACTACAGAGTTATATTGTAAAATAAGACTATATTTTGGACATGGTTATCTCTGTTATCAACTATTTGTTTTTATGTATTATCCATTATATGGAAAGTAGGAGACCTACATGTATGTGCATTCCAATAACTATTAATCATATTGTAATATTTTCCCAATATGTACATGTATACTAATTAAAAAATCCTTAATGACTAAAAACATTGTTTATTATTTTTCTGTAAGCAAAGAAAATTATGATTGTGTATTTGTTTGGGTATAATGCAGATATGATTTTCTAAAGATGCACATTAATTTGTAGAATTCTTCGGACAAGGCATGAACTTATGAAGGTTATTTCGTAATAGACTCCACATTAAAACAAAGTGTGATATTTCACAGTTCCCTTAAGTCTTAGTGGCAACGAAGCTTTATTTGTGATGTGATTGCTTTGTGAACCTAAGGTACATGTGTTTTGTTAACCATCCTCAATCTTTGCAAAATCCTCTTGAAAGTTACCGATACCTCTTTTCTCTGCCATCATGAACTGTAAATAAAAAAGAAAAATTATATAGATATTGATATGTTATGACAAACTCGGATTTCCCATTGTCCATGTAAGTGGCATAAGCTGCCAAAATTCAAATTTTTTTCATAATTTGTGATCGTCACGACAGGAAGAGGCTTTGAAGGCCATCGACAAACTAACTGATTGGCGTTGGAATGAGGAAAATCCATACAGTATGTGGCCTGTACAAACTGTGCTCGAAAAGTAAACAAAATTTAAATAACCGGACTATTCATTCATTCAAAGTTGGTTCAAAACAATACTTTATCGTACATTTTGGAGACTAGAAGCACTAAAAAGCATCTGAATTATACATCTTGAGAAAAATAGCCAATAATTTCAACATTCTGTTTTTACGTCAAAATATCAAGATTTTGGCAGCTCATGTCGCTTTGAGTACATAATTCAACTGAACTTTGATTATCAATTGTACAAGAGGCAACCGTAGCATACTAATAGAAATGATCCTAAACTAAATGGTGGTTTTGTAGTGTTAGTGGTAGAAAGGAACCTGGCTAAACACCCAGGGGAAACCCCTGACCTTCCACAGGTCCCAAGACAAACAGATAAAAAACCCAATCAAATATTTAATAAACATCCAAAGCTGTGCTTACAGTCCAGAGGGCTGTTGCTCTACACATGTACGCCCTCTTTAACTTTGCTCCTGGTCATAATGTAGTGTTGAAGGTATAGGTTGCCAGGACTGCTATGCCTTGGATTCGACTTCTAGCGGTCATAAATATGTTGAGAAACAGCATCCTGGAGACTCCAATATATACACTTGGAAACTCTCTTCATCATGGAGTATTCACACCAGAACAAACCTATCCCTTACCAGTCGAGGTCACAGCAGAGCAGCATATAAACTTTATCTTTATGCCAAAATTCACACTTTTTTCATAATTTCTGATCTTCAAGGCAGTAAGAGGCTTTAAAGGCCACCGAAGAACTAAACGATTGAACTAAAAAGCCGATAATTTCAACATTCTGTTGCAAAGACTTAAGTGAACTTGTTCCAAACAAAACGTTATGTGGAAGAGTTGCCAGGTACTCGCTGAAGTTCGGGGGTTTCCTCCCCCACTAAACCTGGCAACATCACCATATACGTGAAATAATCTTGAGTGCGGCGTAAAACATCAATCAACCAACCAAACAAAACAGTGAGAAAAAGAGAGCCACATAATAGCGTTTACAACTTACACATGCCATTTCAGATAGGTTCTCGCCAGTCCAGAGTAAGTTGATTGGACAGGATGTGTATGCTATTATGATGATTCTCAAATTGATCATGCCTACACTCTACTTACCTGCTGAGCCCCTCATGTCCTAATGATTGATTGATTGGTGGTTTACGCCGCGCTCAAGATTATTTCACTTATATGGCGGCGTTGCCAGTTTTATTGTGGGAGGAAACCGGGCTCTATGCCCACAGGAAACCCACGACCTTCCGTTTGTAACTGGCAACCCATGTCCTAATGAAACCTGTCACTTACCATTAATATGTGCCAACTTTGTACCATATCAGATGTTAACATTTTCCTAAATTCTCAATCAGGAAATCATTCACACGATGGTTTAAGTGGCATGAGCTGCCAAAATATGAAACATTTTTGGCTAAGATTCTTAGTGACAACAGTCTCAATTGATTGATTCATGCCACATGCAAGATTATATCAGTTATATTTCGATGATGTGTGGGGGAGGAAGCCCTAGTCCTTTGCAACTCTCCAAGATACAGTAAGCTATCGAAAAACTCACTAAGCAATTTTTCTTAAGACACAGTGTGATTGGAATCCACGACCAATCAATAACAATGCTATATATGTTAAAGTATATTTTCATTTAGAGGTAAATAGTTTTGATTCTCTTGAAAATACAGAATCATGCCAAAAGTTTTCATTTTGACAGCTCATGTCACTTTAAGATAAAAAAAATACATTTCAATACCTCTTTTAAAATTGAACCTGGAATAAAAACTTTTCTGATTAAATTGTGCAAATTCTTCAGAACTTTTTCGTAAGGTTTTGTTTTTGGGGGGTTTGTGGTGGTTTCATTCTTTTTTTCCCCTCTTTTTTTATTCAAGCTTTCTTTTTTGTGTGTCTTTTCTTTTTTCAATTCTCTTTTCTTGATCTTTTCCATTTTATTTTTACACTGATGTAGACAATCTTTTCTTTTCCACCACAATGACAGGGAATAAAAGCAACATTGACAATACATGATTGAAAATAGCAAGAACATTTGTAGTTGCATTAACAAACTTATCTATATACAAGTGTCTTAACAATACATGGTTTGACAAACATTTAATAGCATATTTACAATGGTCAACAAGTTTAAAAACAACTCATTATACAATGGTTTATGGGTGGGTAAAAAATAAATGAATAAACCGGATTAAAAATCACACAAAATTAGGATTTATAATGATAATGCAAGAATTGCACGAAACTTAGCTTTGCTAAACAAACAAGAGAAAAAAAATCAGTTCTTCGTCCAAAAAATATTTGGTAATTTCACACCATTTTGTGTGAGTAGAGTTATAAGTTGCCTGGTTAGGTGACATCTATATTTACATAATGTACAAAAGGCATGAGATGTATCCACAGAACATTGCAAATAAGCTGCACAGCTAAACTTTCACAAAAATCTCTTTACTAGATCATTAATACATATTTTTTGCGTAAGGTGCTTGATAGTTGGAATTTCTTGATGTTTGTCCTTGGGGTACGGGTTACCAAGGGTTACCGACGCCATGAGCGACTTTCTTCATCATCTTCTTCCTCATCATCGGGCGCCAAAAGAGCATCTTCATCAATTTCATCCAAACCACCACCGGTCTGAATTAGAAACAAGAATAAAATATGTATGATTGACTGATAGGGCGGAATGATTAGAAAATGTTTGTTATAAGCCATTTTGGGGAAATGTAATATTCTTTGGTTTTTTAACTGCAACTATTAAAGTGAACTGATGGCATAATAAGGTCGTCGTATAATGCATTTGGACAGAGGTTTAAGCCTGCTTACTTTGTGGTGGAAAGTTCAGTAGTTACATGTTTAGGGAAGTGTACAGTGATAACTAACAAAAAAAAACTGTAAAATGCACCATTTATAGACAGCTTTAATACCTGGGAGGTTTACACTATGAATGTTTTTGAAGAAAGTGGGATGAATCAGTTTGTCACATGCCTATATCATGTCAAGACACGTTCTACCTACTGAGCCACGGAGGCCCCCATTTCATTTGGAGATTCCTGAACACATTTACCAGCAATAGGGCGTTGATGTTGGTGTAAGAATATATTGAGGGGAATACTTACATCATCATCATCATCTTCATCATCACTGGCCAGTAGCGCAGATCCAGAACTGCTCCCCGGTGTATGCCATTTCATTATCAAGGGTTTACCTTTAAACAAGCCTGCATGCAATGTTACCTACAGACAAGACAAGACAGTTCATGATCAACAATCACTGTTTAAAGCCTGGAGCCTGTTTCATGAAAGGGCGTAGCGTGAGTTTTTTTTGCGTAACTGTCAAAGCAACGTATCTCTACAGTGTGGGTTGCCATGGCAATTACATAAAAACTAACTATACATCGCTTTGTGAAATAGGCTCCAGGATAGTTCACACCGAAGTTTAAGGTGGCATGAGGTGCCATAAAGTAAGATATTTTCATGAATACCGATTGTCAAGAAAATGCAGTTCAATGAAAAACTTAACCAGCCACCCACAATCAAAAATTATTCAATGAGTCTATAATTTGTATTACCTTAAAGAAATTTATCGCTGTTTATTTTGAAACTGAAAGTGGGAAGGCCATTTTGCTTTGTAAGTACCAGGCGATGTGGCTTATATCTTTCCCAAGCAGTTTTGCCTGCTGGTACCTTGTGTAATCAATCAAGAGCTTTGGGATGTAGTTAGCTATTTTATTAGTGTCCTATTTAATAAATAAATCAAGGGGGTTGTTGCATTAGATATCCATCAGTCAAAAATTTAAAGGCACACTTGCCGCGGAAATCAGGAATATTGTTTACATTAAAAAAGAAAGTCCGTTTTCTGTATTCTTCCCAGACAATTTAAGTTAGGAACTTTCTATTTTTACCAAAATTTAAAAGTTTGGACGTCACTTTGTATTTTTAATTTGAAAATTTGAATTGTTAGGTACCCGGAACGTAAACAAACCACACTGCCCCCTATTGGCGATTTTATGTTTCAGTCGAGTGAGTGAACTAACGGCACAGTGTAATTTTACGTAGGCCTATTTATCTGAGAAATACAGACTGACGATCGGTTAACAGCGACTGGAAAAGTCTGCTGAATGTGGTTTGAGTGTAAACCACAGATAAAAAGGCCTGAAATGAGGGTAATCCAACACGAAAGTTGACCGACACTGATCGTTGTTGTTGTAATCAGGCTTCGATTCTTCGTTTGTTTTTCACCCCATTTCTACATTCTAAAGCTAACTAGACATGTGTTATGTGTCCTATGTTTAAGTTTAGTTGTATTAGTCGTAGTAAGCACATGTAAATTGGTTTTCTTAGCAAATTTAAACAGGCTACGGCGGCAAGTGGGCCTTAAATGTGACATAAAAGTTCACAAGCTGCACTATTTTAGAGCCCAAGGTCTACATGGGACTGGCTTTACTGAACTAACCTTCTCTGCATCCATTCTAGTTTTGAACATGACAATTGCTGTTGAGTTTCCTTCAAAGTCTATATTTTCTACCTCTCCATGTTGCTGAAAGGCAAACATTTAAATTTATAAACAAGTGACATATATATAATAAAATAAGTGGCTGTCGCCATCAGGACCCCTCGGGCCTGGGCCAAAGAAGCCGAAGATATATTTATTTTCCAGACAATTTGTTGTGAGTGAAAAACTACTCCACATACATGCATCACATTTACAAGGAGGTGTTTGGCTGATAGTCATGTAAGGGGCATAACTCTTGAAAAATTTAGATAGGCTTCTTGTACTTGCTGTATTAAACAAATGTGTGAAGTTTACAAGTTGTAAGTTAAAGACTTTTTTAGATAATGTGTTTAGAAGGCTTTTTATAGCAGCGGTAATATAAGGGGCATAACTCTTGAAAAAAAACAACATCCGAGCGCGTTGATTTTCAATAGGCTTCTTGTACTTGCTGTATTAAACAAATGTGTGAAGTTTCAAAGTTGTAAGTTAAAGACTTTTTTAGATAATGTGTTTACAAGGCTTTTTACAGCAGAGGTAATGTAAGGGGCATAACTCTTGAAAAAACATCGGAGCGCGTTGATTTTAAATAGGCTTCTTGTACTTGCTGTATTAAACAAATGTGTGAAGTTTCAAAGTTGTAAGTTAAAGACTTTTTTAGATAATGTGTTTACAAGGCTTTTTACCGCAGCGGTAATGTAAGGGGCATAACTCTTGAAAAAAACATCCGAGCCCGTTGATTTTAATTAGGCTTCTTGAACTTGCTGTATTGAACAAATGTGTGAAGTTTCAAAGTTGTAAGTTAATGACTTTTTTAGATAATGTGTTTACAAGGACCAATGGACAGACAGACAGACGGACGACGGAGGCAACAACAATACCCTTCGGGGAAAATTTGCCTTGCAGATAGGTAATAATAATCATTTGACTCCAGGGACATACATTGTATATACAGCATTTCAATTGGTTGGTTGATTGTTTGGTGTTTTACGCTGCGCTCAAAATTATTTCACTTACATGGTGGCGTTGCCAGTTTTATTGTGGGAGAAAACCGGGTTCTATGCCCGGAGGAAACCAACAACCTTTCGGTGGTAACTGGCAACCATCCCAAATAGGTCGTTCGATTGAAAACTCAGTCAGAAAATTTTCCAATTTTTTCGGGAGTGAGTGGGATTCGACCCGCGACCCATTGGTGGAAGGCTGTTCAGATTTAGCGTCCAACACTCTACCTACTGAGCCACGCCCCCATTTCATTTGGAGATTCCTAAACACACTTAGCTTTCAATGCAATAGAGGTTTTACTTCAAGAAAAACAACAAGAAATCAAGAGAAAGTAGATCTTTCAACCAATATGATATCACTCACAGCTAGGTGCAGTAACAGGTTGTTTCTCTCTTCCTCCGGGAATCCAGTAATCTTTAGTTGTCTAGGTCGACGATCTAGTGTTCTACTGGCTGGTTGATGGAAACTACCCCTTCCTCTTGCACCTCGCCCCCCACGTGACCATGTGGTCGATCCGCGGCCACGCCCTCTTACATGTGAACCTCGCCCTCTACCTCTTCCACGAGAAGCCCCTAATAAACCCATAGAGGCTGCCTGAAAATAAAATCATAAAAATTGATTAGACCGATTGGTGAAAGATGTCAACAGATAGCCCGGGGCAAGTGGGGTTTACACCACTTAGACCCCTCAAAGTTTCTCACAATGCAACTGGTTAGTTGCATGCAACATTATTGGGCAACAGGCTTATAAAATGTGAGATCACTGAAGGGTATTTTCAACTGATTGATAACATTTTGTGAAAGTATCCCATGGCAATCCAGATTACTGGACTTATCTGACAGCATTGATAGTTTTTTTTGTTGGCAGGTACCAAGATGAATGTATGATAAAATCTTTACCTTTGTTCCCTGCAACTGTGATTGATTGATTGATGTTTTACGCCACACTCAAGATTATTTCACTTATATGGCGGCGTTGCCAGGTTTATTGGGGAGGAAACCAGGCTCATTGCCTGGAGGAAACCCCTGACCTTCGGCGAGTACCTGACAACTCTTCCACATTCGGCTACCAAGTGAAAAATCCACTCAGAAATTTATTTGGTCCTAGTGTGATTCGAACCCGTGCTACATCGATGGAAGATCTGTGTGGGACTGAGGGACAATCACTCTAACCCACTGGACCACCGAGGCCCCCAAACAATTATGAAGACATAAACGGGGCTTTCAGTTTTGCCTCATACATAAACTGTATGTGGAAGAAGCTCTAACTGTAGAAAAATGATTTGATTGTAAATGACAGGGTGCACAGGTGTGAGTTAACACAGAAATAAATGTATCCTTGATTGTCAACAGAACTGTGAGTCACAGTGTGTTGTGTGCAAAGGGGTTTCTATAGCATCTCTTGCAAAAAAGTTTGAAACTGGTCAGAAAAATAGTAGTAGATAGTTTGGTAATTGAAATGCATTTTAAAAACCGTATCAGTTCACGTTATATCATACAGCTATTCAGAAAAGCAATGTGTTGTCCAAATTCATAAGGAAAATGTATCTATAGAGGAAATAAGTACTCTATTTTAGAGTAAAACTAACTTCAGGATGGTTTAGAAGAAAAAAAGAGTGCATATTATGTAGTTTAGACTGGCTAAACAGCCTGGAGAGAATTAATTTCATACTTCTCTTGTGAGATCATCTAATTTTTTTCTTAAATCTGACGTATCATCCCCAGCATGCTGTCTGGATATCAACTCAAGTTCTGTGTCCAAAATCTCCTTCTTTGCCTGTTGGATAATCAAAAAGAAAAAATAATTTTTTTTTAACCTTTTTAATCATGTGATATCATGGCCTTATAGAGAGCATTTTTTAACCTGCCTCCAAAGTTATAGAAACAATAGTTTATGTAAACACCTTTTTTACTTATATTTATTTCTTTTGTATGGCTAGATGCAGGTTGAAGATACCAAAAACACATGTTGAATTAATTTGTAGTTCTCGTGAATGGACAGATCGATCAATACTACTGCCTGGTACTTTCTTCGAAGGTAAAATAATCCTGAGAATCCATTTACAATTAATTTAGAAGAACCAGTGAATATCTATGAGCCATACAAATCCATGGAGCTCTCTACATACAGGGTGTACACCAATGGGTCACAGGTTCGAATCCCACTCAGCCCAAAAAATTTGAAAATTTTCTGACTGGGTTTTCACTCGGATGACCTATGTGGGATGTTTGCCAGTTACCACCGGAAGGTTGTGGGTTTCCTCCGGGCATAGGCCTCGGTTTCCACCCACATTAAAATTGGCAGCGCCGCCATATAAGTTAAATGATCTTGAGCGCTGCGTAAAACACCAAACAATCAATCAACATAAAGGGTGCAGTTGTACATACATGATTGATGATTTACGCTGCACCCAAGATTATTTGCCTTATACAGTTGTACATACATGACTGATTGCCGTTTTACGCTGCACTATTTGCCTTATACAGTTGTACACACATGATTGATTGATTGATTGATGTTTTACGCTGTACTATTTCACTTATACAGTTGTACATACATGATTGATTGATTGATGTTTTACGCTGCACTATTTGCCTTATACAGTTGTACACACATGACTGATTGCCGTTTTACGCTGCACTATTTGCCTTATACAGTTGTACACACATGATTGATTGATTGATTTTTTACGCTGTACTATTTCACTTATACAGTTGTACATACATGATTGATTGATTGATGATTTACGCTGCACTATTTGCCTTATACAGTTGTACACACGATTGATTGATTGATTGATGTTTTACGCTGTACTATTTCACTTATACAGTTGTACATACATGATTGATTGATTGATGTTTGACGCTGTACTATTTCACTTATACAGTTGTACATACATGATTGATTGATTGATGTTTGACGCTGTACTATTTCACTTATACAGTTGTACACACATGATTGATTGATTGATGTTTTACGCTGTACTATTTCACTTATACACACATGATTGATTGATTGATGTTTTACGCTGTACTATTTCACTTATACAGTTGTACACACATGATTGATTGATTGATGTTTTACGCTGTACTATTTCACTTATACAGTTGTACATACATGATTGATTGATTGATGTTTTACGCTGTACTATTTCACTTATACAGTTGTACATACATGATTGATTGATTGATGTTTTACGCTGCACTATTTGATTATTTATTCAGTTGTACATACAGCGTGAATGGTTAACAACAAGATACACTTACCTGGACATCAGATTTAGTTGAAACACCTTCAGACGATTTCTTTGAAGTTAATTCACTTTTCAACTTGTCAATTTGGACAGACAATTCTTTGATAGTCTAAATTAAGCAGAGTTCAAATTAGTCTTGATTTAAAAACAAAACAGGACTGTTCTTTAAAGTCGTTACAAACAAGGTATAAGACTACATGTATTACAAGATAAAAATCAAAGAACATCTGCAATTCTCAAAGTGTTAAAATCATGGTTAAAACCCTCAACTTTTTGTTTGACACACACTAAATTTTACATACAGTAATGTCTGAGTTAATTCAAGTGCTGGAAAAAAGTAGAAGAGTGCAAATTCTCATCTTAATTCAAGAGAGAGCTTGTAAAACATTCAAGGATTAACTGCTGGTCAATCATCTCCCTAAACTGAGATGTGTTGAAAGTTTAAATCTCATTCCGAACCTTTTGTTATTGAGGATTTAGCAACATGCATAGTCCTCTAATTAACTCAGGTATTGTCGTAAGTTTGAAGAAAGACAGAAGATCAACATAAACTCCTGAAACTACTTTTCTTGTAAAATTTGGTGATATGTATTTTATAACTTGATATAGATGTGTCATAACTGAGTTCCAACCAAACCCAACTGCCTTTGATATTCCCACACAATTATACCCTTGACCAACTCGTTTCAGGTAACAATTTCAACCAAACAAAATAACTTTGAAAAGTATACTAACACATACCTTCATTATAGGTGCCTTTTCTTCTGGCAGCATACTTTTATTCTTTTCCAATTTTCCCAAAAGTAACTGCAATAGTGGACGAGAAAATATGAATTTTTTTTAGATTTCCTGATAGTTAAAGAAAAAAATGTTAAAATGTCATACTGTGTTCTATATCTTCACAAGATTTAGTGGTCACACGAAAACATACGGTAAGAATTCCGCTAATTCAAGGACGAGCAATGTGAAGATAACAAATTATTAGACTGCTTTCTGCCATGTTTGGTCAAAAACAACAACAATAGCGATTGCTCTATAGGATTATCGGTCGCTCCATGCAGGAGGTAAGACACCCAACAAAAAGTCTCAGACTTTTAGAGTGCTTTTCGTAATGTTTTGAGTACTTGAATTAGCGGAATTCTTACCGTACTCTTGAGTGAACTTATGAACTTTTATAAGTACCAAGAAGTTTTTCACAAAAGGGTGTGGGCATAAGTTTTTACATAAGTACCATAGCAACCAATCTCTTTACCTTTTGCTGTTCTATGTACTTCTGTAATAACTGCTGCTTTTGCTTTTGTAATTCAATTTTCTTCTTCAGAGCCTCTTTCTATAAAGCAAAAACAAAATACAAAGAGTGACAAATACATTTATATTTTAACACTCAATCGATCAATGTTTTCATTGAACCAAAACATTCCATATTTTACTGCACATGAAAGTTGGTTTAAAAAGTAAGAGATTATCAAACTAATTTCTTTGTCAGAAATTTAATTGCCAAAATCCCAATAACTTAACAAAGTACGCTTAGTGGGGCAATTAAACTGATTACTATCAAATGTTGACAAACATTCGTCTCATAACACAGAATAATTCACTGGGTGATTTTATGCCACACTCAAAACCTAAACAGAGTTACCAATTACCGTATTTCTTCTAAATATTCAGCCATTCTAATGGCCTAAATTTTCCATTGAGTCAGACAAACATTGAGACGTGGAGTTGTGTTTAAGGATAACCATTTTCACACACTGCACGATGGGTCATATTGCCTTACATTTCCTCTAATAGGCTCTAATAGGCCACATTTAGCGTATTTCTAATGGTCAAATCCTTATGAGGAAAAAAAGTGGCTGAATCTTTAGAAGAAATACAGTACATTTACTTTGTTCAAACTTTGGGGGAGGAGAATTATGGGGTTCTACCGAGGCCGAAACATCTGGGTGCCTACTGGTACTAATCAATATAAATCTTTAGAGTTATAAAAATCTTTAGGAGGTAAAGAGCCCAATCACAAAATATTATAAATTCCACCCAATGACTCGTAATGAAGGGCTTTATGTGAAGGTATATTCTCTACTTCCTTATCCAAACAGATGAATGGCGTGGTATTTTACCTTTCTCTGTTGATCCTCAGCTTGTGACTTCATCAGCTCTGCCAAGGCAGTAGGTGATGGAGGACTGACTTTTGATTTCAATGCAGCAGGATTAAATACTGTTTTTGTTATAACACCAACAGATGGAGTGTATAGTAATTCCTGAAATAAACACTGAACCAGTTAAAAGATCCTCAAGTTCCGATATCTTTATTAAAGCTAGACTTAATTTTTACATTGCATTTCAATGATTGTGAAAAACATGGATGTAAGGTCTGCCAATACCACACACTAAAGTTAACCCGAGTTTAGTTAATTAGTGTCTTTCAGAAAGTGGATATAACAGTATTCTCGATATTTTGGGATGACACTTTCTTGAAAATATGGTAGAAATTCCTCTTCCGATCTTTGGCTGAATGGATAAGACAGCCGGCATTTAGTGCTGGTGATAAGTGCCATACTCTGGGACCTGGGTTCGATTCCCGTTCCGGGTGTTACCCAAAAATCGGTAGAGGAATTTCTACCATATTTTCAAGAAAGTGTAATCCCAAAATAACGAGAATACTACAATAAAGTTAATCTTGTATATGTTGCAAACTGCTGAGTTATTCACTTATTCGATATTAACCCTTCATTGTCAACAGAACTGTGAGTCACAGTGTGTTGTGTGCGAAGGGGTTTCTATAGTATCTCTTGCAACAAATTGGTCAGAAAAATAACAGCTTAATCGTCATGATATTCTAATACATTCAATATCACTTCATCTTATCTAAAAACTTAAGTTTAACCTTATTATGGTATGACCGTTTGATGCACACATGATTTTCCCTTCAAATGGACTGTCGCCAGCTTTATTTGGAAAAGAAACCAGCCAGCAGAAAACCCTCTGATCTTTTGACAGGTAAGTCATACTCCCTTACATTCCTGTCAGTGAATTTCATGAACCAAGTGCAATTCACACCAGTGTTGTACAGATGATGTTTTACGCCGCACTCAACATTATTTCACTTACATGCCAGCTTTAGTAAGAGTGGGTACCGGTTTATTTGCCCGAAAGAAACCCCAGCCCTTTGGTGAGTATCTGGCAACTCTTCCACATACGCCAATTGAGTGAAAAATCCACTCAGAAATTTTTCAATTTTTAATCGGTCTGACCTGTTAAAAGGAAACTCTGGTTGTAACATTAGATGATAATAAGCAATGGCCCTTATCAAACGTACCTTATCTGAGTGTTGATTATGTTTGCTGACTAAATTATTGAGTTGTAGTTTATCAGGTGAGGGTATGTTAACTCTAACTTTAACAGGTATTCTCTGATCTTCCACAGAGCTTGTAGCACTACCATCTGATGGACTAGAGTTGGCACCCTGACAAGTTAAATACATATCAAATTTGTGAAATATTCTTATGAACAAGGGCAGAAACCAAAATGTTTACCATAAAATTAGAACAAAATGATTGGACGATATAAATTAATTTTTGGTTAGATGAGGTCAAGCAGAATGTATCGTAATTGGCATATTCTTCAGAATTTGACTTTCCTCTAAATTACTATATCCACAGACAAAAGGAACAACATTTAGAAAGCCCCTCATCGATTCAAATAAAAATATCTAATCCTTATACCAAGAGAAACCAAAACTCTGCACAATATATTTTCATTTTGTTACATTTCTGAGGGGAGGGTCAATAAAAAGCTTTGATATTGAATTAAAAAAAAAAAAAAAACGAAAAAAAAAGCTTATTAAATTTCTGAATTATGTGCGAATAAATATCAATCCAATTTTACGGCTCATACCACTTTGAACGTAAACTTACGGTATGTTTATTTTGCGTATGCCAGAAGACTTTGATAAATCTGTTATTAAAAACTGGTTCACTGCTGCGATATGCCTTGTAAGCTTCAGAGTTACTGGAGAAGGTGACAAGGGCAGCATCAATATTGTTTTCATGACGCACCTATAAAAATCATCAATAAAAATAAATGCCTATTAAATAACAACATGGATATCTAAGTGAGGACAACAAATATCATACAGACAGGTGATTCTTTAGATTGATTGATTGTTTGGTGTTTTACGCCGCGCTCAAGATTATTTCACTTATATGGCGGCGTTGCCAGTTTTATTGTGGGAGAAAACCGGGCTCTATGCCCAGAAACCCACAACCTTCTGCTGGTAAAAGGTCAGTGAAAACCCAGTCGGAAAATTTTCCATTTTTTTTTTTGGACTGAGTGGGATTTGAACCCGTGACCCATTGGTGGAAGGCTGTTCGGATTGAGCGTCCACACTCTACCTACTGAGCCACGGAGGCCCCGTAATTCTTTAGAAGTTCTGTTATTTACATCACTCACAGGGGTGACGTCCCTTAGCCAATATACATTACAACAGATACTAGCAAAATATAAAAATAAAAAAAATAACTAGATTACCTGAATATTGACTAGAGTACCAAATTTCCCAAAATGCTCATTGAGTTTGGCAATATTGTTGAATTCTGGGGGTATTTTCCTCACTTCCAGGGTGGCATTATCTGAATTGTAACCCGACTGACGATAACCTACAGACAAATTAGTAATAAATAGATTATATGATTGTATTGTATGGACTATTCCCAGCGCCCCCAAACGAGACAAGCAAGGGAGACACTCACCTTATCATACACTCTATGATGTTGACTATTCAGTTGCTTGTTCTTTATTTTATAGAGTGTTAATTCTTGAAACTCAGTCCCAGAAAAGAAGCAATATAAAATGTCCTAAAAGCGGACGTAGTAACATAAAAACTGTTAGTTCGAAAGATCTACTTTTGAATTGTAATTCTAAGAACCGTTCAGGATTATTTCAAAATAAAAATGTTGATGTAATAGAAGTCATTTTGATTGATTGGTGTTTAACGTGGTACTCATGATAGTTGGTCTGAGAGAGATTCAAACTCGTGTCCCATCAATGGAAGGCCCGTATCAGACTTCTGGCTAACTCACATAGGCAACCTCAGAACTTTGAAAGTAGAAACATACTTACTGCCCAGCCTATTATAATCAAAGTGTTTTTTGTGTGGTGGTGGTCCAGTAGATGTATCAGGAGAGACCCTTGATGTGACAGATTCAGTGGAGCTGGATGATACAGTTGATGCCAGGGCTTCATTGTAAGATCTTTTAGGGGCCACTACAGTACGGCTCGTCTGACCGTTCTCACTCTTACCGGGTACTTCAAGCTCTATTGTATCTACAAATGAGGGGAAAAGATAAACAAAAATAAGTGGCTGTTGCCATCAGGACCCCTCGGGTCTGGGCCAAAGAAACCGAAGATATATTTATTTTCCAGACAATTTGTTGTGAGTGAAAAACTACTCCACATACATGCATCACATTTACAAGGAGGTTTTTGGCTGATAGTCATGTAAGGGGCATAACTCTTGAAAAAAACATCCGAGCGCGTTGATTTTCAATAGACTTCTTGTACTTGCTGTATTAAACAAATGTGTGAAGTTTCAAAGTTGTAAGTTAACCCTTTACTACTTGCATTTAAATACTATAACAGGCTCTGTATATTCGCATTAAAATGAATATTTTACAAAAAAACACCATGTTATCATTCAAGTGCTTTCTGGGCCATACCAAGTAAATTGGCTTCATGAAAATTTGGTCAACCCTTAAGAGATACATGGCCCACACTAACAACAATTTTTGGACACAATAAGTTAGTAGGATTTTTACCTGTGAACTAATTAAAGTCAGAAAACAGGTAAAAACAGGGGGTAAATGCCTGAAAACTGAGTTTGTGTTAATGGTCAAATGTTAATAAAGCAGAAAAATGAAGGTCAACTGTTAATAAAGCTAATGCTTACATGTGGAGGTGATATGTGCAGGGAAAAACTGGTCTCAGGCAGGTAAAAATACAGTTAAATCAACAGGTAACATTCTGGTGCACTTGAGATCAAGGTGAATAGTTACAATGTTAGTTCATCAAATTAATTTCCAATTGCAAACGCAAGTCTATCTCTTGAAATCCAGAGCAGATGATGACAAAGTTTTCAGAAGAAAGGTGAATCAAGATAAATCAATCAGCACAGGTAAAACAGGTAATACAGGTAAGCTTGAACAAAAAGTTAGTATTATACAGGTATTGTACAGTCATTGTTAGAAACAGAATATTTCTACTGTTCTGATGGGGAATGATACTGATGGAAACAAGCAGTCTTACAAAGAGGAATATCACACCAGCTACACCTGAAGGATGTCTCCACTGGGTAACCCTTAGGTGTTTTTACACCTTTGCAAATGCAATGCCTACACTGTCTCTTTCTGCCATTGATCTTCTCAAGTTTGTGTGAACCAAGATTAACTGCTGGGATGGACAAAGTAAATCGGTTAGATGGCTTTCTGCCACAACACTTTCGGCTAGAAAAACCACCACAAAGCAATTCTGCTAAATCAATCCGAAATTTCAGGTGTGAATAAAACTTAGGTAATGGGGGCCTGTGATCACTCAAGGTAAACAGCTGGTAAGAATTAACAATTGTCAAGTTGACCAAGTACCACAAAACATATCTCCACCATTTTCTCGACTTACGCCCAACATCATAGTAAGACCTCATCTGATCGGATCGGTCAACACCTCCCATATATTTATTATACGTTCTCACCACCTCAGGTACCTGCCGCACAGGTGTATCATCTCTGGGCCTACCTCTGTTAGTGCTAGGTCTAACTTGTTGTTCTATCAATTTAGGGCTGCAGTTAGTCGACAGGAAAGATACAGTACGTTTGTCACGCCATGACGTCACAACCAAATTACCGTCCTGATAAAATACAGATTCACCTTTGTTGAGCTTGTTACCTTTCAGACCAGGTGGAAGGCCTTTACGATTTAACATCACAGTGGAACATGCATAAGTGTAGTTGTTGAATAAATCCTTTACAAGTTTCACGCTTGAAAAAAATCTATCAAAATAGATGTGGTGATGTCTGTTCAAGTAGGGTTCAACGAGAGACATAACAACATGGTATCCGGATCCAAATGGCATCGGTTGTTTTGATTTACCTGTGTAGACCTCGAAATTCATGCAATACCCATTTTTAGAGTCACATAACTGCCATACTTTTATGCCCCACTTTGTTGGTTTTTTAGGCAAATACTGCTTGAAAAAAAGTCTCCCTTTGAATGCAATCATTCCTTCATCAACAGATAAATCACGAGATGGGTAGTAATTGTTTTGGAATCTTGACTGAATTGAGTCAATCAACGGACGGACTTTGTACAAAGGGTCATACTCACTTGAATCTCGCCCAGGTGTGTTTGCATTATCACATAGATGGAGGTATTTTGTCAGCAACAGGAAACGATTCTTAGACATTATTTTCGAAATAAAATCACATCTCAATTTGGGATCCGTACTCCAGTAACACCAAACCTGTGGCAGTTGTTTGACACCCATCATGATATTAATAGAGAAATAAGCCCGAATCTCCTCAGGTGTGGTCTCGAATGACAGGGCTCCACGTTGCTGCGCATAACGGTTGGTTTCTGTTGCCAATAAATCGAAAAACCGGTAATCCCATAGCAAAAAAAAGAAATTCAGAGGGTTACATGTATCTGGGAGTCGATGTTTGGGACCAGAATCTTCTAAAAAATCACGAACATTCACATCTGTCAAATTAGTTTTCCATGTTGTTGTCGTGTCATTTTCGGACTCGTCACTAGACGGCTCAGATTCTGACTCCGTTTCGTCGTTTTCGACATCAGAAACATCAATATCCGATTCGCTTGAATCGTCCAAACTATTCTCGTCGTTATCCCCGTGTCTTTCAGTGAAATCTTCGTCAGTAAATCCCAAAAAATCGCCGTCGTCAGAATCACTGTCAGTCAAATTGACCGCCATTATCGGCCTAGAAACTGGCTAAGACTTCAGGTAAGGGGTTTTCCCGCTAAAATATCGAAAGCGAGGCTGTGACGTAAATTTTTTTAGGGAAATCCTCCGCGAAGTAAACAGAATTCTATCTGACGGAAAATTACTGGGATTTCTAGCCGTTTTCAACCGAGATTACGATAGTAATTCGAGCTGGTCCGTACGGCCGGGTACGGCCGGGTTGGGTTCACAGCATCCGGCCGGCTACGGCCGGGTTGAGTAATAAAGGGTTAATGACTTTTTTAGATAATGTGTTTACAAGGCTTTTTATAGCAGCGGTAATAAAAGGGGCATTACTCTTGAAAAAAACATCTGAGCGCGTTGATTTTAAATAGGCTTCTTGTTCTTGCTGTATTTAACAAATGTGTAAAGTTTTAAAGTTGTAAATTAATGACTTTTTTAGATAATGTGTTTACAAGGCTTTTTATAGCAGCGGTAACAAAAGGGGCATAACTCTTGAAAAAAACATCCGAGCGCGTTGATTTTCAATAGGCTTCTTGTACTTGCTGTATTAAACAAATGTGTGAAGTTTTAAAGTTGTAAGTTAAAGACTTTTTTAGATAATGTATTAACAAGGCTTTTTATAGCAGCGGTAATAAAAGGGGCATAACTCTTGAAAAAAACATCCGAGCGCGTTGATTTTAAATAGGCTTTTTGTACTTGCTATATTGAACTAATGTGTGAAGTTTCAAAGTTGTAAGTTAAAGACTTTTATAGATAATGTGTTTACAAGGACCAATGCACAGACGGACGACGGAGGCAACGACAATACCCTTCGGGCAAACTTTGCCCGAGGGGTAAAAATGTAATCGACATAAAACATTCTAATTACCGAAATAATACCATACTAAATATCTCCTTAACTTTTATTGTACTGAGCAACAGATGAATTGATTGTTAACATGCCATTATATTGTGACTGCAATGAAGACTGCACAAATCTTACTGTTTTTGGCTTTTTCTTCTGGGACTGTCCTGACTTGTACTAGATCTCGGTTCCGATTATTTGAGGGAGGGCCTGAAGATGTTGAAATGAAGGGTTGGTTTGGGTGGGGGCCTCTCGGGCCAGCCCAGAAGCCCCCCCTTGGGGCAGTAATTGCTGGAGCTTCAGGGTTATATCCTTCCGTTGGAAAATCTATAAAATAAATAATTATTTTAGTGACTAGTTCAAGATGTTCTTCAGGCTGCACGAAATGAATTCAATATTATTTTTTGCTTTCCACCTTAAACAGAAGGCAAACAAATACTGTGTATGGTCCTGAAGACAGGCTGACCTGGGGTATTGAATATGCCTTGACATAACATGATAAAGTCACGCTGTCCAATCAAGTATTGTCATTTGAAGAGGATACTATATCATTATTGATTGGGTGGAAGTGTAATCTTATACACATTATTCTCAGGTAGTAGGGGAAAATAATAAACAATGTGGTCTGTCAAAGCAGAGGTTTTTATAATTAAAGTGGCATGAGCTGCCAAAATGTTGATATTTTGAAGTTAATACAGAATGCTGAAATTATTGGCTATTTTTCTCAAGACGTATAATTCAGAAGCTTTTTAGTGCTTCTAGTCTCCAAAATGTACGATAAAGTATTGTTTTGAACTAACTTTGGCTTAGAATGAATGAATGGTCGTCCCGGTTATTTAAATTTTGTTTACTTTTCGAACACGTTTTCGGTTCGTACAGGCCACATACTGTATGGATTTTCCTCCTTCCAACGCCAATCATTTAGTTAACCGATGGCCTCCAAAGCCTCTGTCGTGACGATCAGAAATTATAAAAAAAAGTGTGAATTTTGGCAGCTCATGCCACTCTAAGAATTTGTTATATTGAATATGATGTAAAAAGGTTTTTGACTTACTTTTTCTGAACTTACCGTGAGGTAATCGTTCTTGTCCAGGTGGAGGGGGAGGGCGGGGACCTCTTATGGGTGGACGCGGACCCATTCCCCGAGGACCTGGCAGAGGAGGTGGTGGACCAGTCATGTTGGGTAGAACAGGCCTTACACTGGGCATTCCAGGCGGAGGGGGTGGAGGGTGACCTAAATTCATAAAATTATGGCGTTGCGCCTCTAAATTTGTTGCAAAAACATTTCTGACAAGGTGAGACTTAAACTAACTTAGTACAACATGCCGCTTGTGTCTTCATACTAAGATGTTTATTTTAAATCTACATTAAAGAAACATTTCTGACAAGGTGCGACTTAAACTAGCTTAGTACAACATGACGCTTGTTTCTTCACACAAAGATGTTCATTTTAAATCTACATTAAAGAAACATTTCTGAGAAGGTGCGACTTAAACTAGCTTAGTACAACATGACGCTTGTTTCTTCACGCTAAGATGTTCATTTTAATTCTACATTAAAAGCAAAGAAAACTAGGGGTCTCTTATTAAGAAATGAACTGACCTGGCGGAAAGGGTAGAACAGGTGGAATGTTAATGTCCTCCACTATCACAGGATCCAAACCATGATCAAACGGACACATATCACCACGCATACAGAAACCTTTCTCTGTTAACAACAACATCATAATGTCATGTTTATGAAATCAACACTTATAATCCAGCAATTTACTGGGGCCCCATTTGAATCATTATTTTAGTCAAAATAGCATTGTAGTCAAGACTTTCCCATGCATTATGCTACTAGGCTACATGTACAATGAAATTGAATATACAATGCATATCGTTATTGATCGATAAAGAAAAAGGAAAGATACCCTTTGAAATGCGCTCATGTTTTAAGAATTTCTCTTTTTACTTTTACCATGGAAATCCATAGTATTGTGTTATTTTTTGTAGTAAGAAAAAGTAAGAACAGTTACCATCATAATCTTTACATCGTGGTCTGGGAGGAGGGGGTGTGTTTCTACGCCCATGGTTGTTCCAATCATAGCGAGTATCGTTAGAGCCCCTGGAGACCACAGTGATAGCACTAGCCACTGGTATTGCTGAGGTCTCCGTGTCACCCTCTGTAGTGAATTTACCATTGTCCTGTATTGGTGTGGAGCCTCGACTATCAGTCTCTGTACGCCGACCTTTAAAACAAGGAATAATGGTTTATGAAAATGTGCTTTATATATCCAAAGTTTTCTACAAGTGTGATAGTCTTTCAAATGATCTGTACATATTGGAGATTAAAACAAATGCCATCCCCTAATCCATTGCAGAAAATGATTTCAGATGAATAGAAAAGCCCTTGTCTATCAATAGCAAAGAGAACTAAAGCTTGATTGCATATAATCAAGACCAAATTAAAATAATCGAAGAGAAGACCGACACAAAAGACAAAAAGTGAATGACATATTTTCAGCCAAGTAAAACAGCTCAGTTAGTTTTTCCAGTGTCTATAATCTAGTTCATAATCGACTAGAGATAAACTTTATGTTCATTATAAAAAATAAAGATAAGTTGAATTTACCCATTGGAGACCTAGGAGGGCTGACAGAACGACTACGAGATCTTGATCGACCTCTGTATGGACTTCTAGATCTGGGACGAGACCTTAACGGAGGCCCCCTGGAACGATTTCTTGGGGAACGTTCCCTTGATCTACTCCTTGAGCGTCTGCGGCCACTATCTTCACGACCATATCGTCTTTCTGGGAATCTATTACGATCATCATAGCGCCTACGTCGATCATCACGGTCACTAAAATAAAGTTTGTGAAAAGGATTTCAAATATCACAGGTGTAACAAACATAAACATTCCATCATCACTAGCAGAAATAATAAATATTAAGAGTTCACTTTAGTAGAAAATTGTTATCCATTAAAGGCCAAAAAGCAATGTTGAGGTTAGGCTGAACGTTCAACAAAGTTAGAGAATCTCGAATTGACAGCGATGTGACATTAAAAATGTTATGACATCATAAAGTGTAGGGCTGGCAAAGAGGTTGATTATATATGAAAATGTAAATGTTTACATGCTACAGATTAGTTATTAGGTATTAGCAGAAGTCTATGAATGTGGAAGTGTGAAGCGTTACATTACATAGTATTCAGGGCATTGGCGCCTTTTGACCCAGAGGTCACCATACACAGAGCCCTCTCTCGGTTAGTTAGAAAGCGTGGCTTTTCTTCACTTTCTCCTATGAACTATTATGGGATGCATAAGAAAAAACATGGCGAACGTTTTAGATATGACAACAGTACTTGATGGAGCAAAAGTTAAAGTTTCCGAAGAACTTCATAAAGTTGAAAATGAGACAAGAAGACTTGTTTGGAACGATTTGAGTCGAAATGGAGATATCAGAGTCGCATGTTCGGTAGAGCTTTTATAAAAACCAATGCATTCTCCGAACTGCGGTTACTGGAATTGCCGATAGATGCAGAAGTGGAGAATGAATTTATTTTCTGATTTGAAATTGCGCAACCGTTGACAATTTCAAAATCTACCGCGCATAAACGTCACATAGTGTAGTATAAGCAGGCTGAAAGCGCCAGTGCCCTGAATATGAGGTAATGCGACATTTCACACTTCCCTGTTCATAGACTTCTGGTATTAGTTAACGTATACGAGAGCTCACCCATCTCGAACATCTCTTCCTCTTACACGAGGTGGGCTTCCTGAGTGACGCCTGTAGGAACTTTTAGTACCTTCATCACTGATCTGCCAAAAGTAGATTAGACAACAGAAAAAATGTTTACTGTTCTTACATTAAGTACGTCTGGAGCATTTTCACATCCTTAGAACAGCCACTTTACTAGCCCTCTAAAGTGGCATGAGACAAAGGGAAAGATTGAACTAATTGGTCATTTTTATCAACAAGCAAAAAATAAAAGCTTTCTGTTCATCGGGTAGTTTTTATAAGCAAAAAAAATCCTAAAACATATTCATTCATCGAGAATATTTGAATTTTGTCCGTCTCTAGCACACATCTTTACCAAACTTTTTTTGTATCTCCATGCCAATCCGTTTTTCTATGTACTTCTAATGTACAAATTCTCATGTCAATCGGAATTTAAGAAAAAAATTCCATTTGTTACAACGATTTCAAGAAGTGTAAAACAGGGAAAAAGTAAATCTTTTGATTTCTAAAGGAAATCATTTTAATACAGAATCCTTACCTCTTCAGATTTCTTCCTCTTTTCTGTCCTTAGAGCGATTTGTTGATTAGTTATTTGATTTTGACTAACAGGTGTAAGAACAGACGGAGCTGAAGGGGCAGCATCTGTGGTTGGTGGGGGAGCTGGTGGGGCGACAGTTACTGATGAGGGGGCAGGGGAAGCTTTCTTGGCAAGAGCCAAATAAGACTTTGATGTTAAAGTTTCGAACAGAGTCTCAACAAAACCTTTTGTTTCTGAAATAAACCAGAAAACATCCCAGCATTATTTGCAGCAAAAACCTTACAGTAAGTGAGAGAAGATTTAACATCGATTTCAACATTATTTCAGTCCCATTGCGACAAACAAAACATACAAAATTGTTTAAACATTAGAATGCATTAATAACCACAAGGCCAACTAGCATATATATTAAATAGGATCTAGTCAATTTCAATATCAAGATGCTTTGAGGCAATAAGCTAATAAAGATAGTCCAACAAAAAAAACAACAATAAAACTGCATGGAAGCTCACTGTTACAGTGTTATCACTACTTATGTACCAGCTAGGCATTTCAAATTAAAAAGATTGTGCATTTGTTATATATGTAAACAAGTCAAAGACTTACTTGTCTGCAAGAAAACATCAAGCTGGTCCAAACAAAATTCCTTGAGATCCTTGTCTGTCTTTGGTTTCTTTAACAGAGCTACTACGTACTGTGATAAGGTATTTGGGTCTGCATCACATCTAGAAAATAGCATTGAAAAATCTATGGAAACAAAATGGCTTTTATAGCAATATAAGGAAGCAGTTTGAGAAGGATGGGAACCCAAACAAAAGACTTATTCAATGGGCACATTTCCTCGACTGTTGTTGTGTTGAAGGATGTAAGACGTTTTGAGACAAAGTTTCTATTTTTTTATAAAAACTTGTTAGGTTTAGACAGGAGAGATTATGTAGTCGGATACGGCTGATCAAACAAAGCAGCGATGAGGACAAATTTCAACCAGGTTGGGGAAAGTCGCCGATCGACAGGTTGTCCAGCGATCGACGGATAAACCGTCAAACGACAGAGAATAGAGCCCGTCGATCGGTGGGTAAGTTTGGACAAAAATGACAATTTCCTCTCTATCTGCCCTCATTCGAGTTTTCGTGACTTTTCCCAACCTGTTCAGAACTTCAGCGCACACGCTGAGTTGACTTTGAAGGTAGAACTAGCCACTCACAATAAGCTTGGGACATGCACTGTTTTCGTAGAGCTCAATAATAGTTCGCTGCAAACCTAAGTGATGGCAGATAGACAAGAAATTTTCATTTTTGTCCAAACATTACCCACCGAACAGTAGACAACCAGCCAATCAACAAAATACGGCTGTCAGTATAAAAAATTAAATAGTCATTTTGGAGTCAGAAACCCGGACTACGACTTTCCTCAACCTGATGAAGGCTACTATTTTTATTAATTCTAGCTTATTAAAATTATTCTTTATAAAAACAAGACTTACATTGGTGTCAAAGTTTTCATCAACCATAGTCGCAAAGCCTCAATGTTTTCAATTAACATTATAGATTCGTAGCTGTCAAATATTCATGTGTCGTTGAAAGGTGATGCTACAAATACGACCGGATATCTTAGATTATGGATTGCCTAATTTTCGTCACTTTCAAAATTTACAACATTCAAAGAAGCTCTGTCTTGAACAGCAACAATGATTCGATATTATTAGAATAAGTCATAACATGATTTGCAAAATATCATGGCTGAATTCAGGTTATTGAGAGAATCAACGAGTCGTGGATAACAAAATATTGCCACAACGCACAAAATATGCCGATAACGGCCTCTTTCAAAGATGGACGCCGAAATATCGGTTGGCCATCACGTGTCCACAGGCATGAAATGAAGCCAAAACTTATTCTCTTCATCACACACCAAAACGGGCGACTGTTTCAACATTTGTACCAAGTTAACAAGAAATTTGACCGAATTAACGGCGCCTGGATCTCATGATTTATTGGCAAAGTGCATAAAATTGTTTGAAAGTGGTTATGAGATCTCGCGAGATTTCGTTTCACATGGCCTTAAGTTCTTAAAAACAGATTTTGTACTTTCACTCTGTCGGTTTTGATGTATTCGTAGAATGCCACCGAAAAAGAAACACACAAAGACTGAGTGGAATGAGTGTATCAAATGTGGTTTGATTGTAAATTCAAGAGATTTATCAAAACATCTATCATGGTGTGACGGGGAAAAGACAGTCAAGCCAACGAACCATGGCTGTCTTGAGCGAGGAGTGCTGTACGGATTTGTCTCCCTTTTTCCGTCATTAGGTTGAGCATTGTGACATTTTGTTGGTTTTCCTAATCTATTAATCATCAGTCATAACAGATTAAAACTGATTAAAATTATTATGATACTTTTCTGAAAGATTTCGAATTTGACCATAAAATGAGTTTGTAGATCTTAGATTATATGGCATTGATGAAAAACTACCAGGGTACCCCCATAGGCCATAATACTTAACAGCATAGAAAACCCAAGGAATGATACAATCTAATTTAAACAATATCCTCTTAGGCCCTTAAAACACAGAATGACTCCTTTCACCGACAACCTTTATCAGTTTTGCCCCCACACACGCTTATCAATGTTTCCATTTGTCGGGCTCTGTGAATACGGAAGTTTTAATCGTTTGTTATTTATTACTAAAAGCATGGAAAACATGTTGGATTGTTGCTTTAGGCTCAGGAAGCACTGCTCTTTGAAGATAAAGTAGTGAAAGACAAAAATTGCCCCTTCCTTTAAATAGAAAGAAATATTCAACTCATTTGCCAAAATATATTGATATTGTGATAGGTAGCAGACACTGAATCATTTTATTACTGTCTAACTTTTTACTTAAGAGATTGAAAGCAACACAACCAAGTGAAAGTCTCCAAGCTTATCAATTGAGCATTTATAGCTTGTCACTCACACCCACCAAAATTTCTCTGAAAAACCCCATGTGTGTCGTAGATGGAGAGCACAAAAAACATGCCGTTAAGTAAACCTACCAGCTTAACGTAAAAATTTATGATTAAATTACTAATTTTCAAACCATTTAAACTTTCATTTTTTTAACAGAGCTGAAAAGTAATCTTAAAGATGATATCCTTGCTGTTCATCCATCCACAATGAAGATGCTGGGATTACATATAGGTGGCCCTGTTGTTGTCCAGGAAAGTTTTGTAAAAGTAATGTGGCCATGCTCTTCATTACCACCCACCTCTGTAGGGTTGTCTCCCTTAACTCAGACAGAACTTGGATTGCAGACTGGAGATTCCATCACTATTGGACCTCTGGACACCAAGGTTAAAGATGCAGCTGAGGTGCTAGTCAGATTAAAGTAAGAGGCTCTCTAGGGAACCCTCTGTATTACATGCACACGTTTTTCACTGGTTGGTTTTTTATTCAGTTAAGTAAATTATCTCAGTGAGTCCTTGAGATTAAAGTGGCATGAGCTGCTAAAATTCATACTTTTTTCATAATTTCTGATCGCCACAACAGTAACTTAGGCTTTGAAGGCCATCGAAAAACTAAATGATTGGCGTTGGAATGAGGAAAATCCATACAGTATGTGACCTGTACGAACCAAAAATGTGTTCGAAAAGTAAACAAAATTGAAATAACTGGGGCGACCATTCATTTGTTCTTAGCCAAAGTTAGTTCAAAACAATACTTTATCGTACATTTTCGAGACTAGAAGCACGCAAAAGCTTCTGAATTATACCTCATGAGAAAAATAGCCAATAATTTCAACATTCTGTATTAACGTCAAAATATCAACATTTTGGCAGCTCATTTTTCAAAATTATTATGGGTTTTGAGACCCAAACCACCCCATACCAGACAAAGACATTATAGTTGTGATCTCAGCTGGTATTGTACAGTACAAAGATGTATTGGATAATACAGCTGTATTTAAATAGTGAATTTATGGGAAGAAACTCTTCAGCATTTATTTACGATTTGAATATTCCCTAACTCCTGTATGGTATTAATGGGTTATCTTGATACACAACCACATCTATTGATATATAGTTCTTAATGTTATGTGTTATTAAAGTGTTTTCTAAAATGTTTCCTTAAATGTTAATTATATGTTTTCAGCTCTGATGTTGAAAATGGCGAGGAGTTTCTTAACTTTCTTCAACAAAAACTATGTGAGTTATTCTGAGACATTACCATATAGCATTAACTTACAATCTTTCTTTATGATCCAGAATTCTCATATCAGCACTGTCATTTAGATAAGTAATTCAGATGTTTGTAAAGTAACTTAAAGGATGGGAAATCTCTAGAAATACACAGGGATTATCGTCGATAACAACCTTCAAAGTACTTAAAACATTTCACGTCAATTACCTCCAGTGACCCTCAAGCTAATAAAAACAGACAGAAGTATGTCCTTTCAGTGGTTTATCTGTGTAGCCATTTTTCCGTTTTAGGTTGACGTGATGTTGGTATAGCTATTTTTAGATCAATAATGACGTATTTTTACCGCTCTCTAATGTATAAGGGTAGATTTAGGTCCAAAAAAACATGGCGACAAACTTGAAGTGGCAAGATTGTCTCAGAATATATAGGTCAGTATGCAACCTCGCGCCATTACATAGCCAGCCATTGGCTAAATTGCATCACATGACCACTCTATAACGCACTTAAATTTTTATTCAACAATAATTGGACAAAACTAATGAAAAAATGGTAGCGGCCTTGTGTATGGCCTATGGAGCTTATTCTCTATTGAAACGCAACCTTCAAATTTCAATTATTCACTTACGAGGGGATAAAACAAACATTGGACAGTTGTTTTGGACTAAATGAACTCTACTCTTTCCATCCAAACTAGTCTAAAGCTTAGATTTTCTTTCCCTTTAATTTAAAGTCCCCGATATGATTCAATCTATGACCCACCGTTACCCTAAATAAAATGAACTTAATGACCTCAAATGTGTTAATTACATATAATTCATAAGAAATTACCGCCGAGCCTGATGACGTCACATAGATTTACGCTAAGCTTTCTGGGTAAAATATACCTCAGTTCGCCATTTTGTTTATTGGTACTTATAGCAAGCGGTCACTTTTTTGGAAAACATTGATGACGTAACCTGTTTTTATCCACACATTTTTCGGATAACTTAACGCCTTTTACGTCTTTTTCTCGATAGAGTATTATTCCAACCGCCATATTTAAAAATTATTTTAAGATCCCTCAATATCCCGAAATGCTTTGCGCGTATATTCCAAGTGACGTCATCAAACAATCGGTCAATTGGTTTGCTTTTGCTTCTTAGAATTATATTTAACATTTTTGTTCATTCCGAATAATTTAACATTACTTATATCTTTTTCTTTTTTCAGGTGGTAGGATTATTGCAGGCAATGCTGCGCTACTTGTGTCATATTATGGACAGTACATCAGTGTTGTCTTTCATCAAATCATTACCATATCTAAAGAAAGAGTTTCATTTGAATTTTTTTCTCCACACCCAAGTTCTGTCAGGGGAGATAAATCAATCAATTCAGGGGGAGATAACCCTAATGTAGGAAATGTTTCTTGTTCAGATGATGAATCCGACTTGTCCTCCAATATGGCTGACCTGTCCCTGAGAACTCCGAATAGATCAACATCAAGCTCTTCTTTTCTCTCCCCCGGTGAAGAAAAGTCTCCATTTTCTAAACACGAACAATTTAAAACTCCTACTTTATCAAGGACCCAGACATCTTCTAGAAAACAATTTTACAAACTATTAACGTCAACTGTGTTTAAAAATTTGGAAATTGCTACGCAAGGAAAATATTCTCAAATTAAAAAAGTGACGTTCGAGAAAATTGGAGGCTTATCAAAACAGATATCAGCAATTCGAGAATTCATAGAACTACCCTTACAATCTCCAGATCTCTTTAATTCCTATGGTAAGAAATACTTCTCTACAATTGAGATAGATTGATAAAACCTTAGACAACCATCTGTTTTTCACAATTAATTTTATCTTTTAATTGTTATATTATTCCATACCAGTATTCCAAAACTGCTGCATTCTGTGCATACGATTTTGACAAAATTTTGTTACTAGCATTTGAATAACTTAAATTTGTATTCCTGTAATCCTGAGAAATAACTATACGTTGATCTTTTAAAAAATCTATTCTTTGTAATTTTTTCCTTAGGTCTTCCTTTACCAAGAGGTATTTTGTTATTTGGCCCTTCAGGATCAGGGAAGACTTTATTGGCCAAGGCAGTAGCGAATGAGATAAAGGCAAATGTTGTCATGATGAATGGGGCGGAGCTTTGGAGCAAGTATGTTGTCTATGAAACACTTTAGTTCTTTTCTGGGTGTCAATGTTCTATGGAATAAGATTAAGTACTTAAAGCTGTCAACGACATTGCAAATAAAGATACAGAGTATTTATTCCACGGCATAGCTATTTTACCTCATTTCGAAATGAAATTCTTTTTATTTATTACTGTTTTTAGGTTTTACGGGGAAACAGAGGCCAAATTGAGAGGTATCTTTAAAACGGCCAGAGAAAGGTCAGTTGTCCCAAGCTTTCAAAGCCAATATTCTTTCACAAAATTTTCATAAGCTAATCCATAACTTCAAGACCAAAGTAAAAAATCTGGCAATTCATTATGTTGTACGTATATCCACTTATAGCAGAACTCTTCAAAGTGGAGGGGGGGGGGGGGGGGGGGGGGGGGCCTCCGTGGCTCAGTAGGTAGAACGTTGGACGCTCAATCCGAACAGCCTTCCACCAATGGGTCGCGGGTTCGAATCATACTCAGTCCAAAAAAAAATGGGAAATTTTCTGTCTGGGTTTCCACTCAAACGACCTATGTGGGATGGTTGCCAGTTACCAGCAGAAGGTCGTGGGTTTCCTCCGGGCATAGAGCCCGGTTTCCTCCCACTATAAAACTGGCCACGCCGCCATATAAGTGAAATAATCTTGAGCGCGGCGTAAAACACCAAACATCAATCAATCAATCAAAGTGGAGGTGCATTTAGTGATATGAGTGGGACAGCTTTGTTCCCGTTATAATGTGAACAATTTCCCATTTTCCCAAATTAAATACAAGTCCCTCCCAGAAATGTTGCAAGAGTTGGGAAATGCTTCCTCCTTTCAATAGAGAGCACTAGGGGGCAACTTTTCCTTGATGGAAATATCACATATTTTTTCTACATTGCCTTCGCCCTCTTCCATATACCATATTCACAGTTGCATTGTTGGCCTCAGTAGCTCAGTTGAGAGAGTTATAGCCTCATAGTCCCATATAAATCTTCCATCAGTTGCATCCCACTCAGACCAAAAACAAAAGAATTTCAAGATTCTGGATAGGTTTTCACTTGATCTCTCTAGGTTGAAGAGTTGCTGGGAACATGTACTTGAGGTTTACAACAGCAAGGTCAGGGGGTTACTTCCGAGCAAAAAGCCTGGTTCTTCTCCCACTAAACCTGGCAAGGAGATCATATAATCTTAAATTGAAATAATGTTGTGTGTAGCGTAAAACATCAATCAATAAATAGAAGCAGCATTACTTATTGAAAGGAGTTAAGTAATTTCGTCTAGACTGTTCATATAAATTAGTTCATATGATATAACTTTTTTGTACAGGATAAATCATATTTTGTTTTATTAGGTCACCCAGTCTTATTATTATAGATGACATAGATGCACTTTGTCCACGGCGAGAATCTTCCCAGAACGAGGTTGAGAAGAGAGTTGTCTCCACTTTACTAACTCTATTGGATGGTGTAGAAAATGTGAGATTGGAAACATTTTTATTTGAAATGTTAATAATGGATAATTGGAAAAGAAATTGTGTAGCATTTAATTTATCATATAAACAGTACTCCGTGAACAGAAGTTATGTCTCCTGGATCTGTTAGGGAAGTAAGTGTATTTTTTTCTTCTCAAATCTCAAACTGATTTATTTACCTGTTACTAGGATAGCCATGATGTATTTAGCCCGGTGATTGGTATCACAAACAGACCAGACTCTCTTGATCTGGCTCTCCGACGACCAGGGAGGTTTGATAGAGAAATTGAAATTGGTGTACCAACAGCTAATGAAAGATTGGATGTAAGTATCCTCTCTGAATGTTTACGTTACTTCATTATTTGTCTGTCTTATAAAATATATATTTAAGAATCTTCTTGTCTAAAATAACCATGCATTATAAAATATATGAGACGTTAGTCATGCTGCAAAAATTGACCGAAAATTAAAACAGCCACGTTTATATTGAGAGTGGACGACAGTACTGGAGGAACTGAATCACACTGGACATAATCAAGATATGTCAACTGATATTCTTGGTAGGTTAGCAACAACAGAAAACACATCCATACAAGATACTAGATACAAGAAACTTTATTTAAAGTCGGTTTACAAGAAAACGAACAACATAAGCCCAGAAGGGCCTTTCTTCCGACTAAATCAACTATAATTAACTCTTTCACTAGATTTTTGTATTTAAACTTAAACGAGCATGTTATCAGACTTTCTGTGTGCTGAATAAATCTCATGAAGAGATTAGCAAAGAACTCTGAGTAAACCATTCTATGTTCTATTTATTCAGATACTGGGCAAGCTTTTATCTGATATACCGCACAGTTTACAGCCAGATGAAATGAAGATAATTGGAGATAGTGCCCATGGATTCACTGGAGCTGATTTAGCTGCTCTTTCTAAAGAAGGTATCATTGGGGAGTTCTTTAGTTTTGGAATATATTTATTGATTGATTGATTAATGTTTTACGCCACACTCCAGATTATTTCACTTAAATGGCGGCGTTCCCAGGTTAAGTGGAGAGAAAACCAGGCTCATTGCCCAGCGGAAACCCCAGTACCTGACCAAGTGAAAAATCCACTCAGAAATTTTTCAATTTTGATTTGGTCTGAGACTGATTTGAACCCTAATCGCATCGATGGAAGGTCTGTGTGGGACTGAGGGACGGTCACTCTAACCCACTGGACCACCAAGGCCCCCCGGATATATTTACGTAGAAGAACTGCCTAAGGAGACCAATGTTTTATTCAAGCATTATTCTGGGCCTACAAACCAGCAAGTCTATGTCAGTGAGGTGAAAAATTACTTATAGATAACAACTTCTTGGTTTATTTGGCGATGACATTTCGATATATATGTAGTTCTTACATCGTTGTCAAAGTCAATGCCTTTGATAACCGTGTAAGAACTGCATCGAAACGTCGTCACCCAATAAACTAAGTCGCTGTTATCCATAAGTAATTTTTCACCTTATTGTAACTGTTCAACTTCTAAATGGCACTGAAAGATGTCTATGGCAGCCATTATCTGATTACCATTTACTGACAAAAAGATCAATACATTCTCAGGAGATCTGATTTTATTGACGATTGGTTTTACGCTGCAAACTCAGATCCTAAATATCAAAATGACAAAGGGGGTTAACTCTGTACTTGGAGGTATCATCCTAAGCCATAATACTTGTTTTTCAAATGATCTTGGGAAAACATGGTTTTGTTGAACTTGATAATTTTGGTTTTGGTTTCTTTTCAGCCACCGTCCGTGCCTTAAAGAGACAGACTGATGACGAGCCAATACACAAGGTGAAGATTACACTACCTGACCTTCAGTATGCTATGACCCTGGTCAAACCAAGTGCTATGAGAGAAGTACAGATGGATGTACCAAAGGTTTGTTTGAGGGCTGTATTAAAGATAATGTCACTGCATGTGACAATCTAAAATCTAAAGGCCAGATTTAACCTCTAAGGCCATTGGTCGACATTTTTATCAGAAATATCCATTGGAATGGGGTTGGAGAGTTCACATAGGAGGTCAATTGATCATGTGACTTTTAAGTTTTCCACAAAACAACACCACGGCACGTGGCCATTTTGCCTGTTTTGTTCAAAATAGGACTATTTTGTGAAAATGACTCTACGTTTTCGTTACTAGTTTAACGTTTTCTTAAATTCAAAATCTATATTCACGTACAGCGTGATGTCAGGATTTTTATATTTATCTGACAGCTTTTAAAAATGTTACCCTAGATCGCACTCGAAAATCCCTGCTCTATGACCGGTAAAGTTGTACGAGGTCTATCTTAGCCACGTCTAAAGGAGATCTCGCGAGAATGTGATTTGTGTTATTTATCAATTAATTCACTCAAAAAGACATTCGTTTAATAAAGACTAATAAAAAGCATTCAATTTTGCCAAAATCAGAATGCACTAAATAAAACTCTTCTACGTGTCTCTTTACCAGGTAAAATGGGAGGACATAGGTGGCCAGGCTGACGTGAAACTGAAGTTAAAACAGGCTGTTGAGTGGCCATTAAGACACCCAGAAGCCTTTATAAGAATGGGTATTCGCCCCCCTCGGGGTGTCCTGATGTATGGCCCTCCAGGCTGCTCCAAAACAATGATTGCTAAAGCCTTGGCTACTGAAAGTGGACTTAATTTCATAGCCGTGAAGGTAAATAAGTCTGTTTGTTTATCATTGTCAGAAGAAGGAGGCTCAAACAGTCGGCCACCAATTTTTCAGACACTGTTTTGATAGAATTTGTTTTCACACAAATAGGATGGTTGCATTGTTATTTGTCAATAAATATGTTATTACATGTAGTACATGTATGTAGCTGAAATTGTTGATCAATTGAGAATAAAGGATATGTTTTAGGTCAATTGGAATTTGTACTGGAAAGCATTTCCTTTGATGAAATGGACATTGATATCTACATCGGAAGCCAGAATATCCTGTCAATATGACAATCTGTCTTGCATAATTCAATGTTAGGCACCAGAAAAGATTCAACTCTGCAAAGATATAAATCGACTCTGAGTGTAGCTGAAATTCTGATCTCTAATGATACTTTATAAATTATTTATTATATATTGTAGCATTGTTGAACTTTTTTCCGTAAGCATTGTCAATGTATTCCAAATACATACCAGCTTATTCCAAAAAATTCTACTGACTAAGGCTAGGCTCCTGTCAGTTGTCAATCTAATGAAATATCATACATTGTAGGTTTAGTTCATTACAACAATTTATGATGGGGTATAATGGTCTAAATGATATACCTCTTTTTAACACAATTAGAAACTTGTCTCCATGGTTATTTTAGACAAGAAGGTGCCTGTGTGTTTTAGTGTTCATAAATATATCAATTAATCTAATTATTTACTTGTATGTTTTTTGTAGGGACCAGAGTTATTCAGTAAATGGGTTGGTGAATCAGAACGTGCTGTGAGGGAAGTGTTCAGAAAAGCCAGGAATGCAGCTCCATCTATTATCTTCTTTGATGAAATTGATGCCTTGGCTGTTGAGAGGGGAAGGTTAGACTTCTTTCAAATTTATTAAAGTGGCATGAGCTGCCAAAATTCACACTTTTTGCATTATTTCTGATCGTCACGACAGTGAGAGGCTTTGAAGGCCATCAAAAAACTAAATGATTAGCGTTGGAATGAGGTAAATCCATACAGTATGTGGCCTATACGAACCGGAATAGTGTTCGAAAAGTAAACAAAATTTAAATAACCGGGACGACCATTCATTCATTCTAAGGCAAAGTTAGTTCAAAACAATACTTTATCGTACATTCTCGAGACTAGAAAAACTAAAAAGCTTCTGAATTATACATCTTGAGAAAAATAGCCGATAATTTCAACATTCTGTTCTTACGCCCAAATATCAACATTTTGGCAGCTCATGCCACTTTAATATTTGTCTCATCTCAATTACCTGATAAACAGATTTTAATGGATGCTATATTAAAAACCATTGATTGATCAATGTTTTACACTGCACTGAAGATTATCTCACCAATATGATTTAGTTAAGTGGGGGGAAGAAAACAGGTTCTTTGTGCAGGGGAAACAATTGACATTCAGCAAGCACCTGGCAACTCTTCCACATATGGTAGTTCTTGCATGTACAGGGGAGTTAGAACCCATGGTCTATCAATGGAAGGTTTTTGTCGTACTGCTCCACTGTGGCGCCCGTACAAACTTATGGAAGCAATAGAATATACTCCTGCCTATATCATAATTAAGGTAGATGTCTCGCTAATCTCCTATCTACCAAGCCCTATACCAGTCATATTAAAGTTAACACAATGTTAAGGATTACTTTTGTTGCTGCGGTAGTGTTCTTTATTTGATTATGAATCATTCATGTGCTTTAACGATGATTTCAATGATCTCAATGATTTTGGCATATCCGGTAACAGATGATGTTGTCAGTCCAAACTGAGCATCCCATTCAATTTGATAAAGGCTCTCCACATATGCAATGACAGCGCCGGTGAAAGGAAATTTATGCAATTCCAGCAATATTGTTGCCCTCTATACTTCTGTATTATTTATAGATAGCATACTTCTGATTTCTGTATTCTGCCTGATGTTTTTAGTTCTGGAGGAGGAAGCAATGTTGGAGAGAGGGTCTTGGCACAACTTCTTACAGAGATGGATGGAGTGGAAGTGTTACAGGATGTCACTGTAGTGGCTGCAACCAACAGGCCAGATATGATTGATAAAGTAAGAGCTGGGGGTGGGGGGATTCCCAGGGGTTGAAGGATTCCCAGGGGAGGGGGGGGGGATTCCCAAGGGGGGGGGGGGATTCCCAGGGGTTAAAGGATTCCCAGGGGGAGAGGGGGGGGGGATTCCCATTTTAAGCAGTTTTCTTTTGGGTCATAATGTAAAGGAAAGATAGGATGGGAAAGTTTGTGGTTTAATATCAAACTCAACAACCTAAGATTAAATGGTCACAAACAATCAACTGTTAACCCTCCTCTCTGCAATCTATAAACTTGTCATCATATTATATTTTAACCAGGCTTTGTTGCGACCAGGGAGACTAGATCGTATTTTGTATGTTCCACTACCTGATAAAGAAACAAGATTAGAAATATTGAACTTACTTCTGAGGAAAATGCCAATATCTGGAGATGTTTTGATTGAAGAGTTGGCAGAGAGGACTGGTCGGTACTCGGGGGCAGAGGTGAGACAAATTATCTAGAGAAACTGATGTGGTTTGAGTTGGGGAGTGGATTTTCATGCCTGTTTTGAAGCCCTATTAAATGTTCTGAATATGTAACATACAGCCTATTCAAAGCCTGGCTGTATATCTGAGCTGATCATTTCAAAGTTTTATGACTGAGTTTAAGATCAATTGAATATGTAACATACAGGCTATTTAAAGCCTGGCTGTACATGTATATCTGAACTGACCATTTCAAAGTTTTATGGCTGAGTTTAAGATCAATTGAATATGTAACATACAGCCTATTTAAAGCCTGGCTGTACATGTATATCTGAACTCACCATTTAAAAGTTTTATGATTGAGTTTAGAATCAATGCATATATTTGGTAAATAAGCCATTGTTGGGTACTTGATTTAGTTAGGTATGGAGGTGACTTTGACTGTGTACAGTCCTCACCTCTCTGGCTATTCAATGTGTGTGCATCCCTACTTATTCTGTACTATGTCAAAAGACAGGCTGTTTTGAGGGATCATCATGACAGAAAGTATTCTTCATAGAACTCTGTGATTTCTTCTGCGGTCACATAGGCCCCATATGACAATAACAGGCATGCAGTCATGTGTGTCACCAGAACGGCTTCTAAGGAAGTGGTTACTTTAACCAAGACTCCGTTAAGATCCCATAATTTTTCATGTGATGTCATAAAGCGGGGAAACTAATTAGTCTCAAATCAACACTAATTAGGGTTTATAGGCAGCGAGAGTAACGTGACAATTACACAAATTTCCTGTCACCGGCATTGTCATCACGCATGTAGGGAGCCTTTATAGTTAAAATTTGACGCTCAAAACTGACATCGTAGAAAAAAAACGTCAATCAAACTGACGTCCACAAGATATCGCGAAATGATAGACTCCCAGGCCCTATTACAAAAACTGTTCATGGGGATAAGTTTAAGTGGCCGGGCATTTACTAAACTGTATCAGCTTCGATTTTGTAAACCCTAATTGAGACTTTATTTTTTTCTTATCGCAGGTTACAGCCGTGTGTCATGAGGCGGCCATGTTTGCGCTTCAGGATGACATCCACTCTAAGGCGGTTTCCATGGTACATTTTGACAAAGCTCTATCTACAGTACAGCCTCGCATCAGTGACAGCTTGATAGAATTCTATGAAAATTATCATCAGAAATCTGGACTCAATGTGGTGTAGAAATAAAAATTATATATCACAAGGGTTTCTTTTGAGTTGTGTGCTAGTTTTTCCAAGGCCATTTCAATTAGGCCAATCAAATGACAATCTATGGTGGGTATTCACACCTCTAAAACATTTAATTATTTTGACTTGACTGAACAACAGAACATGGTACATGTATCAATGGCTGAGTACAGTACTGTTAATGGTGAATATATACAATGTAGGATCTCTTAATATCATGGGCTTACACTCCAGAGTTCCTCAATTAGGGGCCTGTAATCATCATCATTGTATCCATAGCTGGTCGTTTTTCATTCAAATGTAACTCAGTTATGAATGGAGTTAAACATGAGAAATAATATAGTAAGTTATTTCAAGGTGTGTGTTTTTCACTCATGTGTACAGTTTGTCAGGAACTCTCTAGAGTTACGTCCCTTGTATGCATATTAACATTACAGATGTATAGATGAATAACTTGGTCTTTCGTATTTCCTTCTGTAGATATTGATTGATGGAATTAAAAACACCAGAAGTCTGTTTCACAAAACGAGTAATGCAAGTTTTTACGTAATAAATATGTAGCTACAGGCCTGTCATTAAGAATAGACTGGGAGAGTTACAATATGATCTCCCAAAACTGTCAGGGTGACCTGTTTCACTCTCCTCAAAAATGGTCTCCCAAAATTCAATGGTAGTGCACTTCCTTTCCTATGTTTTCCAGAGAGAGAACATGTCCATGATGAAATAAAAGCGCCTGAAGTTACAGAAAAGGAATTTTTATTTTGGTATACTTACCTCTGTCAGAATTGTCGTGCAAATTCTGGAGAAAAAAATGTTATCCTAGTTTTTATATCATACAGTTAGCTCTATTTTAATAGACATGAAAGGGTTGGAGAATAGTTTTATTTTGGGAGAGTGAAAAACATAAACGGGTAGGGAGAGTTAGGGGGAGTGATAAACAGGTCTCCTCAGACCCCTCTGGGGGTGTGTGGAGGAGAAGAAGAGCAATCACTCTCCCTATAATGACAGCCCTGTTAACTAGCTATGACACAACTCTGCATTTACCAGTTTTATTGTGGGAGGAAACCGGGCTCTATGCCCGGAGGAAACCCACAACCTTCCGGTGGTAACTGGCAACCATCCCACACAGGTCGGTCAAGTGAAAACCCAGTCAGAAAATTTTCCAATTTTTTTGGACTGAGTGGGATTTGAACTCAGGCCCATTGGTGGACCACATGTGGAAGTCGCTACATGTAGGTACTCATAGAAGGTTGGGGGTCTCCTCTAGATAAAGAACTTCTCCCCCACTTAACCTGGCAACGCTGCCATGTAAGTGAAATAATCTTGAGTGTGGAGCAAAACATCAATCAATCAATCAATTACCCGGTTCCTAACATTATAAAGTCAAAGATCTCTAGACTAAAGTAACATGCTTAGAAGGTAAAATTGAAACAGGCCCCTCTGTCATTTCCCCATTTACAGCTCGATTTTGTCTGTTCAGCCCTCACTTTCACTTGTTTAACAAAAAATCATAACACACATGACAAATGACATTTAAAATGAAAAAGTTTAATCATAACACCGGGTGATAATTCAACATCACAGTTTGAATAACTTACAATACATGTAGCACTATTTGACCTAGTTTACATACAAATTGATGGGCCTATTTTTTACTTAAAGGGGCATGAGCTGCCAAAAATGTAGATATTTTGACGTTACAACAGATTGTTGAAATTATTGGTTATTTTTCTCAAGACGTATAATTCAGAAGCTTTTAAGTGCTTCTTGTCTAGAAAATGTACGGTAAAGTATTGTCTTGAACTAACTTTGGCTTAGAATAAATGAATTTTGTTTACTTTTCGAACACGTTTTCGGTTCGTACAGGCCCCATACTGTATGGATTTTCCTCATTCCAACGCCAATCATTTAGTTTTTCGATGGCCTTCAAAGCCTCTTACTGTCGTGACGTGAAAAAAGTGTGAATTTTGGCAGCTCATGCCACTTTAAACATCTGCTTGAAAATAGAAACCCTTGGCCTTCGACTAGTAAAACCAATAGCAGGTTGACCATTTGGAATGCCACACAGATTATTTTTTTTATTGTGGAAAAACAGATAAAATTATCCCTTCTCTGTATTGACTGATTGGTGTTTTACACCGCCCTCAAGATTATTTCACTTATATGGCGGCCTTGACAGTTTTATTGTGGGAGAAAATCGGGCTCTATGCCCGGAGGAAACCCATGACCTTCCGGTGGTAGCTGGTAACCATCCTACAGAGGTCGTTCGAGTGAAAACCCAGTCAGACCCTTCTCTGGAGATCTGACCCGTAAAACAGTAACAGTCAAAACGATAAATTTCTTTTTGGTTCAATTTACCCCTGATCAGAAAAGGTGAGTTTTCAAACACTGATATTACCATGTTTGAGTGCAACTTAACGGTACCGTAAAACGGGGTTACTTTGCCAAATTTTTGCGATTTTTTTATGATATACTTCTCCTGCAAGGTTTGGAAATTGTGCTAAATGTAGGGAAGTATGGATCTTTGGGAGGCCTACAAACAGACAATGCCACATATCCCAAAGATTCATTCTTCCCTAAAAAAAAATTGTTTTTCTTTGTGGCAAAGATACCCCAACGTTTGGGGCTATTTTGCCAGACAATTTTCTGACAACTCTGAGATGATTTTGACTGTAAAGTTACCCCTTGATTGGGGTTAGTTCACCAAAAAAACATGTTTTTAAAAAAATTCACAGCCAACTGGCTTTATTTATCAAGGTGTAACATCTTAACACTGTGATATGATTACGGTAATAACAAAAACATTGAAAGATAAAATTGCTTATTGCGTGACAAAAAAACCCCCAAAACATTTGGACAACCTCTGACTCCAGGTTTAAAAACATTTCAGATGAATTAAATTTGAACACATTTCAAAAATTTCCTTTCAATTTCGTCCAGGAGTTCATCTGGAATCTGAAAAAATCTCGTACTGATTCTGCCTGGCACAAGCAGCTGACTTGGAACTTTTCCCAAAACGTTTTGAGCAGGAACCCAACATTTTTCATCGCTACCACCCCACTGAAATTTCTGACTTGGGCCTGAAGGCAACATGAAATGAATTTCTACATCACTATTTTCCTGAGAAACGTCAAGAACTTTACCAAGCCACCACTTATTTTCATAAATGGCAGCAACAAGTGTATTTCTGCCTAGCTCCTTCAAAGTTGCTATATTATGGAGCAAGTTGCTTTGGATTTGGGTTAAACTGTCGGTCATCTCCATGGAAGCTGTATATTGTGCCGAACAATCACTTATTTCAGAATCATCTGGAATGCTACTTGGTCCTGCAAGAGCCTCATTGTTATTATGAGAATAATCTTCAGAACTTTTTATGGGAGCTGCTTTGTTTTTTATGCTTTTCTTTTTTGCTTTCTTGCTTGAAGGTTCTGTATTGCCACTGATATTTGCAATATCTGATGTTGAAATACTCTTCCCAGGTTCCACCGCCAATAGTTTACGTTTCTTTGGAGCCTTTTTCTGTTTGTCGAACCTCATCTCTTGAAGCATCTCTGTGACAGAGGAAGATAAAATTTCAGCCGCGTTGTCTTCATCAGCAATGGTGGGTATCTTGCGAAGAACTTCATCCTTGTTGAGTGGGAAAATTCCACAGGTTTTGAAGCCACTTTTCAAATTTTCAGATGCTTTCTCTCCCATATCCTCACTCAACTTGACTAGAAGACCTGGAAATTCACTTTTGGGCACCGCAGCAGATCGACGATGTGATGCTTTCCAATCTGATAGAATTTTACGCCATGATTTTTTAAGAGGTGCAAAGAATGAAACATCAAGTGGTTGACAAATATGAGTAGAATTTGCAGGGAGACAGACAAATGCAATATCATTCTCTTCACAGGACTTTAAAATATCTGCTGTGAAGTGACTTGACAAATTGTCACCAATAAGGACCTTTTTCTCAGGTAGTTGTTTGGCATGAGGCAAAAATGTAGAAAAAAACCAGTCTGAAAAGGTTTTACCCTCAAACCATCCGCTTTTACTGCGATTGAAACGAGCACCTTTAGCACAGCATCTCTCTTCACAAAAAGGTTTACCCCTTGGACCTCCTTCACACCATGTATTCCATAGTTCTACAGACTTGTACACTGTGTAAATTGGTAGAAGAACACCATCAGCCGAACCACAGAACATAACAGAATGTGCTGATTTTGAAGTATTCATAATGCGATCAACATACTTTGATCCTCTTTTGGCAATAACTTTCTTTCGACCTGGGTCATCTGATAAATTGGATTCATCATAGTTAAAAATATTACTGGATGGGACATTCTCAATGGTTTCAGCTAAATTTTCAAAATACTGGCTCATCTCTTCATGCGTCACTGTGGCGCGCGCTCGTTTCATGTTATTAGCAAATCGGCTTGCTAGTGTTTGATTGCGCCTCATGAACGACTGACAAAAGTCCATTCCTGGGTAATTATTCTTGAAGACAGGACACTTCTTGCCACTTTTATCAAGATATGATTTGATCATGATTCTGAAGTCAATCATTTCAAATGGGAAGCCCCATTTCTGGACAGTGGTTAGCGCAGCACAAAACAAGTCCTCCTCTTCTTTTGTGAACACACAAGGCCGTCCTGGTTTATTTGTGTGTTTTTTCTTGACTTTGTTTTCAAGTGTTCTGCGAGGGATTTTAAAGGTTTCTGCTGCTTTTTTCACACTAAGATTTTTATAACGGACTGCTTTAATAGCATTCTGCAGCTGGTCTTCTGTGTAATTGCAATAAGACCGACTTCCAAGTTTGCGTTTGTAGTTTCGGACCATATTGCTGAAACTGAGATAAGGATTAAAATTAATTAGATATTATTTAATAAACATTAAAAAAAACATTAGAAAAAATCCAAATTGACTGATTTTAATCTAAATTTACTCATTTATGCTCATTTTTCTGAATGATGTTGGCTAAAAACTGTCAAAAGGTACTAGGGGCAATTTTGCCACATGGCAAAGTTACCCCCATAAAGCATGGCAATGTTTGCCCGGTCCATTTTTTTAAGTAAATTAAAAAGATTTTTACTAGAAATGCAAAGTTATCATAATATATGTGTTGTAAGAGTGTTATGTGATTTGATGATACTAACCTTTCATCCAAACTTTTTACGAGAAAATCTGCAGGTGGGAGTTTTTCAAAGATGCTGCAGCCACAAACTTTTCAACCATGTGCTTGTCCTATGACCTTGACCTTGACCTTTGGTTACTTACCATTTTTAATCAGTTTAAAAATATTTCAGACATGATGAGTTTATTCTGGTACATAAAATAACGTACTCCTGTGTAGACATAACTAAAAAATTTTTTAGTTTAAACTTTTTTTTTTCTCATGGCAAAGTTACCTCTTCAAGGCAAAGTAGCCCCGTTTTACGGTACTGTAATTCTGCTGTCTTCAGTAAAAGACTCAGGTATTCAGTAAGTACAATACAATTTGTGTACTGTGGCAATGTCTGGAAAAGAAGAATCTAAATAAATTACATGTATTTATATATTTTGTATGGTTTTCTGACAATTTTAGCAAAAGCCTTTTAGCCCCAGTTTTCATTCAATATGAATTACAGTAATTAATCATAAATAATACTTGTACAATTATGTATGGTAAATATAATACGGTTTTGATTGATTTCAAAGATTCTGTATATATATCGATCTTTAGAAGAATGCTGTCAAATATATACACGCCATCCAAAAAGAAACAAATATATAGAATTTAATAGAAGCAGATAATGTTTCATTACATTTTAGTCACTTGTTTAGAGTTTCCGTGGAGAATTCCTTGAAAACCAGAAAATCTTTGACAGTCTTTGGTACAGGTAATTCTGGAATTTTCTCGTCAATACTGGGCTGAATTTGTCTGCGAATAGTAACCCTACAACAGTCTTTGAGACTTCTTAATGGAAATAAAAGAGAGTCAATCCATGGAGCTATGTGCTTGTAACTACTGCACATGCTTAACTGTTGTATCTTATAAGCCAAGGTTCCTTGAATCAAGGGACTGAAGCCCGCAGCAACAAGAAGTCGCCATGACATAAGTTCTCGACTCCACGGTCCAACCACTTCCGGATTCTCTAGGATACTTTTTGATAATGTCAGTGAGACTAACTCTGTGATTTCTTCTGGGGTCACATAGGCCCCAAACGACAACAACAGTCGTATTTTCTCCACAGAGTTGTGTGCATATGCTAATATAATAGGCTTCTGTTTTTTCCAGCCTCCAGCTTTGTTAACATCCGCACCATGATTAAGTAGCATTTTTACCACAGAATAATTAGCGGCATTTGACGAACAAGCACAGCCTAACGGAGATCGTTTGTTATCGTCAAGTAAATTGACGTCCATTCCAAGATTAATAAGTTCTGTGACTAAGCTTGTATAACCAAATTGAACTGCAGCAGGGAGGAAAGTGGATTCCATCAAATCTACTCCTGCTTGTAGAAGAAGCTTGGTAATTTGTACTGGTGGAAAGAACTTTGGGTCTGGGTTCCTGCCTCCACCAGGATCCCGACCATGCCAGTAGAACCAAAAGGCTGCATTACGACAGGCAACCTTCATAGGGGATTCCCCGCAGACTGTTTCCAAGTTCACATCACAGCCCCTTTCAATGAGGTGTTCTACAGCTTTCACGTCGTCCGCTTCACAGGCATATAACAAAGCTGTTCTACCCATATTGTCTTTTGCATTCACATCAGCACCTTTATCAATAAGGATGTCCATTATATCCACTAGGTCTGGGGTTCTATTTTCACTGCCACACAGGTGGTGTATAGCAGTTAGCCCTTCAGGGTCAGGTAAATTAACATCAGCACCATACTCTATCAACCTCTTCACTATCTTCAAATGACATTTAGAACAAGCCAGTGATAATGGTGTAATATCAGTATGTGATTTGTTGATGTCTGCATTCTGTAACAGCAGTTCATCCAGCTTCTCACAAAGACTCTCTTCAACGGCATCATGAACCAGTTTGCCAATATCCTCTCTAGCCTCAGACTCCATCGTCATATCGGACTGAAATTGAGCAGAAAATATTTCACTTTATATAGGGTCTCCAATAAATGGTTACAGGGCAGACTTTTTGTAACAAGAGTTTTAGTAAACTCAACATACACCCTCAGCTAAGACAGATTATTCAACATAATAAAACTTATTTGTTTAAATTTCAGCAATTGGAATTCTACATGTATGTTCAAGTTTTTCTATATTCGATGAACATATATGAATGCTGTATTATGTAACTTGGGATATCCTAAATCGTCCCCAACACACAATCTACCCCAGTGAAGATAAAGACTAAAACAGAACAATACGTAATCCAATGTAGATGTCATATTATGCAACCTAAGATGTCATAAATGGTTCATGACACTTTCTACCCATAAGGTATATGTTGTGAAAGAATGGAAGTGAATCCGGGACCGATGTACGGCGCTGGTGATACCATAATACAACCAACTTATTTTTAAGTTGGGCGTCTAAAAATGAGATAAATCACACCATATTTATATATAAGCACCCTGCAGCAACCATTAACTTTTCCATGAAATAATATTATTAATATAGGTTCTATCAATGTCCCTATTTATATATATGGAATTGTGTTATAGTCCACATATCAGTATAGACAAAACATAGACTTATTCAATTTTGAGGTCGATCTAAGCAAGTTTTTTTTCTCGGTTTTATGACAATGGATTGTAGAGGGTTGGCCCCATGTATATTTAGGTGTTCAAATACATGTAGTCCTTTTTGAAGCCATTTTCCTAGAAGAAGATGTAAAAATCTAAAAACCAGGGGTTCGTTCTACTAAGCTGTTATGCCTGTCGCAAATGCATGTCGAATGCATGGCAGTTTACGCATGGTCGCAATTTCGAAGCGCAACTGCATGCTGTAATTGTAAGCCTATGCGTAACTTTAAGCCAGCTTAGTACAACAGGGCCCTGGAGTATCTTGCTTAAAATCCCTGGCAAGTCAACTACATGCCTAGTTCAATTGAGTACTTTTGATAATTTCTGACGCCCACGGGGAGTAGACTACCCAGTACCGGCCAATAATCATCCGAATGTAAATAAAAAGATAGGTCAACCAGGATACAAGCTTAGTTCAGGCTTTTCATTAAATAAACCAGACCCAATATGATGTATTTTTTTTACGTCATAACATTTTTGCAAGATATGTCATTGCCTGTAATTGCATTATCATTTTGATGTGACCTGCTTTTGTTGAGGACCTGCATGTTTGTTTTGTTTCTCCTACTGTGATATAGTTGGCACACTTGTGGTAAGATTAAGCAATGGTCCTATTAACTGAAAATTTAACTGTGCAAACACATTGGATAATATCAAAAAGACAAACAGTTCCATTTTGTACATATTTTTTTAAAACCTGAAGTGGTAATACAATATGCTTTGCCATACTATAGGTCTTCAACTTCATTAATATTATTAAATTAATAATAAAGCAGTCTGTCATGTCGTTGCCGGGTATTATTAATTTTTATTGGCCCTGTGCAGAACACACAAAAACTCATGTTATTGCTATTTCAATTTTCGAGGCTGATTATACAGATATAAAATTATAAGAAATAAAGTGGTCTAGCTGCCTGGCTATTTCTTCTTTGCAGACCTACATTCTGTGAAGTATGTCAGTTAATGGCCTCAGTTACCCACTTTCATTCTGTGAGTGTGAGTGCAAACCGCAAAAAGTTATAACCCTTCAGTTCTAAACAAATGCGAGCATGTCATGATGCCATGGGCGTGATCTCTGCAACACATACATTGTATGCACATGTGTCTCAACTGGCCATAAATACGCAGATATATTACCATGCATATATGCAACCTTAATAACATAAACAATGTATGACACTCGTACAAAGTATAGCAGTGCCAGTAGGCCTACTGTAAGTTGTAACCTACTGCAGATTTGAGTATTTCATTTGCTGTCAAACTCGAGGTGACAGCAATCGGAATTCGGGCCTTAAACAAAACTAGCGAATAAATCCAACTTACGAGAGTCTTCCTTATCATTAAAATTCTCAACAGATTGGACAGGCGTTTGCATTGACGGCGTAAAAGCTTCTTCCAAAGTCATATATGTTAGCGCAAGAGCCTTTCAAAATGTAGATCGACTTCCATCATCACGACTTGAACGCGTGCACTCGCTATGATACATCGGGAACACTGGCCTAGTATTTTTATACTATATTCTATTTGACTCTGGAAGGTTTCCGACAAAAGCACTATGATCAGCTGTTTTACGCGTGAGAGGGGAGATAACCATGTGTGTAAAAAATTTGACAACTTGACCATGCAGAGAGAGTGATACACGCATGTACTCAAGTTATATTCTCTGAACCTCAACGCCCTGTTAACCGTGCTTAAAAAGTGACAGCCTTTGTGCAAGCTTTTTTGCTTCACGGGATCACTCTGCATCGCCTGTTTTCCGGATGATAAATTTTTATAGAAATAGAATCAAATCTTGCCAAACACTGGCAAAACTAAGCCGCACTAATGTCATGAGTCATGTGTCTATTTCTCATTTTCCGGTCAGGCAAACCCAAAGTAATTCATCTATGAAAACAGATTAAATCTCCAATAAATTTGCATACTTGGGGAAATAACCAAGAAATTCTCAATTAATTTTCAACAAAATGTATCTATTCCCAGACAGCATAGTAGTAGACTGTTTTGTCATCAAAAAGTAATAACGCATGTGTTAAAAACATACCGGTACCCATCATAGACCACTGTATAACTGATTTTTCTGTCAGATTTTTTGAGCAAAAGAATCTATTTTTTCTATATATATTTGGGTCGTTTGTCGCAAAATTGTGGATGCATGGTGCTGGATTTACGTCGCTCTCAATATTTCACTTAATACTATTTAAAAACACTAAAACACACATGTACAGACATAGAGAAAATATTTGCGTCTAAAATAACCATAGAGACAAATTCTTAATTGTGTTAAAAGGGGGATATCATTTAGACCAGTTATGGCCAAGGTTGACGACATGAATTTGGCTTCAGTCAGCAGAATTTTCTGGAGCACTTTGTAATCTATTGACAATGTTTACTCATGATCAGCTATTGTAAGAATATCGGTAAACTGAGATCGAACCAAAGACCACGAAAGTGACACATTTGGCTCCCTCGGAAATCCCTTGAAAGAAGACAGACAGTGGAATTCAGTCCTTACACGGGTTCTCATATGAGTGGCCATTGGGTCAGAGGTCGAGCCATTTTAGTTTGATGTACATGTAGTTGGTATTCTTCTACTATGCTCCGGTTCATATCAATGCTGGCCTTGTTATACTGAAACACAAATGGTATAAGCCTTTTTTCTACAAATCTTCCCGAGTTCAAGTTGGGGCCTCGATGGCTTAGTCCGTTAGAGTGATTATCCCTCAGTCCGACACAGGCCTTCCATCGATGCGATGCAGGTCTCGATCGCCGTATGTGGAAGAGTTGCCAGGTAGGCCTACTCGCCGAAGGTCGGGGGTTTCCTCCGGGCAATGAGCCCGGTTTCCTCACCCACTAAACCCGGCAACGCCGCCATTAGTCCGAAATGTCTGCGATGATGATGTAAGACATTTTCTGACATGTTTTACATCATCATCGCAGATATTTCGGACTACGCCGCCATGTAAGTGAAATAAGTACGGCGTAAAACATCAATCACTCAATCAACCAAGTTCAAACTCGAAAGATAAACTGTCTGCAACGTTTGAATCCAGAAAACGTTTGTGCTTGGTATCTGTAGCCGAAGTGAGGAAGGGAATTTTTTCGATGGGTATGATTTAAAAATGACCTAGAGTGTTGAAATGCTTTGGCACTGACCCACCATGTGTAAGTTTAACACCAGATAAATGATTGGTGAGTTTTTGCCGTAGAGAAAATATATAGCAGCTAGCTTGCGACATTTTTGTACGTGATAACATACACAGTATTAGAGGAAGTTAAGATTTTTTGCCATCTGCCATCATATTTGATCCTTCGGAGTAACCTAACAGAATACCCGGCGGGGAAAAGAGCTGTAAAAATAACAGAACAATCTTGATAAAAAGAACTACAGTTTCTGTAGAATCTAAAAACAAACGGGTTTGTGAATTTTCGGAAGAATATGGTGACGTTGCCAGGTTAAATGTGTGTGTGTGGGGGGGGGGGGGGGGGGGACTCGTAGGTTTGTATCAAGTTCCTCTGAAACATAGCAACTCTTCCACATAAGGCGATCAAATGAAAAACTCACTCAGTATTTATTTTTTTGCTTTGGACTGATTTGTGAAAATGCGTCTTATTTCAAGGGCAGGGAATTCTGGTGAGTTTCTTCGGATATCACATCCACATTTGTAAAATTGAAAACCATCAAATCAAACGTTGTTGTTCCCACTTTAACAAGGCCCAAGAATAATAACTTAACGTTTTTCAAATATACACTGAGAAAAAAGTTTGTGTAGGGAGATTGTTGGCAAACTGATATTGCAGAAAAGACTGTGATCATATAGGGCAACATTCTGGCGATAAGAAATCACCATTAATGACAATAAGCTATATAATTTACTAAGGATATCGTTAGCCAAATCAAAAGTGTATTTTAACAAAATAAAAAGATGCTTGTAGGTATGAAACTTCATCGATCTGGCTTCACAGGGTGAACATATTGAAGTAAAAACGTCACTAGAGCAGAAGGTCAATATCGCGTATAGCCTCCATTAGCTTCTAACCTGCGTCGCACCCCTACAGTGAGACGTCGGATCTGTTGAAGGCGTACCCTCCAAACGACGTGAAGCGGATCACTGCAGGTTTCGGACCCTCCCCACTCACTGGACGTCACTGAAGAGACCCTTCGCACCTAGCATAGGATTGTTCAGGCTAAGAAAACCTCCATCATCTTCTTACCCTATGCATGGCTCCAGCTGGTTAGTGGACGCACCGGAACCGAACCCAGGGTTCTTGGACCTACTGTCAAATGCTCTTGCGGAATAGGCCCCGCATCTCTTCCGCTTATAAACAAGCATCTGAGTTGGAGTGCTTAGCCCGAGCCAAGGTAGCTATGAAATCTTATCTGCATTTTTACCTGTTAGCCATACGACAACTTTTAGACCAGGTCTGTAGTGGTCTAGCGCCACTTCAGCCCCCGCAAACAGTTTCGGAGGAGCTCCAATTGGCTTACCAGTACCTCAGTTTGGCTTCCGGGGTAGATGTAGATATCCTTTCGACGGTGGCCTTCTCTTCGGTCGTTTTGACCGATGCGAGAAGGATGCCCTACCATCTTGGACCCCAGAGAGAGTAAAACGGGCCTTTAGACAAACCTCTCCTGTGTCATGCAGCCACTATGTTCGGGGACACCTCACACACGATAACTCAGCCAATGCTCGAGGCTTGACGAGACCACACCCTACTCGGCCAGTCGTTTGCGCAGGGAAAAGCACGGCTCCTCAGGCGTCACGCCCGCGTAGCCCGGAACGGCGTAAGCCCCAGTACACCCGACCTCGTTTCCAAAATCCAAAGACTACGAGCAGGACCCCAGAGAGTAAACGGCCATTTTGAGGGGGGGGGGGGGGGGGGGTCATCCATGCGTCAGGCAAAGTCATCCGCCCAGTCAGTCCCCCCCTCCGTTGATCTAACCAGATCTCGTAAACAAAAAAAAAAGACACCGAAGAGGGGCGATTAGCTATCAATCTAAAAAGACTGAACAGACTGTTCCTGTCCACCCCACCAGCGCTTTGCATGAAGTCTTTTGCCTCCATTCGAACAGCTCTGAAAAAGGAGGAGTGGATGACCTCCCTCGATCTGAAGGACGCCTACCTCCACGTTCAAATCCCCCCCCCCCCCCCCCCCTCACCATACATACTTTTAGCCCCAGTGGCAGCACTTTTCCATTCCCAGGGGATTCAGTTCCATTATTACCTGGACTGGAACACTGGTTCACTGGCACGATACTTACGCGGTCTGGGACACCTTCGTGCAGCTGGGTTTCATTACACACTCCCAGAAATTAGACCTGGTTCCACGTCAGTGCAGGACCTTCGTGGGCGTGACATACGATTCTCGGAGGGACATGGCTTTTCCCCGTAACCCCCCTCGTGCTACCTCTTCACGGACGTGTCACGGGCAGGGTGGGGGCGCACTTGTCATCACCGGAAATGGAAGCGTCTTGCGTATTGCTGGAAGACTACGATCATACACATATAAACGAACTGGAAATGCTGGCCGTCTCGAGGGCAGTGACCGCTTTCTCTCAGGCTCTAACGGGCCGAGTAGTCCTCCTGGCGACAGAAAACTCGACTGTAGTGTCTTACATAAACAAACTCTGTGGTACCCACTCTACCGACCTACTGGCAAGAACTCAGGCGCTATTTTTGTTGGGCCGACTCTGGGACATATCCCTGCGAGGTCGCCACATTCGTCTGTGTTGGATCAATTGGCGTGGTCAGTGGACGCCCTGACAACAGACTGGTCCAATCCGCCACCCCCGCCACCAGCAATTCTCCCCTGGTCCTAGCTAAAATGCGAACGGAAACATGCTTGAAATTGCTGGTGTTCCCCTGGTGGCCAGCCCTCCCCTGGCTCCCGGAGCTACTCAACCTTCTGGTCGACTAACCCCGGGAACTGCCCAGTTGGCCAAAACTATTATCCTCTTCAGCCCTGCACGACGCTAAGTGGAGAATCTTCGCTGATTGGTGTAAGGCGCAAGATATTATTCCAGAGACTACCTCTATTCCTCAAATATGCGATATTGTGACAGTATATGTCTGAAATAATCAAGTAATGCAAAAAATCGTGAATGAAACGGGAGCTCAACAGAATATAGGAAAAGTCTAATTGGAAGCTGGGCTTGTCCGGTCCAAGATTGGTGCCAAGACGTCATGTCATTGTTGCGCGAAAAACTGGCAAATGGTCTATTCTCATATTGCCCCTAATAAAATACCTACCTGTACAATCATTTAACCCCGGTCTGACATCCCCTCACTGCTACGCCCGCAAGCGTTGAAATGGGGAAGTTGAAAAGAAAGGGCTGCGCATGTGCGCTATGTACCAATGGACATCCAGTACAGGGCAATATTTATATGTTATTAATCGAGTGTTTTCGTATTGCCTTGGTATTGGCCTGAGGGTGGTCGTATTGGCCCGAGGCCGCAGGTCAAGGGTCAATACAACCACCCGAAGGCCAATACCAAGGCAATACGTAAACACTCGATTCATAATATTTTTATTAATAGACTGTGGAAGTTATTTCCATTCGTTTGTTGGATGCATTAAACAAATTGACGTCCGACGTTGTTTTTCTTTCCGTGTTTTTGTTCCTGGATAAGTAGAGAAGTTTCTTCCTCTTGAGCTGTACTAAAACGGCAATCGGATTCACTTACAGTAGGTTTTTCTTGCAACTTTAATATCCTGTCAATAAGAGCTTGTACAACGCACTCTGGTGTAGACATTTTGATATCAACATTTGTCGTTTGTTTCTGTCAAACTCTGAGACGTCACATGCTAATTGCGTCTTTCAGCCGCACTCCGTGAACTCGGCCAATATGACTGGAACTCGGCCAATATGACTTGAACTCGGCCTATATGACTTGAACTCGGCCTATATGACTTGAACTCGGCCAATACAGCCCTACGGCTAATATGAACTTGATTCGTCTTCCGATATTACCCGGCCGCGATGGTCTTATTCGAGTAATAACTTGCACGGTCAATTAATAAAGGATAGTATATAGAACAATAGGGACAAGATTTTTTGATTGTCGTGTAAAATGCATGTTGCTCTTTCTCCCAGGGTCGTTATGCATGTGTTTGCACAGGTAGGTATTATATTAGGGGTAATATGAGAATAATCCCCCCCCCCCCTTATTCTTCAGATTCAAATCCAAAAAGATTTTAAAAAAAACCAATAAATAATTACAATTGCTCAGCTTTCTGTGGTCACTTTTCTCTGAATGTTATAGCCTCACTTCAGCCTGATCGTTGAATAGAAATGCAGCGCTGGAATAAATATGGGTATAGGTGCCACCCACTGCAAATCTTCTTGACAAGGTCAAACTTCACTTCAACAAGGGGCCTTGGTGGCCACATCTTCTCTAGCCAAGATAAAATCTGCATGTCCCCATTCCGTGTTTTACCTTGGCAGACTACTCCACTTGAACTCGTAAATCGAACAGCTCGTTTTGATTGGATGCGAGTAAAACTTCTCGCAGCTAATCAAATCCTCGGGCGCTTACACTGAAAATAACATAATGGCGGCTGTGTATACCTTGAACTTTTGTTTAACGAGTGCTGATTGGCCAAGACCCTGTAAGTCTAGGAAAGACAACTCTTACATTCTCACCAGTGGGCGCTGTTCGATTTACGGGTTGGAGTGGAGTAATCCGCCAAGGTAAAACACGGAATGGGGACATGAAGATTTTAACTTGGCTTGCGAAGATGTGGTGGCCAAGTCGGTTAGAGTGATAGGTCTTCAGTCTGATACGAGCCTTCCATCGATGCTACACGGGTTCGAATCCCACTCAGACCAATTGGAAGTTGACTAATTTCTGAGTTAATTTTTTCACTCGATCACCGGGTGTGGAAGAGTTGCTTGGTACTCGCCTAAGGTCGGGGGTTTCCTCCGGCCAATGAGCCCGGTTTCCTTCCCAAACCAGCCAACGCCGCCATATAAGTGAACAGTATTGAGTGTGGCGTGAAACATCAATTATTAACAATCAATCATATAAACCATGCTAAAATAATAGGGACTAGTGGGTAAACTTGCAAAATGGATATGAAACCATTCACTATAAGAATTCACAAGTAAAACTTTTTGAAAAATTGTCAGCTATTGTCATGAAACCACTGATAGGTGCAATATACTTAGTCATACCATCCCCCACCTCACTTTCAAGGGAGTCATTAAGTCTCTGGTTTTTAGATTCCTTAGAAACTGTAGTTCTTAAGATTTTTTTTTAATCAGGCTTGTTCTGTTCCTTTTACAGCTCTTCTCCCAGGAGTATTCTGATAGGTTACTCTGAAGGATCAAATCTGACACATTAAGACAAATTAATTGTGTTTCAGTATAATGAGGCCAGCTTGTTGGTTGATGTTTTATGCTGCACTCAAGGTCACTTCAGGGGGACAGAAGCATATAATCTTATAAATCACTGTTTGTGGGAGGAAATTGTACCAACAATGTCAATACCTATCAGTATCAATATACCTACCACTTAAAAGTGGCAGTTTTACCACTTGAGCTCTGCCATTACAGATTTAACTTCTATATTCTTTGTACACAGTTTTGAGGAATTTAGCTTTGATATAAAAATACAGCAAGAAGCATATTGGTAATCTCATGACAATTGTAAAAAAAAAAAAAAAAATAATACTATGTAGATTCACTTTGAGTTTTATTCATGTGATACATAAGTTTTGTCTCCGATTCCATCAGAGGTTTATAACCCTTGAAAATGAAAGAAACATTATACATTACTAGTATCTGTCTTTTTAATCTGATCTGATTTTTTCTTCATCTTCAAGTTTCAATCAGACATACAATTAATCTAGTGTTTTGAATGACTAATACTCCTTCCTCAGCCACACACCGATTGACATGTAACTTCTTTTGGGGGAAACCCCTTTCAGCTCCAGCTTGCAGGGCACAATTGCATGTATGTCGACTATTGAGCGTAAACACATTTGGTCATAAAATGCAATTGACATATCCATCTGGCTCACAAATGTAACACTTTAGCTGAGCAGATGACACACCGTTACATTCTAGATAGATTTTCCCTCACTTGTGTGAGTAAATTACACTTTATAGTCACTCCAACTTGTGTAAGTACACTACACTTTACAGTCACTACAACTTGTGTGAGTACATTACACTTTACAGTCACTCCAACTTGTGTGAGTACATTACACTTTACAGTCACTCCAACTTGTGTGAGTACATTACACTTTACAGTCACTCCAACTTGTGTGAGTACATTACACTTTACACTCACTCCAACTTGTGTGAGTACATTACACTTTACAGTCACTCCAATTTGTGTGAGTACATTACACTTTACAGTCACTCCAATTTGTGTGAGTACATTACACTTTACAGTCACTCCAACTTGTGTGAGTACATTACACTTTACAGTCACTCCAACTTGTGTGAGTACATTACACTTTACAGCCACTCCAACTTGTGTGAGTACATTACACTTTACAGTCACTCCAACTTGTGTGAGTACATTACACTTTACAGTCACTCCAACTTGTGTGAGTACATTACACTTTACAGTCACTCCAACTTGTGTGAGTACATTACACTTTACAGTCACTCCAACTTGTGTGAGTACATTGCACTTTACAGTCACTCCAACTTGTATGAGTACATTACACTTTACAGTCACTCCAACTTGTGTGAGTACATTACACTTTACAGTCACTCCAACTTGTGTGAGTACATTACACTTTATAGTCACTCCACTTGTGAGTACATTTCACTTAACAGTCACTCCAACTCATGTGAGTACATTACACTTTACAGTCACTCCAACTTGTGTGAGTACATTACACTTTACAGTCACTCCAACTTGTGTGAGTACATTACACTTTACAGTCACTCCAACTTGTGTGAGTACATTGCACTTTATAGTCACTCCAACTTGTGTGAGTACATTACACTTTACAGTCACTCCAACTCGTGTGAGTACATTACACTTTACAATCACTGCAACTAGTGTGAGTACATTACACTTTACAATCACTCCAACTTGTGTGAGTACATTACACTTTATAGTTACTCCAACTTGTGTGAGTACATTACACTTTATAGTCACTCCAACTCGTGTGAGTACATTACACTTTACAGTCACTCCAACTCGTGTGAGTACATTACACTTTACAGTCACTCAAACTCGTGTGAGTACATTACACTTTACAGTCACTCCAACTTGTGTGAGTACATTACACTTTACAGTCACTCCAACTTGTGTGAGTACATTACACTTTACAGTCACTCCAACTTGTGTGAGTACATTACACTTTACAGTCACTCCAACTTGTGTGAGTACATTACACTTTATAGTCACTCCAACTTGTATGAGTACATTACACTTTACAGTCACTCCAACTTGTGTGAGTACATTACACTTTACAGTCACTCAAACTTGTGTGAGTACATTACACTTTATAGTCACTCCAACGTGTGTGAGTACACTACACTTTACAGTCACTCCAACTCGTGTGAGTACATTACACTTTATAGTCACTCCAATTCGTGAGTACATTACACTTTACAGTCACTATAACTCGTGTGAGTACATTACACTTTACAGTCAGTCCAACTCGAAAGTACATTACACTTTATAGTCACTCCAACTTGTGAGTACATTACACTTTACAGTCACTCCAACTTGTGTGAGTACATTACACTTTACAGTCACTCCAACTTGTGTGAGTACATTACACTTTACAGTCACTCCAACTTGTGTGAGTACATTACACTTTACAGTCACTCCAACTTGTGTGAGTACATTACACTTTACAGTCACTCCAACTTGTGTGAGTACATTACACTTCATAGTCACTCCAACTTGTGTGAGTACATTACACTTTACAGTCACTCCAACTTGTGTGAGTACATTACACTTTACAGTCACTCCAACTTGTGTGAGTACATTACACTTCATAGTCACTCCAACTTGTGTGAGTACATTACACTTTACAGTCACTCCAACTTGTGTGAGTACATTACACTTTACAGTCACTCCAACTTGTGTGAGTACATAACACTTTACAGACACTCCAACTTGTGTGAGTACATTACACTTTACAGTGACTCCAACTTGTGTGAGTACATTGCACTTTACAGTCACTCCAACTCGTGTGAGTACATTTCACTTTATAGTCACTCCAACTCGTGTGAGTACATTTCACTTTATAGTCACTCCAACTCGTGTGAGTATATTACACTTTACAGTCACTCCAACTTGTGTGAGTACATTACACTTTACAGTCACTCCAACTTGTGTGAGTACATTACACTTTACAGTCACTCCAACTCGTGTGAGTACATTACACTTTATAGTCACTCCAACTTGTGTGAGTACATTACACTTTACAGTCACTCCAACTCGTGTGAGTACATTACACTTTACAGTCACTCCAACTCGTGTGAGTACAATCTACATCATGATGAACTTAACATTGACATCAGAATGTTATACTGAAAAAAGAAAGAAGATGAATTAACACAATTCTTTAAAAGAAAAAAAAAATCTTGAATGGTGAAAACTCTTCGTTAGGTTTAACAATTTGTTTTTTTAATATTTATTTGGCATTAAGAAGTAAGTCTTATGACCTACATTATTAAACCCAAAAAGTTTGTAGTCCATAAAAGTCAAAGGTTACTGTACGTCCATTGTTTTAAGGTTTTAAAAATTTACTTGTACTCGGTGTGCTTTAAGATGTGTGTTGTGTCGTTTTGTAACAAAATGTTGGAAATCTGGATGTGTGCTGAAACTGACGCTCCTAAGTTAAGCTTGATTGATTGATGTTAAAACGCCACATCAAAGCTTGAGCTAAGTGCAACCCTTGAGAATAAGACAAATGTTGAGGCAACATTAAAAAATGCCCTTGATAATTTGAAGAGCATCAGTAAGTACATGTATGTGACAGTAACTTTGCTAGCCAGCCTTGCTACCCTCTATGGACCTAAAAGGCAAATTTTAAATATTATCTCTCGTCTCAATTTTCTAGCTTCAAAAATAAATCTTACTTCTTTTTCTTTTTCGTTTTCTTCCTCTAGAATGGTATCAATAGCCATCTGAAACTCATCCTATAAACAAAGTGACAGACAAATTGATGATAAAAACTATACTGATATCAATCATTTTACAAAATACCAAAATCAGTGGAACCTTAAAGTTGCATGAGCTGCCAAATATAGAAAAATATGTTGAAACAGATTTAGCTAATTGTTCTTTATTTTTATCAAATAGCACAACAGTTTTCCGTTGATACCAATCTTGCAGATGTAAGTTTAGGTAGTTTTATAAGCTTGATTGATTGATTGATTGTTTGGTGTTTTACACCGCGCTCACTTTTCACTTATATGGCGGCGTTGCCAGTTTTATTGTGGGAGGAAACCGGGCTCTGTGCCCAGAGGAAACCCACAACCTTCCGCTTGTAACTGGCAACCATCCCACATAGGTTGGTCGAGTGAAAACCCAGTCAGAAAATTTTCCAATTTTTGGACTGAGTGGGATTCCAACCCACGACCCATTGGTGGAAGGCTGTTCGGATTGAGCGTCCAACGCTCTACCTACTGAGCCACGGAGGCCCCCCAGTTTTATAAGCAACTACATCCCCAAAAATGTACTCATACATCCCGGCTATTTGAATTTTGTCCAATATTTACACTCTTCTTTGGTTTGTATTGGTTTCTGACTTCAAACACTGAACTTCTCTTGACAATCAAAATTATGAAAATTATTGAGTGTTCACGTTGGATTTTTGAAAATCAGTGTTTTGTAAAATCACTGCAGTTTCCTACAGATTCATACCATTGCTTCTTGACTGTCGGCTGTGGCAGCCTGGTCTTCTTGCAACTGGCGCCTTTCTCGGAGATCCTCCAATTGACTCTGTAACTCTGATAATCTCGCACGTAAAGTACCTGTGACATGAGAAAAAAAAACATCTTAGATTTATACTCAAACTATTGTTTAACAAATATCTATCTAATGCTGTCTTACTTTGTTTAAATATAAATATAAAATTCACTGTAGCTGGGAATATCCTTCAGATTGATTGATTGCTTGGTGTTTTATGCCGCGCTCAAGATTATTTCACTTATATGGCGGCGTTGCCAGTTTTAATGTGGGAGGAAACCGGGCTCTATGCCCAGAGGAAACCCACGACCTTCCGCTGGTAACTGGCAACCATCCCACATAGGGAATATCCTTTAGACGATAATCACTATACACAGGTATGGAGTGGAAGCAGTAAGTTAAATGTTAGCTTTAGGATTAAATGGTAACAATAACGTGAGGGAGACTCCTAACCTGTGTCTTCAGATGTCATAAAATCCTGACTTTCTGAGGCTCCCATGGAGTAGTCTGCCCTTGAGAGATCAGCTTGAGACATTAGGTTTGTATCATCTTCACCTGAATCCATGATATTAACATCCTTCTCATCCTCTTCTTCTGAGCTACTCAATTCAGGAAGAATCATGTCCTGGTCCACTGTAATCAAAGTATTATCATAAACTAAAATTGGCAAGAGAGGACACCCAAGGGGAGGTAAATATGTAAATAAATAGCATTCAGAAACATCAAACTGATTGTAGTGGCAATGATTCCTTTTGCATCACAAATAGATTAAATAATGAAATTAAGCTAGTGGCCAAGTAGATTATTATAAAGTATTTCCTATTGTAAAACATGATTCCTTATTATCCAAGATAAATTATTATGGAAAAAGTATTCATGTAGAAGTTGTTATAACACATGATTGATTGAATAATAAAGCTTATAGCGCATTTTTATCAGCTATGTATTGAAATTTACCGTCATTAATATAAATGTATAGTATTAATTATTAATGTTCTTACTGAGGTCTAAACTTGTACCCGTCCCAGTCCTATGTAATGATTGATCTTCATTCATAGACAAGTCCATCCCAGAGGTTGATTGTCCTGTAGAATCATTCAGTTGTTTTTCTTCTTCGTTGATAACTTCCCATTTTACATCGATCGCCTCAGCATCCATACGAAATAGGCGGCGTACTTCTTTTTCAATATCAGGTTGTTCCATATACTACAATGGCAGAGAAGTCTCTAGTATAATATATGTCACAAAAACATTGAAACCAAAAGTTTGTTGATGTTCTACTGCAACATTATTTCCCTTACATGGTGATGTTGCGTAAACCAGGTTGGGGGTGGGGGAACGGTCTATTTGTGATAAGAGCTAAGGGTTGTGAGAATGAAAAACAAAACAACAGTAAACGGCTTCCTTTACGGGCGTGACCCCCCCCCCCTCCCAGTAAAACACTTTCTTTATGGTCAATTAATTAGTTTGATTGATTAATTGGTCTAATAATTAGTAATATTAAGATAAATGGCTGGTTGTCATCTGTTTGACTGAAATCCAAAAACATCCAAACCAAATGTTGATTCCTGATTGCTTGTCAAAATTCATCTTTATGTACATCAAAATAATTCTATTGATTCCTTTAACAGATAAAAACGATCTAAAATGCAGAATCTAAATTACATACACCTCCACTTCACCCTTTTTTTTAACACAATTGGAAACTTGTCTTCATGGTTAATTTAGTCAAAAACATTTTCCCTATGCATGTGTGTTAAAATGTTCATAAAATGTAGGATCACAAAAGATACATGTACAATGTAGTCTATATCACATCATTTAGTGAGGATTAACAACATACATGATGTGATAATAGAAACTGTCAGATCACTTACGTTGACTTTCTTCTTGAGAGTTTTTCTGAATCTTCGTTTTCTTACGTTCTTCAAGGGTGCCGTAACTGAAATGACGACAAAGTGACATGAGCTGCCAAAATTCAGACTTTTTTTCATAAACTTTTTCATAAAGTTGAGCGTTTAACATACCCTGAAAAACTAAATGATTGATGTTCAAATAATACATATTGGTCAAGTCAGTAACTGAATACTTGGGGCGGCGTTGCCAGGTTAGCAGGGGAGTAAACCAGGCTCCTTACCTGGAGGAAACCCCCGACCTTCGTCGAGTACCTGGCAACTCTTCCGAGTGAAAAATCCACTCAGAAATTGTTCCATTTTTGGGGGGGGTCTGAGTGGGATTTGAAGCCACACCGCATCGATGGTAGGTCTATGTGGGACTGAGAGACTATCACTCCACCACCTACTGAACCACCGAGGCCCCTTTAAGTGCAGTGTTGATAGGTTTATTAGAACGGGGAAATTAGCCCTGTGCCCGAGAGATGACCCTAACCATCTGCTTGAACCTGACAATCAACGCATGTAAGGTGTCAAGTGAAAAAACACTCAAAAATTGTTTTCCAGTTGCTGGGTTCTGCGTAGTGTTTACAGGAGCACAGAGGTCCTCCTCCTGTTTATGAACTTATATCTTAACTCCCTTACTTCCATGGTTCCAGATAAATTTCTTATCTTTGGTGTCTTTTTTCTTTGGACTTTCTTTCTCTTCAATTTCTTGAGCCTCTTCTTCAGTTGTACAAACCATCATCTGAGAGCCAAAGCCAAAAGAAAAGGGAGATAATAACATAAAATGTGCTTTGATACTTAAAGTGCAATTGTAGCGTTAAAGTGGCATGAGCTGCCAAAATGTTGATATTTTGACGTTGAAACAGAATGTTGAAATTATTGGCTATTTTTCTCAAGACCTATAATTCAGAAGCTTTTTAGTGATTCTAGTCTCGAAAATGGACGATAAAGTATTGTTTTGAACTAACTTTGGCCAAGATGAATGGTCGTCCCGGTTATTAAAATTTTGTTTACTTTTCGAACACGTTTTCGGCTCGTACAGGCCACATACTGTATGGATTTTCCTCATTCTAACGCCAATCATTTAGTTTTTTGATGGCCTTCAAAGCCTCTTACTGTCGTGACGATCAGGAGTTATGAAAAAAGTGTGAATATTGGCAGCTCATGCCACTTTAAATCAACTTATCTAAAATTTCACTTTTTATTTGTTTTATGGATCAAACAAGTTGAAAGATTTTTGAAATAATTGAACAACTCTCTGTGGCTCTGGCAACATTTGAGGAATTCCATTCAGATTTAGGCAGTTCCATGACATCAGTCGCATGTGTTTTGTGATAATAGCTTGCTTTGATCAAAAGCGTTATTACAAATGAAGTTAATCTGGTCGTGACACCATAAACTGATCCCCGGCTCGTGTAGAAAAGACCTTTAGGAGATTATCGCTGAAGTGTCAAACCACACTTGTAATTAAAATACCTAATAATACATGACTGGTTTTGTGCACATTTAAAAAAATATATATATGGTGTTTCTGGGTCGGTCAGAATGTTCTCTTTACTTTCAGTTTAAAGGCACATTTGCTACCCAAGCCCTTCTAACATATGAGATAAATGAAAATAAAACCCCTTGAATTCAAATACAAGGTACATTGAATATATTTAGCTACATTGTATGATTTGAATGATTAAATCATTTAGTTTTTTTGAGTAATTTATATTTAATGGGAGAGGAAACTTGGCTGCTTGCCCAAAGGAAACTGAAGACCATTGATGAATACCTGGCAACCCTTCCACATATGTGGGGGCCTCCGTGGCTCAGTAGGTAGAGCAATCCGAACAGTCTTCCACCAATGGATCGTGGGTTCGAATCCCACACAGTCCAAACAAAATTGGAAAATTTTCTGACTGGGTTTTCACTCGAACGACCTATGTGGGATATTTGCCAGTTACCACCGCAAGGTCGTGGGTTTCCTCTGGGCATAGAGCCCGGTTTCCTCCCACAATCAAACAATCAATCCATCCACATATGCGACCCAGTGAGAAACACACTCAGAAATACTTGGTTCTTTTGGACTGCATAGGATTCAAACCACTGAACCATTGTTGGTTGATTGATTGAGGTTTTACGCAGCATTCAAGATTATTTCACTTATATGGTGGTGTTGCCAGTTTTATTGGGGGAAGAAACCCCCAATCTTCGGCGAGTACTTGGCAACTCTTCCACACACAGCGATCGATTGAAAAATCAACTCAGAAATTTGTTCAATTTTTATTTGGTCTGAGTGTGATTCGATCCTGGTGCGTACCAATGGAAGGTGTGTGTGGGACTGGGGGACAATCACTCTAAAAGACTGAGCCACAGAGGCCTCCCTCTGAACCATTGTTGGAATGCTGCAGTTAAACTGAGAGACTGCTGCTATGCCGACTCATTCCCCCCTTACCACACTGGTTTATGATAAAAGATTCACACACAGTGTTGTCAGACCCCCAAAATAATAGACATAATATAAGGATTGTGGATTTGAGTTACCTGACAAATGTCACCAGTTTTGTAGAAAGTTTTCTTATCTACTGTCTTGGAAGTTTCTATAATACACGGTAAGTCCACCAACTGAAAGACAACAATGGCATAATAATGTTAACAGTTTGACACTGACAGTTCCCTTTCCATTATATAAAAGTAAGTATTAAGACAAGTTCAGAAGTTTGTTACAGCACATGCAAGTTGCAGTGTACTTTGGGACTTCTGTCCCACAGAAAACAATTTCTAATACAGATATATTCTTTAAATATCGATTTGTTTGTTTTTTCTAATATACACTTGTAGCGGAAAGGATATTAAACATAGGCACAGTATGATGGCCACTGGAATAACCTCTCTGTCAGATATATACAAAGTGTTCCAGAAAATTCTACTGACTAAGGCCAAGCTCCTGTCAGTTGTCAACCTAATGAAATATCATACATATGTAGGTTTGCTTTATTACAACAATTTATGATGGGGTATAAAGGTCTAAATGATATTCCTCTTTTTAACACAATTAGAAACTTGTCTCCATGGCTATTTTAGACAAGAAGATTTTCCCTGTGCCCGTGTGTTTTACTGTTCACAAATATATATATCAGACTTCTTCCTTCTGTGCAAGGGAACTTCAATCGTCAGTTACAAATCAGATTTTCACCATAGCAAAATGACTTTGTTCTAACAAGACTCCATGCAGGCTGTAGCATTTTATATTTATGAACACTTAAACACCTGAGCACTGAGAAAATCCTTTTGACTAAAATAACTAAGTTTCTGGAGACAAGTTTCTAATTGCGTTAAAAAAGGGGGTATGTCAATTAGACCTTTATACCCAATCATAGGTTGCAGTATTTTATGCATTGAGCATGTACAAAATTTGTAAGCAGTAATGTTTTGGCTGTGGCAATCAAACTTTACAGCCATGCTGAATTGGGAGAGCTGAAGCTTAGTTGTAAAAAGTACACCTTTAAAACTTTTGTTCACCTTAAAGGCAAAGACTGGCTTTTGAATTAATGGAAGAGACATCTCAATTGTTTTTTTATAAGTTGTGTGCCCGCAAGAAGAGGTTTTAGAAGAAAGACTTTTAAGAGGATGATTGTTATAATAAGAAAATATGTATTAAGAATTTAAGTGATGTATTGAGGTCTGCCTATTGTTTAATACTTTATGTGCCATACACGATCATTTCACAAGCTTACTGGCGACCATCCGATATTAGTAACAAAGCACCGAGTCAGAAAACAAGCCATGGGTGTCTATCAGAGAATCAGGGCGTTATCATGGAAGCTTACTGGCGACCATCCCAGATTAGTAACAAGACACCTAGTCAGAAAACAAGCCATGGGTGTCTATCAGAGAATCAGGGGAGTTATCATGCAAGCTTACTGGCGACCATCCCAGATTAGTAACAAGGCACAGAGTCAGAAAACAAGCCATGGGTGTCTATCAAAGAATCAGGGGAGTTATCATGCAAGCTTACTGGCGACCATCCCAGATTAGTAACAAGGCACAGAGTCAGAAAACAAGCCATGGGTGTCTATCAGAGAATCAGGGGAGTTATCATGCAAGCTTACTGGCGACCATCCCAGATTAGTAACAAAGCACCGAGTCAGAAAACAAGCCATGGTTGTCTATCAAAGAATCAGGGGAGTTATCATGCAGGCTTACTGGCGACCATCCCAGATTAGTAACAAAGCACAGAGTCAGAAAACAAGCCATGGGTGTCTATCAAAGAATCAGGGGAGTTATCATGCAAGCTTACTGGGGACCATCCCAGATTAGTAACAAAGCACCGAGTCAGAAAACAAGCCATGGGTGTCTATCAAAGAATCAGGGGAGTTATCATGCAAGCTTACTGGTGACCATCCCAGATTAGTAACAAAGCACCGAGTCAGAAAACAAGCCATGGGTGTCTATCAGAGAATCAGGGCGTTATCATGCAAGCTTACTGGCGACCATCCCAGATTAGTAACAAAGCACCGAGTCAGAAAACAAGCCATGGGTGTCTATCAGAGAATCAGGGGCGTTATCATGCAAGCTTACTGGGGACCATCCCAGATTAGTAACAAAGCACCGAGTCAGAAAACAAGCCATGGGTGTCTATCAAAGAATCAGGGGAGTTATCATGCAAGCTTACTGGTGACCATCCCAGATTAGTAACAAAGCACCGAGTCAGAAAACAAGCCATGGGTGTCTATCAGAGAATCAGGGCGTTATCATGCAAGCTTACTGGGGACCATCCCAGATTGGTAACAAGGCACAGAGTCAGAAAACAAGCCATGGGTGTCTATCAGAGAATCAGGGGAGTTATCATGCAGGCTTACTGGCGACCATCCCAGATTAGTAACAAAGCACAGAGTCAGAAAACAAGCCATGGGTGTCTATCAGAGAATCAGGGGCGTTATCATGCAAGCTTACTGGGGACCATCCCAGATTAGTAACAAAGCACCGAGTCAGAAAACAAGCCATGGTTGTCTATCAAAGAATCAGGGGAGTTATCATGCAAGCTTACTGGTGACCATCCCAGATTAGTAACAAAGCACCGAGTCAGAAAACAAGCCATGGGTGTCTATCAGAGAATCAGGGGCGTTATCATGCAAGCTTACTGGGGACCATCCCAGATTAGTAACAAAGCACAGTCAGAAAACAAGCCATGGGTGTCTATCAGAGAATCAGGGCGTTATCATGCAAGCTTACTGGCGACCATCCCAGATTGGTAACAAGGCACAGAGTCAGAAAACAAGCCATGGGTGTCTATCAGAGAATCAGGGGAGTTATCATGCAAGCTTACTGGCGACCATCCCAGATTAGTAACAAAGCACCGAGTCAGAAAACAAGCCATGGGTGTCTATCAGAGAATCAGGGCGTTATCATGCAAGCTTACTGGCGACCATCCCAGATTGGTAACAAAGCACAGAGTCAGAAAACAAGCCATGGGTGTCTATCAGAGAATCAGGGGCGTTATCATGCAAGCTTACTGGCGACCATCCCAGATTGGTAACAAAGCACAGAGTCAGAAAACAAGCCATGGGTGTCTATCAGAGAATCAGGGGAGTTATCATGCAAGCTTACTGGCGACCATCCCAGATTAGTAACAAAGCACCGAGTCAGAAAACAAGCCATGGGTGTCTATCAGAGAATCAGGGCGTTATCATGCAAGCTTACTGGCGACCATCCCAGATTGGTAACAAAGCACAGAGTCAGAAAACAAGCCATGGGTGTCTATCAGAGAATCAGGGGCGTTATCATGCAAGCTTACTGGCGACCATCCCAGATTGGTAACAAAGCACAGAGTCAGAAAACAAGCCATGGGTGTCTATCAGAGAATCAGGGCGTTATCATGCAAGCTTACTGGCGACCATCCCAGATTAGTAACAAGGCACAGAGTCAGAAAACAAGCCATGGGTGTCTATCAGAGAATCAGGGGAGTTATCATGCAGGCTTACTGGCGACCATCCCAGATTAGTAACAAAGCACAGAGTCAGAAAACAAGCCATGGGTGTCTATCAGAGAATCAGGGGAGTTATCATGCAAGCTTACTGGCGACCATCCCAGATTAGTAACAAAGCACAGAGTCAGAAAACAAGCCATGGGTGTCTATCAGAGAATCAGGGGAGTTATCATGCAAGCTTACTGGCGACCATCCCAGATTGGTAACAAGGCACAGAGTCAGAAAACAAGCCATGGGTGTCTATCAGAGAATCAGGGGAGTTATCATGCAGGCTTACTGGCGACCATCCCAGATTAGTAACAAAGCACAGAGTCAGAAAACAAGCCATGGGTGTCTATCAGAGAATCAGGGGAGTTATCATGCAAGCTTACTGGCGACCATCCCAGATTAGTAACAAGGCACAGAGTCAGAAAACAAGCCATGGGTGTCTATCAGAGAATCAGGGGAGTTATCATGCAAGCTTACTGGCGACCATCCCAGATTAGTAACAAGGCACAGAGTCAGAAAACAAGCCATGGTTGTCTATCAGAGAATCAGGGCAGTTATCATGGAAGCTTACTGGCGACCATCCCAGATTAGTAACAAGGCACCTAGTCAGAAAACAAGCCATGGATGTCTATCAGAGAATCAGGGGAGTTATCATGCAGGCTTACTGGCGACCATCCCAGATTAGTAACAAAGCACAGAGTCAGAAAACAAGCCATGGGTGTCTATCAGAGAATCAGGGGAGTTATCATGCAAGCTTACTGGTGACCATCCCAGATTAGTAACAAAGCACAGAGTCAGAAAACAAGCCATGGGTGTCTATCAGAGAATCAGGGGAGTTATCATGCAAGTTTACTGGCGACCATCCCAGATTAGTAACAAAGCACAGAGTCAGAAAACAAGCCATGGGTGTCTATCAGAGAATCAGGGGAGTTATCATGCAGGCTTACTGGCGACCATCCCAGATTAGTAACAAAGCACAGAGTCAGAAAACAAGCCATGGGTGTCTATCAGAGAATCAGGGGAGTTATCATGCAAGCTTACTGGTGACCATCCCAGATTAGTAACAAGGCACAGAGTCAGAAAACAAACCATGGGTGTCTATCAGAGAATCAGGGGCGTTATCATGCAAGTTTACTGGCGACCATCCCAGATTAGTAACAAAGCACAGAGTCAGAAAACAAGCCATGGGTGTCTATCAGAGAATCAGGGGAGTTATCATGCAGGCTTACTGGCGACCATCCCAGATTAGTAACAAAGCACAGAGTCAGAAAACAAGCCATGGGTGTCTATCAGAGAATCAGGGGAGTTATCATGCAGGCTTACTGGCGACCATCCCAGATTAGTAACAAAGCACAGAGTCAGAAAACAAGCCATGGGTGTCTATCAGAGAATCAGGGGAGTTATCATGCAGGCTTACTGGCGACCATCCCAGATTAGTAACAAAGCACAGAGTCAGAAAACAAGCCATGGGTGTCTATCAGAGAATCAGGGGAGTTATCATGCAGGCTTACTGGTGACCATCCCAGATTAGTAACAAAGCACAGAGTCAGAAAACAAGCCATGGGTGTCTATCAGAGAATCAGGGAAGTTATCATGCAAGCTTACTGGCGACCATCCCAGATTAGTAACAAGGCACCTAGTCAGAAAACAAGCCATGGGTGTCTATCAAAGAATCAGGGGAGTTATCATGCAAGCTTACTGGCGACCATCCCAGATTAGTAACAAAGCACCGAGTCAGAAAACAAGCCATGGTTGTCTATCAAAGAATCAGGGGAGTTATCATGCAAGCTTACTGGCGACCATCCCAGATTAGTAACAAAGCACCGAGTCAGAAAACAAGCCATGGGTGTCTATCAAAGAATCAGGGGAGTTATCATGCAAGCTTACTGGCGACCATCCCAGATTAGTAACAAAGCACCGAGTCAGAAAACAAGCCATGGGTGTCTATCAAAGAATCAGGGGAGTTATCATGCAAGCTTACTGGCGACCATCCCAGATTAGTAACAAAGCACCGAGTCAGAAAACAAGCCATGGGTGTCTATCAAAGAATCAGGGGAGTTATCATGCAAGCTTACTGGCGACCATCCCAGATTAGTAACAAAGCACCGAGTCAGAAAACAAGCCATGGGTGTCTATCAAAGAATCAGGGGAGTTATCATGCAGGCTTACTGGCGACCATCCCAGATTAGTAACAAGGCACAGAGTCAGAAAACAAGCCATGGGTGTCTATCAAAGAATCAGGGGAGTTATCATGCAAGCTTACTGGTGACCATCCCAGATTAGTAACAAGGCACTGAGTCAGAAAACAAGCCATGGGTGTCTATCAAAGAATCAGGGGAGTTATCATGCAAGCTTACTGGCGACCATCCCAGATTAGTAACAAAGCACCGAGTCAGAAAACAAGCCATGGGTGTCTATCAGAGAATCAGGGGAGTTATCATGAGACTCTAGGGAATATTAACCTGTGATCTAATGGTGTCAAACTAAAGTGTAGTATGATGAAATGTTCTAGATACCTTAGTATTGAAGAGGTCTGCTCCATATCTAACAATACCCAGTCGGTTATCAGGATGAAGTTCGATTGAGAGTTTGTCTTTAAGGGACATGGATCCAGACTGCAGATCATTTCTGAGAGATTCTGCTGAGGCCTACAGAGTAAATCACATCAAATCAGTAAAAACTAATCTAGGTACATTTTATTGAACAAAATAAACCCTTCTTGAATGTTAAATGTTCATCGATTATCTAATTTACTGTATCAAAATTTAGATAATAACTCTTTTTTCAATACTTTAAAGGCACAATGGCGCGAAAATCCAGAAGACTGTTTACATTAAAAACAGTGGACGGTTTCCTGTATTTTTCCCCGACAGAAAAAGTTAGGAACTTTCTATTTTTACCAGAAATTGAAAGTTTTGACATCATTTAGTATTTTTAATTTGAAATTGAAAAACAGATTTTTGAGGTACCCGTAATGTCAACAAACTTCGAACCTGATCGTGTGCAAAAGTGCTGTAAGGGTTTGAGTCGTGTGGGCGATCTAATTTTATGAACTTACTCGAAGAAATACATACTAACGATCGAGTAAGAGGGAATATAAAAGCCTGCCGAGTGCAAACCACAGACAAAAAAGCTTGAATGAGATTAATCCAACACTTAAGTTAACCAACGCTGATCGGTGTTGTTGTTGTAATCAAGCTTCGATTCTTCGTTTGTTTTTCCCCGTCATTTATACATTCTAAACCTAATTGGACATGCTTTATGTGTGCTATGTTTAACTTTAGTGGTTTTAGCTGTGGTAAGCTCGTGCAAATTGGTTTTCTTAACAAATGTCAAACAAGCTACGGCGGCAAGTGGGCCTTTAAAGTGAAAGAAAATGTTACCCGCTAATTTAAATTGAAAGAGTACTGTTATTGTAGTCTACAACAAGAGTCCAATGTATTTTTATCCCGTCGTAAAAAAAAAATGATGTTTGAATGTCCTGAATAATAGTGAGAATGCAAGCTACATAGCCCATTTACAAGACCGCTTTCACTTGAATGGGATGGTTGTCAGTTACCACCGGGAGGTTGTGGGTTTCCTTCGGGTATAGAGCCTGTTTTCCTCCCTCAATAAAACTGGCGCCGCCGCCATATAAGTGAAATAATCTTGAGAGCAGCGTAAAACACCAAACAAACAAACAAGTACATGGCTAAATCAAATCAAGGTGAGACACAGAGGGAAATTTAACCACCCAAAGTTGGTGTGGATGGATTTGTGGCCACAAATGATTGATTGATTGTTTGGTGTTTTACGCTGCACTCAAGATTATTTCACTTATATGGCGGCGCTGCCAGTTTTATTGTGGGAGGAAACCGGGCTCTATGCCCGGAGGAAACCCATGACCTTCCGTTGGTAACTGGCAACCATCCCACATAGGTCGTTCGAGTGAAAGGCCACAAATGAGGACACAGTTAGATACAATGATTGGCAAAGACATAATTTTAATTTTAGGTAACATTAGTGGGCATAACTTTTGAGCTTTAATGTTTTGAAGGGGTCACTGCTCACTTGAGGGAAGCTTTAGTAGACCTAAGGGACAATGGTCCAATGATCCTATATATATGTCAATACCATAGACACGATACTCGTTGTGCAGGAATAAGTAAAATATTAAAGTACATGTAATACTTTTTTGTGCCCTAATGGTAAAAATTTTTAAGATATTCAAAACCTTTTTCAATTTCCTATTGAAAATATTTTTGGAGCTAAAAGTTTCAAATTTCGGCAAAAAAAAGTTCCTTTTTAAGGAAGTTATAGGAATCAGTCTACTGTTTTAAATGTAAAAAGTATTCTGGGTTTTAGCGGAGATTGTGCCTTTAAATTTTAATTATTTGGGCTCTATTTTATGTTAGCAATGGCAGGGAAGCGCTTGACTCTTTTGTGGAAGATTCCTACTCCACATTACTCCATCTCACGGCCTATCAACATTTATTCCATATCTTAGCCATCACTGGGATGTCATTTTACTCTGTCTGTATTTAAATTGTTCACATTAAAGTCACTGATCGGAGGGTAAATAGCTGCTACTCCATCAAACAATGGAGAATAATCGGTGGGTAAGGTTTGGACAAAAATGACAATTTCCTCTCTCTGCCCTCTGTTGCGTTTTTGCCAAACTAGCAAATTTTACTCCAACAGTGCATGTTCCAAGCTTGTTGCAAATGGCTAGTTCTACAGTCAAAGTGAGCTTGCGGTGTGCGATGAAGCAGTTGAAATTTGTTTCTTGAAAGTTTCAAACAAATTGAGCCATTTATAGCATGTTTCTTTATATAAACCACACTTTTAAGAAACAAATTTTAACTGATATTTCAGCACACGCTGTGAGTTTACTTTGAAGGTAGAACCAGCCATTTGAAACAAGCTTGGAACATGCACTGTTGCCATAGAAATCGATAGTTTAACAAAAACGAGAGGATAGATAGAGAGGAAACTTTTTTTTTGTTGCAAAAATGTTAACCATCGATGGGCGTGGTCTATCAGTCGTTTGGCGGTGAAGCAGGTGGTTACCCACCAATCGGCAACTTTCCATACCCTGCATGCTGAAAGACAATCATATCAACTATCATCAGATTCAGGTGGGGCTAATGCATGATATAAATAAGTGACAGAACTATATTTTTTATACAAGGATCAAGATCAGACTAGCTGTCCATGGCTGTTGGTACTGAGTTGCTACCATGCGGCTGTAAGCGTCGTTGCTAGCCAAGGGTCTTTCAACTTAAAGGGACGTGCCCTGAACGAATATCGTTAAAATGTGTGCTATTCTAGCGTTGTTTATATGAAGATAAAGTTTCCAGATGACCATTGCCATTGGTTACTTTCCTAGTTTCCACAGGGCCACTGGATGGGGAGTTTTATTTGAGGATTTCAATGTCTGCTTTGTTAGGCTATAAAGAATCGAGTGCGCAGTAGAGCCCTTTCTGGTTGCACGTTTGGTCTACTTTTGGCTGTTTCAGTGTATGTTTACTATCTGTCAAAGTGTTAGACACAAAACAATAGCAACACGGGATTCTCGGTTTCGGACATCCGGGTACCTGACCAGCTGGCTAGGGTACTTAGGGTCACGTGGTCTCTCAGCCAGTCAAAATGGCGTCGTTATGTAATTGTTTTCACCTCGGAGCCTTGTTGTCAGGATCGTGACGTCATGCCGAAATCGAGAATTCCCTAAAAAACTGGGTAAACTTAAATGTACATTTTTGGCAGAGAGTTGAGTGGCAGACTTTTATTGGAGATTGATGACTCTGTATTTTTCTAATAATCTGAATGTCAACGGAGAACCACAACTAAGATAAGCGATGTCTCCTTTTAAAGGTACGTTCACACTATACCCCGAATTCGGTTCGGGGTCCGAAACGATTTCGTACTAAAATGGCTTCAATGTTTATCAGTACATTTGTTCACACTAGCTTGATCCGAATTCGCTACGGACACCAGATTCGGAAAGCAAGAATATAAATGGCTCACAGAGCCATTTTATTCGGTCCGGGATCAAATTCGTCCACGATTTTCCTCCTTGGCCAATCAGAATCGACCTGTGAAAAACATGGCAATCAAAAATACAGTGACCTACAACGTGGTTTGGAGATTAAACTATCGAGCGGTTTCGTGTAGAGATAGAGCTAAATACATTTTCGCATGAGTTCTGAAGGATTATGACAACAGTTGTCTCTTTTCCTCAAAAATTCAAGCAAACGAATTTTATCTTGCAAACCGCTCTCAACTGTTGTTGAGTTGTGTTGTTGTTGTGTGCATATCAACTGACTTGATAGAATCGGCCGATTATTCGTTGCAGTGTGAACACAACACACCGAATACGCTGACCTGTCCGAAATCCGGTTCGTACCTCGATCCGAATTCGCTGTATAGTGTGAACGTACCTTTAGTATTGGACTGCGGTACAAGATTTATTCATGGCGGACTACATTATTGGGTGTTCACATTTCGCCACATTGGCATTACAGCATCACCCGGCTTTTTTAAAAAGGTGAGTGAACCAATTGTTACCGGTGGTAGTCGTAAAATAAACTGCTGTTCTAGATCGAATGCGACCTCCGAGGAACCCCCCTCTCTTCGTTTAGGAAGCGGTTTTATATTCATCTTCGAAAACTAGTCTACTGAACAGCAACAACAACAATCAGTGTTTTTATCCGGGCACTTGATAAGCGGAAATACTTTTTTAGGTGACGTCAGTTAGAAACTCACTCACTCATGACAGGTTGGAAAGAACAAGAATTTTCACTTTTTTTCTCAAATATTCAGTTGCATTAGGCGACAGTAGGAGCTAGGAAACAGAATCGTGTATAAGGAAAGCATGATAAGTTTGGCCAGGTGAGTTTTCACTGCTTGTTTTAAGAATTCTCAAAACTATCAAGTAAAAGTAGGCTAATACACTTTACTTTACTTACACTTTACAGTTAGGCTACAGGGTGCGAATATAGAATACGTCCGTCACCTGCAACTTACAGTAAAACACATAGTTTCCTTTCAAATATTCTGTACAATACCTTAAGGAACTCCCTAATCGGAAAATCCGTCTTTACTTGCACAAAATTCGCCTACATTTACTAATTCGCCGATTTCACTCTACACACAAGCAATTCCAAACACTCGCCTCGCCATCTTTGCTTCGTTTAATGTATGAGACAGGACAATGTACGAGCTTGTCTGAATACGAGTCTCTCCGCCAGTGTTCAACTTCAACGAAGTTTTAATTTCTTCGTTATTAAAAATTCATAAAAAAAAGGAAAAGAAAAACTTAGGGGGTTCTAGGGGGGCTTGCCCCCCTGGCTATCATAAAATATTTACGATCACCGACCATTTCTTATTGACAGAAGAAGTTTTCAAAGTGACGGACGTATTCTATATCCTGTCCGGCTACAGCCTACACTACACTACACTGCAGCTGTTAATGTTATCGTTGTTGAATGTTGACACTGTTGTTGTTAATGCTATTCACCGTTTAAATTAGCACAGAACAGGCAAGGGAAAGTAGTTGAAAATAGCTATTATACGTGTAAACAGGTATAAATTGCTAAAAACAGGTGCAAGTTACACGTACCTGATCAATCATCATACACTTTTAGTACTAATTCAACAAGATAAATCTGACTCATCTACATTCTGACATTTGCTGGTCTGACGACATAATGAAAATCAGATTATTGAACAAGGAGGCAGGTACGGAATTGACTTTAATGAATTATTTTAGTACCAGGTTTTAACTTTTAGAATGTTAAATGGCTTGGGTAAAGAATTTCAGTTAACGTAAAAGTTGCGGTCAGTCAACTCATTCATAAAGTGGCCCCGCTGTGCGTAATGCGTGGCTGTGGTCGATGACTGTTGGCCTTTGGCACTATGCCAGCTCTTCAGAGACGGAGGGTCACTACCGTGTGCCCCAATTGTCAACAACTTTGGTGATATTTAGGCATGTTTTATTGACAACGCCAAGGACGAACTCAGGGACGGGGTTTATTAAGAGACAAAGGTTAGGTTTAACCATGTTTATTCACAAAACTTAAGGATCCTCTTGGATTCGTCCAAATACGTCACCGCAGGTCAAAGGGCATATAAATATGAAGTGCGTATGCGTGTATCGCACTTCAGGTAACACATAGAAATTTAATACCTCTAACGCTGTGTTGGCAGTTAGTCTAGTGGTAAGATGCTACGGTCTAATTGAGTGCGCATGTGGTTCTGCGCAGCTTCAGATTGGAAAGAGAACCAATGAATGCAAGTCAATTCAAACCTTTCCCACGGCTGCTCGGCCCACATTGGTTCATCTAGTATTTTTTACCATTCCAGTTAGAATTTAAATCAGTGTTTGTATTGGCAAGAAATCTCACAGAAGTGAAGCTGAGCTCAGCCAACTTGTGTTTAAATAGGGAGTGCAAGTCACATATTCCACATATTTTTTTTCGTTCCAATATGACATTTACATCTAACGTTTTTGCAATTCCATTTGTCGTATTTTGTGCCATAACGTCAGATTTAAATGTCATCTTGGAACGAAAAACGCTCAGTCACATGCACAATGTCTAATTTCATGTTGTTCACCAGATTACAGAAAATCTTACATAAACTTTTTACTCTGGATATCTGGTCACACATCAATCCTTTTGGGAATTTACAGTTAATACTTTCTTTGCAAAGAGTGCTTACTTTAGCGGAATTTTATCTCCACATCAGTGAATGCAGTTCATCTTGATAGGTAATATAGTGGCAAAGCCATAGGCCTGAAGCTTAAAGGAACTTGCGCGAAACCAGCGGAACCAAAATCATTAAAATGTGTGCTATTCGACTGATGCTTATGTAAAGTGAGGTTTCCAGATGGTCATTGGTAACTTTCCTACTCCGCCTGGATATGGAGTTTTATTCGGAGATTCCTTTGTTTGCTTTGTTGTGGTCGCTGTGCGGCTCGCCCTTTATGGTTGCATGTGTGGTGCATTCTCGGATGTTTGTTAAAGTTTACTGTCTGTCAGACAGAAAACAATAGCAACAGGGAATTTCCAGAATAACTCCTTAAATGCAGCCTCTCATCCTAAAGTGTATTTGAAGTGACCGTCCGTTACTGGACCTTGTTGATCCCTGAGTATGTATAGTACTTTATCCCACCTCACACTGAATACTTCCTGTTGATTGGTTCAAACCAGTCACATGGAGACCCTGTATATTTCCATATTACATCGCCGTGCTGATCCATACAGGGCGACTACCATATATGGCTTGTGACGTCATGTCTAGACACTTGTCAGTCGTGTCTGGTCGTGCCATACATATGAGAAAATAGCTTTCGGAGTTCATTTTCTGCCTTTTATGAAAGTCAAGTTTGAGAAAGAAGGGTAGAATACCGTACAAGTTAGGTCTTCGGTGGGATAAATTCGTTACAGGGTTTGTTCGAGGGGGGATACGGAAATATATGGGGTCAGTAAACAGTATATTGAGCTCGGCTAACGCCTCGCCCAATATTCGTTTACTGACCCCATACATCTCCGTATCCCCTCTCGACAAACCCTGTAACTATTACTAATAATACCCTAATGATGAACATTTAATTGACCATTCTGACACTGCCACAGACACAACATTTGAAAGTTCAAACGGTTAAATTCATTGAGGAGGTTTGTGATGTTGCCAATGTTATGCTGAAACCAGTTTTGTTAGCAGCTATGAAAACTGTTGCAACGAGTTTTGTCACACCGTACGAGTTTTATTCCAACTCACGAGATTTGTTACAATGTTGACGAGTTTTGTCACAAAAGGTTACGAGTTTTGTCACAAGAGCACCAGCTTTTGTTACATGTCCCAAGTTTTGTTCCAACCCTGCCGACTTTTGTTACAAAATCAATGTTACGAGTTTTGATACAAACCGTCAACAGCTTTTGTAACAATTTTAATAGGACACGAGTTTTGATACAAAGAGTCGACAGCTTTTGTCCAAAAATATCAGCTGTAGACAATTTGATAGTGACTGGTAGCTTTGCTCTCCGAAAACTTTCGACAGAACTTTTAGTTGCCACCTTGTCCGTTCGTGAGTCCGCCCGTCATGATTTCTTGTCCTGACCATGTCTCGGTTAATATTTTGAGGATTGCTTTGAAATTTGGCTAGTATTTTGCCCTTTTTGTGGCAATGGTCACATTCTGCCGATATTTTTTGTCTTGGTCACATTTTGTTTAATATTTAGAGGATTATTTTGAAACTTGGCTGGTACAAACTCACTACCAAGTAGTTGTGTCATGTCTCATTTTCCAGTGTTGTTGATATTTTAGAGTATTTCTCAAATTTTGTCAAATTTCTTGTGCGTATACATGGGATAGGGTATCCTCGTCCTAATAGGCTTTAGATTGTGGGAGCTTTTCTCGTGGGACAAATTGTTACTCAACTAATACAAAACCCAGGACGTAGATTGGAAAAAAGCGAGATTTTCACTATCAGCAAATAATATATGCATGCTCCCTATCCCGATCGATCATTAATGAGGGCGATCGTCATAACTTCAATATGAACAAACAAACCGTTCACTGTCCCGTTGGTAAAGCGATATTGCTACCTCTTTTTTAAACGTACACGAGATAAAACAGTGCATACGAGCTCATTTTCATTTTAGTTTTCAGTTTCGTGGTTTCAACAGGAATTAAGCCTGGTTACAGACCTATAGGAACGTCTACGTATAATTAAAATGTTCCACAATAAAACTACTTCACTTTAGTAAAGGTCTTACTCCGTTATTTATAATATCCAAACATAAATAACGAGGTACCTCGTGTTATTGAATTACAATAAAACATGACCCCCCCCCCCTCTCCTTTTACTACATAACATTGTTCGAGCGATTTTAATTTTAATTGAACAAACACAATACACCATATATGATTGGAAACAGTTTAATATTTATAAACGTATAACTCATGTTTTGCGTAAAATACTTTCCCAAATGTACTTCTTACTTGACAGTCTGATAACTTCGGGGATTTACGTGAGTGAAATGCCCTCTGATAGACTGCAGGTGGTTTTGAATGTGGCGACCAAAAAGGTAGCCGTGAAACGTACAATTTTCATATCCTCTTAAGGGCACTACAGTTTTGGTACATTTCAGAAATCCTCCAACGCTTCAATTATAAAACTGATCGAACCCGAAAGTTAACAGAGTATTTCAGCCCCTTACATTATCACGAGGGTACTTTTTTGGGGCCCTCCATATGGTATGGAAGTTGTTCATTACACGGCTATAGTGCCTATTTGGTAGCCACATTCAAAATGACCTGCAATCTATCAGAAGGTATTTCACGCACGTAAACCCCATAAGTTATCAGACTGTGTCCGAGGCCAGTCTGATAACTTCGGGGATTTACGTGCGTGAAATACCCTCTGATGGACTGCGGGTCATTTTGAATATGGCGACCAAATAAGTATACACCGTGAAGCGTACAATTCCCAAATCCTCTTGAGGACCCCACAAAAGTGTTCCCGTAGTAATGTAAGGGGTCGAAACGCTCGGTTTGTTAACTTTCAGCCTCGATCAGTTATATAATTGAAGCATTAGAGGATTCCTGATATGTTCTGAATAAAATATATAAACAAATATCTTTCTAAATGATATTAGCATTTAATAAATTTATAATTATTTTTATTTTCTTTTTTCGTCTGTAGTAAAACATTTTGATATTTACTTTCGACGCCATTTTTATTCAGCCCAAAAATACGGTGATTTACCCAATGAACTATATGCATGGAACGGAGGTCACGTGGTGCTTGATATGCTTCGAATGCCGCCATTACTAGGAGATAATGGAGCGTCCATCCAGATCTGTTCTGCACGCGCTTATCAACTGTCAATGGCGGCACATTTTACAAAGTCCGATCCAAACCAGCCAATGAGACGTGTCCATTCCACGCATATAGTTCATTGGATTTACCGTATAAAAAGCGCAGACTTTCCGAGGCATATCAGAGCCGACCGGTAGCGAGCGAAGATAGCCGAAGGGAGTTCCGACTAGGTCCGAGGCGTGTCAATGCCGACCGGTAGCAAGCGGAGATAGCCGGAGCGTGTTCCGATTGCTTCCTTTGCATCAACTTTTTTGTAACTTTCAACAAGTTTGATAAGATAGTCATGTAAATTGCAATGTACTTATTTGTAACATTGTTTCCTTGCAAACAAAACAAAAATTCAAAGTATTTGAAAAGTAATCTGTTAAAAATCTCAAATAAACGCTGACTATTTTACTAGTTTAAAGTGGCATGAGCTGCAAAAATGTTGATATTTTGACGTTAAAACAGAATATTGAAATTAGTGGCTCTTTTTCTCAAGAAGTATAATGCAGAAGCCTTTTAGTTGTTCTAGTCTGGAAAATGTACGATAAAGTATTGTTTTGAATTAACTTTGGCTTAGAATGAATAAATGGTCGTCCCGGTTATTTAAATTTTGTTTACTTTTCGAACATGTTTTCGGTGCGTACAGGCCACATACTGTATGGAGTTTCCTCATTCCAACGTCAATCATTTAGTTTTTCGATGGCCTTTAACGCCTCTTACCGTCGCGACGATCAGAAATTATGAAAACAGTGTGAATTTTGGCAGCTCATGCCACTTTAAGTAGAAATGAAACCGTGGTATGGTTTGCCTGGTACCCTGTACAATTATGTCGAATTACTCAAAATGAACGAAAAAAAGCTTTGCCTTAGATTGAACTTGTCTTGTTAGCCTGTACAGGTAGGCCTATGATGAATTGCCCAAATGACGACGATTTTACCCAAATGATTTATTATTCATCGTCGCGTTCCCAAGGCTTTATCAGGGAAAATTCAGCGTTCCCCTTTTCCCTAGCCAGGCTATTCTTAGTAACCGTTCAATCCCATAATTTTAACCAGAAACATATATTTACGTACTGAAGTGGAATTAGAAGCCGCTTTGTGGTTTATCGAGCAGCTATTGTAGGTATGCCAATCACAATTTTCCCCTATTGTTTTCCCCTTTATTTGGCTTGGCTTTATTTGGAAATTCAGCATACTAATACCGGCAAACAAGGTCGGCCTACACATCGCTGCTTCGAGTTCAATTCATGGGAAAGAATTTTTTTTTTTGTCTACATTGCATACCAGGTAATTCACATAGCCGGAAAAACAATAAAACCTATCGGCACTTCGAACTTTCCAGTGTCACCAGAATTAGGCCCATGTTATATATAACTGATTAGTCGATCAAATGAAAATCAATAATCAGCATTTGATTTTTTCTTTGTGTTGATTTAACTACCTTTCCAAAATAAATTATGATAATCTGATTTACTCTTAACTCCATCTACTGTTTAAAAAATGGTTATAACATCAGCCAACATTTGTTACAAATCCTGTCGACTGTTGGTATCAAAACTTATGACATGTAAAATTTGGTACAAAAGCTGTCGACTGTTTGTATCAAAACACGTGACGTGTTTAGAACAAAACTGGTCAAGATTGGAACAAAACTCGTGAGTTGTGACAAAACTCGTCGACCTTGTGACAAAACTCGTGAGTTGGAATAAAACTCGTACGTTGTGACAAAACTCGTTGCAACAAAACTCGTTGCAACAAAACCCAGAAAATGTGCTCCTATATCCTAGTTATTTGAATTCAGTCTGTTATTACGACGCATTTGGTTTGTACGAGTCACAAGCTTTACCAAAATTTTTAATTGAAAATCATTCAAGTTTGTCAAGGTACTTCAACACTGAACGTCTCTTGACAATCAAAATTTATCAAAAAAAAAATCATAATTTTGTCAACTGCTGTCTCATTCATCATGTCAAATTCTTAGAAATATTGCAAGTGCTCTTGCTAAGCAGCTTGGCTTTCAATCAGTAATATGGCAGCCTTTTTCCCCATTTGTATGAAAGTATTGTAGGCCATGATCCAGGAGCCTGTTTCACAAAGCCGCGTAGATGTATTTTTTGTGCAACTTTCATACTAACGTATCTCTACAGTATGGGTGGCTAGGGCATTTACGTAAAGACTTACGCTACGCTGCTTTGTGAAACAGGCTCCCGATGAGTAAGTTAGATTTTATTATTTGAGATGGGATTAAAAACAAACAACATGATATGGAGTTGTGAATTCCATGTGATTTCATGGGATTTAACAGACACTGGAAACATTGAAATATACTACATGGTTTATAGTAATAAGCTGATTACTCAATTGATGTTTCCCCCAACTTAATCTACATTTCTCAATATTTTCTAGAAAAAATTAATTGTTTTGCTGTAACAGCGATTTAACAACTATTAATCTAACAGTAGGGCCTACAACATTTTCCAGTCTAGTGATTACTCAATTGATGTTTCCCCCAACTTTATCTACATTTCTCAATATTTTCTAGAAAAAATTAATTATTTGCTGTAACAGCCATTTAACAATATTAATTTAACAGTAGAGCCTACAACATTTTCCAGTCTAGTGATTACTCAATTGATGTTTCCAAAATTTCTCTACATTTCTCTGGAAAAAAAATCAATTGTTTGCTGTAACAGCCATTTAACAACTATTAACAGTAGGACCTACAACATTTTCCAGTCTAGTAAATTATTTATTTCTGCAAATTATTTCTTGATTTAAACTAAACTGCTGCATTTTTACAGAGTGCGTTAAATGATTTGTGCCATATCATGACACCTAACGACAGGATTATTATGATATTGCTCTCAACACATGTTGTCTGCTTTGCTTTTAGAGACTGATTTAGTTTTTGGTTATTCTTGGTGACTTAAATTCTCCTCAGTCTGCTAAATGGAACCAAATGGGTTTCATTTATGATTGAGAATGAACCAGCTATTAAATGAGGTAAGGGCGTTTAACTTTCGACAATCTCCTGGTGGTAGTTTATATGATCTGGCTTTCTAACTGCTTTCTCCCATCTTCTCATTCATACAATTGCCCTAACCTGGACAACGACCTATGTGGGATGGTTGCCAGTTACCAACGGAAGGTCGAGGGTTTCCTCCGGGCACAGAGCCCGGTTTCCTCCCACACTAAAACTGGCAATGCCGCCATATAAGTGAAATAATCTTGAGCGCTGCGTAAAACACCAATCAATCAATCAACCTAACCTGGACACATAGTACATAGTATATTTATGATCACTAAAACAAACGAGCACAGGATATGCAACAAGATGTGATGATCATCAAATTATGATTTGCACCAGCAGGTGATGCACATCTCTTTTGTGATTTACTGGTGATGTACTTTTTATGGCTCCGCAAAGCAAAAGCGGAGCCATTATGTTTTCGGGTCTTCCGTCCGTCCGTCTTTCCATCCTTGTCCGTACAATAACTCATGAATGATTCATCGGGTCGACTTCAAACTTGGGGTGTGCCTTGACATCGGGCAGAGAACGGTTGGGATTGGGGGCGCAATCCAATATGGCCCCTATCCGTCATATTGGATTATGAGCATGATTTTCTTGTCCGGGCAATAACTTGTGGAGGATTCATCCGATGAACTTCAAACTTGGGGTGTGCCTTGACATCGGGCAGAGGACAGTTGGGATTGATTTTCAGCAATGTGCACAATCCAATATGGCCGCTATCCGTCATATTGGATTATGAGCATGATTTTCTTGTCCGGGCAATAACTTGTGGATGATTCATCCGATGAACTTCAAACTTGGGGTGTGCCTTAACATCGGTGAGAGGATGGACAGGATTGATTTTCAGCAATGTGCGCAGTCCAATATGGCCATTCGTCTGTTCGTCCGTCCGTCTTTCCATCCTTGTCCGTACAATAACTCATGAATGATTCATCCGATCAACTTCAAACTTGGGGTGTGCCTTGACATCGGGCAGAGGACGGTTGGGATTGATTTTCAGCAATGTGCGCAATCCAATATGGCCGCTATCCGTCATATTGGATTATGAGCATGATTTTCTTGTCCGGGCAATAACTTGTGGATGATTCATCCGATGAACTTCAAACTTAGGGTGTGCCTTGACATCGGGCAGAGGACGGCTGGGATTGATTTTCAGCAATGTGCGCAATACAATATGGCCGCTTTCCATCATATTGGATTATGAGCATGATTTTCTTGTCCGGGCAATAACTTGTGGATGATTCATCCGATGAACTTCAAACTTGGGGTGTGCCTTGACATCGGTGAGAGGACAGTTTGGATTGATTTTCAGCAATGTGCGCAATCTAATATCAAACCTGGGGTGTGCCTTGACATTGAGAAAAGGGCGATTCGGATCAATTTTCAGCCATGTGTCCAATACAATATGGCTGCCATGAAGCATATTAGATTATGAGCAATATTTTATCGGGAGTAAACTTATGATAAGGCACTATTTGTTATAAGTTTTCAGCCATCTTGATTTTTAAAGATAGCAGCCATCTTTTAAAATAATTAATGCCAAGAATATCATACATCATCTTTATTGTTTCATTTCTTCTTTATGTCACCTCTCAAACCACACTGCCGGTTCTAATACCCTCGTCAATCAGTTCCCCTCATTCGCGGAGCCATCTTCAGTGATTGCGTGCAATCACTTAATCTATAGTTTCATCTGTGAGTGATGATTTTGGTTTTGTTCAGGTTATTTTAGTTTGGTATGTAATTGTTCTTCTTAATAGCTTTTGATAGTTACATGAAGGTGATCTGTGTATCTTAGGTGCAGCTGATCTTTGTTTTGTGTGCAGATAAAGATCTGTGTGTTGATTAAGAGGGATCTGTGTTTGATGCCCTGCTGATCTGTTTTTTTGTGTGCAGACAATCTATGTTTGGTGTGCTGTTGATCTGTTTTTTTGTGTGCAGACAATCTGTGTTTGGTGTGCTGTTGATCTGTTTTTTATGTGCAGGCAATCTATGTTTGATGTGCTGTTGATCTGTTTTTTGTGTGCATGCAATCTGTGTTCAGTGTGCTGTTGATCTGTTTTTTGTGTGCAGGCAATCTGTGTTCGGTGTGCTGTTTATCTGTTTCTTGTGTGCAGGCAATCTGTGTTTGGTGTGCTGTTGATTTGTTTTTTTTTGTGTGCAGGCAATCTGTGTTCAGTGTGCTGTTGATCTGTTTTTTGTGTGCAGGCTATCTGTGTTCGGTGTGTTGTTTATCTGTTTTTTGTGTGCAGGCAATCTGTGTTTGGTGTGCAGGTTATCTGTGTTGATGTGCAAGTGATTTGTGTTCTGTGTGCAAGTTATTTGTGTTCTGTGTGCAAGTTATTTGTGTTCTGTGTGCAAGTGATTTTTGTTCTGTGTGCAGATGATCTTTGTTTGGTGTGCTGTTGATCTGTGTTTGGTGTGCTACTGATCTGTGTTTGGTGTGCTGTTGATCCCTGTTTGTTGTGCTGTTGATCTGTGTTTGTTGTGCAAGCTAGCTGTGTTTGTTGTGCAGGTTATTTGTGTTTGGTATGCAGAATTTCTCTGTTTGGTGTGAAGGGATCTATATTTAAAGTTAAGGCGAGCTGTGTTTGGTGGGGAAGTGGCTCTGTTTGGTAACACAGATCTGTATTTGTTGTGCTGATCATCTGTGTTGGGCGTGCAGGTGAATCTGGGTGCGGGTGATCCATGTTGGGCAGTCAATTAAAAGTCCACATATGTGATACATGTATGTGCACTGCAGGGAATCCCAGGACATGTGTTTAATTTTTCCTCACAGCACTGACAGCAGCAATCTGTTTGATCTACAGTTTAAAGATTCTTGTTAAATTTCAGATACAGGATGAACATGCATGTTGATTTTCATATAAAAAATCCCTCCCCCCCCCCCCCCCCTTTCACCTTTCACAACTAAACAAGTATGTGATTTGACCAAATTCTTATAAAATTGTAAGTTTTGCATGATACACCTGGTTTCCAAAGTACATCACAATGTATTTCTTAATATGAAAAGGATTATATTGTGGTTCACTGCAGATTATTCTTTTATGTTGCACTTTACATCTGTTTATTATAGCTTTCAATTTATTTAATCATTTATCTACCGGGGTACTAAAACCCATTGTATCCTTTCTCAGTACTCCCAACCCAGTGTTTGATCTTAGAGCACCTAACAAAAACTAACAACAACAACACTGCATTCTATTAAGACCAGAGTTTATCAGCCAATGTCTTAGTTATTGTTTCTGTAGCTGACTTGCATGAGCTTTTTGTAGCATGAATGTCATTTAGCATAACCAGCTTAACAGCCTATTTACTCCATTTACCTTGATATATATATATATAATGGATCAGCTATAGCAACTAACAAAATGTACATGTATGACAAATATTAATGCTTGATGAAATTTGTAAATATATGTTTGCTCATACATTCTTCCAGGATCCGAAAATAGGGTGTCCAAAATAGCTATTTTTGTCCATTTTCCACGAAATTGGGTGTCCAAAATAGCTATTTTTGCACATTTTCCACAAAATTGGGTGTCCAAAATAGCTATTTTTGCACATTTTCCACAAAATTGGGAGTCCATTAAAACCTACTTTTGTGTGTTGACCATGTTAGATTGCTGGATTATTGTGTGTTCAAATCAGATGAATTTGGACCTCAAGGTGTCCAAAAGACATGTGGACACTCCTCTGAAGGAACCCATATGTTTGCTAATAAATGTCTTCTTAGAAATTAGGGTCAGAATTTTCAGAGAACATAATCATCTCATCAGACATCTGTAGGTGACAAGTGTTTATACATGTGTCGTTGTACCACCAGAAGATTGAAGTTTCCTTCCCCCCAACTAAACCTGTAAAAACTGAAATTAAATTTTAACCAATCCATCCTCCATAAACCTTGCTTACAACCATCTAATTGAAATAATCATAAGGGTTGACCGAAACAACAAACAATAAGTTAAATAAGACACTTGCAGGTTTCCTTTGGACAAAGAACCTGGTTTCCTCGCCAAAAAACCTACCTATTTTTGAGAAAAAGATAAAATATTATAGCAAAATTGCATAGGTAGATCATGTGATGGATAATGAGTTATAAAAGTTAATATACCTGTTGCCACAATTCTACCAGTATGGTTTGAGCCTTCCATATAGATGTAACAAGTAGACTAATATATTCTATGAACCAGCCTGGTGTGTTTACTTTATTCTACTCACTGCTGTTCAGATGACTGAAGTTTAACCTTTGAAAATAGCACTGTATAATGTCTATCGTATTGTTATTCTCAATAAGATACATCTAGGCAACACTATATGTTCACTGTAATATCAAACTATCTGATTTCTATGTTTGTTATATCTTTTATATCACATTGAAATGGAGTTGTTATATGTAAGTGTTACGTGTATTTTTAATTCTGTATTCAATTTTCTGTTGACTATTTATGCCAACTTATACAGGTAATATACCAAGCCCTCTCTATGGCTTTCTCATTTTAAATGATACATGTATGTACTGTACATTTCTCCCAAGATTTATTTGGTATACTTTATTTACCTGGCATGGGAGAACACAGAAGTAGCACAGTTAGATATGTTCATCTCTTATTACAGGCCATTCTCTTTGATGATAGCTACAGGTTCCGGTAGCTTGTCATTACTGTTGATCTAAAGCCATGGTAACGAAATTCAGTTACCCATCATAGAATCAATGCTAGTAAAGTATCATGCGTGGAGAAAGTCAATGTCATTTGATGGATTCCACGTTGTCCATTGTGCTTGTAATCAACAGGACTAGGTCTGTTTTAAGGGAACCGTGCAATTGTACATTCAGAAGATTTTGTTATACCATTGAAATTTTTCAGTAAAAGAAAGATGGAGGGCAAGTTTATGACAAATCTACTATCTTTAGACTATTCAGTTCGGATTAGCCTGTACAAAATAATGTTTAACGGAAACCTAAATCTGTTCCATTTTATGCACTCTACTAATACTTGCTGTAAACAGATTGGTGGTGTTTATTTGAATGAAGCCTGGCTTCCTTCCCCACTAGAAAATAACCTGGAGAGTGGCGTAAGGCATTAATCAATCTGCAACTTGTGTAAATATGTCTGTAATCTTGATAGTATTAATATATCTATCTACTGCTGAAAGTAACATCCCCATAGATACATCTGCTGTGGAGAAATATTGATAAAATGTTTGTTCACTATGTATGCAATATTTAAGTTATTGATAGTTGAGGGAAGCTAACAGGATTTATATTACTATATGTCAGACTTGATTTCAAAATCTATATACTCTGTTTAATAAATAGTGTTTATAAATATATAATAAGCAGTTGAATTTTTAATTGATTGATAGCTGCCTCTATGCATCTAAACTTTCTTCTGTTAGAACTGCTTTGTTAGAAGCTGAGATAGCTAATAAATTTTTGGAATATATAATAAATAAGTTTGATTTATACGCTGCACTCAAGATTGTTTCATTTATATGTCCGGTTCAGAAACCAGGTTTAGGTGGGGAGGGACCTTCAGCGAGTACAATGTACATGTACCTGGCAAATCTCCAACGTACATGTACGCCGGTGTTTGAGTGAAAACTTGACTTGAAAATTGTTCAATGTATTTATTTGGTCTGAGTGGGAGGCATGTCGGAATTTAACTTTAAATATTTTTTAAAGTGTTTTCAAGTTGACGTGATCAACCAAATTTACCATTTATTAAGATTGATTGATTGACTGACTGATTAATGTTTTACGCTGCACCTAAGATTATTTCACTTATATGGCGATGGGAGGCCTGTGTCGGACTGAGGGACTATCATTCAAACCGACTGAGCCACCAATGTATTGAACAATAATGAATATGTGTGCTATTGCTGGTAAATGAGTTTCTTAAACCAGAAGTAGGAATGACGATCTCTAAGAAAACTTCTTACAATCTGAATACGTTACAATGTCTAATTCGACACTCATTTAAAATTAAAAACTTGTAGAAGTACTCAACAGGTTTTTTACTTATATATTGCCCAAAACTAATGGATATTTACACATAAAATGTTGATTTTTTCCCGTAAAAAGTTGTTTTCAGTTTTTTTTTATTGTCCTCTGTGAGTAAAAAGGTCTTGATGTCTAGGTCAGTGGGGGTGACTGAAAAATTTCTCCGTGGATTTTTCCGGTTATCACGGTATGTGGATGAGTTGCCAGGTACTTGCCAAAGGTATGGGGTTTTCTCCGGATAAAGAGCTTGGTTTTCTGCCCCACTAAACCTGGCAACTCCCCCATATAGGTGAAATTTAAGTGCAATGTAAAACATCAATCAATCAATACATCTGAGTAAATCATGCATTTTCTCAACAAACAAAAAAATTGTTTTATACCAATTGTTCCTTTAAATGCATTAAAACTTAATCCATGCTGTTGAATTGAACTTCTTTTATTGACATTAAATTCAATGGGATTGGGAACAAGTTCTTAAAACTTATGAGTCCCTCTCCCATGCTGTTCATTTTGCCAATAATTGTTGACCATGCTGATATAGATATTAGAAATTGTAATGATTGGTTCTAATGTCAATTTCCCCTGTATTTTATTTGACAGCAACGTGAGGACCTTATGACAGACAATATATCTTGGAGAGGTGGGCTTGGCAACTCGTCCAAGGGCACAATGGAAAGTGAAGGTCGTAAAGATTTTTATATTGGTCTGTCATTAGCAGTCAGTTCCAGTGTCTTTATAGGAACCAGTTTTATTTTCAAGAAAAAAGGCCTATTAAAATTAGCCAACCAGCAGTCCACAAGGGCAGGTACGTATATGATAACAATTAGAAATTTGACGTTTTTTGTCTCAATGTTCTTGTAATTTGAAAATGAAAATTGGACCTCTTGGGTACCTGAAATAAATGTAATACAAAATACACATTCTACTGACTAAAGCTCAACTAATGAAATATCATAGGTTTTAGTTTATTACAACTTATGACTGCGTATAAAGGTCTAAATGACAATACATACTCCCCTTTTCAACACAATTTACTATAAACTTGTCTTTATGGTTATTTTAGTAAAGAAGATTTTCCCCGTGCCTGTGCATTTTATTGTTCATAAATTTAAGTTACATGGATCACATCGATCAGTACTACTGATCAGATGTATTCCGATTTTTAAATATGAGTCCAGACATTTTGATAATATAACTGAACATGTTATATGTTGACCAGGTGGACCAGGTCTAACTGTAGTGATTTTACTTATTGCAAGCTCTTATAAATACACTTTTTTCACAAAGGTGAGAACTCGTTTTATTGCCACTTCACATAATGAACCGTGTTTCTAAGAAGTGATTAGAGTTATTCTGTATATTGTTTTGCTCAGGTGCTGGTGGGTATGGATACCTAAGAGAGTGGCTTTGGTGGGCTGGTATGATTCTGAGTAAGTAATGTTATAATCAATCAATCAGTCAATCAATCATTGAATAATTCAATAATTGGTATTAAGCATTAATATCAGTTTGGTTGACCCTGCACTTCAAGTATACTAGTAATTTTTTCGACTAGTCCAAAAACATCCTTTAAATTGAAGTTTTATTTGATGTCACTTACCATTTGAAAGCCCATTTAAGATAACAAAAAAGGAGGGCAAAAAATTCCTAACCCATCTGGTTACAATAAAACTGTGACACTGGGCGTTGTATTATAAAGGAGCACATCTCAAATGAAGCCCAGTTGCCATTGGTTACCAAAGGGAAATTATATGATTTCATAGCCACTGTGATTGATCGCGCTTTGTGACAAGTTTTATGAAAGGACTTCCTAACTCTGTTGTTTAGATTCTCATGGCCAATGACAAGTTTTGTAAGAGGACTTCCTTAGTAGCTCTCTTGTTTAGATTCTCATGGCCAAAAGATTGAATATCAACATTGTATAACGATAATAAATGTTATGTCCTGATTGACAGTGATCCTTGGAGAGTTTGTGAACTTTGCTGCCTATGCCTTTGCCCCAGCTACCCTTGTCACACCTCTTGGTGCTCTCAGTGTTCTTGTCAGGTTTGTTCTATTACCCTTTGTATGAATGTACTGGATACAATATTCAGATCAAGATGACGTCACATAATGCTGTCAATCTTTACTCAAGAGAAGGTGGTTTCCTTGAGGAACAGAGCCGGCTGTTCTCAGTTTGGACAAATCATGCTCACCTAATCCTACAACTTATCACATTGTATCAATGTGACTGAAGTAGACCAGAGGAGGGCGTCCAGTGCGTTTAGGTCGGCGCTCGAATCCCACTCAGTCCAAAAAAATTGGAAAATTTTCTGACTGGGTTTTCACTCGAATGACCTATGTGGAATGGTTGCCAGTTACCACCGGAAGGTAGTGGGTTTCCTCCGGGCATAGAGCCCGGTTTCCTCCCTCAATAAAACTGGCAACGCCGCCATATATGTGAAATAATCTTGAGCACGGCGTAAAACACCAAACAATCAATCAATCAATCAACCAGTGCGCTTACTCAGTTTCAGAAGAATTTCAAGTATCAATGAAATGCCCGGGGTTCCTTGAAATCATTTAGCCCTGTTTCCGTGACCGAAATGTTAAATCTTTGCATTGTGCACTCAGATAAGAATTAAAATGATCTTGGTTGCTTTGTACAACTTTAAACTATCTTGAAACCAATCCAACATCATAGACTAGACTGAACATTGAAGCCATTAATGTTAATTCTATGGCAACATTTAAGTTTTTATTGTGGCGACACCTTTATTATCACAACACAAATTCAACTAGTCCAAAATGGGTTATCCTCTCTGAAGCGGTTGTCCTTGTCCTCCGAAGTATCTGAAATACTAATGATAAAAAATTAAGACATCACCACGTCCTCAGTTGTTTTTGAACAACACGAGCTTTTGACACCTGTGCCGGTGTCTTCGTCAAGTGTAACATTAATTTTGGTGTAACATTGGTGATGTCTTAATTTTTTATCATTAGTATGGAACCCACGGTTAAAGAGAGTTTCAAACATTTCTTACAATCTGAAATAGTTGTCCATAATGACACCGCACTCAATATTCGTTAAATTAGAAGGTCAATCAATGTCAAATTTTTACTATAACCTTCGGCTTATAGCTTTCCTGATTGAAATAAATTTGTTTAAACAAAACTTTGACTCCCATGTGAAGTGATGATAATGAACGTTTGAAGGTCAATTGTTGATTGAATGTCACTTTCTATTAATTGCAGTGCTGTTCTTGCATCTAATATTTTAAAAGAGAGATTAAATGTCCTTGGTAAGGTGGGCTGTTTACTGTGTCTTCTCGGCTCTACAGTCATGGTGATTCATTCTCCTAAAGAACAGGAGGTCTCCAGTATGGAGGAACTTTTGCTTAAACTTGAAGAGCCAGGTTTGTAGTCATTCTAAATAGATTTGATTTTCTGAAGTTTATTTGACAAAATCCCCCAAAATGCTTCAGGATAAATAATTTGGGAACCTAATATAGTAAATTGAATCTCTACGATTGAGTTACACTTTATGACTTTTCTGAGAATGAATTATTTGTATATTTTTGGAACTTGGATAAGAAGTAAATGATTGGTTGAATAACAACAAACCATGGTAAGCTTTTCACACAGTCCTGTTAGAACTGAGGTGCAGGTATTAAAACTTCTCCCTTGGTAACCAGTATGTCTTCAGCATTTTTTTCAATTTTAAATGTCAATTTAGATCATTTTTGAATACTGACAAACTTAAACAAACTATTGTTCATAAATTCAAATGATGACATGAGGTTTCTTTATGACCCGAAGAATTCTACCATTATGATTGGTTGATTAATGTTTTACGCTGCTTTCAAGATTATTTGACTTATATGTCGACTTTGCGAGCTCATTCCCCGGAGGAAACCCCAACCTTCGGCCAGTACTAGGCAATTCTCCCACATACGGCGAGCGCATGAAAAATCCACAGAGTGTGATTCAAACCTGTGCCGCATTGGTGGAAGGCCTTTGTTGGACTTAGGGACTATCACTCTAACCGACTGAGACAGTGAGATCCCCTCAACCATTATAACCTCTCCCTATTGTATTTTAGTCCATACAATATTTCCTGTGTCATTGTCAAATTTGAAAACTGATTTTTTTAAAATTTAGATATGGTTGTAGATATTAACTGTTCTTTCTTTCTTTGTTTCAGTGTTTATCATTTATGGACTGATGGTTGTTACATCTTCGCTGATCCTGATATTTTATGCTGCTCCAAAATGTGGTCAAAATAATATCTTGATATATATAACAATCTGCTCTGGACTGGGTTCCTTCACAGTGATGGGATGTAAAGGTATCGGGGTGGCTTTAAAGGAAACAGCTAAAGGCCATAATGAAATGTCGAATTGGTTAACTTGGGTACTGCTGCTTGTTGTCTGCAGCTGTATTCTCGTTCAGTTAAACTACCTGAATAAGGCGCTGGATATTTACAATACCTCCCTGGTCACACCCATTTATTATGTCTTCTTCACATCATTTGTGATAGCAGCTTCACTTATTCTCTTCAAAGAATGGAATACAATGAACGCTTTGGATGTACTAGGAAATCTGTGTGGATTCCTCACAATTATTACCGGAATCTTTCTATTGAATTTCATGAAAGATCTGGATATTTCATTCAATCTGCCAAAAACCAGGAAAGACGACACCGAGTCCGGTAGCTTGAATTCAAACGGAAAGGTCTCAAGCCGCCTGGATGATAGAACTGTTCTCCTAGAACACCATGACAATGATCTGGAAACGGAGTACCGTGACAGTCCGGATAACTTTCCAAATCCAATAAGACCTTGATCCCAATCACAACAATTGGCTTTAATGGTGGTTTAATTGGTATGATTATGTAAATGCACTGTGCGAGTTGGAATGATTGTTTGACATTCCATTTTAATATCTTTATCATCACTGTCCTTTTACGTTTTTAAAGTTTACAAATGCACCGCCAACACTCAGCCTGCCAGAACTCAAAAATGGAAAGTGAGAGATGGCACCAACAAAATTCTGTGATCTTGAAATTCTTACTTCTGAAGTGTAGTTCAAATGCTTATAGTGGTTATTGGAAGGGACATAAGCAAATCATCTTTGATGCAATTCAATAATTTTGACTCAATCATATACTCCTCAGTACCAGTGTTAAATATAATTCTTATAGTAAAGGAATCTAGTAAATATATTTTTAGAAAACTTGTTTGTTTACCAAAAACTACAAAGTGTTATTTGGCATTGCATTTATCAAGAGAGAGATATATTCAAGTGTGTGGCTTGCATACTTCTTATGGAGTTGGTGTAAGCCATTGTAACCTGATTTGTTATAAAGTTGGTGAGGACAAGAATTCTTTGTGGATTTATATAGGAGACATTTTGTTGGAGTGTTAACATATGGCATATATGGTTAGTTCCCTCACCACACCTTTACAATGGAAGTTCACTGAAGTTATCTTTGACTGTGGCTTAAAACTGTGTAAACAAACCTAAGAATTTGATGCTTTCTTAAAATGTAGCATAACATGCTGCTGTGCTGGTTTCAGACATATGAATATTACAGGCCAACTGATAAGGTGGGCAAACCAAATAAAAACGGATACATTTCTAAGGGGATCCATCTCTCAATCGCCCTATGTGGGAGAGTCGTCACGGAAACGCTGAAGGTCGAGGGTTTCCTCCGGGCAAGAGCCTGGATTGTCTCCTCACTCAACCTGGCATTGTCACCATGAAATTGAAATAATCGTGAGTGGCATAAAACATCAATCAATGAATCATTTGGTGGATTTTTTTGTGGCACAACACTTTGCTGTATGCTGTAATTTTGCATCAGCTTTCTAAATCAGTGGCCTGTTACCAAGCTTAGCACAAGTTTTTATGTTACTGCCTTGGCAAACAATACTTTAAAGATGCATTGTTTTAGCAGTTAAGTAAAAACTTACACTACTTCCTAAAGGTCCTTTCATGAAACCAGTTCCATGTCAGTTGTAGATTAAATCGTTATAAAAATGGAGAAATCCATCAACAATTCGTAGTACCTGTACAATCTAAAGGGTTCCAATGGATCGCGGCTTCGATTCCCACTCAGTTCAAAAGTTGGAAAATTTTCTGACTGGGATCTCACTCGAACGACCTATGTGGGATGGTTGCCAGTTACAAACGGAAGGTCGTGGGTTTCCTCCGGGCATAGAGCCCGGTTTCCTCCCACAATAAAACTGGCAACGCCGCCATATAAGTGAAATAATCTTGACCGCGGCGTAAAACACCAAACAATCAATCAATCAATCAATGATAAGTCTGAATTGCCAACAAGTTTTCATTGGTTTAAGAAATCATTGACCCACTTTTCAGTTCATTCAAATAACTCTTTGCTTTAGACAAGTGAGTACTTGCACTTCCTTTTCCTAAATATGGGTAATTAAGGACATGGACTCAAATGGGGGAATAGCATTGTTTTTTGTTGCATAGATAGCTTTTTTTGTGAAGTATATTCTCGTTATTAGTATTTAGAGTATTTGGACATAGTTTTATCTAGTTTTATATACTTGCCTGTATTCACTAATTACCCCCACCCAAAGATTTGTTAATCTTCACTGACGAAACTCCTCATGAGTCTCGGCGAAGCTAAAAAAAAATTGACATTTTGGTTTGATGATAGGTTCCAGGATGAATACTGAAAATATACCTACATAAATGTGCTCTCGTTTGATTGTTAGTGTTGTCCTGTTTGATCCATTATGCAAGTATGAGTATATAAAACATTCATTCAACTGGGACATATAAAATGGGGGTACTGATTTATTGTTGTGGCCAAATTAAGCTTAAAGGTACTTTTACCTGTTCAATTCAATTTCACCTTTATCAGCCTTAGAAAAAAATGTTGCAAGACATGATATTTTCGTTATATGAAATTCAACCCGTCCACAAGGTCAATTCATAAGTAGAATGCTCTATTTATTTTAGTTATAAACACAGCCCAACATTTGGTTGATTTTGAACTGTTGCCACTTCACATTGCCACATTGATGTTGTCAGCACAATTATTTTCAGATAAATCTTTTTTGTATTGTACACCAAAATGAATATTGCAATTACCTGTATTGATATTATGCCTTGCCTGTCTACCAACAGACTCTAAGCATTCGATATAACATTAATTAAAATATCATAAATTGTTTATATTCACAGGCGCATCACATCATTACTACCAAAGAAGTTTACACATATCAATTTCGAAAATCTATTTTGTATATGTTGGCAATGTACAGTGTATGTTTGTGAGGTTTGGGGGTGGGGGGTAGTTAGGTAGGTCATGTTAAAGGGAGGTTACTCTTGTTGACTAAAAGGGATAGCTCTGTACCTTCAGTTGTACATGACTGTCGCATAAAGTCCCTTAAATCAACTATCATTTTTATATCACTAAAATAATGTATCATTGTACATAAAACACCAATCAAGCAACTAAGCAATTTGTGTAAATAGCTTACTGACATTATACAATTATACTACTCCCCATCCCAGTTAATAAATTATTAGGGCGTCAATCATCAGGCCTATAGATGGTCTAGGGCATAATAACATCATATTAACTTTGAGAAGAACATTTTGTCAGACATTTTAGAATTTTGAATAAACATCCAACTAGGTGTAGCTCTTATGTCAGTTTAAAACGTGATGATCTTGCCAGTTGTTATAAGTACTGATCATATTGTCTATATTGCTATGCTAATTCCTTAAACAGTGAATTAAAAACAATTTTTCTTGCACCCATTAGGGTAAGACGTATTTAGTTAATTGTATATAAATCAAGGTTGCCATAAGTTTAACTGTGATGAAGAATGTGTGCTACTTTATCATTAAAGACTTGTTTTTGTGTTGAAATTACATTGTAATTTAATTTGCCTGTATGTGACCACAGGCACACGGAGTGCTCTCCCTTATCCACCCTCTGTTATACTATAAATATACTATAAATATTTATAGTATAACAGAGGGTGGATAAGGGAGAGCACTCCGTGTGCCTGTGATGTGACTAAATGAAGCCAGATCAAGGTTTGGATGGTTCAAATTGTTAACTTTATTCGTTGTCAGTTGGATACAGGAATTGTTACACCTGACTGTCACTTACTTGAAGACGGAAATCAACTCATGGCTCTTTTATATCATAATAAATAGAATGACAAAATCATAATACATTGTATAAACCCTGTTCATTCTGCCTTCATTGGTGCACTTGCTATTCTGGTGAAATTTGTTAGGTACGGTAATAATTTTGCTAATTCAAGTACTCAAAACTCTAAAAGTTTGAGACTTTTCGTTGGGTGTCTTCCCACCTGCATGGAGCGACCGATAATCCTATCGAGCAATCGCTATTGTTGTTGTTTTAGACCAAACATGGCAGAAAGCAGTCTAATAATTTGTTATCTTCACATTGGCCGTCCTTGAATTAGCGGAATTCTTACCATAGTGTTGGGTAAATTTTCTGGATTCATCTGAGAAGTTGTCTTGCTCTACACATACCACACTATCTACAAGAGCATTATTTTTGTAAACAAATCCATTTTTTCTCCACCAACATGAAATTCGGTTGATATTTTTATACATCATTATTTTTCAAAATTATTGAATATTTGGGTTTTCAAGTAGAATGTTTTTCATACTCAATATTGTCGTTAACATAAGTGTACATACTCTGTGAATATTATTAAAAAGGTGTCACCGTTGATTAAAGATGTTACAAATGTTAAATTTCGAAAATATTTGTGTGTTATCAGTGCCTCACACCACTGCTTCTGTAATTTTATGCTTAGTTTATATGTTTAACTGTGTGACTGGCACTGGTTACATGTATATGTTAAGTCTGTTTCAGTTTTTTGAAAAATATCTTTATAAAATCCATTTTTTTTATTGTGCTATCACCAGTCCTAATTTTTTTTTGCGTGTGATATTTAAAAAAAGTCTGCCTATGGGTATGTTAACGTATGGTTTGGATCTTGAATGAAATCAAACCTAACCACTAGTACTTACTGGTACATGTTGGTATTGTTTTCTCTACCGACACACAGATGAAATGATCCAAAATTAAAGGCATTCGGAGTACGGTCCCTGGTGAATTGTGACTTAAAGTTCAGACCTTCCAGTGGTAACCAAACCCAGTCAGAAAATTTTCAAATTTGTTTTGGACTGAGCGGGATTCAAACCTGCGACCCATTGGTGGAAGGCTGTTCGGATTGAGCGTCCAAAGCTCTACCTACTGAGCCACTGAGGCCCCCCAATCTGAATGAATCAGTAGGCCTACAGATAGCGCAAAACAAATTCTAGCGTCTAAATGAATGAAGAAAGTCCATATTAACAGACTACATAAGCAAAACATACGCAGCCATGTTATACATCATCTAGTTATGGTTTAAGTACAGTTTAACTTAAATAAGCACTCCGCCTTAACTTTCAATATATATAGGTCATACAGTATGTGTGTCACTTAACATATAAACTTCTGTCTAGCTTATCTAGTCACAGAATAATTCTTGTTAATGTTTCTATGCCAGTGTGACTTCTATATCATTCATATTAACCTGACCAATGTCTAGTAAAAGTTTGCATTAATATTGGGGTCCATCATTTAACAATGCAGTACCATAGGTAGCTATCTTAATGTCACTCAATAACCTATAATCAATTTGGCTGTTGGTGTTTTGAGGGTCTCCAATGCTGTCTAGCGAATGTAATATTTTTAAAATGTTTATATATGAAACTAGATGTGAAGATTTCTATGGTTACCAGCTTGCGTTGTGATATGTATATTTGTGGAATAAACAGAGGTTTACATTTTAAATAGCCTGTCATTTTGCTGCTTTGTTGTGTTAAATACAATTGAGACCAATTGTATGTATGAACAGACGTATCGCAAAGTTTGTCGTAAAATACCAGTTAATAATGCAGTCTAGCTGCATGATACAACTTTTCTTGTATAGGAGAGGGAAGCTTAGAACGAGTTTTATTCTATTTCTCTCTCCGCCCCCCCCCCCCCCCCCCCCCCCCCCCCCCTACATACACACACCCGTTAGTCCGAAGGTCCGCCAGTCCGAAGACCAGCTGTTCCGAAGGTCCGTTAGTCCGAAGGGCTAAGGTTAGGTTCACGCGCGTTAGCCCTTCGGACTAATGGGCCTTCGGACTAATGGGCCTTCGGACTAATGGGCCTTCGGACTAATGGACCTTCGGAATAACGGACCTTCGGACTACATGACCTTCGGACTAATGGGCCTTCGGACTAACGCTACACACCTTCGGACTAACGGGCCTTCGGACTAAAGAACCTTCGGACTAATGGGCCTTCGGACTAACGCTACGCACCTTCGGACTAACGGGCCTTCGGACTACAGGACCTTCGGACTAACGCTACGCACCTTCGGACTAACGGGCCTTCGGACTACAGGACCTTCGGACTAACGCTACGCACCTTCGGACTAACGGGCCTTCGGACTACAGGACCTTCGGACTAACGCTACGCACCTTCGGACTAACGGGCCTTCGAACTACAGGACCTTCGGACCAACGCTCCCGTAAACAATCATCTAATGAGCCAGGAGTCCGATTGTTCTTTCTTTTATGAACATCCCAACTTTACGGATTGTAAACATGGCAACCAATTTGGAATGCGGCGTTACATATCAACCAAATCTACTAATTGTAGAAGAGCATGTTCAGTCGCATCGTCGGAACCCACGATTAAAACTTACGCTCACGCTTACTTTACGTGAATTTGTTGAGAATTTAACCCTGGACATCCGAGGATGGTTCAGTCGGAACAAACTTGGACTCTCTTCGCTCGCTACTGGTCGGCTTTGACAGGCCTCAGATCAATCGTATTCTTGCGAGATCTCCTTGTAACACATATATAACAAGACAGACGCAGTTTCGGTACACATCAGGATTCCCCCAGTGCTTCATTTATAACTGATCAAGGCTGAAAACGAACAAAATGTTTCAGCCCCTCATGGGCGTCGCTAGGAATTCTGGAGGGGGGGTCGACTATCATAGGACTTTAGGCGAGGGTCCAGGGGCCGCCTAGGCCCCGGAAGCTACGGGGTCCTAGATCGCCGTAGAAGCGTTCTAAGCTGTTTCCCGTGAAACATTGAGCAACCTGTTTTCAGATTTAGGGGTATGTATATTACACGTTAGATAGCATGAAAAGCGTTTTGAGAGATTTTTTATAAAATTCAAACAACACATCAATTGTCAAATATTAGTATAACATTTTTATTTACTTAAACGTAATATTTACGTGCTCTTGGTGACATAAGAAAGAGAGAAATGCGAGTTTGAGTTATCGGTCAATCGAAGAGCAAATTCGCCTGCAGTATTCGCCGAGGATGGAGTCTCATAAGCAGAGCTACAGCTCTTTAATAATCCACTCCATGACCATAGTGTATGTTCATGAGCGCTGTGTGAGAATGGTTATCCTTGAACACAACTACATGTCTCCGTCGATCGGGCCCGATGTGTGAAAATGGTTATCCTTGAACACAACTCCATGTCTCCCTCGACGGGCCCGACACTGCCTGGTATAAAGTGTAAAAGGGGGGTTACAGTATGGATATATATATATTAAGACCTGTAGGTCTTAGGCAATGTATCGGAATCGTTTTAGGTATATGTAGATACCAGCGCATATTCTCTCATCAGGGGCCCACCGCAAATGTATGATACATGGTTTGTAGCAGTTACGGTCCGTTTTGTGTTACGGCATAAAGGTTTAATTCTTTGGTATAATGTAAGGCCTGTTTGTATCCGTTACATAAACGGAATGGTAAACTGATGAACTGACTTTGAAAGTCCTCAGCCGATAATAACAGCTGCTTGAGTAAATTTTAATATTTTAATACCCAGCTAAGTGTGAAAATGGTTATCCTTGAACACAACTCCATGTCTCCGTCGATCGGGCCCGATCGACGGAGACATAGAGTTGCCCGATCGACGGAGACATAGAGTTGTGTTCAAGGATAACCATTTTCACACAAACCTTTATGCCGTATCACAAAACGGACCTTAACTGCTACAAACCATGTAACGGTCTTACGGCGACTCGTATTATATAGCTGCTAATGTGTCTTGTCGCCTTAGCCCGAATCACTTGGGTAAAATAATATCGATATAACTGTGGAGAAATATAGGTCTATACATCTAGTATTTAATACTCCACGAATATTTCATATTTGGCCTAATTCATTGGTCATGATAAAAGATTTCCGAAGATGACTGACTGCATAAAGGAAAGCTTACCACATTACAACCGCGTAAAGTTGACGAACTCCTTCTGCTAGGTCTATGCTATCGGAATGTAGGGGTAAAAACTTTATTCTATGCTTATTTGTTGTGAAATTTGCGCCGCCGATTTTTTCGGCGGGTCTCCTTAAAAAATATCACTTTTTTACTATGGAAGTGATCTGGGCCACGACGAACACGGAGAGAAAAAAAAAATCAGCAGAGCCCAGATTTCTCGGATAAATATCCATACTGTACCCCCCCCCCTCCCCCCCCCTCCCCCCCCCCCCCCCCTTTACACTTTATACCAGGCAGTGTCGGGCCCGATCGACGGAGACATGGAGTTGTGTTCAAGGATAACCATTTTCACACGGTGTTTTGGGATGTTAGTGAAGTTAGCTCCCAGTTCACAGTTCACGGTTCGATATTCAGTTTTGAAGTTAGCTCCCAGTTCACAGTTCACGGTTCGATATTCGAAATGAATAATGAACCGTGAACTGGGAGCCAACTTCACAGTTCAGTTTGATATTCAACGACATAGTGAATAACGAACCGTGAACTGGGAGCCAACTTCACACTGTAGTTTAATATTCAGCAGAACTGAATAATGAACTAGGAACTTGCAGCCAACTTCACAGTCCAGTTTGATATTCAAACGAAAATAGAATACAAAACTGAATATGAAACTGGTTTCCTGTGCCTTTATTATTGTACATAAAGAGACGAAACTTACTGAGGGTACACACTAGGACATTCTGCACAATATGACGTCATCATTTTCGGAATCCACCGCCAGGGGGCGAAAATCGAATACGAAACTGAATATGAAACTGGCTTCCTGTGCCTTTATTATTGTACATAGAGAGACGAAACTAACTGAGGGTACACACTAGGACATTCTGCACAATATGACGTCATCATTTCAGAATCCACCGGCAGGGGGCGAAAATCGAATACGAAACTGAATATGAAACTGGCTTCCTGTGCCTTTATTATTGTACATAGAGGGACGAAACTTACTGAGGGTACACACTAGCACATTCTGCACAATATGACGTCATCATTTTCGGAATCCACCGCCAGGGGGCGAAAATCGAATACGAAACTGAATATGAAACTGGCTTCCTGTGCCTTTATTATTGTACATAGAGGGACGAAACTTACTGAGGGTACACACTAGGACATTCTGCACAATATGACGTCATCATTTTTGGAATGAAATTCGTCTCTTAATGTACAATAATAAAGGCACAGGAAGCCAATTTCATATTCAGTTTCGTATTCGATTTTCGCCCCCTGGCAGTGGATTCCGAAAATGATGACGTCATGTTGTGCAGAATGTCCTAGTGTGTACCCTCAGTAAGTTTCGTCCCTCTATGTACAATAATAAAGGCACAGGAAGCCAGTTTCATATTTAGTTTCGTATTCGATTTTCACCCCCTGGCGGTGGATTCCGAAAATGATGACGTCATATTGTGCAGAATGTCCTAGTGTGTACCCTCAGTTAGTTTCGTCTCTTTATGTACAATCATAAAGGCACAGGAAGCCAGTTTCATATTCAGTCTCGTATTCGATTTTCGCCCCCTGGCGGTGGATTCCAAAAATGATGACGTCACATTGTACAGAATGTCCTAGTGTGTACCCTCAGTAAGTTTCGTCCCTCTATGTACAATAATAAAGGCACAGGAAGCCAGTTTCATATTCAGTTTCGTATTCGATTTTCGCCCCCTGGCGGTATTCGTATCCGAAAATGATGACGTCATATTGTGCAGAATGTCCTAGTGTCTACCCTCAGTAAGTTTCGTCCCTCTATGTACAATAATAAAGGCACAGGAAGCCAGTTTCATATTCAGTTTCGTATTCGATTTTCGCCCCCTTGCGGTGGATTCCAAAAATGATGACGGCACATTGTGCAGAATGTCCTAGTGTGTACCCTCAGTAAGTTTCGTCTCTTTATGTACAATAATAAAGGCACAGGAAGCCAGTTTCATATTCAGTTTCGTATTCGATTTTCGCCCCCTGGCGGTAGATTCCGAAAATGATGACGTAATATTGTGCAGAATGTCCTAGTGTCTACCCTCAGTAAGTTTCGTCCCTCTATGTACAATAATAAAGGCACAGGAAGCCAGTTTCATATTCAGTTTTGTATTCGATTTTTGCCCCCTGGTGGTGGATTCCGAAATGATGACGTCATATTGTGCAGAATGTCCTAGTGTGTACCCTCAGTTAGTTTCGTCTCTTTATGTACAATAATAAAGGCACAGGGAGCCAGTTTCATATTCAGTTTCGTATTCGATTTTCGCCCCCTGGCGGTGGATTCCGAAAATGATGACGTCATATTGTGCAGAATGTCCTAGTGTGTACCCTCAGTAAGTTTCGTCTCTTTATGTACAATAATAAAGGCACAGGAAGCCAGTTTCATATTCAGTTTCGTATTCGATTTTCGCCCCCTGGCGGTGGATTCCAAAAATGATGACGTCATATTGTGCAGAATGTCCTAGTGTGTACCCTCAGTTAGTTTCGTCCCTCTATGTACAATAATAAAGGCACAGGAAGCCAGTTTCATATTCAGTTTCGTATTCGAGTTTCGCCCCCTGGCGGTGGTTTCCAAAAATGATGACGTCATATTGTGCAGAATGTCCTAGTGTGTACCCTCAGTAAGTTTTGTCTCTTAATGTACAATAATAAAGGCACAGGAAGCCAGTTTCATATTCAGTTTCGTATTCGATTTTCGCCCCCTGGCAGTGGATTCCGAAAATGATGACGTCATGTTGTGCAGAATGTCCTAGTGTGTACCCTCAGTAAGTTTCGTCCCTCTATGTACAATAATAAAGGCACAGGAAGCCAGTTTCATATTCAGTTTCGTATTCGATTTTCACCCCCTGGCGGTGGATTCCGAAAATGATGACGTCATATTGTGCAGAATGTCCTAGTGTCTACCCTCAGTTAGTTTCGTCTCTTTATGTACAATCATAAAGGCACAGAAAGCCAGTTTCATATTCAGTCTCGTATTCGATTTTCGCCCCCTGGCGGTGGATTCCAAAAATGATGACGTCACATTGTGCAGAATGTCCTAGTGTGTACCCTCAGTAAGTTTCGTCCCTCTATGTACAATAATAAAGGCACAGGAAGCCAGTTTCATATTCAGTTTCGTAATCGATTTTCGCCCCCTGGCGGTGGATTCTGAAAATGATGACGTCATATTGTGCAGAATGTCCTAGTGTGTACCCTCAATAAGTTTCGTCTCTTTACATACAATAATAAAGGCCCAGGAAGCCAGTTTCATATTCAGTTTTGTATTATATTTTCGTTTGAATATCAAACTGGACTGTGAAGTTGGCTCCAAGTTCCTGGTTCATTATTCAGTTCTGCTGAATATTATTATTAAACTACAGTGTGAAGTTGGCTCCCAGTTCACGGTTCGTTATTCACTATATTGTTGAATATCAAACTGGACTGTGAAGTTGGCTCCCAGTTCACGGTTCATTATTCATTTCGAATATCGAACCGTGAACTGTGAACTGGGAGCTAACTTCAAAACTGAATATCGAACCGTGAACTGTGAACTGGGAGCTAACTTCACTAATATTGTTTTGGGTTCAAATTTCTGACGATTGACCCACGGATAACAGACGCTTGGATATAACACAGTCCGCTCTTGCAAAACTCATGGCAGTCGGTACAAGAAGTCTTTCGAGACCAACATATCTGTTCTATATCGGTAGGCTACAATGCTGGCAATTTATCGCACAAGATTGTTCTAACGTACGAGTGACTTCGATAAACATTAGGAGCCCAGTTGTATTCTTGGTACTCACCTTCTACAACCGATTTGACAAATAACACGCCACTACAGTCGGTAGGGCTACAAACAGGTAAAGGTAACGCAGAAACGGTCCGTGCTGACGATTTTGGAGACTGACTTTTTGTTTCTTTTTTTTTCACCCTTGTATTGTTTAGCTTTTTTCCGGGGTTTTTGGTTTGGTTCGGTTCTTTTTTTTTTCTCCCCGCCCAAGGGGGGGTCGTTCGCACCTAGCGACCCCCCCCTGGCGACGCCCCTGCCCTTACATAATCACGGACACTTTTGTGGGGATCTTAAGAGGATCTAGTTATCGTTCTTTCCTTTTTGGTCGCCGCATTCTTAATGAGCTTTGGGGCCTCGGTGGCTCAGTCGGTTAGTGATAGTCCTTCAGTCTGACCGAGGCCTTCCATCTACATGTGGCGCTGGTTGGAATCCCACTCAGACCAAATACAATTTCTGAGTGGATTTTTCACTATATTGACACATGCAGAAGAGTTGTCCAGGTACTAACCGAAGGTCGGGGGTTTTAGGCGGGAGGTCAGGCAATGAAACCTGTTTTTCACTGGCAACGCCGCCATATAAATCAAATAATCTTGAGTGCGGCGTAAAATGTCAAAGCAATCTAACATCATGTGTGTTATGACGTGCAAAAAAAAATGTCCTGGCAATACGTAAGAGAAGCTTTGAATTATCTACGACAAAGAGCCGCGAACCATTTATTTAGCATTAGATTTGGACATGCTGTGTCCGTGGCAGAGCATTTCCATACCCCAGGTCATTCGGTCAAGGAACATTTGGAAATCAAGCCCATTGAAAAAAAAAACCCTCCACCCTTCCGCTGCAGATACCAAGCACAAAAGTTAGGGAAGCGAAAGTTTTTGGATTTAAACGTTACAAACTGTTTACTCTTTCGATTTTAACTTGGACCCGGGAATGTGTCATGAAACTATAGGCTACCATTCTTTATATGTAATAAGGCCAGCGTGAATATCGCCCAGAATGGGATTATAATAGAATAAAAGCTATTTCAGAGTAAAATGGCTCGACCTCTGAGCCAACAGCCAATGATTGCTTATAAAAAGATTTTCTCTGTGTCTGTGTGTTTAAGTGTTCATAAATATACTTTGACCAAAGAGTTTGGACGAACTCTGAAGTTCTATATCAATAATTTGCGGTTAAGGGGAGAGAACTCTTTTTACCTTTCACGAGATCAGCTTTTGGACCAGCGAGTTTTACAGTTCAACCAGGTTCAACTGACCATTGGCAAATTTAGGTCAATAATGCAGTCCCTATATGTCAAGAGTTTCTGTGAATAGATTGTATTACGTGGATTAGAGAATTCATATTAGGCAGTTTGACTTTCCCTGGGTATGTTTACTTTATTTCCCTTTACACCATGTGCGTCATGCATGCTTGGTAGACTACCGGTGTAGTTCGATTGTACCAAACTTATGATTATATATATTACATGGTTATTTTAGACAAGAAGATTTTCCCTGTGCCCGTGTGTTTTAGTGATCATAAATATATATATGTAATATAACTATACACTGTGCGTTCGATAAAATTGGACTGACTGCTGACAAGAGGACCAGTAGAATGAGCATCATTTTTCTGCTGGTGAGTGCACATGAACTATCCACGGGCAAGATACACGTGTTGGCTTATAATGATCTATCATGTCAGACAAACCTTACGTGTGGCAGTGAACTTGGTATTTCGTTATTTATTTAAGGCTGATTGATGAAAATGATAAACTTGTTTCTCTTCACTGAGCATATACGGGTTTATATGCAATCTAAAATAGAGATTGATCCTACTGCCATTCGTTGAGATATCAACTCTAAAACGATTGAGTGACATGTTGCTTTTACACAAAGGGAGACCACTGCTGTCCACGTCCTAAAAATTGTAAACAACGAAACGTGACACTGATAGTTGACTCGGTTGTGTAGAGAGATATTCGATATAATTAGGTAGGTAACGTTTAAGCCGCCGACAACCAGTTTTGTTATATTGATTGCTACTCTCCTAATACATATAATACACCTTGAAATACCTTGAAGTCCATATCATATTTTGCCTTGACATCCATGGGCGCTGCCATCTTGTTTTAGAATGTATTAAAGAGCTGATGTAGTGCCGATTATATTTTTGATTTTTAACAAGTATTTCTGCCCTAAGAACCTGCACTGCAGCATATTATGATAGGGTTACATGTTTGCGAACAGAATAGAACAGATAAATAAATAGTATATAGATTGAAAATTCTCAGTAGATTTCTTGCAGTTAACTATGCGCAAAATGGAGTGCGACGGCTCTCGAGCCATGTCTCGAGTTGAAGATCTCGTAGAATGGCACGAGATCTCGATTGGTTTATATGTAGGAGGTCTCGACTGCTGGCTATAAATGGGCTCAGTTTTCGTCTCGTCTCAATCAGTAAACAAATTCCGTCACCGACGCTGCATTGCATTGCGTTTTTCGGTCTAACATGACGCTTACATCTGACGTTATGGGGGAAAAATGCGTCAAATAGAATTACAACGTCACACCATTAATTTCAGAAATAAATACATTAAAGGGGCATGAGCTGCCAAAATGTTGATATTTTGACGTCACAACAGAATGTTGAAATTATTGGCGATTTTTCTCAAGACGTATAATTCAGAAGCTTTTAAGTGCTTCTAGTCTCGAAAATGTACGATAAAGTATTGTTTTGAACTAACTTTGGCTTAGAATGAATGAATGGTCGTCCCGGTTATTTAAATTTTGTTTACTTTTCGAACACGTTTTCGGTTCGTACAGGCCACATACTGTATGGATTTTCCTCATTCCAACGCAAATCATTTAGCTTTTCGATGGCCTTCAAAGCCTCTGACTGTCATGACGATCAGAAATTATGAAAAAAGTCTGAATTTTGGCAGCTCATGCCACTTTAACACAAATTATCACATGTATGTAATTTTTTTTATAAACTAACGTTTTTCTTCTTCTTCTTCAGAAATCCGTTTATATTTTGTTCCTTTCAACTGGAAATAATAGTAAACCTGACTTTACGATAATCAGCCGAGGTGTATAATCTGAGTATTGCACTCACCTGATCTGTCAGCCCACCTGTGCTCTACCTCCTGGCCTAATTACATATACTCATTTTGGATGAACCACACTTGTTACACCCGGGCTACGAAACATGGCATCGGACGAAGTTCTACGAAACGGTATGGTTCATAAACTAAAGCTATTGGCATATGGTATGTACCATTGTATGTATGTGTAGCAAATTTGGACTTTCTATCTTGAATACTAAGCGAATAACAGACCAGACAGTTATTCAGACAGTTATTCAAAAAAGCGCCCCCTGGCGGGTAATCCATAAACTAACGCTACTACTATATAGTATACGTCATCGCTAGTATGTGTAGCAAATTTGGACTTTCTATTTTGAATACTAAGCGAATAACAGACCAGAGAGTTATTCAGACAGTTATTAAAAAAAGCGCCCCCTGGCGGGTAATCCATAAACTAAAGCTATTGGTATATAGTATGTACCATTGAATGTATGTGTAGCGAATTTGGGCTTTCTATCTTGAATAATAAGCGAATAACAGACCAGACAGTTATTCAGACAGTTATTCAAAAAAGCGCCCCCTGGCGGGTAATCCATAAACTAAAGCTATTGGTATATAGTATGTACCATTGTATGTATGTGTAGCAAATTTGGGCTTTCTATCTTGAATAATAAGCGAATAACAGACCAGACTGTTATTCAGAAAGTTATTCAAAAAGCGCCCCCTGGTGGGTAATCCATAAAGTAAAGCTACTACTGTATAGTATACGTCATCGTTAGTATGTCTAGCAAATTTGGACTTTCTATCTTGAATACTAAGCGAATAACAGACCAGACAGTTATTCAGAAAGTTATTCAAAAAAGCGCCCCCTGGCGGGTATTCCATAAACTAAAGCTACAACTATATAGTATACGTCATCGTTAGTATGTGTAGCAAATTTGGACTTTTTATCTTGAAAACTAAGCGAATAACAGACCAGACAGTTATTCAGACAGTTATTAAAAAAAGCGCCCCCTGGCGGTAAATCCATAAACTAAAGCTATTGGTATATAGTATGTACCATTGTATGTATGTGTAGCAAATTTGGACTTTCTATCTTGAATACTAAGCGAATAACAGACCAGACAGTTATTCAGAAAGTTATTCAAAAAAGCGCCCCCTGGCGGGTAATCCATAAACTAAAGCTATTGGCATATAGTATGTACCATTGTATGTATGTGTAGCAAATTTGGGCTTTTTATCTTGAATAATAAGCGAATAACAGACCAGACAGTTATTCAGAAAGTTATTAAAAAAGCGCCCCCTGGTGGGTAATCCATAAAGTAAAGCTACTACTGTATAGTACACGTCATCGTTAGTATGTGTAGCAAATTTGGACTTCCTATCTTGAATAATAAACGAATAACAGACCAGACAGTTATTCAGACAGTTATTCAAAAAGCGCCCCCTGGTGGTTAATCTATGAAGTAAAGATACTACTGTATATATAGTATACGCCCTTGTAAGTATGTGTAGTGAATTTAATTTTTTATCTGCATTAATAAGCCAATTGGTATATCAGTCAGAAAAATGACTGCTCCCTCTCGAATAACGAACTGCTAACCACGAACTGCTGTCTAGCTTATCATACGTAGTGACGATTTAGTTTTAGTGCATATGCATGCAGAGATGTTTCCGCCCAGGTCCGCGTCTGAGTATTTCATGCATACTGCAGCATAATGGGATTACCTTTCGTCGTATATATGCACGAAATATAACATTTGATCAGAAATCTTTCAACTTTCAGGTCAAGGGTTCGGACTCCATGACCAATGCTAGTTGGAAATATCCAAACCATAGATGTTGCCTTGCCTTTCGAAACATCCATATACTTTGACCATATTTTAAAGTTTGGAGCTTTCCAACTTGACCAATTCAAGACAATTTAGACATCTCGCTTAGCGTGTAGATCGACCTCAGTGAAAACTTCGGCAATCAATTTTGCCCACACGAAGTCGCGAACAATCAGTCCTTTGGGTTAAAGCCGAAAGTTGGTTTTCGATTGGACAAAACCTGGATTTTTCCTGCAATAATTCTTCGTAAAACACGTCATGTGATGTCATTGGGCATGTAGCCTACTTGTGAATCAATTGTTTATTTTTAGGTGTACGCCAAAATCTTGCTGCCTGGATTTCCAAATTAGAATGCAATGGTGACATCGAGAAACAGGAATTCTACAAGAAACGGTTCATTGAGAGATTACGGAATTCTCCAATCGCCATTGCCACTGAGCTTGCCAATAAACAGCACTATGAAGTCCCTACAGAATTCTTTTTAACTGTAAGTTACCAAACGAATAGCCTGTAGGTAACTGACCCTCAAACTCTGCATCATAAATATCGCAAATAATAATTAAGTGCAAATGTGTAGATTTATTACGGAAGCGTCTTAGGGCCAGGTGAAACAAATTCTTTATAATTCGGAGTATCTCCTAATTAGGTTTGATTGATTATTTGGTGTTTTACGCCGCACTAAAGATTATTTCACTTATATGGCGGCGTTGCCAGTTCTATTGTGGGAGGAAACCAGGCTCTATACCCAGAGGAACCTTCCGGTGGTAACTGGCAATCATCCCACATAGGTCGTTTGAGTGAAAACCCAGTCAAAAAATTCCTAATTAGGAGATACTAACTCCAAATAAGAAGATATTTACTCCGAATTAGGCGCTATAATTCGGAGTTACTTATTCCCACGTAGCTAGTTCCGACTAAGTAACTCTTAGTTTACTAATTCGGAGTTACTAAGTCCGAATTCGCTTCGTGGGACTGAGTAACTTCGAATTAACATTTTGGACGCAGTAACTCCTAATTAGGAAATAGTAACTCCGAATTATAACCTAATATATATCTAAATTTTTCTTTTTAAAATTTGCCCTAAAAATGATTTTTTTGATGGTGCTTGTATGTCAAGAGAGTTTGCTGTTATTTGATATTTCATCCAACTATTAAAGCCAAAGAGTGTTTTGGACTGATTTAAACTCTACTTAGGCCTATATTTCTTACTTCTCCTGTTTTAGGTTCTCGGACAGCGCCTTAAATACAGCTGCTGTTATTGGCCGGATGTCAGTTCAACTCTTGAAGAAGGTGGGCATCATTTTATATTTAATACAAACAATTCTTGAAGTTAGAAATCAAGATATATATAGACTCTTTGTTCTCATATTATACATCTGTGCTTAAGACCGTTCATGCAATTTTAATATGATCGCCAGTATTGATTGATGTTTTACGCCTGCACTCACGATTATTTCCCTGATATGACGGCGTTGCCAGGATTAAGAAACCGGGCTCTTTGCTCAAAGAAATCCGCTGATTTTCGCGAGTACCTGGCAACTCTTCCACATACCGCGGTCTAGTGAAAAATCCACTTACAATGTTTTTAATTTTTTATCTGGTCGGATGGGGATTCGATCTTGCGCCGCATCGATGGAAGGTCTGTGTCGGACCGAGGGACTGTCACTCTAACCACCCGAAACTCTGAGGCCGCGCCAACATTGAAAAGAAGATGTTTTTACTTTCTATTCGTGATGTTCTGCGAGTATGTTCTAAAATAAGATAAAGTTAATATTAAGTCAGTAGTTATTAACATTTCTTCATTATACCTTTTGTTTAAATTCCTCAGCCGAAGAAGCTTCCTTGAACCTTTATTGTGAACGGGCACAAGTGAGAGATGGACAAAGCGTCCTTGACCTTGGCTGTGGATGGGGGTCACTTGGTCTCTTCATCTGTGAAAGATACCCTCTATGTAATGTAACCTGTATTTCCAACTCAAATACACAACGTCAATTTATCGAAAGTCAAGCTCGTCAACTTGGCTATTCTCGACGTCTCCAGTGTATAACAGCCGACGTCAACGCTTTCTCAACAGAGAAACGCTTTGACAGGATTATTTCTATAGAAATGTTTGAGGTATGTGGCCATTGCTTAAAAACAGCATTGCAGTGTTTTAGGTCTAAGACAATATTGTGTTTTTCAGTTTTTCGTGTCTTTTCGCTCACCCCCCCCCCCTCCTCCTGTTCCGAAAGATCGTCCTTGACAATGCAAATTGAAATTCTATTTTGCCTTTAAAGTGGCATGAGCTGCCAAAATGTTGATATTTTGAAGTTAAAACAAAATTCTGAAATTATTGGCTATTTTTAGAATTCCAAAACTTTTTAGTGCTTCTTGTCTCGAAAATGTACGATAGGGTATTGTTTTGAACTAACTTTTGCTTAGAATGAATGAATGGTCGTCCCGGTTATTTAAATTTTGTTTACTTTTGAACCCGTTTTCTGTCCAAACAGGCCACACACTGTATGGATTTTTCTCATTTCAACGCCAATCATTTAGTTTTTCGATAGCCTTCAAAGCCTCTTACTGTCGTGACGATCAGAAATTATGAAAAAAAGTGTGAATTTTGGCAGCTCATGCCACTTTTAAGCTAACGAATTTCTTCTTTGAACCACATCAAAGCATTTTATAGTTTTTTTGCGTGAAAAAAAGTTTTTGTGACATTCAAGCATGTTGTTGCAGTTGTGAAAAGGTAGACATGAAATGAGTTTCAACTTTAAGTTTATTTTGACAAATCTTTTTTTTCAGCATATGAAAAATTACCGTAGCCTATTGAAAAAAGTGTCGTCATGGCTCAAGCCTACTGGACTACTCTTTACCCAATGTTTGTGTCATAAACGTTATCCCTATGCCTTTGATACCAGCGCTGGATCTCAGACTGAATGGATGGCGAAAAACTTTTTCTCCGGAGGAACGATGCCATCAGCCGACCTTCTCTTATATTTCCAGGTATTTTTGCATCTACATGTCTCCATGGTTATTTTAGACAAGAAGGTTTTCCCTGTGTCCGTGTGTTTAGTGATCATAAATATATATATATATATATACTTAGCGCCATTAAAAACGCACGGTTGAATTTTATGTTTCTACCCCAGTAAGGATATTGGCCATTTACGTTTTGTTGTTTATTGTTAGTTCGAGTTGAGTTGCAATAACTGGATAACCTGTGGTGTTCCCGACGCGCCTGTCGTGAACATTAGGCAACATTTCCCAATAACGTCCATTGAGTGTTTCACCGTCACTGAGAACAGCTTTCAGGGCTCATTTGTCGTGGGTTCAACACTTTACACGAAGCTCAGCATAAAGACGAAAAAAAAAATCAGAAAACGTTACCATGCCCCGACTTACGACACAACAAAGGGAACGTGCCATTGGCATGTTACAGGCGGGTCTCAGTTGTGCCGCCGTAGGACGTCACATGCAGTGTCACCCCTCCACAATTAGTCGCCTCAGAATCAGGGAACATGAAACTGGCAATGTTGCCGACCGACCACACCCTGGTCAGCCAAGAGTCACTACAGCCCGCCAGGATCGGTACATCAGTTTGTTGCACACACGTGACCGATTTCGCACCGCGACACAGACTGCTCGTGAGACAGTGGGAATTGGAAGGCCCAGGGTAAGCCTCAGCACCATCCGACGCCGTCTCCAACAGATACAGATGCATGCACGCATCCCCTACCGGGGGCCCATATTGACACCCGCCGCACGCCAAAGCCGTTTACGATGGGCTCGAAATCATCAGAGATGGCGTATCAATGATTGGAACGAATCAATGATTTCTCTGACGAGTCTCATATCTGCCTTGATCGTCCTGACCGACGTCAACGTGTGTGGCGCAGACGTAGTGAACATTTCGCAAATGCATGTGTGAGGGAAGGAAATCGCTGGGTCGGATGTAATGTTATGGTGTGGGGAGGCATCACTTCTCTGCAGACGAACTCCCCTTGTCATTGTTGATGGCAACCTGAATGCTCAGGGTTACGTGGATAACATCCTTCGATATGTGCTGCTTCCATTCCTTCAAGCCAATGCTGGCGTCACGACGTTTCAGCAAGACAATGCGCGTCCACACTCTGCAAGGTTGACACAAGACTTCTTGCAACAGAATAATGTGAACATCGTGGAATGGCCAGCTTACTCCCCCGATCTATCGCCCATAGAGCACTTGTGGGATCAGCTTAAGAATGCCGTTGCACAACGTCAACCCAGGCCACGCAACCGACGTGAATTGATCCAGGTAGTGCAGGAAGAGTGGGACCGGATCCCACAGCACAGAATAGCCACACTCATCAGGTCCTTGCGTCGCAGATGTACTGCTTGCGTTGATGCCCGAGGTGGACATACCCATTATTGAATGATGACACCTTCAATTTCTGTATCAACGATTTGTTTGCAAGGAATAAAAGTCACCAGGGTTTCACATATTGTCAATTCTTTGTCTCATTGTGACCAATGCATTGTTCTTCAATTTAAGAGTACTTACAATATTTTACACTTTACATTTCTCAAAATATTTTACATTATTTGGGTCGTGCGTTTTTAATGGCGCTAAGTATATATATATATTAATCGCCCCATGTGGAAAAGGTTACTAGCCTACTCAAGTGCGGCGTGAAAACTAAAACCCCAATTAATCGTTTTTTTCTGTGAATAAAAAGTTCTTGCTAGGCTTATTAACATTATCAGCGTGTTAACTGGAACACGAGGATTTATGTCGTTTCACTTACTTTATTCCCACGTCACCGATGACACACCGAGAACTGTTGTAAATATTTTATGCTGTAGTTTTGAATCTCTGAAAAAAAATATTAGATTTCCCCTCAAGCACTGAAAAAAGCTAATCTAGTGACAGTCAGGATGGAAACAACACGTCCACTTGTTTCTGTAACAATCCATCATCTAGAACATTGAACCTGTTTCTGTTTGTAGGAGGACCTTGTTTTGACAGATCACTGGGTTCTAAATGGTTGTCATTATAGCAGGACTCTTGAAGCCTGGTTAGAAAAACTCGATAAGAATATCGACAAGGTTAAGTCCATTCTTCAGAAAGCTTATGGTGCGGACTATCCACAGCAGCTGTTTAACTGGAGACTTTTCTTCATGTTTTGTTCTGAGGTTTTTGCGTATGACGACGGTAACCAATGGCATGTTGCATTTCATCTGTTCAGAAAGAGAGTGCAGAGCTCTTTATAACTTCACCCCAGCAAATGGCAGGAATCAAAATGACAGAAATCAATACAACATATATCAAAATGACAGATATTAAAATGACAGACATTAAAATGACAGACATCAAAATGACAGATATTAAAATGACAGATATTAAAATGACAAATATTAAAATGACAAATATTAAAATGACAGAAATCAAAATGACAGAAATCAAAATGACAGACATCAAGATGAAAGAAATCAAAATGACAGAAATCATAATGAGAGAAATCAAAATGACAGAAGTCAAAATGACAGACATCAAGATAAAGGAAAACAAAATGAAAGAAATCAAAATGAAAGAAATCAAAATGACAGAAATCAAAATGATAGAAATCAAAATGACAGAAATCAAAATGAAAGAAATCAAAATGAAAGAAATCAAAATGAAAGAAATTAAAATGAAAGAAATCAAAATGACAGAAATCAAAATGAAAGAAATCAAAATGACAGAAATCAAAATGACAGACATCAAGATGAAAGAAATCAAAATGAAAGAAATCAAAATGACAGAAATCAAAATGAAAGAAATCAAAATGACAGAAATCAAAATGACAGACATCAAGATGAAAGAAATCAAAATGAAAGAAATCAAAATGAAAGAAATCAAAATGACAGAAATCAAAATGACAGACATCAAGATGAAAGAAATCAAAATGAAAGAAATCAAAATGACAGAAATCAAAATGAAAGAAATCAAAATGAAAGAAATCAAAATGAAAGAAATCAAAATGAAAGAAATCAAAATGAAAGAAATCAAAATGACAGACATCAAGATGACAGACATCAAGATGAAAGAAATCAAAATGAAAGAAATCAAAATGAAAGAAATCAAAATGACAGACATCAAAATGAAAGAAATCAAAATGAAAGACATCAAAATGAAAGACATCAAAATGAAAGAAATCAAAATGACAGACACCAAAATGAAAGAAATCAAAATGACAGACATCAAAATGACAGAAATCAAAATGACAGACATCAAAATGAAAGAAATCAAAATGACAGAAATCAAAATGACAGACATCAAAATGACAGACATCAAAATGACAGGCATCAAAATGACAGAAATCAAAATGACAGGAAGCAAAATGACAGACATCAAAATGGAAGAAATCAAAATGACAGACATCAAAATGACAAAAATCAAATGACCGGAAGCAAAATGTTTAGAAAAAAGTTTTTTTCGTTCTTATATATTGGATTGGTTTCCCTTTGTTATCTGATAATCTGAAGATCATGATAAACACGTAAAATAACTTTCATAAAAATGATGCTCGATTTGGGGGATTAACTGCATCTTTGGTTTTCTTAGCTCCCATGGTTTATTCACTTTATACATTAGAATATCAATTATTTACCAGTTGACTTTTTTTAAGAGAACGCTAGACATCTTTTTTTATGCCCATACTATCGAATTTGAACTCGAATAATTTAATATGCATTCTCATATTCCGCCAATGGCAAATGTTATTTCAAACACATCGTATCAATCCGAAAGGGAAGTGGATTGATCTATTTGATCCACTGAACAACTTAGCATAATAAAGTAGTAAGGAAACTCCGTAAATTGAGATTACACCATGAATATTTACGGAGTTTCCTTACTACTTTATTAAGTGGATTGATATTTTTGTAAAACGCAGATATAGCTGTTATTGTAATTATCTATGAAACCTAAGTCTTATATCAATCATATAGAGTGGACACCATGAAGTATACATCACGTTTATATGTAGACATCACTGATGGTTAAAGGGAACACTTTAGATCAAATACTTCAGATCTCATTTTAGAGAAAACATCCTTCTGATTAGAAGAAAGCTTTTGGTTATTTTTCTGATATTTTTCTAAAATAAGTTATAATTAAAGTGGCATGAGCTGCCAAAATTCACACTTTTTTCATAATTTCTGATCGTCACGACAGTAGGAGATTTTGAAAGCCATCGAAACTATATGATTGGTGTTAGAATGTGGAAAATCCATACAGCATCTATACTGCACAAACCGAAAACGTGTTCGAAAAGTAAAGAAAATTTAAATAACCGGGACGACCATTCATTCATTCTAACACAAAGTTAGTTCAAAACAATACTTTATCGTACATTTTCGAGACCAGAAGCACTAAAAAGCTTCTGAATTATACGTCTTGTTAAAAATAGCCAATAAGTTCAACATTCTGGTTTAACGTCAAAATATCAACATTTTGGCAGCTCATGTCACTTTAACCCTGGGCATCCGAGGATGATCTATGACGTCACGTTGGTGTAAATGACATATTCAGGTATGGGAGTAAATCGATTTTATACTGGAAAACAAAAGGGCGTTGCTTTAAATAAACGTCTTCTGAACACTTGAGGTTTAACCTTTGCTGAAACTCACTATTGCCAATTACCAAATAACAGAATTGTGGGGAAAATAACAATATAGGCCTATGCTTCTTCAGGTTATCGGGGGCATCTGTGGCTCAGTAGGTAGAGCGTTGGACGCTCAATCCGAACAGCCTTCCACCAATGGGTCGCGGGTTCGAATCCCACGCAATCCAAAAAAAAAAAAATGGGAAAATTTTCTGACTGGGTTTTCACTCGAACGACCTATGTGGGATGATTGCCAGTTACCACCTAAAGGTCGTGGGTTTCCTCCGGGCATAGAACCCAGTTCCCTCTTTACAATAAAACTGGCAACGCCGCCATATAAGTTAAATAATCTTGAGCGCGGCTTAAAACACCAAACAATCAATCAATCAATCAATCTTCAGGTTATCCTAAGCAATATAATCATTTCGCATGTCTGTAACATTGAATAATTTAAAACTTGTGATTGAAAAATGATGAAAATTATCCCAAACATCTTTGCTAAACAGGTAATTATTTGTTTTTGAAATGAAGTTTAATCTACAGTATTTGTTCACTTTAAAGAGTTCAATTTATATAACTAATAAACATGTTTCCATGCAGTCAGATGGTAGATATACTCCTTTCAAAGTTTGATGTTATCATTCCTAAAATAACATTCGTCATATATATTTTGTAAAGTCTCCGATTCATTGTTGTGGATAGCCTGATTAGCGATCAAACTTTGCTCACAATTCTAACAAAAGTGATATAAGTGTCAGTGCTGTTTTATGCTTAGTTGTGTGGTGTCGTCAGAGTGTAGGCCTACGTCTATTTATACAAACCAAATTTGTATGGATTCCAAGAGATGTGAACAGGAAATGAAACCCACGGAACTAGAACAAGAAGCACTCTAACTGAGGTCACTTTCAGAGATCGTTTCACTCAGGGGTTATTTCAGCCCGAACAATCCGCCTCTATGGTGTTGAAAATCTAACATACACTCCCTGACGTTTGCACCAAAAAAACACACAGGCAAGATTTCTCGGCGAGGGTTATTTCAACAGCATCTATACAGCAATTTATCTTAACATGCCCTTATTTTTTAAAGCCGGCACTACAATGTTGTTTTTTATTTTCTCTTAATCGGACTACATTTTTTGCTTGATCCACCCACGAGCCCTTTAGAAATAAGTAATTAATTCTCACACTCCTCTTCTGTTGCGATAGCGTTGACTTTGTTAACGATTTAAGAACTACACCGAAACGTCGTCACCCAATAAACCAAGAAGTTGTTATCCACAAGCAATTCTTCACCTTATTGTAAGCGAGAGCGTAACCATATTAAAAGATGATACTAAAAATACCAAACCTACTGGAAATGTACTTTTGATAGTAGCTGATGTAGGTTATTTCGCGTCGCAAAAACAAGGAATGGTTCTTATCTCGACGCAATTACCCGAGAATGTGAGATTTAAAAACCCTACAAGAGAAAGTGAGATGACGTAATCGAAAATAGACGATAACGAAATTTGTCTCAGCATACCAATTCGGAATTAAAGCATTTTTCTTCTAGTCTTTTATTACCCGAGGGGGCCATGGTGGTCCAGTGGGTTAGACTGATCTTCCCCAGGTCCCACACAGACCTTTCATTGATGCGACACTGGCTGGAATCCCACTCAGACCAAATACAAATTGAAAAATGTCATGGTGAATTTTTCACTCGATCGCCGTATGTGGAAGAGATGCCAGGTACTCGCCGAAGGTCGGGGGTTTCCTCCGGGCAATGAGCCTCCCCGACTAAACCTGGCAACGTCGCCATATAAGTGAAATAATCTTGAGTGCGGCGTAAAACCTCAATCAATCAATCTATTACCCGATTTGAATAAATCATATTGAATCTCATAATTTATTTTCAAACAAAACAATTCTTTAACGCATAAACAGAGGTTGATAATTACATTAGTTTTGGAATTCTTATTTGAAATTTTTCTCTGCAAATCTAAAAGGCACGAAAAACAACTCGTATTTCCGCTTGAAGAACGCGAATGGGCGCAAAAACGGCACTTTGCCAACTTTTCTTGAGAAAAAGAGAACGCAAAATGACTCCTATAAGCAACCATAACTCTCTGCATGTTCCATTTCATTGTCCTATTCCAGACTAAAGAGCCGGCTAAATTATAGTTGAATCGTTATACTTTACATGAAGAGATAAAGATACGTTGTTGTCAGTGGAACCCCGATTTGCTGTTCACATATTTAATCAAACTACACATTTAATTTTCAAAGGGTTTCCTTCATCCGCTTTGAGGGATTTTAGAGAGCCCTTTTGGTTAAATTCCTATCATTTGTGGAGAGGATTCGGGGCGCTTACTTTGTCACATCTCATTAGTGACTATGCAACCATCATTGATTTAGTACAAATTGAAAGACCGTCAATTCGTTTGAAAAGCTCATCTGGAAAGTCTAAGATCTAACCTCAGGACAATCCTTCCCGCTATGTCTGCAATGAATTTCATCCCAGATAAAAACTAATCTTAGATCAAACATCAACTTGAAGCCCCTGTTAGTTTTAATCAAGGAATTGATATTGGAAACAGTATAAGTGTCAAAGAAGGGGGATGTTGTCACAGAGGTAAAAGAAAATCTCCTGACTCCATTGGTTTGGATCTTTGATGTTTTGGATTAAATGATTTACACTTTTGTTTTATCAGTTTTTACAGATTTTTGTTTCTGCAATTTTCAGTTTCAATGTATTTTTGATGTCAAACATTGTATTATTTACCTCCTTTTCGCTGTCATATAATTATAAGTGAAATAATCTTAAGTGCGGCGTTAAACTCCAATCAATCAATCACCTTTATGAAGTCCGCTATACTATTTTGGTGACACTCAGAATCAAACGAACATCGCTAAATACACAGTCTTCCATAAGAAACAGTATAGTAGATCTATATATAGCTTCCCGTTGGCAGATTTCTCTAATTACTTCTTGGATTAAATGAACTCAAAGTCTGTGCTTTCCCATCGTATATACCGCTGATAAACAGTATACATTTCAAGGTATTGATGTCAGAGAGAATCAAAGAGTTCGATAACCTGATAGAGACTAATGCTATGACGGTAGATATACATGGTATAACAGACTGTATCATGTGGTGCCGCACATCATTCAACTGAATGGATCCGAAAGAATCAACTTACGTATGCGTATGTCTGTAGCAAATAGAGTGATTTATTCGTCCAGTATAAAGTACTTACTGTAAACAATCTCGGTGTGGTTACATTAACCGAGGACGAATATCACCTGGATAGTTTAAAAACCAATCCTGTTGTTTACTATCATATACATTTACAAATTTAGTGCTTGAACACAGCGATATTGGTTGGCAGTTAATCTGCCGTCAACATCTGAATCCTATGGTCCGCGCTCGGATACCAGCATATTGAATTCTCACATGTAGGGGTATTTTACTCCACTATTCGATTCTGTGCCGACTTAAAAAACTTTAAGGTTGTATGTACCGTACGTGAGCTTGTTTCAATTCCTCATTATGTTTTCCCATCGCTACAAATTCAGTTTCAAAACTTGGAATTTCTTCTCTCAGAGTAGTTATATGCAAGAGAAACAACGTATAGATTCTTTAAAGTGATATCACGCGTCTTATCTTACAATATTTCTACTAATTTTCAAAATAATAGTGATTCGACTCCGGATGAAAGGTGTTTGTACATTCCTGCATTATAGGACAATCCGGATAAAAGCCACAGACAAGTCCAAAGACAAACGGTCGTCCAGGCTGTAAGCGGTCAACAATTCGCTCTGGAGCCTCTATCTGGCCAATAAAATAAGTAAACAAACCAGCTGCAAAGAAATTTAAGGTGGCATGAGCTGCCAAAATTACACTTTTTCATAATTTCTGATCGTCAAGACAGTAAGACGCTTTGAAGGCCATCGAAAAACTAAATGATTGGCGTCGGAACGAGTAAAATCCATACAGTAGGTGGCCTGTGAGAAACGGAAACGTGTTCCAAAAGTAAACAAAATTCAAATAACCGAGACGACCATTCATTCATTCTAACCGAAAGTTAGTTCAAAACAATACTCTATCTTACATTTTCGAGACTAGAAGCACTAAAGAGCTTCTGAATTATACTTCTTTAGAGAAATAGCCAATAATTTCAACATTCTGTTTTAACGTCAAAATATCAACATTTTGGAAGCTCATGCCACTTTAAAAAATCGTATTAAACTCATTATAAGACGGTCTATTGGAGGGGAAAAGTTTACCAGTGATCATCCGAAAACATTCCCAATATGTGTACGACAGTTAACTGTGGGATTCTTGGGATCTGTAATTTTCCACAGACGCCTGTTGCCCTTTTAATATCTTAAATCACTTTTGTACAAAATATGTATACCGTAATAAAAGTTTATTTTCTAGCTTCAAACTGTTGTTTGGGACAATTAACGGTTTGTATCAAAACGTTGGTTCAATATCGAATAAATCTTTGATGAAGGATCTCATATTTGGACATTATACTTTTAAAAGCTACATTTACATTGTAAATGTTCTTCCTAAACATGGAAATATGTGGTACTCAGTGGCTTAGTTAGATCTTTGAAGGAAAGGAAAGAAAACATACAGAGTGATCGAAGTTGACCATAAATATCTGGTTAAGCTCTTTAATTCGATACCAGTTAAACAACATCTGAGCGCTTAGTGTAAACAATCTGAAAGGTGACACCATTCGCGCGTCTACAAAATACTCGCTTGGAATATAAGATGACAATAGCAATCTGTTGGCTTGTCCGAAATATCTGCGATGATAAAACTTATTGGCCCGGTTGATCCACTGGCATTATCGCTTATACTGGTAAAAATGAACTTAAAAATCTCTCACAAATCAGCGAAAAATCGCAGGAATAATTTGCATAAAGCTATTAGGTTGCTCTATTTAGTGAATATACATGTTTGGCTGGATTTTCTTTCAATTTAAGCACCGTCCATTTTAAACGGAGCTTGGTTCTTTAAAAGTGAAAGCAAATCCTAAGAAGCCATACATTTTATATCCTGTATGTAATCAAATTTATAAAGGGTAAACCAAGGTATAAAACTGTAGCTTTGAAAGAACTCGACTGCAATGCTGATATTTCTGTGGCTTCTCTTTGATAAAAAAAAACACTAGTTGAGATGAGTTTGACAAATATAACGAAAGTCCTTTGCCTGGAGTAACGATTCCCAGCATCTGGTTGATTGTTAAATCGATTTGATGTTCCTAGTTTTGTTCAAGAATTTCTCAACAGGGCTTAAAACTGGTTTGTTTTAGTTTATGAACTAAAAGTATATTTGAAAAACAAAAGGTAAAACGAAACTACCTTCGCGTTAGTTCCCTAACCTTCGCGTAAGTTCCCTAACCTTCGCGTTGGTTCCCTAACCTTCGCGTTAGTTCCCTAACCTTCGTGTTAGTTTTCTAACCATCGCGTTAGTTCCCTAACCTTCGCGTTAGTTTCCTTATGGTATATAGGGCGTTAGGAAGAAATATGCATATTTTCCATATTTATCGTAACTACTCGGAAAATTACCACGAAAACGTACTGACACAACATATATCGGGTATTATCATATACCTACTAATAATATGTGGTCTTTTGCATATGCGATATCGGTAGCGTGACAGGACCCATAATCTCACCCCGGTCCGAAAATTCATATCAGCCATATCAGACCGGTCCGAAAATCCATATCAATAGCAATGTAGGGGGGGGGGGGGGGGGGGGGTAGGATTAGAGTTATCTCTAGACGGCTGCCAGTGAAAGAACGCTTCTTTTCATATCTTCTCAAGTTACAACAATAAAAAGAAATTTTCCCATAAGGTATACTATTTCTGTTTTTCTTTCAATATATATTATATGGCATATGATAAAAAGGTTATAACATGCCATTTTTCATATCATACCCCATATCAGCCCTCGAACCATATCAGCCCTCGACCCAAAATGGCATGTGATAACCTCTAATTATACTCTTTTTAACACAATTAAAAACTTTTAGGAAAGGGGATTTTCCGTGTTTTTAGTGTTCATGAATATAGAAAACACATGATGATGTCAATAGATAGTGTTGTACTGTATTAGGCCCTATTTTGCGGATTTGGTACAGGAAAAAAACGAGATGCGAATGAGAATGTACAATCTCTAGTGTATCTACCAATAGGGGCTGATAACATGAAGCATTTTTTCGGGTTATATAACACTGTTTTTTTAGATTGGATGAACACATCAAAAACATACTGGATTTCATTGTAAAAATATAACACTATCAAAACATTGAATAATTATGTTCTGATGCCTTCACGTGACTACAAATTATCTCTGAACGAATCGTCGAAAATCCATAGATATAGTTTTCAAAAAGGTCATTATTTGAAAGTATTACCAACAATTCAATATCTTACAAGCAGATTGATTTTTTAAAAGTCATAAAATTGCAGAACAGTTTGTCAATTTATGGTTTATTTTTAAAATTTGCTCATGTATAACTTGCTACAGTGTATTTAAGTATTTGTATGGTGAACGTTGTCAGGAAAAAATCTAATGGAGTTCTAATAGGATATAGATATTATCTCCCAACCCGTTTTATTGAACAATTCAGATCGCATATGGCATCATACGACAGAATGAATAAATAACCGAAACCATACTGCAATTGCAACAATTTGGCTTCGCTAAATTGTGCAAGTAAAAGAATGTTGATTAGCCCCACAAAAAAAACAAACAAACAAGGGATAAACCTCTTAGGTCTAAGTTAATAAGATTAGATGGGCAGAGGGGCCTGAGTCGTTCAGTCGATAGAGCGATAGTCCCTCAGTCCGACACAGGCGGCGCTGGTTCGTATCCTACTCAGAGCAAATGAAGATTTGAGTGAAATTGGTACTCGCCAAAATTCGGAAGTTTCGACGGACAAAGATCCCGTCTTACTCCTCCACTAAAACTGGCGTCGCCGTCATACGAGTAAAATAATCTTGAGTGCGGGCTAAGACATCACTCAACCAATCACCGAGAAAATCGAACGAACAGGCGTCGGTCGTTCAAAAGAAAATTATCTTAACGGCAGGTTAGATGACGTCACGTCACAAATGTATTTCGCTACATCATTTAACCTGCCACTAAGATAATTGTCTTTTAAACCTCCAGCCTCCGGTATGTTTGGTGTGTATTTCAATCATCTGGAAACATTGGCAGTTTGGTGAACCGGGATCTATTGACTATGTTCTGTCATATCTCAATGAACTGATCCAAACATTTTCTCGAGGTTACAAGAAGGTTACAACGTGGATCGCCAGTTCGTTATGGAATAGCCAAATATCTTCTCTGGATAAGGTTATACCATCGACCGCCATTTTGTTATAGCATAGCAAAACATTTTCTGTGGACATGCAAGGTTATACCATCTGCCGCCATTTTGTTATGGAATAGCAAAACATTTTCTGTGGACAAGGTTAGAACATGGACCGCCATTTTGTTATAGAATAGCCAAACATTTTCTGTGGACAATGTTATACCATCGACCGCCATTTTGTTATAGAATAGCCAAACATTTTCTGTGGACAAGGTTAGAACATGGACCGCCATTTTGTTATAGAAAAGCCAAACATTTTCTGTGGACAATGTCATACCATCGACCGCCATTTTGTTATAGAATAGCCAAACATTTTCTGTGGACAATGTTATACCATCGACCGCCATTTTGTTATAGCATAGCCAAACATTTTCTGTGGACAATGTTATACCATCGACCGCCATTTTGTTATAGAATAGCCAAACATTTTCTGTGGACAATGTTATACCATCGACCGCCATTTTGTTATAGAATAGCCAAACATTTTCTGTGGACAATGTTATACCATCGACCGCCATTTTGTTATAGCATAGCCAAACATTTTCTGTGGACAATGTTATACCATCGACCGCCATTTTGTTATAGAATAGCCAAACATTTTCTGTGGACAATGTTATACCATTGACCGCCATTTTGTCATAGAATAGCCAAACATTTTCTGTGGGCAATGTTAGAACATGGACCGCCATTTTGTTATAGAATAGCCAAACATTTTCTGTGGACAAGGTTATACCATCGACCGCCATTTGTTATAGAATAGCCAAACATTTTCTGTGGACAATGTTATACCATCGACCGCCATTTTGCTCTAGAATAGCCAAACATTTTCTGTGGACAACGTCAGAACATGGACCGCCATTCCAATATGGAATAGTCCTGCATACCCCAAAATAAATCCCCACAATTCTCGTATTTATTCGACTGAATGTGGTTCATGTCCGTGACGCATCGATTGTATAGACTTGCGGGATGGATCTTTTAAAGAAAGAACCTAAGACAGATAAAGAAACAATACTAAGCTGGCGACAACATGGTGAGTTGGTCATAAAGTTGTTTTTGCACAGAAGCCGGCTTTTCCCTGCTTAATTAACCAAACAAAACCTTATTTTTACAAGTGACATCAATCAGTAATATCCATCCAGTTTTACAACATTTATTCCGAAACGTTAAATAATAAAAGTTTCAACGTGGAAATTTGAAATTCGTCTGGTTTGAGGAAGAAACGTTAAAATCTGCAGTTAAAATGTGAAATGTTTCAAGAATTCAGATTGTCAAGAGAATAAAGCTTTTTAGTTTCATGGAAAAACTAAATTATTGAAAGTTGAAATGGAAAGTTACATTTCTTCCACCAAAAAAAAAAAAAAATAGCTGATAGCGTTTTAAGTAATAACAAATATAACACACTATCGGCATTTTAACAGTTCATTCCACTTTACCACAATACATAGGCCCCCATTTAATTGACTGGAATCAGAGAGTGACTGCCTGCCTAAATTTGGTTCCTTCCAGATTGACTGAACAAGAGATTTAAAAATCTGTGTTTTGCGAGCCCCGGGCTAAGCTATCGGCATTAGTGGGATACATGGTCAGTGTTATGGTCAGAGGTTGATCTCCGTAAAAGATAAAAAAAGTCTTACCAGTAAAATCAATTGTCATTGTAATTCCTCCAAATTACATTCCAATAGAAGGATATGTATAACCAAATGTCGATGTAGCCACACATTGATCTGATAACCCCTTCATCATACGGATAATCCATATCAACCCGTTTATCGCACTTTTCTGAGAGTTAAGACATTTCACCCGATAATATTGTTGAAAGGTTGCTGAGTTTAAGTTTTACACACTATATAGTCCTGGTATACGGCAGATATTGGCAAACACTGGTTAATTTAACGTTACAGACTTTTAGTTAACGGAGGTCTACCAATACATATATTTATATTTATGATCACTAAAACACACGGGCACAGGGAAAATCTTCTTGTCTAAATACATCTTCTTGTCTAAATACATATTTATAACGCTAAAACACACGAGCATACATTATGTAGTATTCTCGTTATTTTGGGATTACACTTTCTTGAAATTATGGTAGAAATTCTTCTACCGATTTTTGGGTGATGCCCGAAACGGGAGTCGAACCCAGGTCCCAGAGTATCGCCTGCACTAAATGCCGGCTGCCTTATCCATTTAGCCAACCGGGCTCCTCTAATTTCAAGAATTAATTTCAAGAAAGTGTAATCCCAAAATAACGAGAATACTGTTATATTCACTTTCTAAAAGACACTAACTAATTAAACTCATACATTATGTAGATATTGTATGTTTGCTTGGATGATTTGTTATATTATTTGAAGGTTAAAGAACATAAGACAAACAAAGGATTAACCTCATGTAACCCCGAGAACCTACTGAATAGAATGATATTGTGAAAGCTCAGTCATATCGAACAGCTCTCATTTATAACAAACGATGAAAATTGAATATAAAGTACCACTCGAAAAACAATGCTTCAAGGCACAATATTTGTAGACAGTAACCTGAAGATTTTACACAAACAGGCTTTAAGTTGATAATGAAAGTGTTGTCAGCTGTCAAGGCGATAAATACACACACCAGTACGTCAAATTAAAAATCCCAAAGGCCAAAGGAAAGATGACCCGTGCCAGTTTATCCACTTTCTTTGCTCGTAGTTTTCCCCTCAGAATTGTCAATGTTGCACTAATGTAACTCTCTCCCCTAACACTGTCCGGCTGAAAATATAACACAGACAATCGTTTATGCAGCCGATCATATCTACTGTAATGGTTTCGGGCCATACATCATTGTCATTAGAATTTTGTCAAAAGTAATCATTATAGTGCAAAGAAACCTCACAAAATAAGCTCAAGGTCATTATCTATTATTAAAATCGGGATATGGTTCACATTTGTGAATCTTTTTAGTAAATAGCTATCACTCGTCTCACTCCATTCTCTTTTACAACCAATCGACTGACGGATTATATATTCTGGAGGTCTGTCAATACAAGGTCATAGTAAGCTATTATTACACGACAGAATGGGTCATTTTAATTATCAGACAATTTACTCGGTTATTTTGGACTCCACTCACCTTTTCTACAAACGTTTCCAGATTACAAGAGGCATCATTATTTTGACTGATTTCCACAGATCTTTTATTAAATCTTCCCAGCTGCTTCACTTGTTGACGGACCAAAACATTCACTAAGGCAAATTCCACCAAGGAGAAGATGACAAAGAGCAGACAGACGGACATCCAGATGTCTAACGCTGTGATATAAATCACACTGGGTAATTTATCCCGAACACTTGAGAACTGTGTGGTCATAGTGAGAACGGCTAACAGGTTCAGACTGATTCTGGCGGGTACGGCGTCAACATCTAACCAGAAAGAAATCCATGAGATACCAACTATTGAGGCACTTGGAACATATACCTGAACTCCAAAATAACCAATTTGTCTTCGTAGATGTAATTCCGCCCTGACACAGCTGAAATCCCCCGCAAATGACGCTATAAATTAGAAGGTAGAAAACTTTAAGAATCCTTTAAGTCCAGACCTAGATGAATTCGTTGTTTGTGCTTGTCAACATCGTCACAATTACACAGACGAAAAACAGATGAAGTTAATTACTATGATCGAAAATACAAACGTGAAATATTCTACACTATTCCAAAATGAATAAAGGTATTCAGGAGACAATCTTGCATATGATTCTAAAATAACAGTTCTTGCTTTAAAGAATTTACATATGAGGCTACGTCAGTGTTGTCTTCCTTGAATGAACTCAAAATGGCAGCTACAGTTAAAACTTTCATATTATAAGTAATTAATGACTGTCTAGGATTTTCGGATTTTAGTTTCTTATCCATCTTGTGTGAGAAAACTATCCATAAGAACACGCACTTTCCGTCCATGTTGATCAGACCCATGGGTGGGTCTGATCAACATGGACGGAAAGTGCGTGTTCTTATGGATAGTTTTCTCACACTTATGAATTGTAAGTGAGGTATTTCTAACAGTTTTCTCTGTATGAATTACTAGTGATCTTCTTCTGAACATGGCTGTTCATTATAATGGAGGATTACTTGGAGTCCAGCTGCTCGTCTTAAGCTTCTTAACTACTCACCGACATCCAGAGATTCCTCACAAGAGGCATTCTGTATTTTTATCAACTCAAATTGTGGTAGTTTAATATTAGGGCTGCTTCGGATAGGCTGGGCTGGAGACCAACGGAATATTAACTTGTCCCGGGTGTGAGCGACTGTTAAAATTAAATTAGAAATAAATTGATTAATGAAGTAGGTACATTTGGAGTAAAGGGATTACGGATTATTCACCATGGTATTCTCAGATACAAATCTATTCGTAGATATTTTCACACAGATTTTGGGTAAAAAAAAGATCCTATTTTCCGACAGACTTTGATAATTGGAATGATTATCAGACTTGTTTATGTCACAGATGATAATCAGATTGATCCTTATAGTCATTAGGTCTGGGTGTTAGAGGTTATTTGACACGTCTCTGATTGAGTATGGCGTTAATAACGGTAGCAACTGTCATCAAGACATTTAGGAGAGTATGAGAACTTTCAAGATGCAAACGGTATGTTTGTAAAATCCTTTTTGTTAATACAAGCTCGAGGACCTACAGTCAATTTAGTTTATAGTCTCCGTTTAATGTTCCAGGAGATGCATCGTTCAAAATCAAACCACTTCAAAGTTGTTAGATCACTTCCCCAGAAAAGCTTTCCATCGTCGCGTAGGTGTTATAAGAGCCCGCAATCATCTAGTTATAGCTGTCACATTGTTGGAAATCATTTTTAATTGACCAATTACGAAGTACCAAGCAGTCTATACGCATATATTTTTAGATACAATTTAAAAACAACATAGCCTCACAGAAACTTGTTTTGATGAAAGTTTTTTAGTTGTGCAGTTATCCATCATGTCATTTAGACCTATATGCCGAATTATAAATAATTGAGTTCTTACTTGTTGAAACAAACACAAATAAATAACACACACATTCGGTTTTATGTTAACCTGCAGATTGTACTTTCTCTCCACAATGGCTACAGCAACATCCTCAGCTCTAGGTCAAAGTATTTTATTCTGAATTATTTTGTATTCTTCTACTGCAATACATATATCATATCCACACTACTTTGCGGAACATCTATCAATCTAGATTAAAACTTTCGGGGAAAGGATTTAATGAAATATGAATAATGATAAAAAATAATTCAGAATAACCCTCTGTCAGTGTAACAGCGTGATGGCGTATTAATGGTTAGCGGTTCCCTGAAGTTTTTACAGGAAATTCTCAGTCCTCTATTGCAGGTAGGGGCCTCGCTGGCCCAGTCGTTAAGAGTGATAGTCATCCAGTACCACACAGACCTTCCATCGATGGGGCGCAGGTTCGAATCCCATTCAGACAAAATACAAATTTAGAAATTGTGGATTTTTTCTATCGATCGCCGTATGTGGAAGAATTGCCAGGTACTCGACGAAGGTCGGGGGTTTCCTCCGGGCAAAGAGCCCGTTTCCCCCCCCCCCCTCTAAAACTGGCAGCGCCGCCATATAAGGGAAATACTCTTGAGTGCGGCGTTAAACATCAATCAATACATTGCAGGTAAAATATCTTACACGCACACACGATGTAAAGGTAGGAATTGCAATAATGATAAAGGCCCTGCAATACTGGGCAGTTGACAACCATGCCGTGGTGTTGATACTTACAGCTGGCCATGTCAATATAACAGACTTGACGATCCAAGGGGTAGTTCGTTAAATCCATCGGGCAACTGAATGACATAGACACTCTGAAAGGAAGAAAGATGGATATTCATATGTTAATACATTATAGACCAAACCTTTATATACAATATACCACATATTGTCGGTTAGGTTTCAAATACACTTTATTTCTGTTACATTATCAGGCTTATTGCGCAATGAAATCATTGGTTTCTGTGTTCAGGCTTAGTAATTTAGGATTTTCACTGTTATATGATCACCATGTCGTGAAGCACCAGTCCGGTAACAGGCCTCTGGATTCAATTCTTTTCGTCGGTATTTTGTCGACAAACATGTAGAAGAAAGATGAAACTAAGCGGAAACCTATCAGTAGTAATGAGCTATAATTATGAGAAAATCATGATAAGTATGAATAGAGGATTTTTTTTCTTATCTCATGTTATACAGAATTAGTAAATAACCGATAGCTAAAGATTCGGAAAAAATCACCGCCCGGCTGGGAATCGAACTCACGACCCCCACCCCAAATCTTCTAAAGAACACATAATTTTTGGCTAAAAAACCTACCTAATGTTATATTTCACATTGGCATCTCGGTAAACGTGAATAAGCCTGTTAGGGGTTGTGATATCATGTATAAGGCCATTCTTGCCATTCACAAAATATAGGTCCGGAACCCAGATATCCCTGAGGAACCGAGAATCCAGTTCAAATATCTGAGTTGGAACCAAGTCGTGGAAATGAAGTCTAAAATCCATCCACTGCTGCTTTAAAAACATGTTGACAGTGAAGTCCTGGAACAGGAATAATGAATAGACAAATGTCATAAATTACTCATAGACAAGTTATTTTTCAGGTTTAAAGTGGCACGAGCTGCCAAAATTCGCCCTTTCTTCATAATATCTGATCGTCACAACCTTAAGAGACTTTGAAGGCCATCGAAAAACTAAACGATTGGCGTTGGAATGAGGAAAATCCATACAGTATGTGGCCTGTACGAACCGAAAACATGTTCGAAAAGTAAACAAAATTTAAATAACCGGGACGACCATTCATTCATTCTACGCCAATAATTTCAACATTCTGTTTCAACCTCAAAATATCAGCATTTTTGGCAGCTCATGCCACTTTAAAGAGATAGTCTTTCATTAAATTCAAGTTGGCCCATTGAAAAACTTGTCTCCTCTAAGAGCTCATATAGTAATGTTTCGACTCAGAATCATCAAATCAGCAAATGTATTGTTATTTTAAAGCATCGAAAAAGTGAAAAGCTTCCGGCTTAATTTCTTTCTTGACAATCTGAATCGATGAAAAACAAATTAGAATCAGCTGGTGGCACTCAAATATATATTAATCACAAGTAAAAAAGGAAATATTTGTCCTATAAAAACTAATCTTCTAAATGCTCTTAATATTAAACTACATCATTGCAAAGCCATATAATTACTTTTCCAATGTAATAAGTCTTAAAAACACAACTTCCAATGAGAAACGAAATGAACAAAGCATATAAAAAAAGACAGAAATAACCCTTTTCTAAAAACGGATTTGTGTTCATTGTAGGCCTATTGGATAACACGAAACATGCTTCTATATAGATCCCGTGTACTTTTTGTTTATAACAAAGAATGAAGTTGAATCATTTTTACGGAGTGAAGCCGGAGAAATGACCACGTGTTCAGAATTTTTCATTCAAATTGACTTTCGCTCTTTGATTTAATTAACTTCTGGCGTCATCAAAATTAACTTTTTTATCACAATTTATACAGAAGCTTAAGGAAAGAATTTAGTCTCTTTCCAAATCGACCTCCCATGCTCATACACAAAGTAACTTTGACGAAGCAGAAAAAACACCTCTAAATCTGGAATACAAACAGATGAAGCCGAGCTTCCGAAACATCTTACCATTGTAGCCTCTGAAAAGGAGTCGAAACTGTAAATGTATAACTGACACTCTACAATTGTGGGCTTATCTGAAACAACAGTAGAAAATGCGGGATGAAAGATTGACATTTTATAATACATAAGACGTATCACTTTAACACTACTAATCAATGGACTTTTTTCTTTATCAGAAGAAGTGTAAATTGATAATATACAAAATATAAGCATGTGTGTTATAATTTAACACGAGGTTTCAAATAAAAGACGCGCAGGAATTTCTGACTGGATTGAAGCTCCATGTGGTGTGCCATTATCTGTGTTCCAGCACACCACGGTAAACCAATCAGAATCATGGTTTAATATACAATATCATGATTAACCATACAATATCATCCTACATAACATCGGACCATAAGCTTCAAGTGGTTTTGACTAGAACAATCAACCATGTGGTCGATTGGTCGAATAATGACATTTGTTATAAGAACGTTTAGTCGATTCACCATATACGTACTATACATATAATCTGCAACAGATAAATAAGCAACATATTATGTTGCGCAAAGTAAATACTTAGTGACGGCAATAGAGATGAAAAACTCAATCTTATCATTGGATGATAAAAACATATGTGCATATATGCGGTTAGGCAGTCAATATATGTAATCTTCTGATGCCTTTATAAAGAATTGAGGACTTTTTGTTTTGATCACACGCCTTCACATGACATTTTATTGGGATCAAAAAAGTGTATTTGATAAATGTTGTTTTTGTCCTCACAGTAAACGTGCATATAGGATAAAGATATGTTGTCAGTCACGTAACGTGTCCATATTATAACAAATTCATACGTTCACCATTGTGGTATATTGTCTTTTGTATCAATATTTCAATACACCGATCGTAAATGCTCAAATAAACAAATATATAGCGTGCTCTATTCTAACTGTACATTTGATGTGTAAATAGAACAGACGTGGACGATAGCAGAGATTTATAGAGACAGACAGTCTGAAATATCTGTAAAGTGCAGTTAGCCAGCACATTAACGGCCATTCCTAAACCAGAGGAACAAATGGTTTATGCAGGGTTTTATATCATGCTTTCGACAAAGTAAACATAGGGAATAGTATTTCTCATAACTTAAACATTAATGAGGGGTACCTATATTTGACAGTAATAATAAATACCTGTGGAATAAGTTTGCTATAAGGTAACAATTAACACATTTGATTGTCTACAACGGCTTCCAGGCTATATTCTCTCATAAATGACACATTAAACGCATGCGAAGTTCCGATAAAAATCCCATGCTGATATATGATTTTTGTAAAGCTTTCAGCAAATCGTCGAACAGAACGGTGGATGTATATACATGTAATGTATATATTTTTGAACACTACAACACACGGGCACATGGATACTCTTCTTGACTAAAATAACAAGTTTCTTATTGCATACATGTATCATTTAGACCTTTATACCCAATCATAAGTTGTTATAATAAACTACAAGCTACAATGATATTTTATTAGGTTGACGACAGACAGGAGTTTGACCTTATAGTCAGTAGAATTCTCTGGAAAAGATAATTTGGAAACAAATCATCAGTATTTTTGGTGAAGCTAACACGCCGATTTGCTATAGGTTTTAGATAGAACACTCTGATGTTCTTTAACGTTCACATTTCCCCTTAGCTTACTTAACGAGACGTGAATAAGTAAGGTTAGGTTGGTTTCTAGGATTAGCTAAACGGTGGATGTATATACGTTACAGCAAATCATTTTACCATCTTGTTAATAGGGTATAGCATTAAGCCGTAACTTAAATCATTGCCTCTGACGGATTGATTACACATATAGATGTTGAGATTGATTGATTGATTGTTTGGTGTTTTACGCCGTGCTCAAGATTATGTCACTTATATGGCGGCATTGCCAGTTTTATTGTGGGAGGAAACCGGGCTCTGTGCCCGGAGGAAACCCACGACCTTCCGTTGGTAACTGGCAACCATCCCACATAGATCGTTCGAGTGAAAACCCAGTCAGAAACAGATCTTGAGAAAATGTAAAGTCGAAAATATATACACAATTTTCTTAAAATCAACCAAAAACGAAAATCTGTTCGTCTGACATTTATAGTGAATATCACAAGACTCACCGTGATTGAAGTTTGGTGGGAATCTACTGTCGTATTCATCCCCCAGAAGAATCTGCAGAAAACCTTAAACAAACAATATCGCCAGTTTTACTCAAGGTTAACCCACAAATAGTTTTGTATAATGTTACCAACTCTTTAAACGTTGCAATGATAAAGAATTAACAATCTTCCTAACCTCTAATGGTAAACTTGGTTTACTGGTATGGGTTGGGTTGCTTGATTGATTTATGATAGTTATTGATGGAGATTGTTTCGACGAGATCATTAGAGAAAAGCCAGAAAAAAAAACACGAGTAGTTTAAATTCTAAACAAAAACTGTTTTAGGCTTAGATACCGGGTCACGCTTTTTATTTGCTACATTTTGCTCATTTATTAAGTGTAAACACTGATACGGTGAAGAGAATTAAACGTACAAAAAAAAAACAACAATCAAATCAACTGAAGATAAATATAAATATGTTTTAGGATGAAGCCTAGGTTTAATGCCAGGAGCCTGTTTCACAAAGCGACGTAGCGTAAGTTTTCACGTAACTGCCATAGCAACCCATACTGTAGAGATACGTTGGTAAGAAAGTTACGCAAAAAATACATCTACGCCGCTTTGTGAAACAGGCTCCTGGTTATTGTACTTATAATGTATGTTAACTGACCTTGGTTTGTTACATTGGCGCTGATGGAGGCAAATATTGTCCACAGGAAAAGGTTGAGAGTGAGGAGACAGTTGTCTACCGCCATCATAGAATCACACAGAGAACCGTCAGGAGATCACAGACACAATATTTAATCACCTAACATGAGGTAGTCGACTGTTCTAGATATATATATATATATATATGATGTTCTCACTTGTCACCTTTTGGTTCATTGTGGAATTGTTAATCGTCCAACCAGGTAATTACTGACACCTGCTAACAGTAGGTCGTGACAGGTAATGTAGAAAAGCACCCCCAGTGTCAATTAACTCCAGACTCTCTCATACCATGTGCCATCGTGTCACCAATAAACTTCCGTTCCACGTTTTACATTGGCGTTAGATTCATGGAATGGACCAATTTGTCAACCGCATCTCCGTAATATCAGCTGGTAGAGATTTCTAATCGAAAATCCACATTTTTGTTATTTTCCAGCCAATCCAATTGATGGTGAATTCCTCCAACAAGAAAAATGAATAGCGATATCCGTAATACGAGTAATGTTATTTTTGTCCAAGGTTAACACAAATATATCGCCGCCAGAGCCTTGGAATAAAAATTGGTCATTGGTGGTGTACAGTTACCGCTAGTATAGTGCAATTCCAGGAAGTTCTATTATGGATGGACGACTGAACCAAAAATATACGAGTAGACCGACTCTACGTTCAAGAGGACACCTGTGTTCTTTGAAGGACTAAGGTTCGCTGTCGTTTTGAGTTTGTACGGACAGAATCGATAAACGAAGATGGCAGAATACTATAAAAGGGTTTTCATGGTTCTAGTATTAGCTCTTGCTATCGGCGGAGACGGATTAAGAATCGCCTTCAGAGATATCGGATTAAATAATCTAGGCTCTAATACCTTGTGAAGAGAACACGGTATTCAAATGCTACTAAATCTTCTGCTTCGTGTGTACTTTACAGTGACAATTTCCTTTTCTCTGAGATATTCAAGGACATTCACTATAACGACAACGATCTAAAACTCGAGAAAAAAAATCCCTCGTGCTCCGTCGATACGATAAGCGCTTGTATTTTAGAATAATTTTAGTGAAAATATCAGAACATAATGATGACAGATGATCGTGTTGTTTTCGTAGAGTGTCATTATCCTTCGATCTTTGAATAATTCATAATATTCTCAGACGATAGTTTATTATATAATTAGTAGTGAGATATTGAGTTATACAGCTCTGATATAAGTGATATCACCACTTTTACCGATAACGTTTATATCATCACTGCCAGTGCCGGAACTATTTCCATTGGAATATTATCTTCTCATTGTTAAATCTTTAATTTGTGAAAATTGCCAAAATTTGTAATCAATTCTTAATTTATAAATTATCGAACATTATTAATTGGCTGTTAAATACTTTTACACAAACCAAATATATTTTTGGCTTTGGCCTTTCTGGGATATTTTTAACCTAGGCCTAGCCGCCGGACTCGCTAAACGAGAAAACATGAAGTAAATCAACCCCACTCTAAAATGTAAATAAAAGTGTTAGGCCTACAACTGCAGCATTAAAATTGCTTATTTTTAACAAAATGTATCGAGAACTGCCGCAAATTATAGAAAACGAAGACTGTTGGGGTACGGCAATGCAGTGCTTGCTGGTCGTTACGCTCGCTCTAGCCTCTACGGTACACGGTAGTCGAGTCTACTGTGTAGATACTAGATAGCCTACTCGATTGATTTTGGTAACAAACAATTAAAGATCTAATTATCGTAGAACATTTCAACACACATAATCTATTAAATCTTCATTTTAAAATAATAAGACCATGCCACTTAAAATTTTAATATAAAACTAAACAAAAGAAAATGTCAAGTTCAACTTCACCAACGATGACAGACCTCGATGTTTGTCGTCGCGCGCACACCGTGTGTCCTTCCGCGCAGACAAACGCAGGTTTTTCCTCCGAAATAAGTATACTATTCGAACTGTAATTTGTTTCATGAAATCATTTTCTATCCAAAAATTGGAACTGCAACCTGAGAATAAGAACTTTCGATGCAAAGTTATAAGTGTTTATTGGGTTGAGCCCCCAAACGGTTGTTACGAGAGTAATATTTGAAATTTATGTTTTTGTTTAATTAATGTCAGTTGGTTATTGTATGTTAGAACCGGTTTCAAGTTTGTGAAACGGATTGAGTTTCTGGATGGGCGTGACATCCTGGAACTTAGATAATCGATGGTAATATAATAGGTTAAGAAGAGTAAAAGGGTAAAGCAAAACCTACATCGTATCAATTGGTCGCGAGAGCGTGGTTTTTTAATAGGCCAAATAGTAAGCACAAGTCCTTGTTCAGTGTTTTTCATAGTCTTTGTAAATTTATATAGATATAAGTAAACTAGGAATATGTCTTTTAAGGGTGTGTTCTCCCAAGCAGCTATGGGCAAAGAGCTACGGTCGACTAAAACTATATCAGAGACAACAAAGCCACCAAGTAAACATTTGCCATCCCCAACAAACCAAGATACTCAAGCTGTACTTTTAGATATTATACGGCAAAACACTGAAGCTTTGAAAGCCATTAGTTTGCATATTCAGGGCAGCAATCATCTTCAAAACTTACATGGCGGATTAGGATTGCCTAATCCCCCATCATTTACAGGTAAATCGGAGGATGATGTGGAGGAATTTTTTGCTAAACTTGATGAGTACGCTGATGTAACAGGATGGTCAGAATTGCATAGAGCAAAGATGATTCCATTGTTAATTCAGGGACCTGCACGGACGTTTTATTTGAAACTTTCGTCAGATATTAAACGTAATTACCAAGTTCTGAAACAAGTATTTCTCAGGAAATATGATCCTCCTGAACTAAGGTGGGCTAGAGATTCCATCATTTATTCGCGTTACCAACTTCCAGGTGAGAGTTTGGAAAATTATGCTAACGATGTCGTTGAACTTTGTCGTAAAGCTAAGAAAGATGATGATTTCACTTTTAGTATTTTTATGAACGGCTTGAACCCTATTCTCAAGTCACATGTCATCTTCCAAAAGCCAACCTCACTAGAAGATGCATTAGCGAAAGCAAATTTAGCCGAAGTCGCGTATCCAAGATCTGTTCAGGTATCAACGATGCAAATAGCAAATTTGAGGACGACAGCACCAAGTCCATTCTACCCTCGTCAAACATCTATAGCAAACAGGAACAAAAATGTTCGAAGAAATTGTTACGATTGTGGAAAATCCGGACACATAGCGCGGTACTGCCCAGAAAAGAACCGAACAAAAGGTAAGAAAAATGTTCAAGGAATTATAAATTCAAAGTTACATTGTTGTGCCATTCGTACTAAACCAAGTACATCTGTTAATAACCCCAAGGAAGATAGTATAATAGGAAAAGGTAAGATTAAGGAAGTACAATTGAGACAAGCTGTTTTAAAATGTGAAACCGGTCAATCAAACCAAACAGGTTCAAAGTCAACACAAGTTAATGGTCTACCTAATGGTGTGGAAACCAGTTCAAATGGTAAAACACCGACAACACCTCTACCTAACACAATAGGGTATTCTTTAGATGGTGGGAACCGTCTTAATGGTTGCGTAAGTATCAAAACAAAACCTGATGGTCTCTTTGTTCAATCCCCACCAATTGACCCTCAAGACCGTCTTTCCCTGAGTAATGCAACGTGTCAAACTTGCCCAATAGATCCATTACGCAACGGGAAGTTTCCATTAGTTATCAGGTGTAAAGAAGTATTGTACCAAACTATTCCACGTGGTGCATACCACGCCTATTGTTTATTTGTGTGCCTCCTACTGGGCATGATTGGTTGTTTAAAAAGTGGTTTGTATTATATATATGATAAGGGTAGTGAGACTCTATCCTCAACAGAAATTTACGAAACACGAGAATTGGACAAAGTGAACACTGTGGTAAATGAAGGTTCTGTTGCTAAAACCATTTCTGGTTATATTGGAAATGATAGAAATCATGAACAGAGACGAAGAAAAGTACATGGTAATAAAGATTATTTGTCTGGAATTGTAAATCCACAATCAAAAGACAAAGAAACAGCTACACCAGTACAGGTGGGAACGATTGGTGAAATAACTCCTACGAAAGTTCCCACTAAAGAGAAGTTAATTGAACGTCAAAGGTCAGACCCAGAGATAGCTCAATACATTGAGTATATTGAGAATGGTTCGTTGCCTGAAAATGATACAATCGCTAGTAAGATTTTGTTAGATAGTGATAATTATCACCTTGAAAATGAAATACTGTATCATGTGGATTTCAAAGACGTAGAAGGGGAGGACGAACTGAGTCTGCGCTATGTAGAACCTCGTTCGTTAAGGAATAATTAGAATTTATCCCAAAGCTTGATACATAGTTATATATTGAGATTTTAATGCTTTATATGTTTTGTTGCAGGTTCATTTGCCGTGTTGGTTCCATCGGTATGTCTTTGTGTATCCATGATTCAGCTGATGGAGACATTATCATGCAGTTGAACGATTATAGCTGAATCAACTGCACCAAATACTTTATGCATAGACGATTAACGGAATTAAAATAAAATACGTGCGGAAATTCGTTTCTCATGTTCTCTTTGTTTATATATAGTCGGATGATACGGTAACATGGTAGTTAGAATTTATTTCGGAATGTTATGTTTTCCAGAAGTGTCTTGGAAAATACTTACAATGTTTTGTAAAATACACCTGTATATTCTAGAGGTGAAGTTAAAGCAAAATGAAGGAAATATTGTACAATTGTAACATTTTGATGTTTAAAGTTTTGTTTGAGTTTCTGTTGTAGAATTACCTATGGTCCACGACGTCAATAAGTATGTATTAAATAAAAATGTTTATATCGAAATCTCCTGTAAGTGATTGCATTCTTAGTCCATCGTGAGTGTGTAAATGTAACGAATAGAGATTGTAAGTATCGACAATCATTTGTTTTCAGTAAGTATGCTCCTTTTTGTTCACTATAATTTGATATTTACTATGGAAAATTTAAATGTTAGTTCTATTACTTTATGTCAGTGTGCTGATTAAAGTCAAATTAAGTCAGGTGATGCCAATCGTGAAAATATGGACTTTAGGCCAAATTTAGTCTTTTTTAGTTTGTATAACTTCTTTACTTTGTAAGACGCTGTTTTAAGAAGATAGTCAATTACTACAGAATGTCCGCTACACCGATAATTAATTGTGAAGATTTTGCTGCTACCCCTGTCTAATTGTTTACTCACAGAAGATGTCAACGGTCAAATATACCGGAGGTTGAAACCCCACCCTCTGTATGTACCAAGATGTTGTTGAGCGACCATCCCCACACCTGAGGATTGACCTGGAGGATAGTTACCCTCGTCAGGACCAGTGACGTGTGCAAAGTTTCGGTGCGCGGTGAATGCGAGATGGGATGAGAGCTCTCTTTGTTGGACCTTCGTGTGTAATTTTTCGTGAACTTGAATTCGGTGTGCCCAAAACGGACTTTGATTCTTTCGCCAAAAACCTTGATGTACCAATTCATTTGTTATAACAGTTCGCCATTCATCAGGAACAATCTTGAGCTCTGTATCATTGGTTATTTTAGACAAGAAGGTTTTCCCTGTGCCCGTGTGTTTTAGTGTCCATAAACATAAATCATAGAAACCAGATTATTAAACACGTGGATATTTCGACTGGGATCGGACTTTTTGTCATTGCGTCGAAAACAGCCATCGTTTTGTGGAAATAGCGTCAACGTTACCTATTTTATTGACTATTTATGTGAACTATGGACTTTATTTCTTTTTCAGACTCGTTTTATATACTACACTGTATAAGTATATTGTTTAACTAAGAATATTGTATTTGGATTTATGTATCATCTTAGATAATTATTATCGTATCGTTTATAGTTTAGGGATTTAGTTTTGCTTAGATTTATTAAAATATTAAACAATGTTTTGTTTATTATAACTTGTAGAAATATGATATAGATAATTCATGTCACGTGGTAAAGCTTTCTCTTGCGATCTTTCGATAATTTCGCATTTGTCTACGAATACGTAAGAGTTTTAATGCCTACCAACGGAGAACGTCTTTGTCTTCGAATGAATTTAGATTAGGGTTTTTGTCACTATGAAACCGTATTTTATGAAGTAGGATTGTTTTTCTGTTTAAATATGTTCTTTCTCATGGGGACATGAGAATACAAAGGGGGGAGTAATGTTACGAGAGTAATATTTGAAATTTATGTTTTTGTTTAATTAATGTCAGTTGGTTATTGTATGTTAGAACCGGTTTCAAGTTTGTGAAACGGATTGAGTTTCTGGATGGGCGTGACATCCTGGAACTTAGACAAGCATGGGTGACATCTTTATGGCGGCTTGATTTCATTGGTCAATAGTTTGGGTTGAGATTTGATTGGGCAACTAGTTAGATAGTTTGGGGCTACATAAGAGAGGAGGTAGATTCAAGATGAGAGAACCAGGGGACAACTAGATAACAACGAGGCAGAACAATCAGGGGTGAGAGCAGGAGAGACAAATATGGGAAGTATAGTAATGAATTAAGAACTTAGGGAAAACTTGTGTTAAGAGATGCAGGGAGATATAGTCACAAGGTACAGAACTGAATATGATTTTGATAGACTGGGAGCAGATTTGTAACAAAGAAAGGTTTGATAGTTAAGGAGTTTACTTAGAACCGAAACTAACGTAATTGTGGGTAAATCTGGATTTTCGGCTTTTCACTGGGTATTATTAGTGTAGTTTATGTAATAACAAAAGCCGCCCTGGAGAGTCAACCGTACACGTCTGATTTGTGAGTAGACATATATTTTATATTCATTGTTAATTAATTATATATATTGAAAATACTGAATCTGGAGTTGTGTTGTTTGGACTTATTACGATTCACTTTATTAGTAGTTTATTTGGTTATATTTAAGATACGTTCATCACGTGGGTTAGTATATAATTTATGAGGGTTGGGTTCAGCTCGTGAATTGTATTGCGTAACTCTGGTTATTGGACCAGATAAAGTTATCCTCTGGGTTGTAAGATAATCGATGGTAATATAATAGGTTAAGAAGAGTAAAAGGGTAAAGCAAAACCTACATCGTATCAATGTGCGCTATTTTATCCTACGCCGTACATGTATATGTGTGATGAGCCCAAATGTAGGTCATTTTCTAGGTCAACTGGCGACAGAGAATTGTTCAGTTTGTCGCAGAAAATACACGAAAATCTCACTAATAATTATATAATAAATAGAATATTTGTTGTTTTATCGGTAAATATCATTTATATTTCATCTCGTGGATAAACAAATCTTGTATTTTCACTCTTGGCTTCGCCAATCGTGAAAATACAGATTTTTTATCCACTCGATGAAATATAAATGGTATTTACCGATAAACAACAAATATCCTCTATTTATTGGCTTAAATGGCGTAAAGAGAGAAAGGTATTTCAGTCTCCAGTCATCTCAGGGTTGTAACGTATATTAGAGATTAAAGAACATATTAAAGGGATTATGGGACTACCGCAGAAAATATATATAATGATTCCTTTGGCTGACCTACAAAATGACCTAAGTTGTTACCAGACTTTTTATTTGGTTTACAACCAATACACAGACTACACATTGAATTCGATCTTTTGCTACCATCACTCTCCTTTCGGTCAAATGTTAATTTCCATTTCCAGTTAATATGATATGGGCATGTCCTGTTTATCAAAATGGCTTTTCAATTACTTGATGTGCAGAGGCTGTTTTTTCTCGGTTTTTGGCTAAAACGACTTATTCTTCAGGGCTTTTAGATTGGTGCAATTTAGAAATCACATTTTATCCCTTTCTAGAACTTTTTTTGCCGCTCCACTGTGTTTTATTTTAGAAAAATATACATATAAATAAATACATATAAACTGCAAATTTTGAAACAGAGACGGTCAAATTGTATATATATATTTCCTTTAAAATACTGCACAATCATTGTACACTGAATTGAAACTAAATTTACACATTGTAATCAAATTGACCCACCTTCATCTAAATAGATTGATTGATTGATTGGTGTTTTACGCCGAGCTCAAAATTATTTCACTTATATGGCGACGTTGCCAGTTTTATTGTGGGAGGAAACCGGGCTCTATGCCCAGAGGAAACCCACGACCTTCCGCTGCTAACTGGCAACCATCCCACATAGGTTCGAGTGAAAACCCAGTAAGAAAAATTTCCAATTTTTTTTTGGACTGAGTGGGATTCGAACCCGCGACCCATTGGTGTAAGGCTGTTCGGATTGAGCGTCATACTCTCCACCTGAATAGAAATGTTGCATTCATTGATATGATTGTGGTTAGTCTTTGAAAAGTTGGGTCATTGGTGTCTGATTCGCTAAAAAAAAAACATTTTCTCAATTGTAACAGTGCCGCAATAAAATGACCGCCAATTTGGAATATACATCATATCAAGTTGAATGATGCGAGAGAATCTATCATTATATTGGAGAACCAAACTTATGCAATTCCCACCGTTAAATAACGATAAGAACTGACTGGATTATTTCAAGGCCCGTTCTCACTGTGCGATTTGTCATACGAACTTGTAGGATGCGATTTAAATAGATGCATTTGACCAATTAAAAGCATCCATTTTAATCGCAACCTACAAGTCAAGTCGGTACGACAAATCGCACAGTGAGAACGGGCCTTAAAATAATCCGGTCAGTTCTTATCTTTATTTAACGGTAGGAATTGCATAAGTTTGGTTCTCCAATATAATGATCCTGTTAATGACAATCCCTCTAGAGATAAAAATTCCTACAGTTTAATTGTCCATCGAAATAGGTTTCTGAATGTGTTTGTCTTTCAGCTGTCCGCTGTATCTGGCAAGCACTCTCAGATCGCCAGGGGGGTATTTCATAAACAGGTTTAGACGGCTAAACTGACCTAGCCGACTAGAATAGCAATGCTTTAACATTACTGCTTAGTCGACTATCTGACCGTAGTCGGCTATATGTGGTTTATGAAATACCCCCCTGGCCTATTATATCGATATTGTCAGTTTAAAGTAGGTCTATCACCAACTAGCATACTGTGGATCTCAGTACCACATGACAATTCGTTTTTCGTCATTAGACAAAGTCGATTGATATAACCTTGCCCTTGCATCTTCATTCAAATAGCTATCCGGAAAAGCTTTTGGTTTTGTTATTGTACAGATCATAGACCATTGGTGAAAGCAATCGCCATGGAGGAAATGGCGTAACCTGTGAAATTAAAATTTACTGTTCAGTACAACCCACCTCGTTCAAAATAATATAAGCCCTTATAGTGAAAGGTTTTGTTCGTTCGACACAGCCCTCAGATTTGATAATGACCATACCTATGTGTTTTGATTATGTTAGATATTTATTAAACACAACCCCCAGATATTTGAACTGATTTCATGTTTTAATGTAGGAACCTTCTACACATAGAGGTTTTTGTAACTGTGCATGTCGTCATTAACTGCTGGCTGGATATGCATTTGGACCATATGAATATTTCTTCCACTGTACCATATTGCGGCATCATCTGCATATAGGGAACAGTTTATTTTTGGATTGAGAACTAATGGCAGCTCGTTTATGGCAATATTGAATAATGCGGGAGAAATAACCGATCCTTTGGGACTGTCATTCTCTTAAGTAACTCATCGCGATAATGTAAAGGAACACCGCTTAGTTACATTCTTTGCGAGATAGAGATCTTTTATTGACGTTTCTAGTGTAACAACATGGTCACTGATATCACGTGTGTTTTTTTTCAATTCCACTCTGTACATTAGAGAGCATATTGTTTCTATAAAGGCATCACATGAGCCTGGAATTAACCATTCGTTTCATAAGCTTACAACTTTCAAAGCCTCGGGCAGAACCATCTTTGACAAAATACTGTTACAAAGCGATAAAATGACATTTAAACATTTTGTAATGAGAGTACAATTTCACCCGGAGATGGATCTTTACAATCTCTAAGAGCTTGTTTAATTTCTGGCAATGAGAAATCGTTATTTAATGGTATTTCATCTTCATGTAAATTTTAAGTTGCTGAATGAATTCTGGATCTTAATTTCTAGTGCTAGAAACATAAGAAAAGCTATCATCTATGACGTCACATTTATCCCTGTTAGTGACATATAGCAGACAGTTTGATGTAATACTTGGAACTGAATTTGAAGTTTTTTTGTTTCACATTAATAGCCCTTATCTGCTTCCATACTTTTTCCAGAGGGGTATTGCCGTTAATTTTAGAACAATATGAACGCCAGTAATTTTTTGTGTTTTTTGACAATTCTTGCAGCATGTACCATAGCTATATTATAAGTAACTATGTCCATATATATTCATGATCTTTCTGCTCTTGTTTTAGCTTTCTTGCGTAACGCTACTGCTTCTGAGCATTTATTATTCCACCATGGTACAAGAGCTTTGTTGTTTCTTTTGCCATCAGTTTGAGGGATAGAGATTCTAGCAGCCTCTTTGATGCCATTAACAAAATTAAAAAGAAATCCTCTACATTATCCCTACAAAGAACATCAACACTCTTCTGCACATAACGCTGATGAAATGTTACCCAGTTTGCCTTACTGACTTTCCCGCGAGGCAATGAACCAGCAAGATTGCCATGAGGAGTGAAACCAAAGGAAGTAATAACCAGGAAATGGTCACATGCAGTCTTTGCAAAGCGACCACGAAGTTATGGACCCTAAAGTAGGTGAATATATTATGAGATCTATAGCTGACGTTTCTCCAGAATGTATATTAAACAGAGTTCCAGTTCCATCATTTAAAATAACCAGGTCATTTTCATCTATCAGCTTCTACATAATGTCACCGTTGCATTCTGTAGACAGGCTACACCAGATTGGGTGGTGTGAGTCACCCCAGTTTACAATAGACCCTTGGTTGCATTGATTTAATATAGAGTTAAAGTCAATAGCCTCGAGTTTCTTGCATGGGTTGTAGACATTTATGATTAAAAAAAATGGACTATTGTCATCCCTAACCACTCGAAGACATTGACATTTTATCACTTTGAATTGAGGAAATGTATTTTTAGCAAATTACAATCCACTTTTTGGATAAATACCACCAGACCACCTCCACTATCGTTTAATCTGTCTTTTCACATTATTGCATGTTTAAAGAATTTTCCCCGTAAGCAGAGATTATGTCTGACTTAGGGGGCTATAAATTTGAAATAAAGTGAATTCTTGTCAATGGGCATACAATGACTGTAAGTTATGTTTGATGATTGGGTCTTGCAGTATTCTCGTTATTTTTTGGGATTACACTTTTTTGAAAAATGGCAGAAATTCTTCTACCGATTTTGTGGTATGCCATTTTTCAAGAAAGTGTAATACCAAAAAATAACGAGAATACTGTCATACTCACTTTTCTAAAAGACACTTATTAATTAAACCTAGATTGGGTGTTGGCTAAATTTCTGAACTGGTGGTTCTGTTGTGGGGGGGGGGGGGGGGGGGGGGGCAGGCCCCATATAGATTCGTCAAAGTCTATATATGGACAATCTTTATAACGGGTGTAACAGATTTAATCAGCCCACTCTGAAGCTATGCGACAAAATCGCTGGAATAGAAAACAGCGCACCTTTGGCGGTATGTAAGGCTACATTGAATAACTCAAATCCCAACGTCACTTCATCAGGAGTGTTTTCCCTTTCAAGATATAAAAGCATACACGTAGTAGATGTTTTATCTTTTTTTAATCTCTCCACTCTGACACACTTCACTTTCTTAAGATCCTCCATAACCCACTCTTAAATAGGTGACTTCCAAATGACGTAATTTAGCAACATGACCATAAATGCTAGACCGGACAAAGCATGGGTCTGTTTTTACCTCAACATTTTCAGCCTTGTACATCATATTTTAGAAAAGAAACCCGATATTTTGACAGTTCAAGTGTAAAATAATCAAGTATTGCGAAAAAATCTTGCATGATGTGGGAGGTAGACTGATTATAGCTGAAGCCTAATTGGACGTTGGGCTTGTCAGGGCTAAGATTGGTGTCACGCGTGTTGTGCGAAAAACTGGTCTGTTCCATAAGGCTGCGTTTCCACCAAGTTTCACGTGTCACGTGACATGTCACCTGACATGTGACAAGAAATAGAAACATATTATTTTAGTAAGAACCGTTTCCATCAATGTCACTTTTCACGTTTCACATTTCACGCGTGAAATGACACGTTTTTGAAGAATGAACATGTTCATTCTTTTTACCCGTGTCACGTTTCACGTCTGTCCGATCTGGGGTTTCCTCTTGGTTTTACACAACTTTTACTTTCCCTTTCGGTAACTCCCCGTGTTCGTATCGAATTTAAAAGAGCCTGTGTAATTGAAGAATAATTCTCTGTCTGGATTGTCCATGAAACAGCGAAACGTTCTGGTAAATTCGCCCCTTTCTGGACGCAATTAGTAATGGTCCCTGCACCATATTGAAGGCCTGTTGCAGACAGAGAGCAAGAATTTCCTCGTCAGATGAGTCTGAACCGTCACTCATGGCGAACCCCATCCTCGGATACCCAGGGTTAAATTCTCAACAAGCTCACCTTTTACCACTGGGCCAGCTGCGATTCAAAGCCTCGTTTTCTGGAAACGCCCATTTCCTGTCGGACCAATCAAAAATTATCTTCCAAACGTTCGAACTCTTCAGTTTTTGAGACATGTTTATCGAATTGAAGTGTAAACCGAAAAGTTGTCCATCTTTGTTTTGATCACTGCCTGGATACTTTAATAAGTATATAACGCCGATTCTGATTGGTGATCGGATCCAATAAAGTTTACATGCATATTGAATTAGAAACGACGGATTTGGTTCCTTTTGCCCCACGGGTAAAGTGAGCGTGGGCGTAAGTTTTAATCGTGGGTTCCGACGATGGGCGAACACAGGAAGAATGGCATGTGACATGTTCGATGTGATATCCAGTGGAAACCCCTAATGTCACGTAACACGTGTCATGCATGACACATGACATGTGATACGCGACACGTGAAATTTGGTGGAGACGCAGCCTAAGTAACTCCACTGCTCTTAGATTTGGTTTCAACTTTACAGGTTAACCATGTGGACTCCCATGATAAAGTTAACCATGGGTAATTATTTTACTTGGCCTTGACCGTTACATGACATAACCAATTCATGTGATTTAAGTTTCTGACTACCTTTACGTTACCTGCATTAGAGTAAAGTGTTTGGCCAAACTGACTTTACCATTGGTGTAGGCCTTATTTTCCCCTCAAAGAATAAATTAATAAAAAAAAAATGGAAATCCGAACGCGACTCGTTGCACACTAGTTCCCAGAGTGAAAACAAATTAACACGGAAAATATAATGTTATCCCCTAAACTATATGTCCAACTGTCTGTATGCTGTTTGCAAAAGTTTGTATGTGCTTAGTACAATACGCTCCTTTCGAATTTGGCGGGGCCTCCGTTGCTCAGTAGGTAGAGTGTTGGACGCTCAATCCGAACAGCCTTCCACCAATGGGTTTCCACTCGAACGACCTACGTGGGATGGTTGCCAGTTACCAGTGGAAGGTCGTGGGTTTCCTCCGGGCATAGAGCCCGGTTTCCTCCCACAATAAAACTGGCAAACCCGCCATATAAATGAAATAATCTTGAGCGCGGCGTAAAACACCAAACAAACAATCGAATTTGGCTGATCACGCGAGACCCGTATTTAGGAGTATAAATTTCCAAAATTTCCAACTGTCCAATTAACATTAGTGCTTTTGGAGATCGACTGTTACCCTGTTGTTTTGTTTGTGATTTTCAGCTTTCAATCTATACTGAACCGACAAAAGATGATAATATTTCTAACACAAAAATAAGATGTCGTAGTTGTGTTTTTCATCGTTGATTTTTTGACAACTTTGAAGCGTATCCACGCGATATTAGTATTTCTATTGACTATCAACTGACAAAAAGGCAACTGACAGCTTCCGATATGTTTCACAAGAAGATTTGGATTGCAGAAACGATTGATTGGTTGATGTTTTACGCCGCACTCAAGATTTTTTCACTTATAAGGCGGCGTTGCCAGCTTTAGTGGTAGAGGAAACCGGACACATTGCCCGGAGGAAACCCCCGGTGTTGGCGAGTTCCTGGCAACTTCCACATTCTGCAACCGAGGGAAAAATCCACTCAGAAATGTTTCCATTTTTATTTGGTCTGAGTGGTGTTCGAACCCGCGCTGCATCGATGGATGGCCTGTTTTGGACAGCGGGACGATCACTCTAGCCCACTGGACCACCGAAGCCCCTTTAAAGAAATGGAGATTCAAAGACAGAACGACATGATAACGCCGATCTGGTCAGTGAAAGTTACATAAACGCTAACGTTAAATAAACGGCTGGTCAGTGAAAGTTATATCCCTAAACTCCTTTCTCGCGTGAACTCGAGAGATATTAGGGGCTTATTGTCTGTATTGTCTGTATGCTGTTCGCTAAAGTCTGTATGTTCTTTGAAAAAGATAGATTAGAAATAAAGGTTGTTACAGCCAGCGACTTGCTAGTCCGTCGGTCGGAACCAAATGAAAACCTCACACAGTCGCCTATAGCTATACACAATGAAAACGACGATGTGAGAATAAAATTGGTGTCGCTTGGCTTTCAAGCTGCAGGTGACGGAGACCGCACCATCGCCAATCTTTAGTATGTTGATCAATGTGTAAATCCTAACTTTGAACATCCTAAATGTAGAATGACAGAATATCAATTCTATGAACTAACATAGCTACAGACCACATGCTACACTAGCGATTCTCATAAAATTGGTTTATTTGCATACCTGTGCATGTTATCTACACCAACTAAACGTCATCCATATACCTGTTCATAAATACAATGTTAATCATGACTCCTTTAAGGGACTTCAAAGAAAAAACTCAGAAGCTTCATTCAAATCAGGATGGCGTTGTCTTTAAAATGAAACATGATGTATTTTATATAAAGTGTTCTAAAGTGAAATTCATCTCCACAGAAAAATATAGGTGTAAAGTCATGTATATCACTATTTAAATATTGATTAAGAAAGCCACTTTGAAAGTCACTTCAAACAAGATGCTTCCATATCAGATTTTTTTCGTGGGACGTAATTAAGCCTTAGGCCTATTGGTAGTGAAAATTTGCTGTTCGCTGGATAACCTAATATTACACTGCTTCCTAAGCAACAAGGAAATCAACCGCCAATACAAGCGGCAGCATGGTACATAAAATCACACTAAACTTTGTTCAACGAATATAACACCACCACTTAATAATGTTCCACTTAATGATCCACTTCATGGCAAAATACGATGAGGAAAAGTCCTTTGCAAATATCATCTTTTACGTAAAGATTTGTCTTGCTTTGAATTTCGAACTGTCCCTCACAAGTGCCTTCACAGAGTGTTTCAACCAATCCCACGGAGACGATTTTGTCGTCAAATGGACACACTGTACCTGAGATATATCTCTTCCCACGAGGCCTATCGTCTCCTGCCGAATAATCAGTCCCACAGATAACTTCCATTTGGTATGTACTACCAAAACCACTACAGCCCACTGAAACAATCAAGACAATCTTTATTATAGGTCCCCTGGTGCCATATGGAACTTTTCTACAATGTAATTTGGTTTCATTTTTTAGAATACTGCAAAAATTTTAAGAAATCTTCCGAGTTAATTTTGTCACGAAAAGAAAACTTTCTGAGATGTTAAACTAAAACGGTAAAGAGAGCCTATGTTTGAATCCTAGACACTAGTTGAACCGTTTAAATGCGTACGGTAGGGTATCTCTGACTTAACAGTCTGCTTACCTGGAAACCTTTTCTGGGCGGGATTTCCATTCACTTGTGACAATAAGACAAGAAAACAGACCACTTCTACAAGGGTGATTTTATTCATCTGCAAACGGAAATGTTATATTCTATCAAATATAGGTTATCGCAACCTTCCCAGTCTTGAACAAATTGTTCATATCTCTCATTTCTTATGGCGACGTATTTTTCTATTTTAATAAAATCGCAGAATTGATGTATACAGTCGTGATCTTGTTGATTTCCCTAGGATTTTCTCTTGTCTAACTACATTAAACTGTGTACCGACTGATTGATAAAACCACTCCATTAATGAGTTCCAAAAAACAGAAGTTATCTCACAATCAGCAATTACATGCTCTATTGTTTCATTTGCAGTGCGACAAAAAGTACATTTTACATCATCTATAATTTTAATTTTGACAAGATATTCGTTTGTGGCAAGAATACGGTGGTTTATTCGATATTGGAACCATTGCAGTTTAGTATTTTTGCAGCATTTAAAAGGGATGATGTATATGTTAGGCCAATTTTTGCTGGTATATTTCTCCATTTTACTTGACTTTTTGGAGGGATAGATTCATATACTTGATTACAATATATATTTTTACACCCTTTCATCTCACCTAAGACTGTTTCTAGTTTTGTAGCTAAGTAAATGTCCATTTTATTTATATCGTTCTTTGAATTAGTTGATAAATCAATGTAGCTTTTTATCGCACTACAACTTTATAGTACTCTAAATAGTTGGTATTGATATCATATATATTTACTAATTGTTCGTAGCCTATCGATGATTTACAGCAATCCGGCATAAGATCGAATACAAAGTGTATGCTTTTCTGGTACCACTTTTTGTACATAATTGGTTTACTATTGATTATGGTCTCGTTATTTTCCCAGATATTTACGGTATTGATATCGTGATTATATAAATGTTTATATTTGTTAGTAACTTCAATCCATGCTTTAATAAGATCTCTCCAAAAATGATTTGAGTGTTCTTGGTCTACTCGTATTGCATATTTATCTCCCTTGTTGATTAGATCATACATTTTACAATATAAGCTTTGGAAAAGCTTCTCGTATTGAGATTCCTACATGACCAACCTTCGAATCCAGGTTGTTTTTAGGGAAATAATAAATGCACGAACATCAGTCACCAGAAGACCGCCAGTATATATAGTAGTTTGCACCATGACACTCCTCTCTCTGAGAAAGCCTTCTGGCGCGGAGGGTAGACACATAAACAGGTTATTAAGTTTACTGATCATCAGCGTTTTTAGTACCACGATACGGCTAATTGGTGGCCAATGTCTTCATTATCTCTCCATCGCGACAATAGCCTGATTGAAACTCATCTCTACCATAGTATTTAACTGCGCTGAAAATATAATACCTAAATATTTGAAATCTGATTGGTCCCAGTTAAGTTTGTATCTGCGGTTAAAACTTCCCCCGCCGAATTTTTTACAGTCTATCCAGATGCATTTTGTTTTGTTTTGATTCACTTTCAGTCCAGACATTGCATAGAATATTTCTAACCGTTTAAGAGGAGTGTTGTGTGGTCTGCAAATATAGTTATTTTAAACTCGGTTTTTCCGTCATAGATTCCTTTTATGCATTTATTTTGTTTAATCAAAATAGCTAGAATATCAACATATAACAAAAACGGTGAAACTGCATGTCCTTGTCTACATTCTTTAAATATTTTTAAAAAGGTTGATGTCCAGCCATTTTGTGTTACACAAACCTTAATGTCGTAAAAAAAGATTAATCCATTTCTTAATTGAAGGGTCTCGGTGAGGCAGCACCAAATAAAAGGGCAGTGGAAATCTGCCTTGCCACAAGGATGACTGAAATCTGTTAAGCAGAAAGTAAAACCCAAATCACTTAATTGAAGGCCCAAAAATAAAAAATATCTAGCACATGACAAATAAATCTCCATGAAACAGAACTTGATCTTGTGGACGTCGAATTCAAAATCAAGCGTTCATCAATTCATCCATAAATTAAATAATTTCAGTACAAATAATATAAAAGTATTAGGAAAGCCAATGGCAATTATGATAAGGGAGGCATTACACAAAATTTAAGTTAAATTTAAAATAAATGGGATGCATGCTCCTTAGCGGAGTCGAAGACTGATCATACTTACGACCATAAACAGACAACATGTTCTATTTTCTTCCGCCCAGTCTTAAAGTCGCAGACAGTCAGCGACCTAGGGCGAGTTGCTCAAAGGTTTATTAAACAAATTGGATAAATGCCAAGTTCTTTCTGAACACCCAGTGGTGAGGTGTAATTGTAAATTGACTAAATATGTATTTGATAATGTTGGAACAGAACGAGTTTCCTCTAAGGTCCCAGTGTGTCAAAGAAAAGCGATTGAAAATATGCATATCTTCCTTCGTTTTTTTCTGTTTTGGGTTGCTTCTGAGACTGTATCAAACTTCCTGATTAAGTTTTATGATTTGCGACACAATTGGTCGTTGCGACATAATTGGCCGCCAGAAGTGATTAATGCGATTATGACACAATGTATGAAGATGTCCTGCAAGACCAAAAAGCGAAGATAACCTACTTAAAAATAAAAATTGGAGACAAACAGAAGAATAAAATAAGGTTTAGTGCCTTTTTTCTCTTACTGTGCTGCTTTTCGAGACTATGTTAAACTTGCTGATTAACTTTGATGATTTGCGACACAATTTGTCGTTGCGACATAATTGGTCAACATAAGTGAACAGTTTTGTTGCAACACTCAGCGATCAATTTCTTCATTAACCGATTTATTTCTGTATAATAATTGATGATGTTTAAAGCTGCCCTTAAGATTATTACCCTTATACTGCGACGAAACCAGGCTGCTTGATCGGAGGAAACCTTTCGAACTCTTGACCTGTGATATCGACCGGTCATCAAATTTGATAGAAACGTTATGCTTAATTCAGCATATTGGCCATGTGTCAGGTAAAGTTATGTATTACTTGTATTGAGAGGAATAGAGCGAAATAAACAGCTTTAAGAAAGTAGAAAATTTCGGCGTTTCTTATCTGATTGACTTAGGCATATAGTTTATAGTCACTGTATTGTAACCCTTTTTCTGGCATGTTGACGTGGTAGTTGAAACCATCCCAAAAAAATTCAAAATTGACACATGTATCACCTCGGTAGACAGGCGGGTTTACATGTATCACGAATACCTGATATTTCTAACAAACAAAGCCGCTTTGGAAGAAAACGTCCAGTTGACCTACTAGATGCAGTAATCTGTGCCATGGTACTATCATGCTTGGAGCGAAATAAACATGTTAACAACTTTGAATGAGGGATTACGATTCGATTTACAGTTGCGACACAATTGGCCGTTGTGACATAATCGGTTGCTGCACAAAAGCCAATGGTGTCGCAACAATGAAAAACAGTTACTAAAACGAGAATGAGAAAGATTGCACGTCTACACTGCTTACGTCGGTTAACAACATATGGTATAATTAAAAACACAGTAAGTACCCACCTTTGCTGATTTCAGTCTCAAATACAATCGAATAGAAATTGAAAACTAAACTAAAATGACAATATACTCAAATTGTTGAATTTATACTGTTTTCTGTAAATGTCCCTGGAATGACCCTGGCTATCTCGATGCCTGCAGGCGTAAAATGTAGACGCATTTTAATTCTGATAAGCTGCATTTTCCAATAAACTCAATGATCCAAATCCAAATTACAGTATTGAGATTAAAAGATATTGGTATTTTGATGCCTTGTATATGGTTTAAACCATTTGAATTCGTAATCCTAAAATCCACCCTTTTTAACAATTATTTATTGTCAAAACAATAAGAAAGTTTAACGTTCATCGAAAGACCAAAATGCTTGGTGATGTGATGAGCTTAATTCATACGGTCTGTGGCCTGTACGGATCGAAATTGTGTCAAAATATAAATAATTGGAATAAATGTTCTTTCATTTTAGGGGTAAGTTTGTTCGAACAATACGTTAAAGCCAAATGTATCATCATGTGCATCACCTAGTTTATATAAAACTATATTGAATGCCATTTCAAAATTGTGCATCACTTAGTTTATATAAAACTATATTGAATGCCATTTCAAAATTGCGCATCACCTGGTTTATATAAAACTATATTGAATACCATTTCAAAATTGTGCATCACCTAGTTTATATAAACTATATGGAATGCCATTTCAAAATTGTGCATCACCTAGTTTATATAAAACTATATTGAATGCCATTTCAAAATTGTGCATCACCTAGTTTATATAAAACTATATTGAATACCATTTCAAAATTGTGCATCACCTAGTTTATATAAAACTATATTGAATGCCATTTCAAAATTGTGCATCACCTATTATATAAAACTATTTTGAATGCCAATGAGGTAATTTTCCATTCGGCCTCTTAGCCCGTTATAATTCGAAATTGATTATTATATCTGTGTAACGCCACCTAGCGGTCTAAAAGGGACATACGACAATTACAAGGCCATGGAAGAAAGGACACACAAGACATAAAATAAAGTTCGATAGTTTATCACAACATAAAGAAAATATATACATTGGAAACGAAACCTGAAATTAGTATTATTTACAATCGATTATAAAGCATGAAATGAAACACGGGTATTATAGCATCTAGTCCTCATCCCCAAATTGGTAGCATAGGGAACAAGAAAAGTCGTATACTGCTGGAAGCGCTGCCTCTCCGTAGCTTACAGCTGGTAACGCTGCACTGCCATGATTCTACAGCTAGTAACACTGTAGCGCCCACTCTACAGCTGGAAACGCTGTACCACCTACACTTCAGCTGGAAACGCTGAACCGCCGCCTCTACAGTTGGAAACACTGAACCACCAACTCCACAGCAGGAATCACTGTACCACCAACTCCACAGCTGGAAATGCTGTACCGCCAATCCCATAGCTGGTTAGACTGCCTTGTCAATCCGGCTCTCTCTGCTGTCTCAGTAACCCATCAGGACGCCCCAACTTCCTAAACCGGCAAGTTATCCTATAGTTACAAACAGAGTCCCAGAACCGAGATTCCAACTCAGCTCACCTGGTTTTACCCAGCCATATGGATACAGGTCACAGTTTCTCACTTCCGGAATTCCATATGGATACAGGTCACAGTTTCTCACGAAAGAAGTTCCAGATATTTTTGTGTGTTTCTTTTATTATTTTTTCCTGGCCCCCTGCATTTTTTTCTGGGCATTTTTGTAGTTTTTATGAAAGGACAGGGGTTGAATTACTGTCTGGAAATGATTTTAGAAGTGGAATGGAGATCTGGTAGTTGGGGGTGCTTTGGTTTGTTTATATGCGGAGGTATATGTTCAAAAATACCCATATCAGCTGATTCTACTCGTATCTCAAAATGTCTACCTTCAACGTATGAAAAAATTGTGCTTAAAATACTGCCAAAGGACTGTTCAAGGCCCCTACCGAAGGATTTGGTTCAACGAAAGTTAGAGAAGGTGCTATGAGAGCAGACATTAACATTACCGCAAATGGGAAATGAAGGAAAATGAAACTGTGACCTGCTGCCTGTATGGGTTGAAGACATATTTTGTGAAATAGATCACTGTACAACAACAACACTGTGTTTGTGACTTAAAACTTGTCAGAAACACATTATAAGCCCTATAGTACTGTCTTGATGTGCTGAAAATGTATCTTTCATGTCTTTTCTAGCAAAATATTTGCACAAAATTGATTTCTTGATATTTTTGGGGGGCAAAGTAATGTACATGATTATGAGTTGAATTTCTCCTGTAAGTAAATGATACTTTTCAATATGGTAGTTTACCTATTTCTGCAATGATATGCCATACAATCTGGTTGCTTTTCTCATTACCCTTGCCAAAACACACAGAACACTACCCTACCCCCCAAAAATTGAAAAGAATTTGGGCATTACTTGATTTTGTGTACATATTAAATTTTATTTGGCTTTCTGACAAAAACCTATAGTTCTTACATTGATTTGATGGTCAACATGTGAGAAACATAATAACTTCCTTTTTGAGTCTTACCAAATGCCTTTTCTTGTAAAAAAAAACTTTTTCAGTGTTGTTTTATGTCAAACTGAATATTTTTTGTACTCTTTCAGGTAATTTCAGGTCCTGTATAAGATGAATGGAATTGTTTATCTACCTGTGAGTATATTTTCCTGATTCACACATCAAAGGAATGGAAATGAGAGTCTTTCTACTTTTTCCAGAGGTAATTTTACCATTGGCATGGCTTCACAGCTTCATTACATTAGAAATTCGCCTCAAATAGCATGACTAATGGCACTCAAAGTTGGCATAAAACCGCCCAGAATATATTGACCTGGGCTTTCCTGATTTTATTCAGTACCTGCACGTGTCTTACACAATTTTCACTTGCAAGAATGCAGGAATCAATTGTTTTAAAAAATAAACCAACCTTACATTTACCCCACCCCCCTTTTTTTTTGCATATTTTTTCTTAAATCTAATCATATTTTCCTAGGAATATCCTTTTAAACCCTTGTTTGACTTTTTGGGGTGCAGTTTTGTTCTCTGGGCTAGGCTAATAATTAAGTTTATATTCAAGGGTACTTGTGGGCAGCTTTGAACAGAGTTTTGTGTTGGGGGATCCCAACAATAAGCCGTGTGGCAGGGGACTTCTTCCTCTGGTTTTAAGCTTTCCAGTACAATTTTGAGCCTAAAATCAACCTGGGATACAAGAATAACACTTGTTTTTTCAAGCTGTTTAAATTTGGCCACAGTATGACTGACTTTGAGTAGAATTTAGCCATTTTGTAATCCAACAAATCTTAAAATTTAACAAATGCACAGTATATTTTAGTTGAGGAAGCCACAGAAAGATATGTGTCCTCTTAAAGTTAGTATTTTATGGTAGAACACTCTTAGTAGAAGTCACACTAGTTTACAGAGTTCAAATATGTTTTCCCAGAGCTGAGATATGACAATTTTAAGCTTTTTTAGCTCACCGATCATTGTCCTTGCTATGTTCTAATGTTAAATGGGGGGGGGGGGGGGGGTGTAAATGGGAGGGCTGCAGAAGGCTTAGTTTTCATTGCATTTAGTTTTCCTCTTGAGAGATCATTACAAATACCTTTAAGCTCAATGTGTTAGATTTAGAAGTAGATTGAAGGAATTTTGTGCCTCTGTTAGGATACAGGTCACAGTTTCTCACTTCCGGAATTTCCTAGGGACGAAAGAAGTTACAGATATTTTTGTGTGTTTTTTTTTTATTATTTTTTCCTGGCCCCCTGCATTTTTTTTCTGGGCATTTTTGTAGTTTTTATGAAAGGACAGGGGTTGAATTACTGTCTGGAAATTATTTTAGAAGTGGAATGGGACCAGTTCAGGTGGATGGAGATCTGGTAGTTGGGGGTGCTTTGGTTTGTTTATATGCGGAGGTATATGTTCAAAGAGACCCCTATCAGCTGATTCTACGCGTATCTCAAAATTTCTGTTCAAGGCCTGTTCAAGGCCCCCACCGAAGGATTTGGTTCAACGAAAGTTAGGGAAGGTGCTATGAGAGCAGACATTACCGCAAATGGGAAATGAAGGAAAATGAAACTGTGACCTGCTGCCATATCATCGGAGTACGCACCATGGAGATATGGATCGTACTTTCCTCCTCTCACTGTTCAGTTAGTGATGACTTTATTCTGAAAAGCTACTATTGAAAATATGGTTCCTATCGCGTTATTAGGTTCATTATATTGCTTTAATTAATGTAGTCAGCTATTAATGAGATGACAGTTGTATGGGATATGTTAATGGACATTTATAAAAGCGTTATGAAAACAATATGAAGCTTCGAAAAACAATGAAAAGAAGAGATAATATGTACATAAAATGATAAAGGATGGAAGATCAATGGAGTTGCGGGGTAACCTCCCCTAGACCGTTACAACTGTCCCCTGCCTAGCAACAAGTGTCCCCATCTTGTTACGATCGGTTTGATTTGCTGGGCAACTAGTCTTTCCAGGGCAGCTTGCAGTCTCCCATAACTCATTTCGCCTGGTCTGCCTTTAAGTCCACCAAGTAGCTTTTGAGAGGGCCCACTAAGTGACATGGTCAAGGATTGTCCCTTCTGCACCTCGTTCCTTTCTTTGGAGTGGAACAATTCAAAATGTATTAAAAAAATCATCTCCACCATCTGGGTTTGCATGTCCAGCACCATGTCTGTCAGCTGTTTTACTGTATCGTGCAACGTTTGGTCAGGAACAGGTCTGCTGCTCGGCTCTGGCTGGTCTGGAATACCGCTGGGCCAGTGGCTGGAACTGCCTATGGTGTTGTCTATGGTAACTAGACTGGATGGTGTTGCCATGCTTGACGCATATCCTGGCCTTCCTTCCATGCCTGAGGTAGTCGAATCCCACCGCTGCCACCAATTGTAACGCCACCTAGCGGTCTAAAAGGGACACACGACAATTACAAGGCCATGGAAGAAAGGACACACAAGACATAAAATAAAGTTCGATAGTTTATCACAACATAAAGAAAATATATACATTGGAAACGAAACCTGAAATTAGTATTATTTACAATCGATTATAAAGCATGAAATGAAACACGGGTATTATAGCATCTAGTCCTCATCCCCAAATTGGTAGCATAGGGAACAAGAAAAGTCGTATACTGCTGGAAGCGCTGCCTCTCCGTAGCCTACAGCTGGTAACGCTGCACTGCCATGATTCTACAGCTAGTAACACTGTAGCGCCCACTCCACAGCTGGAAACGCTGTACCACCTACACTTCGGCTGGAAACGCTGAACCGCCGCCTCTACAGTTGGAAACACTGAACCACCAACTCCACAGCTGGAATCATTGTACCACCAACTCCACAGCTGGAAATACTGTACCGCCAATCCCATAGCTGGTTAGACTGCCTTGTCAATCCGGCTGTCTGCTGTCTCAGTAACCCATCAGGACGCCCCAACTTCCTAAACCGGCAAGTTATCCTATAGTTGCAAACAGAGTCCCAAAACCGAGATTCCAACTCAGCTCACCTGGTTTTACTCAGCCATATCATCGGAGCACAACTGCAATGTGGCAGAAATGTTAAATGATGTAACGTTCCTTAATTCAAATAGCTTAGACACAATTCATGCAGACTACTCCGAATTATCAACGTATCATTGGGTGTATAAAGCTTATGGACAGTCAATAAAGGTGTCACCAACCATTTATTAAATCAGCTGGTGAGAAATATGACGTTTATAATGAGTTATAACCCCGAAGTTCAATCCAATTAGGATCTCATACATCCCGGCTATATGAATTTAGTCCGTGATTAGCCCACGTCTTCGGTTAGGGCTAGCTTCTGACTTTACCCATATTTTTGTTTCAACGCCAACCCAGAAGTTTTCAAGGTACTTCAAACATCTTAGAATTTATGAAAAAATCCCAATTTTGGCACCTTGGGCCACTTTAAACTCTGTATCAAGCAACCTGTTGGAACCACACAGGAATGCCAATATACCGTTCTTTAAATAAACTTCTTTCATAGTAAGAAATGTTTGAAGCTCTTTAAACGTGGGTTCCATACTAATGATAAAAAATTAAAGACATCACCACGTCCTCAGTTGTTTTTTAACAACACGAGCTTTCGGCACCTGTGCCGGTGCCTTCGTCAAGTGTAACAGTTACACTTGACGAAGGCACCGGCACAGGTGCCGAAAGCTCGTGTTGTTAAAAAACAACTGAGGACGTGGTGATGTCTTTAATTTTTTATTATTCTTTCATAGTGTTGAGTAATAATTATTAGTCAGAAAGAAATCCAGACAAGCGAGTAGAAGCACTATACATGTAGTGCCCCGGGGAAAGGAGTCAATCGTATTGAAAGTGCTGACTTGATTGTATTAAGAGGTAATCTAGATGACCCTGCCACGGTCATTAAACTTAACCCTTTAAAGGAGAAGAAAAGGAAAGAACTAAGTAAATACAGTACAGGCACGACACATTTTACTTTCTAACGGTACCAAAACCATATTTCTGCGATTTTTCCTCGCCAAACTGTGCTATAAGAAAGTTACCAATCGTTATCAGAGAACGTTTAAACTGTCTCGGTAGCCATCTTCACAGCAGAGCTTAGCTGTGTGTCTCGATCGGCCAATCAGCATACGCCTGGCCACCAGTCACTCGCTAGCGTAAGAGAAATTGGTCAACTCTAAAAGTCTGCCGTTTAAACCGAGGTTAATTTCGATCATTTCGAGGCGCTAATAAGAGAAGACGAACACTCTAACAACTCTGAAATGTACACTAGCTAGTAAATCAACCTTTTGGAAAGACGTGACAGGCTGCATATGTTGTCTACGCGACTTGTGAGGGTCGTTGTAGAATTTTCAGAAAAGGTAGTCTTACCGCTGACATTGCATGTTATAACCATACAAGATATGGTAAACTCGCAAGGGAAGTAATCTACTAATACTTTTTCCGGTCAATTTCAAACCGGCAATGGCGCGCTCCACTGACGATCGAGCACGAGCTTGTCTGGCAGATTCATTTTCTTTGTATTTTCACACCGTAAACCATGTGCAAGACTCACACACATTAATACGATGGTCTATGGGAGCCCGTTTGATACAATTGCATGTTGTTTTTTTGTTTTCTCCTCCTTTAAGTGGACACTAATGTCCTTCTTAGCTGGATGATATGTGTGTCCGTACCTTGACCCCATGAGGTCAAATGTAATTCACCTTTCACGGTAGTATCTACACCTCAGAAAAGGAGAATTTTCCGAAAAGGTTTAACACAGATATAATGGTTTAAGATCCATGTTAACAAATTGTCATTAAAGTCAGCTGCAGCAATGGTCTTTTCTACCATTACTGATAAATTATTATTTCCATGATATTTTCCTAATATAACGAAACACGCTTACAAAACAATCTTACATGGCCTACCGTCATTTCGATTTTTGACAGATTAAATTCGTTTCGTCAGTATATTATTCTACAACAGGCCTACATCCTATGCTTAGCCATTAGCTAGCCCCTGTTGACATTTGTTTGTGAGTGCTGGATTCCGTAGAATAAATTATTTTACTGGTTGAATTAAAATTAATTAATTACAGTGTTATCTCTTTATTGTCGTGAAAAAAGGGCAATAAGCAAAATCACCATAAATTCTACTATGAAGTGGTTTTACGAAAACCAAACACATAGGACAACTTGTACTATATGTGTTGTACACGATAGTGTTTATTTATGAGCTTTGGAGAGTTTTCTCTCTAATCGTCAGATATTACATCACATAACTAAGCAATTTTCACTGACATTAAATCAGTGAATGCTTTAAAATGATAGAGCCGGTAGGAATGAGCCAAAAAAGTCAATAGTAAATGTACACTAAAATCAGATGGTGTGCTGTAACAACAGCTAAATATTAAAGTGGCATGAGCTGCCAAAATGTTGACATTTTGACGTAAAAATAGAATGTTGAAATTATCGGCTATTTTCTCAAGAGGTATAATTAAGAAGCTGCATGCAAACCTCGATACGCGCGAGTCTAGCTTGTGAGTCGAAAACGATATGCGTCATTCTTTGTTGAGATTTTCGACTCATAAAGAGTTGCCCGCCATGTTTGACGAAGACCAATACAGTTCTAAAACATCACATACCGCAAAATGTACAATTTTGTTCGTGTTGGTTGAGTCTGTCTGAAAGTTTCCCACGGTTGAGAGAGCATTGGCCTGCCTATGTGTCATGTATGGAAACCATGATCTATCCCACAGGAATATGCGCCTCGCTCGGTCTGAGAGGAGGTTCACACTTCCGAAGCCTCATGTAAATAGATGTTCAAATTGCCGAACTTTCCATGAGGTTCTCGCGCGAGAATTTCACGTAAAAAGACATTTAAATTGAAAAATACATTAATTGTGTACAAATTAACATGTGTCTTATATTCAAACAATGTTAAGAGACACATTACAAACACTCAGATAACAATTTAATCACTCTTTCATGCTTTTTGATGAAAACATAGATCCAAGAATCGCTACGCCATCACGTTCACTGGCGGAGGGATAAAGACCATTTGTACATAATAACGTTGGCAGTAAGTTGGTGACATCGTAAATTCGCTACTATTCTCATATAACTTTGTTTCAAACTCTTTCCCTCTACATACCCTCAAGGGAACCTTGTTCCGCTGCGCTCCACGGCGGCTCCAAAAAAAAAAATTAACACCGAAAATATAATGTTATCCCCTAAACTATATGTCCAACTGTCTGTATGCTGTTTGCAAAAGTTTGTATGTGCTTAACACAATATGCTTCTTTCGAATTTGGCGGGGCCTCCGTGGCTCAGTAGGTAGAGCGTTGGACGCTCAATCCGAACAGCCCTCCACAAATGGGTTTCCACTCGAACGACCTACGTGGGATGGTTGCCAGTTACCAGTGGAAGGTCGTGGGTTTTCTCCGGGCATAGAGTCCGGTTTCCTCCCACAATAAAACTGGCAAAGCCGCCATATAAATGAAATAATCTTGAGCCCGGCGTAAAACACCAAACAAACAATCGAATTTGGCTGAAGTCTCACGACTCGAGATCACGCGAGACCCGTGTTTAGGGGTATAAATTTCCAAAATTTCCAACTGTCCAATTAACATTAGTGCTTTTGGAGATCGGCTGTTACCCTGTGGTTTTGTTTGTGATTTTCAGCTTTCAACCTATACTGGACCGACAAAAGATAATAGTTTTTCTAACACAAAAATAAGATGTTGTAGTTGGGTTTTTCACCGTTGTTTTTTTGACAACTTTAAAGCGTATCCACGTGATATTAGTATTTCTATTGATTATCAACTGACAAAAACGCAACTGACACCGTCCGGTGTGTTTCACAAGAAAAATTGTATTAAAGAAATGATTGACTGATGTTTTAGGCCGCACTCAAGATTTTTTCACTTATATGGCGGCGTTGCCAGGTTTTGTGGGAGAGGAAACCGGACACATTGCTTGGAGGAAACCCCCGATTGTTGGCGAGTACCTGGCAACTCTTCCACGTTCTGCGACCGAGTGAATAATCCACTTAGAAATTTTTCCATTTTTATGTGGTCTAAGTGGGATTCGAACCCGCGCCGCATCGATGCAAGGTCTGTTTTGGACAGCGGGACGATCACTCTAGCCCACTCGGCACTGGACCACCGAAGATTCAAAGACAGAACGACACGATAACGCCGATCTGGTCAGTGAAAGTTACATAAACGCTAACGTTAAATAAACGGATGGTCAGTGATAGTTATATCCCTCAACTCCTTTCTCGCGTGAACTCGAGAGATTTTAGCCAAACTCGAAAGGGGCTTATTGTCTGTATGCTGTTCGCTAAAGTCTGTATGTTCTTTGAAAAAGATAGATTAGAAACAATGGTTGTTACAGCCAGCGACTTGCTAGCCCATCGGTCGGAACCAAATTAAAACCCCACACATGTCGCCTAGCTATACACAATGAAAACGACGATGTGAGAATAAAATTGGTGTCGCTTGGCATCAATGATACTGCTAAAGCTTCCAAGCTGCAGGTGACGGAGCCATCGCCAATCTTTAGTATGTTGATCAATGTGTAAATCCTAACTTTGAAAATCCTAAATGTAGAATGACAGAATATCAATTCTATGAACTAACATAACTGCTCAAACTTGCCGAATCAAACATAGCTATAGACCACATGCTACACTAGCGATTCCCATAATATTGGTTTATTTGCATACCTGTGCATGCTATCTACACCAACTAAACGTCATTCAAATCCCTGTTCATAAATACAATGTTAATCATAACTGTTAGTCTTTAAAATGAAATATAATGTATTTTATCTCAAGTGTTCTAAAGTGAAATTCATCTCCACAGAAAAATATAGGTGTACAGTCATGTATATCACTATTTAAATATTGATTAAGAAAGCCACTTTGAAAGTCACTTCAAACAAGATGCTTCCATATCAGATTTTTTTCGTGGGACGTAATTAAGCCTTAGGCCTATTGGTAGTGAAAATTTGCTGTTCGCTGGATAACCTAATATTACACTGCTTCCTAAGCAACAAGGAGATCAACCGTCAATACAAGCGGCAGCATGGTACATAAAATCACACTAAACTTTGTTCTACGAATATAACACTACCACTTAATAATGTTCCACTTAATGATCCACTTCATGGCAAAATACGATGAGGAAAAGTCCTTTGCAATTATCATCTTTTATATAAAGATCTGTCTTGCTTTGAATTTCGAACTCTCCCTCACAAGTGCCTTCACAGAGTGTTTCAACCAATCCCACGGAGACAATTTTGTCGTCAAATGGACACACTGTACCGGAGTTGCTTCTCTTCCCACGAGGCTTATCGTCTCCGACTCCTGCCGAATAATCTTTCCCACAGATAACTTCCATTTGGTATGTACTACCAAAACCACTACAGCCCACTGAAACAATCAAGAAAATCATTATTACAGATTCCTTGGTGCCATATTGACCGTTTCTACAATACACCTATGCAATTTGGTTTCATTTTCAGAATACTGTAAAAGTTTTAAGAAAAGTTCGGAGTTAATTTTGTCATGAAATGGAAACTTTCCGAGATGTTAAACTAAAACGGTAAAGAGAGCTTATGTTTGAATCCTAGACACTAGTTGAACCGCTTAAATACATACGGTAGGGTATCTCTGATTTTATAACAGACTGCTTACCTGGAAATCTTTTCTGGGCGGGATTTCCATTCACTTGTGACAATAAGACAAGAAAACAGACCACTTCTACAAGGGCGATTTTATTCATCTGTAAGCGGAAATTGAAACTGTTTTATTTTAAAAACACTTTGCCGTTATCACAAAGCTTTATCTTGTGAACGTCGAATTCAAAATCAAGTGTTCATCAATTCATCAAATAATGACAGCAAAAATAAAATAAAAATATATGAAAGCCAATGGCAATTATGATATGGAAGACATTACACGAAATTTAAGCTAAATTTAAAATAAATGGGATGCATGTTCAGTAACTGATAGGCTTAAGTTAAAACTGCCTCAACCAAAATTGTCTTATTTGGGGTCATTAAGCCTACCATTTTCTCTAAAAAAAAGTTTTGTTTTGAATTTTTATTAAATGACAATTTTCGACCGCTAGTGCCACTTAGAAAGTGTAACCATACATCGCAAGAAATAAAGTGCTTTCAAGAACTCAAACGTGCATGAAGTGTGCACGTGAAGACTCTGGACTCATCAGTCTCATGACAAGAAAAGAAGGTTTGTGGACATGCTGCAAGAATATACATGTATTTGAAAATAAAAACCGTCTTTTTTGATCCAATAAGAAATTTGTTCTTATTTATTTTTTAAATTCTACAATCGCTTAAACTTAGGAGGCCTGCACGCCACCGTAGTCTTTCGGACATTTTTGAAGAAAGCAAAGTTACAAGAGCTTCCTAGAAAAATCGCTAAAATTAGTTTCTATTTTTCAAAATGTGGTCCCCAAGATACAATCGCCGATAGCTCGTTTAGACGTTTCAAATCACGAGTCCGCTTGTGTGCATGCTCAGTGTGTTTACATTGCGGATACCTGACAAATCAAGTTTTCAATTTCAAATTAAAAATACAACACCATGGTAAAACTTAGTGAACACCCAGTGGTGAGGTGTAATTGTAAATTGACTAAATATGTATTTAAAACATAATGTTGGAACAGAACGAGTTTCCTGTCCCAGTGTGTCTAAAAAAAGCGATTGAAAATATGCATATCTTCCGTCGTTTTTTTTTGTTTTTGTGCTTTTGAGACTATGTCAAACTTCCTGATTAAGTTTTAGGATTTAGACACAATTGGTCGTTGCGACATAATTGGCCGCCAGAAGTGATTAATGCGATTATGACACAATGTATAAAGATGTCATGCAAGACCAAAAAGCGAAGATAACCTACTTAAAAATAAATAATGGAGACAAACAGAAGAATAAAATAAGGTTTAGTGGTTTTTTTCTCTTACTGTGCTGCTTTTCGAGACTATGTTAAACTTGCTGATTAACTTTGATGATTTGCGACACAATTTGTCGTTGCGACATAATTGGTCAACATAAGTGAACAGTTTTGTTGCAACACTCAGCGATCAATTTCTTCATTAACCGATTTATTTCTGTATAATAATTGATGATGTTTAAAGCTGCCCTTAAGATTATTACCCTTATACTGCGACGAAACCAGGCTGCTTGATCGGAGGAAACCTTTCGAACTCTTGACCTGTGATATCGACCGGTCATCAAATTTGATAGAAACGTTATGCTTAATTCAGCATATTGGCCATGTGTCAGGTAAAGTTATGTATTACTTGTATTGAGAGGAATAGAGCGAAATAAACAGCTTTAAGAAAGTAGAAAATTTCGGCGTTTCTTATCTGATTGACTTAGGCATATAGTTTATAGTCACTGTATTGTAACCCTTTTTCTGGCATGTTGACGTGGTAGTTGAAACCATCCCAAAAAAATTCAAAATTGACACATGTATCACCTCGGTAGACAGGCGGGTTTACATGTATCACGAATACCTGATATTTCTAACAAACAAAGCCGCTTTGGAAGAAAACGTCCAGTTGACCTACTAGATGCAGTAATCTGTGCCATGGTACTATCATGCTTGGAGCGAAATAAACATGTTAACAACTTTGAATGAGGGATAGCGATTCGATTTACAGTTGCGACATAATTGGCCGTTGTGACATTATACAATTATTGACTCTCCTGCCAGTTAATATGATATTATAATGACCTGGACAACTTATATTGACCGATGCCGAAGGCAGAGGTCAATATAAGTTTTCCAGGTCATTATAACCATCATATTAACTGACAGGAGAGTCAATAATTGTTTTATTATATATCAAGTTAGCGTATATATTTATTCTAAACCTTCACAGAATTTCAGGCAGATGTTATATTTACATAATTTACATAACATAGTACATATGCATTACAAATGCAATGGGTTAAATTACGTCATGTGGATTAAATCTGATGTCATCGGAATGACGTCATAGTAATAAAGCCACACTAAAAACAAATTACGTTGCGTCACAAAGAGAATGTGACGTCAAATCTTATATTAACCAGCAAGTCATGTAATATAAGATAATATTAACTGTCATGTGACAGCCTATTGACCAATGAAATTGAAACACTCACTCCAGTTATATAATAAAATCGGTTACTACACAAAAGCCAATGGTATCGCAACAATGAAAAACAGTTACTAAAACGAGAACGAGAAAGATTGCGCCTCTACACTGCTTACGTCGGTTAACAACATATGGTATAATTAAAAACACAGTAAGTACCCACCTTTGCTGATTTCAGTCTCAAATACAATCGAATAGAAATTGAAAACTAAACTAAAATGACAATATACTCAAATTGTTGAATTTATACTGTTTTTTGTAAATGTCCCTGGAATGACCCTGGCTATCTCGATGCCTGCAGGCGTAAAATGTAGACGCATTTTAATTCTGATAAGCTGCATTTTCCAATAAACTCAATGATCCAAATCCAAATTACAGTATTGAGATTAAGAGATATAGGTATTTTGATGCCTTGTATATGGTTTAAACCATTTTTGAATTCGTAATCCAAAAATCCACCCTTTTTAACAATTATTTATTGTCAAAACAATAAGAAAGTTTAACGTTCATCGCAAGACCAAAAGGCTTGGTGATGAAATGAGCTCAATTCATACGATCTGTGGCCTGTGCGGATCGAAATTGCGCCTGAAAAATAATCAAAATGTAAAGAATTGGAACAAACGTTCTTTCATTTTAGGCGTAAGTTAGTAGCTTGATTATTATATCTGAAATGTGGCAGCAATGGTGAATGATGTAGCGTTCCTTAACTCCAATAGCTTAGACACAATCCATGCAGACAACTCCGGATTATCAACGTATCATTGGGTGTGTAAAGCTTATGGACAGTCATTTAAGGTGTCACCAACCATTTATTAAATCAGCTGGTGAGAAATATGACGTTTATAATGAGTTAGGTGATGTGCGGTATATACAGTTTTTTTCTTGCTTCGATCTTGACAAACTCTGATTGCAACTTTATACGATACGACGCTTTGTGGCTAACTTTTATTGAGACCGTGTATAGAATAAACGAACGGCCTTCCATTTCTCTCCTTTACCCCAAAGTTCAATCCAATTAGGATCTCATACATCCCGGCTATATGAATTTAGTCCGTGATTAGCCCACGTCTTCGGTTAGGGCTAGCTTCTGACTTTACCCATATTTTTGTTTCAACGCCAACCCAGAAGTTTTCAAGGTACTTCAAACATCTTAGAATTTATGAAAAAATCCCAATTTTGGCACCTTGGGCCACTTTAAACTCTGTATCAAGCAGCCTGTTGGAACCACACAGGAATGCCCATATACCGTTCTTTAAATAAACTTATTTCATAGTGTTGAGTAATAATTATTAGTCAGAAAGAAATCCAGATAAGCGAGTAGAAGCAATATAGTGCCCCGGGGAAAGGGGTTAATCGTATTGAAAGTGCTGACTTGATTGTATTAACAGTTAATCTAGATGACCCTGCCACGGTCATTAAACTTAACCCTTTAAGTGGACACTAATGTCCTTCTTAGCTGGATGATATGTGTGTCCGAACCTTGACCCCATGAGGTCAAATGTAATTCACCTTTCAGAAAAGAAAGAATTTTCAGAAAAGGCTGAACACAGGTATAATGGTTTAAGATCCATGCAGACAAAACTTACACAAAACAATCTTATATGTCCTACCGTCATTTAGATTTCGTAAAATGACAAAACTATTGGCAACATACTTGGCAGATTAAATTCTTTTCGTCAGGATATTATTCTACAATACATCTTATCCTGGGAGAGATCAAAGCCATTGGCTAGCCCCTGTGGAAGATTTTGTGAGTGCTAGATTCCGTAGAATAAAGCATTTTACTAGTTGAAATAAAATTAATTAATTAAAATGTTATCTCTTTATTGTCGTGAAAAAAGGGCGAAAGGCAAGATCACCATAAATTCTACTATGATGTGGGTTTACTAAAACCAAACACACATAGGACAACTTGTACTATATTGCACATGATAGTGTATATTTGTGAGCTTTGGGGAGTAGCCTTTTGAAGGCCATCGTAAAAATAAATGATTGGCGTTGGGATGAGGAAAATCCATACAGTATGTGGCCTGTACAAACTGAAAACGTGTTCGAAAAGTAAACAAAATTTAAATAACCGGGACGACCATTCATTCATTCTAAGCCAAAGTTAGGTAAAAACAATACTTCATCGTACATTTTCGAGACTAGGAGCAATAAAAAGCTTCTGAATTATACGTCTTGAAAAAAATAGCCAATAATTTCAACATTCTGTTTTAACGTCAAAATATCAACATTTTGGCAGCTCATGCCACTTTAAATAAGCCGAAAGCAATTGATGTAATTTGTATATTTGATTCAGGGTTTATTTTAGAAACATGAAGGAAGTTAAGCTCATGCCACTTTAAGTAACGCATCCGACCCAAACTTTACACACATCCCATTCGATCCTTTAGATCGTCGTTCCGCCAAAAAAAGCGTTGTGTTATACCCTCGCTCTTTTTCGAAGAACCGCTTGGATCTCCGACTCGCCTGTGCATTTTCTTGAAATTGGGTCCATGTGAAGTTTTTTTGAAACTTACAAAAGGGAATTTTTTAACGGTTATTTTGGGAGGTGGAACGGCGCGAACTAAAGTGTCGAATGGGATGTGTGTTAAGTTTGAGGCGGTTGCGTTGCTTATATTAGGAGAAAATCAGAGTAAACTTGGGTAATTCTAAAGAGTTACATGTTTCAATATGGCCCGTTCTACAATTCTGTTGGCCACACATCATCAATATATTTTGGCCACAGAGTTTGGATATCTTCAGCTAGATTGTTGCTGAGATATGGTCAGCTACTACAGAAGAGTTACTGTTCGGATTGTTGATATTTTGTTCAGAAAACTGTTGTTCTACATGTCTAGATGCAATACATATATAAGAGACGGGACTGTCACCACATATCATCTCGTAAATAACGTCACTTCTGAGATTTTCATCTTCGTGATCTTTGTATAGTTAATATATTTTCCTATAGTAAATGGCTGGTGGATCAGAATAACTTGTACGTTTGGAGCAAGATTTCCAAATCAAAAGTGATTGAGGCTCCACTGTTTATCGGCCGCGAGGTTTTGCAGAAAAACAAATGGGGGGAAATGTCTCCCGGGGGGACGGGAGGGGGACGTCGCGGAGGGAAAAGTCGTGCGAGAAAAATGTCGCTGGGGGAGAATGGAATGCGGTTGGAGCAAGATTTCCAAAGGATTTTGATTCTTTTGATAGTTTGATAGAAGTAGGTACAAGAGATGGAACGCACCACCGAAATTGCTAATGTCTTTGTCAACTCGAAGCTGATAAATGTACACCATCATGTACAATATAGTACGAGTTGCCCTATGTGTTTTGACAAGATCATTGCATACTGTGATTCTCATAATCATATCTTGTTTTTGACAAGAGACTTCCGAATAACAAAGAACTTCAATTATATTGTGACTTTCCAAAGTGACCTGGTTTAGGCCTAATGCATTTCTGAACAACCGGCTTCTGAAATCCAACCTGATGCCTAAAATTTGTACAATCGATCTTTGGGAACCACGCAACCAATTTTGTATTGAAAATGTGTTTTCTGCCCTATATGCTTGATTGGATAGTTGTTTGGCAAAGGTATCCAGGGGTTGGCTTTATTCGCTGCCCTGGGCGTTTGACCTCAAACATCTGAGCAGTCAGGCGGAACGAAACACTTTTCTTCATATGTTCTTATTGATATTTTTTCACTCGAACGACCTATGTGGGATGGTTGCCAGTTACCACGGGAAGGTCGGGGGTTTCCTCCGGGCATAGAGCCCGGTTTCCTCCCAAAATAAAACTGGCAACGCCGCCATATAAGTGAAATAATCTTGAGCGCGGCGTAAAACACCAAACTGTCAATCTTACTGGTATTATTTTAACGGATGGGGGTGAATGCCCAGAAAACGCGACCCCCCCCCCCTCCCCCAAACACATTGCACCTTGTTTCAGCTAGATAACTCGAAACTTCTGAGTCAATCAATCACTTTATTAATGGACTATTCACCCAATCCAAGAATCAATCAATCAATCACTAAAACAATCAATGATTCAATTACTTAATCTATGAACCAATCACTCAATGAATAAACCAATTACTCAATGAATGATTCAATCACTAAATCTATGATTCAATCCATTAATATATTTGAACAATCACTCGTTCAACCGAACAATCACTGCATCTATGGAACAATGGCTACATCAATAAACCAATCAATTAAAAATGAATTTATATCTTAAAGCTTCAGAAAAAATGTTGGTGTTATTAGCATTCTTTCTTAACGGCAACATATCTAAATTGTGGCGGCTCATGCAACTTTAAACAATGAACCAATTGCTTAAACAATGAACCAATCACTTAAACAATGAACCAATCAACAAAACAATGAACCAATCACTTAAACAATGAACCCATCAACAAAACAATGAACCAATCATTTAAACAATGAACCAATCACTTAAACAATGAACCAATCATTTAAACAAGAACCAATCACTTAAACAATAAATCATTCAAGACGACGATTACTTATGGATAACAACTTCTCAGTTTATTTTATTTTATTGTTACCCATAAGGAATCGTCGTTTTGATTTGTACTTCCAACTTCTAAATACCATTGAAAGATTTGAATAAATCAATAGCTTAAAAGAAAAGAAAACACACAGAGTGATCTAAGCTGACCATACATATCGGGTAATGCACTTTAGTTCCATACCAATTATAAAGGGATATTTGTACCAATAAAGAGTTAAACGGCATCTTAAAGTATAGCTATAAATCGGATAGGTGACGCCAAGGGCTGACAGTCCGGTGCTTTACTATGGCGATCTGTATATCTGATTTTTTATATGCTCATAATATTCAGTATTTCATAACTTGGCGTATAAAACCAAATCCAGTCGTATACTACGTAGTGTAAAATGGGTCATGAACTGTAGAATTAATTAAAAAACACTTCAACTATGGAATATGGCCAATTTGGATTTAGCGCGAATGTATTTCAAATGGAGAGTAGCAATCAGTGCAGCCCTTTCCATGAAGTGGATTCAAAGCCAGCTTGGGCTGAAGTGAGACACGTGACTGAAACTTACACTTTTATTGGCCCGCTCCGTCAGCAGGCGGCCCAATCTAAACAGAGAAGTTAATCTTCGCATGCGAGACTTAGTTCTGAAGCGAAGGGGAGGTAACCATGTGGGCACGATTGCAGGCGGCCTGCCGAAATCAACATGGCTGATCTATTGTTATTGTCGTTTGTACCGGTAAAGTTGAATTAAATAATCTCTCAAAAATCAGCAAAAAATCGTACGAATAAACTTTACACTTCTATCAAAAGCTATTAGGCTGCTCTATCTAATGAATATACAAGTTTGGCTTGATTTTCTTTCCCTCTAAAGTGATGGCAGTCTAACAGATCAATGGACAGATGACTCCCAACACCACGTCAGGTTTAGTGCGTTGTTCTAAATTCGATCAATGGTGAGATGACTCCCAACTGCACGGCAGGTTTAGCACCTTGTGCTCACATCTGTCCGACATCAGGTTCAGAGATATGGTCAAAATCTTGAACAATATTATATGCTGCTGTAATGGTTGCCAGTTGCCAGTTTTATTGTGGGAGGAAACCAAGCTCTATGCCCGGGGGAAACCCACGACCTTCCGGTGGTAACGATATAGGTCGTTCAAGTGAAAACCCAGTCAGAAAATTTTCCAATTTTTTTTGAACTGATCCGGATTCGAACCCGCTCTACATACTGAGCCACGCCCCCCTCCCCTGCTGTATTGGAGACGGGTATGTATTGGTAGACTGTGAGTCTGGGAAAATCAAATACATGGCACAACCGTAAAATAAACGCATTGGCTATTTAAGGGAGATAACTTCAACAAGATGTTCGATGCCCAAACGATAACCTCCCTTGATTTGCAAAAAGCAATGTAGTGGTCACCAACCATGTAATCGAATTAAGTTAACTTTTTCCCACTATAAATATATTCACTAATTTAATAAATATAAGATATTGATTCTAAATGTGCATGAATTTCAAACCTCAATGTATTTTAGTTCAATAATCGAACAGAAATAGAGGAAAACTCTCTCTTGACAAATAAATTGGCTTCTGGGAAAGGACAGAGCGTCTTGTCCTTTAAAGTGTCATGAGCTGCCAAAATTGGCATTTTTTTCTCCTAATATCTGACCGTCACGACAGTAAGAGGCTTTGAAGTATACACATAAACTGGAGTTTCGTTACTTAAAATACAGAATGTTATTTGGATGTCAATTCTTTCCAAATTAACGTCTGATTCGGTGGAACAAATCTGATCCGGGCGGGATTTTCGATCCGTTCAGTCATATTGTAGCTTGATATTAGTTGCGTTCATTCGGCAGTATATTTTGTGATTTACATTGTACATGGACCTATCCTTAGCCAACACTTCTGCTAACTTAATGTTCCCAGAGACAATACTAAGATTTGTACGTCTTATCCATATCCGATGTTCAAGTATGACGAAACCCTTCTGATGGTTTGCGGTTACGGAAAATATATTTTGTACGTTTTTTTGTACAATCTACGCGCCATGCCGAGGGAAAGGGTGTTTGGGAATGGACTAAGTCTATGTAATAAAATAGATTCTTAAAATAGCGAGAACAGGAGTTGAAATAACGATTTTCCGAGTCTAATGGAATGGATCAGTGAAGTCCTTTAACCTACACCGATAGGGTTTAAGTTCAAGACATTTCTTAGGGCAAATATGTGCACAGCTGTTTTGAAAAACAAAACGAGTACAAGAGAAGTTTAAAAGGAATTCATCATGCTACCTCTCTTATCAAAGAAATAATATTAGTTTACTAGCCCAATTGTTAACCGCTAAAATCTTAAATTACAATATATTTTCTTATGGATTATTTTATATGGATTACAACGTTCTGATAACACCTTCCTAAACACCATGCGCGATGTCTACAACCATCAAATGAACGTTTCTTCGTCAAGTGGAGTTTTATGTCCTTCACGGAATATTGTTTACATTAAAAAAGAAAGACCGTTTTCTGTATTTTTCCCAGACAATATAAATTAGGAACTTTCTATTTTTACCAAAACTTAAAAGTTTGGACGTCACTTTGTATTTTTATTTTGTATTTGAAAATTTGAATTGTTAGGTGCCCGTAACGTAAACAAACCAAACTGCTCGCAGGGGCGATTTTATGTTTCAGTCGAGTGAGTGAACTAACGGCACAGTGTAATTTTACGTAGGCCTATTTATCTGAGAAATACAGACTGACGATCGGTTAACAGCGACTGGAAAAGCCTGCTGATAATTGTTTGAGTGTAAACCACAGATAAAAAGGCCTGAAATGAGGGTAATCCAACACGAAAGTTGACCGACACTGATCGTTGTTGTTGTAATCAGGCTTCGATTCTTCGTTTGTTTTTCACCCCATTTCTACATTCTAATACTAACTAGACATGTGTCCTATGTTTAAGTTTAGTGGTATTAGTCGTAGTAAGCTCATGTAAATTGGGTTTCTTAGCAAATTTAAACAGACTACGGCGGCAAGTGTGCCTTTAAATATTAGACTCTCTTTATCTATCTATATTCTCATTATTGACTAGTGATATAAACTTATTCAATTTCTTTAGATTGCTAATATTTGAAAATATTTGAAGAAATTTATGTCACATCAATTTATTTTATAGTTCGAGTAGAGAAGTCTAGTGGAAGTTCTAAGGTTGTTGGTCAAAATGCTGTACTTATAAAGTGCCACAATCCCCTTTTCTACATCATGACAGTTATTGCGATTTACGACCTTTATGTACTAGTGAACCAAAGTACAAAATTATAACATCATTAGACTAGTAATTAGTAGCCTACGCTACGATTAGGCCCTACATCATAGTTTTTAATAATACTACTACTAGTTCGAGTATTAGACACACCGAGTACTTTGTGTAATTACGAAAGAAATATAACGAAATTTAAGCTTCTTAATAGCTATTACAAATTTGATTTATCTTAATAATACATGGATATCAATTTGTTTAATATTTAATGTCCGCGCGTAATCAACAGTGTTCAGAGGCACAAAGCTAAGGACTAAGTCCCGTACCAAGAAAACGTCGACACGCAGACATGCGCACTCCACCTGCGTCAAGGACAAGGGAAAAACCCAATGCGCATATGATTCTGGAAGTCGAAACGTCGCGCTTTAAACCGCGACCTTTCACGGTCTCGTCTTTTCGACTAATCCGCCATTGATATTTGATGTATAAAAGTCGAAAGTTACAAACATGCGGAGCAAAAGGTAGAAACGTCGCGGTCAAAACGTCGCGGTTACTTTCGAGTTGTCCACCGCGGGGTTTCGTGTTTTTACCGCGACGTTTCTACCTTTCGACTTTTTAAATGGCGGATAACTCGAAAGAGCGAGACCCCGAAAGGGCGCGATTTAATCAAACCGCGCCCTTTCGGGGTTTCGACTTATCCGCCATATTGCAAAAGTTTTATAAAAGTCGAAAGTGTGAAAGGGACGCTATCAGCCACCATACTCACACGACTCAAACATTAGGTTCAGGTTCGGGGTTTGTTTACATTGCGGGTACTTGACAAATCTAATTTTCAATTTCAAATTAAAAGTACCGGATGATGCCCAAACTTTCTTTTTTGGGTAAAAATAGAAAGTTCCTAACTTAATCTGTCTGGGAAAAATACAGAAAACCGCCCACTGTTTTTTATGTAAACATTATTCTGGATTTTCTCGGCAAATGTGCCTTTAAGTTAGTTCAAAGCACTACATTATCGTACAGTCTGGAGAATGCTTCAATAATTTCCACATTTTGGCAGCTCTTGCCAATATAAGTCCGGGTGAATCTATTTTTTCGAAAAGAAAAGGAATCTGGCATGAATGTGTAGGAATTCCTTTTCTTTTCGAAAAAATAGATTTGGCAAGATCATGTTATACGCCTTTAAGCAATACAAATATTGACTCAACGCTTCCCGATCTGTTTTAAACCTATCAGATCCTAGAAAACAAGATATATGAGCCTATATTTATCTGTCTGGTAAATATTTGTATACAATAACTTCCTTCCTTCAATACTTAGCATGGGTTAAGGTACCCGTATTAATATTGTGGGGCGACAAAAATTCTTTGACAACGTAACCTATGCGTTTACATTGATATACAAAAGCGAGTATATTGTAAAAGGCCGGGTGGCTAAAGATCTATTTTGTTCACAGGAGATTACCGCGGCAAATTCTATTTAAATACAGAGCAGTGCATGTAAACTCAGTGGACCAAAACCAAATCTGTTCTGATGAATATAAACATGAAACATTTGTGGGAAAACTACCCACGGTAAAACAAATTATTATTCTGTATTCAGCTTTATCTCCCAGAAGTTATGTTTGTTATATCATACAGCCGTGTAGGGCTATAGATTATTTAATAGCTATGACATAGCAAGAAGGTAATTTAAGACACTAAGACACAAATTAGTTTCCATATAAGCAATTTATAAGCAATAAGTAATGATTGCAACAGCTGTCAAATAATATGTACCGTCAACGTATAAGCCTATAAAACGATTCGTGAGATTTGGCGGAAATTGACGAAGTCTCTTCGCTGGCGATATCGATCGACGGCGACTCAGATGAGTTGTGTACAGATTTAGTCACAACGTGGCCTGATTCTGTGTTATTGTTTGGATAAAACGCGTTGACATAACGGACAGCATATGAAAGTTGTCGAGAATTGACTGGGAAAGTACTACGGGAGCCTGTGTGAGAATAGACGCAAACTACAGGTAGGTCCTCTCGTTACTGTATTAACATAGTCCTATTATTTTAGTCGCCAATATTGATGTCCCTAACTACGACCGGCATTTAATACACCGGTAGGCCTAACCTATTAGATAATTTGATGTTAACGGAATCGTTTGCCGACAATATCAAGAGAACTAATGTCGAAATTACTCGGGACCATGATATAATTCTCTCAACATATACTTGGCCCAGCTTGGATGAAAGTGAAGCTTATTATTACATCTTCTATGGATTAGGGACGTTTTTGGGGCTGGGACTTTACCCCATTTTGGCATAGATGGCAAGCTATGTAACACCTGGTATCGTTAATTACGTTATTCTCGCTCGCTATTTTGTCGATTGGCATAGATTGCAAGATATATACCCGGTATCGATAATTACCTTATTCTCGCTCATTATTTTGGGGAACAAAAACATCAAACTCATCGTTAATTGCGATGATTTTGTGACCATTAGCTGCATTTATTTTTGACATCATTGGCTGCATTCGATAGATTCTAGCCGGTTTTCAGCTATAAACTATAATCACTCGTTGTTAGGATTGATGTATTCCCAGTCAGCTGTTGATTTCGGCTAGGAGTAATATAATAAAGCCAATATCCCCCTCTGTAGTTCTCGACTCGTATAAAACACAGCTTAATGACTGTTTGAACTGCATTGTGATATCCACACAACCCTGGGTTGGCTTATATACTACTTTGATACCGTTATATATTTATGAACACTAAAATACACGGGCACAGGGAAAATCTTCTTGTCTAAAATAAACATAGAGACAAGTATCTGATTGTGTTAAAAAGAACTATGTCATTTGGACCTTTATACCAAATCATAAGTTGTTGTAATGAACTAAAACCCATGATATTTCATTAAGTTGACGACAGGCTTGGGTAAAAGACACACAGGAGTTTAGCCCTGCCCAGTATATCTTTCAAATACTTGTTCTTTTTATAAGCAATGACTGGCCTTTGAGCAAGAAGACAAACCATTTTACTTTGAAGTAGTTTGTATTCTTCTACTATAATCTTGGCCATGCCGATGCTGGCCTTGTTATACTGAAACACAAATGGTATTATAGTACAGTCTCAGATAAATTACTGCCTCTTACTCATTCTCACTATTGTTCACAAATTTTATTACTTCATCTTTTTTTACCTTTCGTGCAGTTATGTCGTTCTGATTTTAAGCCCAGTTTAATTTAAAAGAGTCAGAAAATCTGAGTCGTTTTTTATTAGGATTTTCTTTTATGAACTTGCATATATGCTATTCAGTTGAAACTGATAGAAGTTGTATTATTACATTGTTGGTACATAGATAAAATGAGCTCTTTAAATGGCAACTGCGCCAGAGGCTTTTACAAGTTATTGACGCGGTTAATTACATATTCGTCGTCTTCTTGGCTATGTAGACACAGTGTTGAGTGAGATTTCTCCTACAGTAAACTCGTGGGATTTTAATGTAGTCTCACTGACACTAATTACTGGTCTGACTTATATTTGAAATAATTGATCGGAATTATCAAGAAAATAACTCTTCTAATTGACCTTTGGCCAAAAACGTTGTCTGATTAGCTATTAAACTGAGGTATTTATTGATTTATCGGGTATATTACAGGTTGTTGGTTAGATCAATACCATGATTTGTTTATCGGGTATATTACAGGTTGTTGGTTAGATCAATACCATGATTTGTTTATCGGGTATATTACAGGTTGTTGGTTAGATCAATACCATGATTTGTTTATCAGGTATATTACAGGTTGTTGGTTAGATCGATTCCATGATTGCTTTATTACAGGCACACATACAATGTACAATTAAATTGGCGTAGGAAAAGTAACAAACGGTTTTGTTAACATATAACAGTCATCAGTCAGATTTACCGATCTGTCAGATAAACCATAATTGTCTTAAATATCTTCCTTGAAACGGATAAATTCCCTTTTTTACAAACAAATAGACCATATCAGAGAACCCGCAAAGGGCGCTGTGTTACAAGTTACTCTGTTCATTCATGATATTTTCTGTTATTATACCCGATATTTTTTTCTATAGCCCCGACAAGCGTACGCACGTACAATGGCAGCATAATAAGTAGGCTACAGTTGTATACTTAACCACATCGATGTAAAGTACTATTTAGGAAAGGTCACCACATTGATCAAGGGTTATTCGACATATGTGGGTATTTATTTGACACTTTATTGAGCAGACTGTCCGCACACACTCGTAAATAAATCACCCGAATATGTTATAGACAGAAAAGCGATAACAACGTTTTATTAGAATTTACACCACAGTTTACCCCCCCCCCCCCCCCCCTTCTTGGACACAAACACTCGCGCATATCTATCAACAAAAGCATGAGGAAATCACAAGATATATTTCCATGCGAAGTTCCTTTACCGATAAAGTAAAGATCAGCGTTCAATTTAGTGGGAGAATCGTCCAATCTGAGATAAAATTCAAACTATTCGTTTCTGGATCTGGACACAACAATGACAAGCACACTGTGTACCATAGTTTTGAAGATAACTAACTAACCAACAAAAACATAAAACACACAGATACAATTTCATAACATGATCTTTATGTCATATCTCTGCATGCCTCATCAACAGAAGAGATGTGCGATTAGACGCCACAATAGATTAATCAATTGCTTGTTTTTATTTCCCATCATTAAAAAAATATTATAGATTCATACTCTGGATTCCGGAATCATTCTTGATAAAAGGGCACAAGTTGCTTAACTTAATATATTTGTAAAAACCGTCAAGCAAAATTCGAAAATCTAGAACTATTTCCTTATGAGGTGTAGTTTATAAGTTGCCAGTTGATGCTGCTTACAAGGGCACACATGCAGCACAAATTTTTACTTCTGAACGCATATGCTGTTATCTTTTAAAAGCATCCCCTCAAGTTATTTAGAAGCTGTATAAAGTGCCGACTTAAAAAATGTACCATCATTACGCTGCATCAAAAGACGAACAATAGGGTAAGGGCTGCCTCGAGCAACGTTGTGCTCGTCCATTAGAAAGGTTTTAACGGCGTATGGTCGTCATCTGGAGCTATTGCACGTGGCCATGACAGAGAAATGTCGATTGTGTAGACATCGATTGTGTAGACGGGGTTCGACCGAAAAAGGTATTTTGCATGCTTATGTAATATTGTTCTCTTTTTATCATTCGTCATGAGAATAAACCAGATGACAACTCGAGAAGTGGGACGGATATACATATGGTCAACCATCCTTACAAACATTCTCACTTCAACAACCTCTCATTTACCTTGTATTGTTACTCAAAATACTTTCAAGGTTTTATGTTGACTTAAGATGGTGCGCCAATCTTGTTATAGAAGCGGAAATAGTTGTATGACGCAGTGATTATTTTGATCAGAGGCTTTTCTCAAAACAAGCAACTTTGCGACTAGTCGCATACAAGATACAAGAAACTTTATTTAAAGTCGTTTTACAAGTAACGAACAACAAGCCCAGAAGGGCTTTGCTTCCGACTATCATTTAAAACTTTTTGCATACCAGTCTTTAATAAGAAGCATTTCATTCTCGATCATAACTAGCATCCCATATAGAACCAGACCACAACTTTCAAGCGGTTTTAACATGGACAATCATCAAGTCGGGGATTTCTTAAATATGACAAAAAAATTCTTCAAATAAAAATCTACGTAAATAACTAAAGTTTAAAATAAAAAAAATTAAGAGATAGGATCACACTTTTCGCATAAAACGTATACTTTCCTATCCCATATGAGATGGTGGCATTATACCATATCAATCCTTGAAATGTATGTTATGTTACCATTATACTTTGGACGTAAATCTGTTCACAAACAGCCCGCAGATCAAAATCTGATGAGAAAAATCATATTTAAGTGAGGGTTTGGGGCGGGGGGGGGGGGGGGGTGTAGCATTAACAATTAGCATTAAAATACAAGTGAGAATGCAAGTAAATCAACCATAGATGTTGATTTCACTGGCCTCTTTGTGACGGAATTGGCCAATAAAAGTGTAAGTTTATACATGCATTTTATCTCTGGCGTGCAGTTTGTAGACCCGCGAATGCCAGCACCTCTCTGATTTACCCGCTATCTCCTCAGATGTTACTAAACTTAGTTGGGTACATCTGCCTCTTTTTTGTGCAAAGAAATAGTGTGCTTTACTAGATACTTATGTTCAACTTCAAAAAGTCGGTGGGGTCCTTTGCTTGCATATCTATGCAGAGCAATGATAACGAAAAACAGCAACGTCGTAAGAACCTCAAGTGATTTTGTTCAGCACATCGATCAGGATGGGTCCAGTGACAATGCAAGGCTTTTGGCAGCGTAATCTTGCTCCACGGAGGCTGCACTGGGCAGTGAAGGCACTTGTTGGTGGTTCTGGCAGCCCACAATGTATTATTCAAAATATGGCATCGAACACGGGCCCAAACTGCCCTGCACGGAACTGGCGGATCCGGAATGTAGTTCCTGTTTTTGATGTTGATACCTCTGCTCAAATCTTTCATTGGTGGGACAACCGATAAACCGAGCCTTTGAAAATGACCCCAATTGATATGCTCACGCGCCACATGCCCAAGGCACGTTCTCGTTCATCTAATGACAATCTTGATATTGCAATACTTCAATTTGGTTGAAATCACTCACTAACAGCAATGGTGTAAGAGGGTTGGGAGGGGATAGGATATGAGTATGTATTAATAATATGAGAAGTTATGAACGTTTTTTAACCAACGCTCAGTATAAAAGGAGATTTATGCATTTTCGATCTGAAAACTAACTTGGGTCTTCCGATGATGTGTTCGTCGCTATGTGCATATATTCTAATTAATTAAATACTTTTAAGTCTCGTTTTGCCGAAAATCTTTTTCTGTCCATGGTCAGACACTGTTTATTGTACACCATTATTTGTAAGGGTCTATGTCATTTTACAACATTCTTTGACATGGGGTGTTTTCAATGATGTGTACTATTTATTCGGGTTTTAAATTCTTGTGTGTAAGGAATTACTATAGTATACATTGTTTGATATCCTTTTCCTAAACTTTGCTAAACTTATCGGGTTCTCTTATCCGACGTTGATCGATGTGGTGTTTGGTTAATTACCCTTAGCCAACCATCTTACAGGCAGTTAAAGATTGGATAAGGAAAGTACCACTTAGAGCACTGCCTGACCGGCTATTTTGTAATTACTTGTTACATTGAAGACACTTGGACGCAAATAAAGATTAATTTTCTAAGCCATATCTTCTGATTATCTTTAACACAAACCACCTCTCGAGACACATTCTGTGCATTGCTTTTTTATAGTCGCATGAGCTGCCAGAATATTTTGACGTTAAAACAGAATGTTTAAATTATTTTCTATTTTTCTCAAGACGTATAATTCAAAAGCTTTTGAGTGCTTCTAGTCTCGAGAATGACGTTTCTAGGTTTACCAATAATCGGAACAATTACATTAGTTTTTTTGCCTAAGTTTATGTATTTTATAGGACCGATGAAAAGTCAGTGATATTAGGGTATAGTCAGCGTTTCTCCGCGCATGTATCCCTCCCGAACCATTACTTCTACAGTTTTTATCTTAACAATTGTTTCAGAAAACATAGTCAGACCGATGTTTTCGGCCATTTTTCGACATTGTCAGTTACTTAATACAGCGATAATGTTCAGTTCTAATACTCCCTTCTACCGTTTTATTTTTAAAGTTTTGATCCAATGGCAAAATACATTTTCAGAGAATATACTGTTATCATCGCCTGTTATCTATTATATCCATAGATACTAAAACACACGAGCACAGGGAAAATCTTCTTGACTAAAATAGGTTAGTTGTTGTGTTAAAAGAGGATATGGCATTTAGACCTTTATACCCAGTCATAGGTAATAAACCAAAACCCATGATATTTCATCAGGCTGAAGACAGACAGAACTTTGGCCTTAATAATTTTTTTCTGAAATACATGGTGATATATTGACAAAATTGTACGGATCTTCAGCTATGACAAGAAGTCAGATAAACTGAAATCGAACAAAATAATGGGGAAAGAAAGGGAAATATGTAATTTGGTGACAGACAAGGGACTTAAGTGCGGACTAACATATCTTTTAAACTCGTTCTTTTTATAAGCAATGACCGGCCGTTGGCTCAAAGGTCGAGTCATTTTACTCTGAAATGGTTTGTGTCCACGCCTTATTATACTGAAACACAGAGGGTATAATACTTTTTTCACGACACCTTCGCGGGTCCAAGTTCAAACCTAAAAACTAAACAGTTTGTAACGATTGAATCCAAAAACGTTCTCTTTCCAAATGTTTTTGTTTGGTATCATATTGGTGATCATATTGAATTATGTGATATGTGATCACAAACTCCCTTTCGATCTGTAACTTGATTTCAAAGCGGGAGATCAAAGCCCTGTTTGTTGCTTTGATACGCAAGTATCAGATATAAATTTCCATCTGAAGGTCATCTTTCCCCATTAATGATAGCTTATTTAACATCATCTGTCGATGTCCACCAGGGATATTGCAATACAGTTGTACAATACAGATATTGCAATACAATACATGGGAACAAGGTTTTGTCGATCAATCACAACATGATATATCTTTTATCTCTTGTGACATCCTTCAGTTTTTATTTCGAAAGGTCTGGAAAATTGGATCTTTAAGCCGTCCATGTCACTTGAGCCGGTTCATTCTTTCCCAGTATACCCACCTTTAGATCGACAAGAGATGGTGGTGGAATCCTCGTTATGCGGTTACGAGTTTTTGGTCTGACTAAGGATTTAATAACAGTACTTACACGGCCTCGTTGTTGAGATTATTGTGAAAGGAAACCCGGCTATAACTCTTAAACAGAAAGAAACGCCGAGCATCCTTTGGTATTTTAGTATGTTTACAGCGTCTGGATTTTCTGATCGAGGTTCAAACACTATCGCTGCCATATGAGACCTTAGTCAAAGTCTGGCACTGATACATATAATCAGAACATATGCCTATATGTTTGAATATTTTTGACCAACTGTTAAAAACACCATATTTACATGTAGTTCCTTCAAAGGGTATTCATCACAGAAAATCACATTTGATTTATTTTCTTTAGAATTAAAAGTACAGAATATCACTAGATGTTATTCCCATTTGAATAGTTCAAACTTAAGCATGCAAGATTATACCCGAGAAATACTCTCAGGTCTTGAATACCCTAACGGACACTTCAAAGTTAGAGTTCCCAGTTGCACTTCCCATTTTCAACAATGTCTTGTGTTTTGAATTTAATTACTTAATTCCCTGAAGAATTTTCATTTCTATTTCCAATGAGATCATCACAGGAGCCATCCTTGAAAAACAAAAATGTAGAAGCGGACTCCTTAAATTCAAATTTCATTTCCTGAACAAAATACTTTTAGATATTCAAACCTCTACAATTATCAATGGACAGCGTAGATGGAATAGTATTGCACTCAAATATATAAGATTAGCCCCAGAAACACCAAAATTCGACCAATCTGTTAATTAAATTTTGCATGTTTAATTTCGAAAGCAGAGGCTTTCTTATGTGTATTATCAGGTATCAGATGTCATGGTAAGCAGATAGTTCAAATTCTGTGTACAACAATGTATTGTCGCAGTTTTTAATAAGATTGTATTATTTAGGTTCACACTCTTAAGGAAATATTAAAGCACATGTATAATTTCCCTTCAGTCAAACCACGACAGTATATCGACTGATTTACGTTGGTCTTCTCTTATCAAAGTTTAATTCAAGATCAGAGCAGACGGATAGAGATTTAATAAAAAAGGGTATCTTGGAGTAATCTTCGGTTGTAACTAACCAGGTCTAATTAAATACTGATCAGTTTATTTAATGCAGGAATGGAGGAATATATCAAATGCCTGTTTCTGTCACGACAGTAAGGAGCTTTGAAGGACAAACACTAAATGATTGGCATTGGAATGAGGATTGCAGTATGTGGCCTGTACAAACCGAAATAGTGTTCGAAAAGTAAACAAAATTTAAATAACCAGGACGACTATTCATTCATTCTAAGCCAGTTCAAAACAATACTTTATCGTACAAGCCAAATGGACTCTGAAGTTTCATACTTACAAGCATCTTTTTATTTTGTTAAAACACAGTTTTGATTTCGATAACGATATCATGAATAAAATGTATAGCTTATTGCCATTCTGTTATCGCCAGAATGTTGCCCTTTATGATCACAATCGTTTCTGCAATATCAGTTTGCCAACAATTTCCCTAGACCAATGATTTTATCAGTCGGTGCAGACTTTCCAGGGGGTGCTTAACTTTTGTCTTTGTGTATATAATATGTATCAGCTTTTCAAACACCATAAACACTTTTCCACAATGTATACTATTCAATATAGAAAGCTGTTTTCAAATAGTATAGGGATAACAATTCTATAATGGCTTCAATAATCCAGGAGGATGTATTTAACATTGAAATTGATATTATCAATCAACAAGTAGATTAACTTAACCTGAACGCAGATTTTGTTCAAATATCACAATATCATTTAGAGACACTTATACTCGGCTGTATTTCTGTTTGCGTGATGCTTTATCCAGAATCCGTCAGTCAAAGGTCAGTTGTTTGCAACCCAAAAGGCAATGAAAGAACAATCTAGATTGGTCATACAAGTGAAATGTTTTCTCTGATGCTCAATGTAAAATATCCAGAAATATAGTTGGACTGTCCTTGTTCTTGGTATTTGTTGAACTTTTTTCAGGAACAATTGTGCGAAAAGCTTAAATCTTAATCCGTCATCGTCTAGTTAATAAGCATTACCTCTCAATGAAGGTTTTGTCGACAGCTCAAAATAAATCGAAAGCTATCACCAGCCATTCGAACTACATGTACAACATTTGTACATTTATCAGGAACATTAATAATGGAATCCGCGGCTTATTTGTGGAACGATTCGACATGGACAGTATTTCACTCCACGTCCCCAAGTATTTAGTTTTATTAAATGGTTTAATTACTTGAAGACTAGATACGGATGGAAACTACATTCTTCGCCCATAACTCCTCTCTGACTAACGATGTTAAAACTATCTGAATCACAGATACATTGGAAATCTACAGTGTTAACCAAATTGACAGATGCCAATTACCGTCGTCCAGAAAGGATCATCATGGCAATTTGACTAACGACAAGCCTGCTTCTTAGTTAAAAATTCCCCCGGCTTACCGAACGTCTGTACGATAAATACATTTCAACCTGCCTTACTGACGTTGTTAGTTATTTGTTCTAATACTGTACACGATTGATTGATTTCTTTAGGCTTTAATTGTAGTCTCACTGGTATGTATTTATTCCAAATGTTTCCATTCTTACTATTTTTAACCATAGTGACTAGCAAAGCTATTTCTACGTAAGTTGTAAGTCGTAAATTTTGTTTTGTTTTTGATTTGATTTTGATTTGATTTGATATTTATTCACCAACAGAGCATAATATGGGAAATTTTTTTACATGTAACCTTAGCACATTCTGTTATCTTTCTGTAGTTCAATGGAAATAGTAAGCAATACAAAATCAGAGTGATATGGTTGAATAAATCTTAGTTGTTGTTGACACACTTTATGCGACTTATATAGACCAGATCCACTTGATTGATCATGAGATAGAACTTAAGCATTACATATGTTTTAGGAATTATCTTCAAGATGCATGAGCAATTTGATTGGATTTTGAAAGGCTTTCGATAAATGCAAGCTGTTTAATAGTGTTTCTAGAAATGATATGTTGAAAAAAAAGCAACTGGTTTTATAAGCGATCCCCAAGTAAGAAGGACAAGCGGTTAGATTGGATTCTTTGATTGATTGATTGATTGATGTTTTAGGACGCACTGAAAATATTATTTCTCTAATATGGCGGCTTTGCTAGGTGGGGAAAGAAACCGGGCTATTTGTCCGGAGAAAGACCCAGTCCTTCGGAGAGTACCCAGCAACTCTTCCACAAACGGTGATTGAGTGAACCATCCACTCAGAATTGTTTTGTCTGAGTAGGATTCGAACCCACGCCGCCTTGATGGAAGGGCTGTGTCGGACTGGGGGACAATCACTCTAACCGACTAAGACACCGAGGCTCCCAGGTGAGATTGAAAGAAAGAAGTGTTAAACGATGGTAGGGCGAAGTTCGATTAAATTGGTATATATAATTCAGTCGCGTCAGTTGCACATCGTTGGTTTGAAAAGAGAATTTCCTGGAGAAAACGTTTCGTTACAACTAGAAGGCTTTTTGTGTTGATGAGTAGTTCAAGAGGAAATTAATATCCCTTCCTTTGTTCTACGACCTCTTGACGGTCCACCGTCGGGACGCAATCAATACCCGGTAGCATCCGTAATGTATAAGGTGACTTTAAGGTCAATATCCACCAGCTGTTTGTGATTGCAGAAAACTGAGGAGTAAAAGTTATAATAAAGGGCCGACAAATGCCTTATTAGACATGTAAGAGAAAGTCCCAATTTTTCAGCAATGGGGTCAATCACAACCCTATACATATTTTTGGTTTCTATCTCTGTGCATATTTTCTATGGACATTTATTATTGTATTAACGAAAAAACTATTTAAATAATCCCACTGACTTAACCTGCATTGAAATATCATGGGTTTTAGCTTATTGCAACAACTTAAGATATCCTTTATAGGGCCAGCAGTGTACGCGACCAAGAAATGTCCTCAGTATCAGATATAATCAGCAAACAAAATATGATGAAAGATTTATTTGTAATATATGAATGACTGTTAGCCATATTTCAAAGCTAAGACGGGGTTAAAGGTATATGCTTCAGTAAATCACATGTGTCCCTCATGACAGTCATAATATATATGAAACATGTTGCAGTATTATGTTTGACTTTGCTTTATCAGCCTGCAAATGAGAAACCCAACAATGTATCTCGTTTCCTGTGTGTGATATTCTGACTTTGATCTGCCATCTGGTGCCAACATAACGTTTATTTGACGGTAGCGATAACAAAAGGATTGCTTTCTTTTCTGCTTTCAACCGATATGATGGTGACTTAGAACAGTCTTTGTTGGAATTAACCTTATTGTATTTTCATAACTTGTAATCAACGTATGTTAAAAAGAAAGCAGACAACAACCTAAAACAACAAACAACACTAGAACATTGTTAATGTATTATTAGGCAATCTAAATGTGTGGTTTAGACGCAAAAAGCGAAAATCGCCGAAAAGGCTTTTTCCACAGTATGTCGCGATTCGGGATTGCAAAACAATAGTATATACTTTTAGCGTGTTTCGCGACCTCGGCGTGTTTCGCAACGCCGCCAAGGTCGAGGAAATCGCGAATGAAACGGGCTATTTTTTATTAAATTGATTTGTGTGGTTTGCATGTTCGGCGGAAATCAATTGCTTTCGTGAGTCTGGCGGGGTCGCGAAGCTCGAAAACAAAATGTCTGTATACGGCGTCCATATCAAAGCACACGTTTAGGACAAATAACGTTCTACTGTCTGGATGTGACGTCATAAAGAACTGACAGAATAGAAACGGCGTTTTTTTCAATTATGACACAGAGTTATATTAAAATGTGTATTAAACATTTTTTCTTCAATGTTTGAACTTGTTCGATCCATTACACGAAAAAAAGTATAGCCTAGACAAAAATGATTTAACGTTACACTGGCGCTTTAAACTCTTTCACGGAGACAAATTGACAAACAAACTGATTGATTCCACTTTCTCTATGAACTATGAGATGAACACTGCAACTAACTGGAAATATTTTGGAGAGCCAAAGCGTGACATCACTCATCGTGATAATCTGCCATCAATATTACATTCAAATGAAGTCATGTTTATGAGTCAAAGGTCATCGCAATTACTCACACTATGTCCAGCTTCACTGTAACCGATATTGACAGTTGTCAATCAACCGTGGCCTAAGTGACAGTCTAAACTAACGAGGAGTCCGTAATTACAAGAGAATGTATACCGTAGCCATCTTAAAGCAACTTGGCAAGACTATGATCTGTAACAATAACCTGTCCAATCGCGTTAGTTCAGCATTTTGATACAGTGACAGCTTTCCTTTTTAAATAGAATACACCAGTAAGCGTACACGTGTACTTGAATTTTACCTGAGTTAACTTTTACTCTTTTTTATTCATATAGAGATTCATTTTAGATTTAAGTTAAACATTGGCCTTTGTTCATATTGTGTATTTTTTTAAAGTCTGAACTGGGACGACCATTCATTCAATTCTAACCCAAAGTTAGTTCAAAACAATACTTTATCGTACATTTTCGAGACTAGAAGCACTAAAAAGCCTCTGAATTATACGTCTTGAGAAAAATAGCCAATAATTTGCACATTCTGTTTTAACGTCAAAATATCAACATTTTGGCAGCTCATGCCACTTTAAAAAAAAGAGGAACGAGATGTAGTAATTAAGGGTTCTTGATAGCCTTGTTTTAAGATGTAGTAATTAGGGGTTCTTGATAGCCTGGTTATAAGATGAGATTGCATGCATTGGACAAACCGATAGATCTCCATCTGTTTGCTAATTTCCGGTGTTATAGTCCTGCTTATTGCCACTCGTGTCGACTAACAAGGTTTATGGATTCGTCATATAATTATCTCCATTTGAAATCATTGCCAACAGAACTATGCATGTTGCCAGAGTGAAAGTCAATCTAAATAAACCCAACAATTGTCTCAATTTCCTTTTTCAGTAGAATTCTGAGAAACACGCTAGGAGCATCAGTACTGCTTTTGTTCAGAAGCATCACGCAAGGTTTTACAATGTGATACCGACTGTTATGTATGTTCATACAGTACTCAACTCTGAAATTCGGGGATTTACGTGCGTGAAATAATCGACCGGTAGCGAGCGAAGATAGCCGAAGGGAGTTCCGACTGACAGTACTCCTGGCATACACCGGTTTGGCACAAGATGTTGTCACCAGCAGTTCTTACCTCAACTACACATGATGTTGAGTTTGATTCAATTTTTGCCATTTACGTTTATCAAAATACTACACGGGGTTGGCGTGAGGTACATTTGGGAAACACATGTTTCAGAAACTAGTTATAATGTTTACAATTCAATACGTAGTAAAGTTTTCAAATGGCTTGGAAATAAATGTACATGGCTTACATGTATCTAACTCCAATCATCATCAGGGAAACCCAGAGTCGTGGGTTCGATTCTCACCCTTGGCCGGAATTTTTTTCCGGGTCATTAGTGTCGGTTATTTTTACTTGAATGTATCTAGTCACACTTTTTAATCAGTTTGAATGTATTAAAAAGTGTGACTGAAAGTGGAAAGCAGTATCTAGGCATATACAATTGATGAAGCGTTTTAAAGGATGTCCAACAAAACAGCAAATGTTAGTATTGATTTCTAATACGTCTCAAATGCTTTTAATGCGTCCTGTGATCTTTCCTTTGCTTCAACCATTTGCACTGTATCATTAGCGTTAAGTAAGGCCATTAAAGGTATATACATATAAAGGCTGTAATTAATTTTATTACATATTTATAAACACTAACAAACACGGGCACAGGGAAAATAACCATGGAAACAATTTTCTAATTGCGTTAAAAATCGAAAGTCATGTCTTATATAACGTTCGGATACTACCCATGCATTGCATTTATCCTGAATCTGCAAAGCTTCAAAATATAATTTCCTCCGGGCAAAGAACCCGGTTTCCTCTCCCACTGAACCTAGCAACGCCGGCGTATAAATGAGATGTTGTCGATATTGATAACATATTATTCAGATATTCTCTATACTATCAAAACAAGTGCAGTAACAAATTTGAACATTGAGAAGACCAAAATCAAGAAAAGTTATACAACATAATGTCTTATCTAATATGTCGTAAGCAAATTTGGCAAACATCACCTCCGTAATTGTAATCATACAAGTTTTGTATTAAACTTTACGCCATAAGAATACAACTACAAATACAACAGAATAACACTCAAAGCCAAATAAAGAAAATTAATGAGAAATTGTCCTGTTGTAACAGTCACAGTATTGCTAGAGTCTTAAAAACCCCAGCACTCATAAAAAAATCAATCAGTTCAACGCAGCTTTCTTGGACTGTTATCTTAAAGACCGCGATGTTTCTAATGGATTCCTAGATTGAATTAAATATGGATCAGCTTTTTATCCACCCTAACTGTTATTTGTTATCATTAGTGTATGTATACAATCGTAACGTTATATTGCGATAAAGGAACATTTATGCCTTTTCGTTGAGTTCTATATTTGTAAATCTCTGTCGAAGTTTATTCCTCTCAAATCTAACCTATGATGGATTTGGTCTTTTCCTCCTATGAACCATTTCTGTGCAAATAAATTGACCGCATAGAAAGATAATTTGACAGCTACAAAAAACAACATATCCTTCAGGTTCTCATATAACGCTTTTTGTCGATTGACTTCTGTCGAATATCACCTCATATTGGATTTAATCTGTCAGATGAGAGTTTGTCATATCTGTATTATTGGAGAATTTCTAGGACCAAGGTCATTCCTCTACTAAACCTGACAACGCTGTCGCGATGAGACTGTAATAATATTGAAAGCGACGCTAAATCGTCTCTCACTTAGCCACTCTGTTATTTAAAGGCACACTTGCCGCGAAAATCAGGAATATTGTTTACATTAAAAAAGAAAGACCGTATTCTGTATTTTTCCCAGACAATATAAGTTAGGAACTTTCTATTTTTACCAAAATTTAAAAGTTTGGACGTCACTTTATATTTTTAATTTGAATTTGAATTGTTACGTACCCGGAACGTAAACAAACCGATCTGCCCCCTATTGGCGATTTTATGTTTCAGTCGAGTGAGTGAACTAACGGCACAGTGTAATTTTACGTAGGCCTATTTATCTGAGAAATACAGACTGACGATCGGTTAACAGCGACTGGAAAAGCCTGCTGATGATTGTTTGAGTGTAAACCACAGATACAAAGGCCTGAAAGGAGGGTAATCCAACACGAAAGTTGACCCACACTGATCGTTGTTGTTGTAATCTGGCTTCGATTCTTCGTTTGTTTTTCACCCCATTTTTACAGTCTAAAGCTAACTAGACATGTTTTATGTGTCCTATGTTTAAGTTTAGTGGTTTTAGTCGTAGTATAAAAGCTCATGTAAATTGGCAGGCTACGGCGGCAAGTGTGCCTTTAAATTGCAATGTATGTTAAGCAAGCTTTTAACACCAGTTCAATAGTGCATGATAATGCAATAGTGCATGAACAAAATCACGATGATTTAAAATCACTTTGTAACATCAAATGTCATATATATATATCATTGCTATTAGTTAGCCAAATCCCCAGAAAACCTTGGTACTTCGCACGGATATAAATATGCGGCCAAATATAGCTGTTTTTTTTTGCAGAAAACTGATTCAGTGTAGAATCTCTGTAGAATTATAGACAAAATATGTCAATCAATACGGACGGTTAATACATATTACTGGAATTAAGCAGGGAGAATGTATATGACCTACATGAATACATTCTCACAAAGGTAGTTTTATCCCAGGGTACTTGAAATCTTATTGTTTTCTCCATTTACCACAAAGCTCTGTGGAGCAACTATTTCACGAACGTCTTCCAAAGATCAATTGACGGTGGGTATTAATTTATATGCAGAATAAGGCTTTGGTTTTAAAAGAAAGATATTTTGTTTAGGTCTAATGTGAGAAAAAGATTAGTTCCAAGATTAAATGTCATTCAACATTGAACTTTTGCGTGGCGTTATTGGCCTTATATACTGGCGAAATCCATTAAATATTAAGACTGCAGGACGACGAATGCTTTCGATTATTGGATAACTGCTTGCGCTGACTTGCCAAGATTAATCAAAGTGATTTTTCAGGTTACATAATCGTTTAGATGTCATGCGGGCAAATTGATCGAAGTATGACCCTTTGGACCTCACGCATATGAGATTTTTTACTTCTTTCATTACTAGTCGATAAAGGAACCAATCAAACGAATGGGTTAGTGAGATTCTGTGAACAAATATCGTTGTCCTGAGGCGGCATGGGAATCAATTATTATTTTTCGGATTTTGAATGCTCAATTAAATATATGGTTTGTTTGCGTGTCTTTGAACGGAAAATCTTGTGTTATTTGCATGGTGACTACATGTATAATTTACAATTGTTTTCGAGGACGTTTGCTTTCTCGATGGCAATTTTCGATTTCGTCATTCATTGTCATTAGTGTATCTTTATATATTTGTCAAACATGTTTATGTGGAGACCTCGTGGAAACATACTGTTATAAAATGCGTTAATGATAGATCGATGAAGCACGATGCGTATATCCTTGCTCTGAAAGGCAGTTTTCATTTTAACTGCAGATGTTGTCTAACTTAAAAGGTAAAAATGCCTAGTTCTCCATAAACACCTAACGGTGATTTATAACTGTAAATTGGCTCAGTATGTATTCAAATATATAATGATGAAATAAAATCTTCCGTCACCAATTGGTAATATCTTCGTTTTTGACGTCATACGTGACTTTTGATGAATAAGCACTGGCTCAACGTTGGCCATATATGGCAACTCTTAGAAAATGTACTATGAGGTCAATTAATTTCACTAGTGATCCTATAGAGAAAATAATTCGTTAAATTTAGTAAATCTCATTTCTTTTTTTGGCTGAGTTCGTACAGTACAAGTTCTCAAACAAAGTGATTAAAAACTGGGAGGTATGGTCTTAAATGTGTCATTTATTAAACAACAAACGAGCATAATGCCTTCGTTTTATGCATTTATTCATAAACATCGACTCGGGGTTATCTTCAATCAAGATGTACGTGGTTTGTCATTCATTAGCTATTTAGGAGTGATTATTCATAGGAGTAGTTACAAACAACTGTTCTTAGTTTCAAATCAAACTTTGCATTGATTTAATCTTTGAGCGGAATATAATCTAAGACGTCAACAACGGTGGCTACAATCATATACATCAAATAGCTTTAAACGTGATAGTTTTTAGTTATGCCAATTTATTAGTTTATGCATCTCGCTTGAACAGGATACGACTTAAGCTTGTTTGTTACATATATTTGTAGCGTAGTTTAAAGTTGCATGAGTTGCCAAAGTTTGCACTTTTTTCATCATCTCTGATCGTCATGATAGTAACAGGCTTTGAAGGCCATCGAAAAAAATAAATGATTGGTGTTGGAATGAGGAAAATCCATACAGTTTGTGGCCTATACGAACCGAAATAGTGTTTGAAAAGTAAACAAAATTTAAATAACCGGGACGACCATTCATTTATTCTAAGCCTAAGTTAGTTCAAAACGACATTCTCGAGACCAGAAGCATTAAAAAGCCTCTGAATTATACGTCTTGAGAAAAATAGCCAATAATTTCAACATTCTGTTTTTACCTCAAAATATCAACATTTTGGCAGCTCATGCCACTTTAACAAGTAGGGTTCCTTTTTTACAGTGTTAAAAACTTAACTCCTTGTCAGAAAGCGTTCATAAAGAAAAGCTTAACACAAAGCGAAAATTACTCTTTTGAAGTCTTCACAACTGTTTTTTTGTATAGATGAAATATATCAAAGTCTGGGATTTCCTTTTCTAAATGTTTTTATTTTATTGTTTCTAAGTTTATCAAGACGTCTCTCTAAACATCTAGCCAATTGACATAAACTGGCTACAGAAGATGTGTGGCAAAATGGATTTAGGTACCATGTTTAGCCTTTGAGTTGTTTTTGATGAGAAAGGGGGAGGGGGTACTTTATCGCCTACTCGATATATATTTTCACATTTATCTCAATAAAATGCCAATTGCCATAAAGGAAACCTGCATGTAAATAAATTTTATATGCCAGACAAATTACAAAACGACAACCAGCAACTGTTTCTAGCCATGTACACATGTTGTCCAACTTCATTAATAGTTGATTGTTGTGGAGAAAAAAACGATTTAGTTCGTAAGGATTCTTTATAGAAAAATATACCAACATGCACATAACACAACGTTTTTGAAGCCCATCAGATTAAACCCTTCTTCAAAGGTTGCCTTAACTTCCATCACTTTCTAATTTCACAGACCAACGGTTAACCCCGAGGCAATCCTTCCTCAATTTGACCGGAGAATTACATTTTACTTATAAAATCATCTGTAACATATATACAAATGGTTTTGATATTAATATTCAGAAGGCAATAAATTGTGAACTGTCTACGGATGGAAAACTGTTTGGACAGATTTAAAGTTTCTACGACGACATACCTGTGTCTGTATTATATAAGCATTGTAGCTCAACAATTAAAAATTGAGTTTTATTTCTATTGAAAACAATAGCATTTGAAAACAATGGTAAAGTACACATATGTGTTCACTTAAAAATAAAAACACACTTCTCCAGCCATTGTCCCCATCTTAGAATGTCCACCAAGACGTAAATTCTGATATGATGAAATATAAGTATTGAAATATCTTATTTTAAATTGGCAACTTTAAAGGGGCATGAGCTGCCAAAACGTTGATATTTTGACGTAAAAACAGAATGTTGAAATTATCGGCAATTTTTCTCAAGACGTATAATTCAGAAGCTTTTTAGTGCTTCTAGTCTCGAGAATGTAAGATAAAGTATTGTTTTAGCCAACTTTGGCTTAGAATGAATGAATGGTCGTCCCGGTTATTTAAATTTTGTTTACTTTTCAAACACGTTTTCGGTTCGGACAGGCCACATACTGTATGGATTTTTCTCATTCCAACACTAATAATTTAGTTTTCCCATGCCCTTCTAAGCCTGTTACTTTCGTGACGATCGGAAATTATGAAAAAGTGTGAATTTTGGCAGCTCATGCCACTTTAAAATAATTGCGTTGAAAATATACTTCTCAGACAAACTCGCATCTTTATTTGCAGACGATTGTAATTTCGACAGGACGGATTATATATTTCACGGTAGTCTGTGGTTTATACGGTATCATTATTGGTCGTATTGGAGACTGTCGACTATTTCCCCCGTAAACTGTTTGAAGAATGCTTGGCTAAACATCCAATATTTTGTCTTTACGGCCCTCTGACTTCTATAATGGTATGATTATTCTGAGCGTCTCGCTGGTAAATCCAGTGAAAGAATTACGCTTAGTATACCTTATTGATCTGTTACCGATCGCCAAAGTATAAAATAAACAGATGATCCCCTGTGGATATACTCTACACTCTACAGTATAGAACGGTTTCTTTTGCATTATTGGCCGCTTGAGATTATGGCAAACATTGACGTTATAATTTCCTTTGTATGAGAGTTTTTGACTATCCTCAAGTATTCAGGTGTGTTCAGAGGAAAAATCCTGGTTACGACACGTACAATAAGACGACAAAACGTTTTGAAGTCCATGACATTCTGAGACCAGGGCAGAATTTTCTGTAGGTTTATAGGTAGGAGTTGGACGGGGTTGTAGAGGCGGTCATAGGGATACTGATAGACATTCAACTCAAACATGTTGAAAAAAAAAAACCCTTCCAAGAAAATCGTTAATATAAAACGCTCTCAAGTCCAATCAATGGTTCCTCTTACTGTGTTTTAACGAGCGTGGAATCTGTAACCTGTCCTTATATCACATCCAGCAACTTCCAGCATCGGGATGTCTGTTAAATTCACATTGAGTAGTTTCGTTTACAGGCGATTAAAGATGGCGTTTGTGATTTGATTAGTTGTTCCGAAAAGCTAGAATTACTTTGACACGCAAGCAGTTTGCTGAATGGCAGACGAAACACTTAATAATACTATACTCGTTTCAGTAAATCTAATGATCTAAGTATAATGTATTATGGTTGAAATGCCTAATTGTTGCGTGTCAAACCATTACTGAACCAATAAATAATCCGACGAGGCGCATTGAAAATGTCTGAAAATAGAGCGTTTTCTGTGGTAAGAGATTGCAGGTGCGTTTGTGGAGATTATGGCAAACATGATCAATTCAATCTGACATTTTTGGACAACTCAACACATATATTTCACAGACAATTTTTAATTGCAATGTGCATGGTCCATCTATCCAACCTCTAACGTCTAAAGCTTCAATTCGATTAATAATGATGTTTTATATAACCATTTTGACAGATTGTTTATGGGATGGATACATTATGGCTACTGAAGACGACGAAGACAAAAATCTAATCATGACAGAAGCAGTTTACGACTGAAAAATTGTCAACTGAGTTATTTCAACACTTTGTCTTTTAAAAATGTTTTTCTAACACTATCGGCAATCATGATGAATCTTAGAGAATTTTTGGAAACAATTAATGCTCAACATGTTTCCCAGATGATCTTCTATATGTAAGTTTTTTAGATCAAGCTAATGAAACATAACTACTGTTCATCGAGTCATTACCTAATTTGTGATTCTCGTATTTAACCTTTTAATCTGTCATTGGGACTACGGTCCCTGGAGGATTAACGCTCATAAAATATGGCAGTTTTATCGAGTTAAACATCAATCATATTATGGTTTTCCCTTTACCAGACTCCATTAAAGTGACATGAGCCGCCAAATATAAGGTACATTTTGTTGAAACATTACAACATAAATTGTTCGCCGTTTTTATCGAAAAGTACAAAATTAGAGCTTTCCACAGATACCAATTTTGCAGATGCACTTTTAAGTAATTTATTAAGCAATAACCATCCCTCAAATGAACTCATACATCCCGGCTATTGGAATTTTGTACGTTTTTTTGCACACATTTTCGATTCGTATGGCTACTGGCTTTACTAATATTCTTTTTACTTCAACATCAAACACCAAACTTCTCTTGACAATCAAAAGTTATGAAAAAAAATCCAAATCTTGGGAGACCATGCCACTTTTATCTACCAGGTCTATTGTCATATGGTAAAACACATCATGCAATCTTCAGATACCGCTGACACGTTGAATAAACAAGTTACACGAATCCCCAAAAGCGTTATGCTCATTTGCCAATCCAAAATGCGATTTCTATGATATTTTTCAAATAATCTGAACATAAATGTACCCCTGATTGTCTGGAAACGCCCAACTAAAGGCTATGTCAGATAATTATCGTAGAAAACACATTTTGTCAATTGATAGTTTCTATCTCCTATAATGAGGATAATAATACCTCCGACCAGAAAGCTGAATTTAGTGAGAAGAATGCATTAGATTAAACCAACAGACAATTACAAAAAGGCACTGTGTTATCTTTTCTATAATTGTCTTTTCGTCTATTCATTGGCCGATAAACTTTAGAAGTTGTTCAACATAATGTACATGTAGGCGTTTATAATGTTGCTGGAAGGGAAAGAAATGGTATACCCTAAGATTGATTGATTGTTTGGTGTTTTACGCCGCGCTCAAGATTATTTAACTTATATGGTGGCGCTGCCAGTTTTATTGTGGGGGGAAACCAGGTTCTATGTCCAGAGGAAACCCACGACCTTCCAGTGGTAACTGGCAACTATCCCATATAGGTCGTTCGAGTGAAAACCCGGTCAGAACATTTTCCAATTTGTTTTTTGGACTGGGTGGGATTTGAACCCGCGACCCATTGGTGGAAGACTTTTCGGATTGAGCGTCCAACGCTCTACCTACTGAGCCACGGAGGCCCTACGGTACCTTAAGAAAGTATTCAACTGTCAAAAGAACCAATCGCTTTCAGATCGTGGAAAGAAAATGAAGACGAGAACATTTATAATAAAAAAACTATAGATCGGGAAAGACTAACTTCACTAACATGTGTTTGAGGCTTTTGCTGCAACCAGGAATTGGTAGAGAAAATAGCTTGGGAGAAAGACCGGGCAAAGGATTTTCAGGCTTTATTGCTCGAAAACAAAGGGCATTTTGATAATATTATTGGTAATTTGAAATCAGGTGATAAAAATATTGATGAAACTATCACTACTATCTCTGAGAAGTTATACGAAACATCATTTCAGCTGTTTGGTAAAGTTTATACAAAGACTCCTTTAAGGAAATATTGGTCTAAATGGTTTAATGCTGATTGCTTACAAGCGAAAAAAGAATTTAATTTGAGAAAAAAAAGATTCAAAACAAGGCAGTCAGATAGCCTTTTAAATGAGTTATTGTTGGCTAAACGAAATTATGTCAAAGTCAAACGTAAGGCAAAATTTAAGTTCGATCAAAACAACTCAATTGAAATTTCTGAAATTGCAAAAAGTAATCCTAAACAATTTTGGAAACATATAAAAAAGTTTAAGAAACAAACAGCGGCAACTTCCAAGCTGCAACTTGATGACTTTGTTAATTTCTTTTCGGATACACCTGACAACAGAAGCTCTGAGCAGGCTTATAACATTCCGCTTGTTGCCGTTGATGAGCTTGATGTTCCAATCAGCATTGAAGACATCCAAACAGCAATACATCAATTAAAAAGAGACAAGTCTTCTGGTATAGATGGACTATTAGCTGAAGTATTTTTAGACAGTTCTGATATTTTGTTACCTTATTTGTCTGAAATATTTAACTATATACTTACCCATCAATCGTATCCGGAAGTATGGTCAAAAGGTATTATAATACCAATTCCTAAGAAAGGTGACCTTAATATAGCCAGTAATTACAGGGGCATAACTCTGGTTAGTTCTTTCTCTAAAATATTTTCCTAGGTTTTAAGAAATAGGCTGGATAATTTTTGTGAATTTAACAACATTTTTTGTGACCAACAATATGGATTTCGTTCGGACAGAAGTACAATTGACTGTGTCTATGTTTTGCAATGTCTTATCGATAAATTTATTGATCAAAAGGAAGTTTTATATGGTGCATTTATTGACTTCCGAAAAGCTTTTGATCTTGTGGACAGGGGTGCTTTGTGGTTTAAGGTTATGTCAAGTGGATTCAGTAGTAAAATAACCAATACTTTAAAATCAATGTACCATAATGTCAGGTCTGCAATTCGTCTACATGGTAAACTCTCAGACTTCTTCAGCGTAGTAAAGGGAGTAAAACAAGGGGAACCACTCTCGTCTCTTTTATTCATCATGTTTATTAATGATATCGAACAAGAGCTTAGTACTTACGATAATAATGATGTATTACTAAATGAGATATCTGTTTTTGTATTGCTATTTGCTGATGCTATGTTGTTGTTGTCAAGAACAGCCGAAGGCTTACAGTCATTACTTGATGGCCTTTCTAGGTACTGTTCAAAATGGCAAATTACAGTTAATACAGAGAAAACAAAAGTGATGATATTTACCAGAAAAAAGTTGAAAGATATACCAACATTTCGTTATAACTTGCAAAATTTGCAAATTGTGAACTCTTTCTGTTATTTGGGTGTGGCGCTCTCAAAGAACGGCTCACAGAAAAATGGCCCTCAGAGAATGTCTGAACACGCTAACAGAGCATTATTCAATTTGTTTTCTCTCTTTAAAACCGTGCCAATGAAAGATTCTTTAAAAGTGTTTTTGTTTGATAAGTTAACTACCCCTATCCTTTTGTATGGATCAGAGATATGGGGTCTATGTGATGTAACTGATCTGGAAAAAAGTACATAACAGATTTTGCAAATATATTTTAGGAGTACGAAAACAGACCCCAAACGCTGCTGTACAAGCAGAACTCGGTCGATATCCCTTCTCAGTGATCTGCAAATTAAGGGTATTAAAATATTGGCTGAAAATAGTTGCCAACAGATCCAGTATTATCTATAAGGCATATTTAGACCAGTTAGAGCTTATAAATAATGGAAAGGGTAAAAAGACATGGGCATTTAAAGTAAAAACTGTTTTTCAAAATCTTGGAATGTATGATGTATTTCAAACAGAGAATGCTGGCAATACATCTTTTAGTTCGATAAAGTATAGAGTTCTGTCGCAATATCAACAAAATTGGCAAGAAAATGTTAACTCTTTGAGCAAACTTAGGTTATTCTGTTTATATAAGCAGTCCATCTATTTCGAACCGTATCTAGACTACATATTGTGTATCAAATATAAAAAAGCTTTGATTTCTCTCAGGTGTGCATCGCATAGTTTAGAAATCGAAACAGGAAGGCATAGTAATTTACCTAGAGACGAACGTCTCTGTAAAATGTGTAAAAAGAATATCGAGGATGAATACCATTTTGTTTTATGCTGTCCTCAGCTTGCTGAATTAAGACGAGAATACTTACCTCGATTTTGTCATCGGTGGCCAACTATTCAAAAGTTCAAAAACCTGTTATCTTCTTCTAACAAAAATTATATCTTACAATTGGCGAAATATTTGTATTATGCATTTGAAAAAAGAAAATCAATTTTGTCATTATTGTAAAATTTGTCACTCCATAAAACTATGTATACTATGTTTTCGGCTTGGAGCAGAATTGCTCATGGCTAAATATACAAACTTCAAACTTCAAACTATAATATTTGCCATCTTGGGTTCATTAAACAGAAATTAAACTTTTCTAGTTACATCCACCAGGGTTTGAATTTAACCCCGATTGTTCCCATATTAGTGAGATAAACTCTGTTTTAAATTTTTGATTTGCAGTTATTTCCAAAATTCAGAATTTTTACATGAATTCTGATCGTCAAGAAATGTTTAGTGTTTGAAGTATCTTGAAAAACTAAAGGATTGACGTTTAAATAATAATAAAAAAAATATTGGTTTGTGTACAAATGACGATCAAAATTTAAATAACCGGGATGTATAAGTTCATATTTGCAGGTTTTATTGCTAACATTTACATCTGCAAGGTTGGTATTGACGGAAAACTTTTTGATAAAACTGACCAACAATTAGCTAATTGTTTTTTTTTTAGATTTTCCCAATATTTAGCAGCTTACGTCACCTTTTCATACCACTTATAAATTAGAAAGATTTTTGTATGTTTTACTTTTTAAATTTTACTATATTTATTATTTTCTTATGCGCTTAATTTCAATCTCACGTTTCACTGATAGCGTCTTAACAAATTGATGGTGGTATTGAATCGTTTTTATTACTCCGGTGTCGCTAACGGGTAATACTTTTGAGCTTTATCATATTTGGAACTAAATGACTTGCTCCAAAATCCACAAGAAGTATATAAATCATTATCTATCTTTTAATATAGGGACAATGGCTCGACAAGATATATAATTTTGTATGTGCCTTATTATAACTTTGATATAAAATCCGATACCAGAATCACATTTATTATGGAGTCGAAAAAACAGACCAGCATTATAAGAGGATAATCAGTTCATATCAACAAATATATATATCCAATCTTTGGAATGAGATTTTTGTCATCTCCTCCGACGAACCAGATCGTAGATTGTCTTTGTACTCCTTTTAGGTAATAAAATAAACAGAATACAATGCTTATTCGAACTGGATATTTTTCATGAACCAAATTAAGGAGGATATCTTATTTTGACACCTCTCAGAAAAGGTATCGTCGAACTAAATCGTACTATTGCCTCTGCCTTGTTAGAATGAAGATCATTCCGTCTATTCACTATGCACATCACCCCATGGCCTAGATATTTTATTTTACCTTTCAATACCATTAAGAAGTTATTTAGTATTTGTGTTTATATATATTCTACTCGTTTTACTAAATGTAAAATTTTTGTAAACCCTGAAACCTGGATATAAATTCACCATTTTAGGTTAACATTTCCAAGAAATACGTTCTTACGTATTTAGCTTCAGGTTCCAATTTGGGTATCAGCGGCTAATATAATTAATGGCGTTCAATCGGTTTTACACAGGCAGCTCTTACGTTTAGCAATGTGTTTAAACCGTTACCACTTCTTTGGGTTTGGCACAACAGATCACGTTCACCTGTTCCACAATACTGAATTATATCAACTTAAAGTGGCATGAGCTGCAAAAATTAACACTTTTTCATATAATTACTGATCGTTACGACAGTAAGAGGCTTTGAAGGCCATCGAAAAACTAAATGAATAGCGTTGGAATGAGGAAAATTCATACAGTATGTGGCCTATACGAACCGGAATAGTATTCGAAAAGTAAACAAAATGTGAATAACTGGGACGATCATTCATTCTAAGCCAAAGTTAGTTCAAAACAATACTTTATCGTACATTCTCGGGACTAGAAGCACTAAAAAGCTTCTGAATTATACGTCTTGTGAAAATTAGCCGATAATTTCAACATTCTGTATTTACGTCAAAATATCAACATTTCGGCAGCTCATGCCACTTTAATGTAGTTTATATTTTCAATATATTTGTATATGTGTTTAACCTGGTCGTTTGAACAAATACGGTACACAATAACTTGTTCTCTCAGTACTTTATTATCACAATTATTATATAGTAGATATAATAAAAAGATAAATAATCTAGATTCTCTATTTTCAATCTCAAATGCAAGTATTAGATCTGGATGATGCCAACCCATTCTATGAATACTTTTTTGTGTCATCTATCTTGGTTTTATCTTCCTATGACCCTCTATTTCACAGGATATAGGATGTTTTATAACAGCTTCTAGATTATATATTGCTTCCCTTTCCTTTGCAAAGTTTTTCCTGTTGATTAATTGTTTGAATTACATGCACTGCTTAGTTTCTTTTCTCTTTCTTCAAAATGCTATTTAAAAACAACGTCATTCAATTTCAGAAAGTGTTCACATGAACTGAAAATGCCAGAAGGCTTTTGCAAAAAAATAATTGAAATCTGTTCAATCTGTTTATGTAAAAATGATATTTTATGGAGGGTTGTCAGGTATAAAATGTTGGATTGATTGGCGATTTACCTAGCACTCCAGGGCCCACTTGCACAAAGCGTTCTTAACTTAAGAGGACTCTTAGCATATCTCTACATTATGGAAAGTTTACGAGCCCGCTGAAGTCCCATGTTGTAGACATACACTTAGAGTACTCTTAGTTAAGAGCGCTTTGTGCAAGTGGGCCCAGATTATTTCACTTGCATGTATTTGAAGGCGTTGCTAAGACTAGAGGCTGAGGAACTCCCAATGATTTGCCATGCGGGATAGCCCCTTACAAACGTTTGCATCTGTTTCCTAAAACCATACCTTTCCAGACGTTAATCTCCGGTTTAAATGAGTTGTCCATTGTCGCAAATGTATATTTATAGGTTTAATGATTTTATCAAACATATTTAGATCTAAAACGAGATTTCCTTTACTGAACATGGAATAGCGTTAACGATAAAACTAGAGCAGACAGTGTTCTAACTCCTATACCATTCCACCAGCTAGGTTTATTTTAACAACAGCTGTAATTGTTAAACCAAACACGAAACTTACTAGCGTTTCTTTCATATAGAAGCTAAGAATGTTTGGAGAAACGCTTACTGAAAGACACTTAGTGTTGCTGAAATGATTCCAAAAATACAAATGATTATGTTAGAACGATATGCTTACTCGAATTTATATTAATATTTTCAACAGCCACCATCAAATTCCCTGTTTTCTCTCTCTAAAAGTAGAGCCCTTGGGCATATTCAGAGTGTCACAGCTACGATTGTGTTATCTTAATATTGTGACTCAACAGTTCAACAAATCGAGTGAAAATTCTCATTGAAACAATGACTTATAAAAACAATGGTACGCATATGTGTTGACTTGAACAGAAAACAGGAGAGAATGCACTACACGACTCAGGCGATAGTGTGCATATGTATAGCAAAATTAGGTCCTGCGAACCACTGTTCCTTTGAATGAGGAACCCAAATTGTTCATCAGAAAGAAGTCTTGTATGTTCTAAGTGTGAAAAGGATAATGAGATATAACTTTGATTTCAGCTTTGTCATTAACATGCATCGAAATTAAACCAAAACCATTGATTTATAGCCACTGTTTCCCATTGTCGTACTGGGAAACCCTGAACGCTAAACTCCATAAGCTGTGTCGGCAGCACATTATTCCCCAGCAGAATGTTAACTTCCACGTCTTGTAAATTATGCATATAGGCGACATATAGGGCGGACTTGCTCTTAGAAAGCATTAAGTCTGGTTGTGGCGGTGTTTGGTCTCATGAATTAGAAACATCCTAAAGCGAAAAACCCTGTTGTAAAGTTATGGTTTATGCTGTGTAGAGTTAATGTCAATCCCTTTATATGGATGACATATCATGGTCTCTGCCCCATTTTGTTGAGAGTCACATGTGTATGTTGTGACCATAAGGAATCAGAGCTGAGAGACTTCACCAATTCGCACTTCCCAAGACCCACTCTGAAACTTCGGGGATTTACGTGCGTGTCAAAGCCGACCGGTAGCGAGCGAAGATAGCCGAAGGGAGTTCCGACTGCCCTATACCTTATATTTTCGGTCACAACAATGACTCCTCAATCCTCAAGTCCTCCCATTGAAATTTAACTGACAAGTGAAATGCTATAATCAGGTTGAAGCATTTTTTCAACCCAAAAATTAAAAAACCACGACCAAATGAAATTGATGTAAATGACAACATATTTAAATTTTTGAAGCGAAAGTCACTTTCCCGTTTAAACTCTGGTCAGAAGAGTGAGGCGGATTTACCTTCTGACTTCGCACACAGTTGCTTCTAAATTATCTATTGTACATTGTATTACTAAATCGAAAATAGTATGTCAATAGCTGAGTCAGAATGAATCAGTTAGTTCGAACGTTATCCACTTAATATCATTAATAATTCATTATAACTTAATCTAATAGATATATTCCTAATTGATGACGTATATGTGTATAAAATCCGCGAATCAATCCCATAGAAACACTACACATTACAACGTTACTCTTACATTTATGGACAAGTCGAGTTTATATACAGATTCCTATCTTGATATCCTGTAAAGTACTGGATAATATACCACTGGATAATATACCACTGGATAATATACCACTGGATAATATACCACTGGATAATATACTACTGGATAATATACCACTGGATAATATACCACTGGATAATATACCACTGGATAATATACCACTGGATAATATACCACTGGATAATATACCACTGGATATTATACCACTGGATAATATACCACTGGATAATATACCACTGGATAATATACCACTGGATAATATATCGAAAATATTTCTGTTAAATATTTTGGAGTCCGATTTATCAGTTGTTTTGTCAATGGCCTATTTCTCGAGCGGACGTATAATAAGAAGAAACCTTGTGCACTTTGGCTTAGCTGTTCTAGTAAAACGTCATGACTTCATGTATTACATGCAGTAAAGAGCTGTGTTAACAGTCTGTGATAAACAGATTATCATAACATGACATGTGAAGCCGTATCAACATCTCGTTGGCTGAGATCGGACATTCGCACCAGCCCTGCCCTTCGCGGTCGGCTGATACTTCTGCCCGATCTCAACCAACTCGGTGTTGATATGGTCTCACTTATCCCACAGTGCTATGGTAAGCTGTATTTCTATAGCATACTTTAAATAAAAGGAAATAAACCCAATAGAATGGTATTCACATCTTCCCGGGTCTAAGTCCAAACTCAAAAGATAAATGGTTTATAACGTTTGATTCCAAAAACTTTCCCTTTCCAAAAGTTTGTTTTTGCAGACACTGGCGCACATCATTCTGATGAATGGAGCCGCCACATTTTTAAAAATCAATCAATCAATCATGTGCAGACAATTCATGCAAACCTCATTTTCCAATTGTCGAAAGCAGAAACTCTGGTTCACTAAATGTGTTTCTGTCGAATTATGTTTGCATAATGTTTTCATAATGCTAGGTTTTTACTGGAAAACAATGGTCCGCATCTGTGTTCACTTATGCGGATTATATACATAATGTCTTCAACACATTGCATGACTTTAATACATACATTTGTACCTCATATGGATTTTCCTTGTATATGTATTTGTAATCGCGTTTTCCAAAGAGGGTTGTATGTACAATACTTTATTATTCTATGAATAAACCTATCTCAGATTTGAGTAATCTTACAGCAACAGCTTGGATCTAAAGTTGGAAGTCATAAGAAGTGGTATTATACTGAATTTATAGTTACGCCGACGCAAGCCTTCCGTCGATGACTCTCGAGTTTGACTGATTGTTTATGTTTTACGCTGCACTTCAAGATTATTTCAATCATATGACGGCGTTGTGAGGTTTAGTGAGAGGGGAAGGCATTGACTTGGGCAAATAACCGGCAACTCTATCACATAGGATGGTCGAGTGAAATGCCCACTCAATGGTTTTTTCTTTCAATTTTTCTTGGGATGAGTGGAATGTGACCATCCAGGGGAGGTTAAAACAACATGTGGGATTGTCGCGAGTTGTGAACAGAAGGTCAGAGATTAGATATTGGCACAGAGCCTTGGAATATTACTTTGTATTTTAATTCAGCACACCCTGTTAAAATCATTTTTTCACCTAAAAAGACCAACAGCTTATCTCGACAGCTTCATTCCATAAGAACAGATCGTTTCTCTGTGTTATCTTAAAAGCAATTTCCGTAGTACTGCTGGCAAATACAGTATAGAAAAAAACTAATTCAAATGTATTATAGAGAGAGAAATAAATGGATGTGCTGTCAAAAAAAAATTGACATAGACTGGCCCAGATTGACTACGGTATCACCAAATTGTACTTTCAACGAAGTACAGTACAGTCTTCAAACTTTGTCAACCAACTCGAAATGATATACCTGAGACAATTGATTACAACGTTTTGCTTTAACCACTAAACTCTCTTTAAATGTGGGTCCCATGCTAATGATAAAAAATTAAGACATCATCGTCGTCAGTTGTTTTTGAACAACACGAGCTTTCGACACCTGTGTCGGTGTCTTCGTCAAGTGTAACTGAATTTAATGTGATGTCTTACTTTTTTATCATCACTAAGAACTTGTTCTCTACCAGTATGTCACAGGATTGGTGAAGACTGCCACAGAACGAGGGAAAGTCCTTTGTCTATTGTTTGCATATTATCACCTTTTTTGAAATATTAAATATCAGCCCTTGGATCCTAAAGGGAATAAATCTTACAACCCTGAGAGTGGCAATGATGCACCTTTTTATGAAGATCTGGGGTTGTCAAAGTTGATTGTCAAACCGTAATGGATTCGTGACTGATACTGCATGGTCAAATGTAACTCAAAGGTTTTAAACCTTTATTTAAACTGTAAAAAAATCCTCACTCTATGTGGAAGAGCTGCCAAGTACACTGACCGAAGGCATAAGGTTTCCTCTGGGCAAATAGTCCGATCTCCTCGTCCACCTAGACAGGCAAAGCCACCATATAGGTGAAATGATCTTGGGCGCTGCGTTAAAACATCAAACCTTTATAATCACCAACATTTACATTGGATCACTCAATTTTCAAGTATAAATACATATTTAAATGGATGTTTTTATATACACTTTCAAATAACAGTGTTTTGTATTTTAATTCATTGGTTGTTAGTTTGTGGCCATTGATGGTAAAAGCCATCAGTCATTGTATATTCAACGTAGATTTATATTTTGTTTATTCATTTATGAATTCGCAATCTCATTTTATTGTATTTAAGGGACACAACATCCCCACTTGGGTTTCATTCCGACCATTTATATTACATTCGTTTTCTTTGGAAATTTAATTTTGGGTTCATAAAGATAAGTCAAATAACAAAACAAAAATGGTTCATTCCCTCAAATGTACACCCCCCCCCCCCCCCGGAAAGTCTGCACCGACCGATAAAATCATTGGTGTAGGGAGATTGCTGGCAAACTGATGTTGCAGAAACGATTGTGATCACAAAGAGCCAAATTCTGGCGATAAGAAATGACCATTAATGGCAATAAGCTATACAATTTACACCAATGATTTTATCGGTCGGTGCAGACTTTCTAAGGGGGTGCTTAACTTTTTTCTTTGTGTATATATAGCCCGAAGAAGTGCTCGAAATGTAAACAATATTTAAAGTGGCATGAGCTGCCACAATGTTGATAATTTGACGTAAAAACAAAATGTTGAAATTATCGGCTATATTTCTAAAGACCTGTAATTCAGAAGCTTTTTATTGCTTCTAGTCTCGAGAATGTAAGATAAAGTATTGTTTTGGACTAACTTTGACTTAGAATGAATAAATGGTCGTCCCGGTTATTTAAATTTTGTTTTAATACTTTTCGAAGACTATTTCGGTTCGTATAGGCCACATACTGTATGGATTTACCTCATTCCAATGCTAATCATTTAGTTTTTCGATGGCCTTCAAAGTCTCTTACTGTCGTGACGATCGGAAATTATGAAAAAGGGTGAATTTTGACAGCTCATGCCACGTTAAATGACCGTGGTTCCCAATTATGTCAGACTAATGTTGGCAGCTTCATGTCTAGAACAATAGTGATGTAGTAACGGTGTATTTAGTATAGACTAGAAGGGAAACTGAAGGACTACTATATGGTTCCACAAAGAAATTCAAATCAACGGCATAGAAAATAAACTACAGACGAAATCATGAATATTCAACATTGCTGTACTCAAGGTTGACCACTGTTTCCCATTATTGAAGATCAACGAACATTGCATCCACAGGCTGATAACACCCTCACTGGGTAAAGAGAAGTACATAGTCATGTAGAGGCTTAAGCTAGTGTGAAATGAGACGACTTGAGGTCTTGGAAGCCAGTGAGCTAGGTTAAAGTGGTGTTAGGGTTCTCAGAAATTTGAAACGCTGAATAACACCAACAGACTCTCACGATCGGCTGTTAAGAGAAGAGTTCTTCTCCCACTGTGTTCTGTCGATTCTCTCTCAAGAGATTCACTGTGGATAGAGTATTCGTGTAGCCTAGCTTCGGCCCATCAAATAGCTTTTCCATATAGAGGAACACCAATTTCCACCAGTGTATGAAGAAGCTCCATATTTTCAACTGAATATCTAGCTTTTTCTCTCCTCCGACTTTCTCCCACTAACCAATGCGTTGTTCGAGGTGATGGGGTTACTTGTAACATCTTAACTGAACTTTTCCCGAAGAAATGATATTTCTAAACAAACCTAGCCGGACAACCATAATGACCATTATTGTCTTACAATTGTGTGTTTCGCTGTATATACTGGCTGATATACAGGTGATTGAAATCGCTTTAGTTTTGGCGGGAAGACTGGTCAACACACAATTCAGATTTCTAACTTATAAAATGGGATATGCTCAAGTTTAGTGTGATTATCATTGTACCTATAAAGAAGACTACAGTTATTATTCACTCAAATTTTACCACTTTGTTTTTCATGAACCGAAATACATTTTCAAAAGGCAGCATGTGAACCACCCGTTTTTCATTAGCGTTTTATCTGGAAAGTTAAAATATTGAGATCATACAATACTTTAACATGTTCATATATGTAATACATGTACATGTATGTGTGTTCAGATTATAACAAAATTATAAAAATGTTTGTATAACAGCATGACAGACTTCAAGAGAAAAGCATGGCGAACTGGTCTTTAAGAGACTATTTACATTTATAGAAAAGGTAAACATTTTCCATTATTGTCAAAAAAAGTGTTGGGGTCATTTTGTATCTCTAATTTGAAAATGAAAAGTTGATTTGTAACGTATATTGTGAACAAAAAGGCCAATCTGGACATGTGTCTAAGCACTAATAGCTTTGAATCAAGATCCTGTCGTCTGAACGAACAAAAAAAGTGGAATTAATCCGAGAAATACAGATGAAGGACTTTGTTTGTGGGACATAATCAGTCTGTCGATACACTATAAACGAAAAGATTATTATTTTACGTATACTTTAACACCTCCATTTAGAAATTGGAATTCTTTAATGTGGGTCATGTTTGATTTTAGTGATTTGATTAATAGATTTCTTTACAAATGCCTGAGAGCCTACGTCGCGGCGAGTGGTGCCTTTAACACATCTGCTTTAGATATATACTATGATTGATGCCAAACATCGTATAATATTATGTAACAACCTAACAGTAAAATATAGTTGATTCTACCATTATAAACATGTATCAACCTCAGATATATTGCAATGTGCGTGCGGGGGAGGGGCGTGCGTACGTTAGTGTTGGGGAATCTGTACGATAATTTGCGACGAAAAAAATGTATTATAACCCTTGTGGTCTGTAAAAGATGAAAAAGACCTCTGAGACCCATGTCTCTTCTCTGTGAATAAAATCACCAAAGTTAAAATCTATTCACACTTTACCCTATTAATTCTAGACAAAGTATGCCTCTGAACCCGTTGATGTTGACCTAGTTGGGCACCCCCTCTTTTTTGTGTAGCTCCCATCAATATCTTCTTACTTCGTACTGCAGGTCAACATTCAGTCCTTCCTTCAGAGCATTCTTAGTTTCAACCAAGACAAAATTACTTACAGATATCACTTTAGGTGATGAAAAGCGAGGATGTTTCCATGTAATTCTGTTATAATTCTTGAAGCTAAGCTGGTATGCCAGTCAGACACAGTGCTAGTTTCAACTCCAAGCCAACATATTTCAACGTCAGTCGAAGGAAGAGCAACAATAGAGATACTCCCGTTATCGGGAGAATGTCCTATATTAGTCTGCCTTGGCTTGTGTGCTGGTATGTCGTGTTAGTTTTTCTCACGATACAAGCCAGTCTGAATTTACCATGAGGAGATAAAGCTGTGGGATTACAAACAGCTGGAATGTACACATGGTTTTGTGTCTTGCTGACCCAAAACCTAAACCATTTAAAAACCATCACTTGATTTCTCCTTAACGCTAATACAGCGAGAAGCACGTGGTAACGATGGTTCATTACGGCGATAAAGGCTTACGGGTTGGGTCATGATAACTTGCCTATAGAAAGTTCTCAGCAACATATTTTCACCTGAAGGAAATCTTAAATTACAGGTATGTTCTTATGCAAGTTGACAACATTTATTTTGAAATATTGTGGACATGATAGTTATGACATGTAGCGTCCGCTATATTATGTTCTGTATTACTGAACATCCGCTATAGTAGGCTTCGTTCTGTGTTACTGAACATCCGCTATAGCACGTTCTGTATTACTGAACATCCGCTATGGTACGTTCTGTATTACTGAACATCCGCTATGGTACGTTCTGTATTACTGAACATCCGCTATGGTACGTTCTGTATTACTGAACATCCGATATGGTACGTTCTGTATTACTGAACATCCGCTATGGTACGTTCTGTATTACTGAACATCCGCTATAGTACGTTGAACATCCGTTAGAGATCCAACTTATCAGCTGTTACGGAAGAGAAATAACTACAAGTGGATTCGGATATCTCATATAATCGGGGTAACTCTAATGGGAAGGGTTTCTTAACCACTTTTTATTGTATGTTTTTAGTATTTTTACAACCGAGTATGTAGCAAATAAATAAACCCCACTCACGAAACAACAAAACCACATTCAGATAGAGGATCTATAGAGACTAAACATTTTGTTTGAATACGGGATGTTGATAAAGTGGTTATTTACATTTTCAGCCAAGAGCTCTTACATCCCCCATTAGAGATATATAAAAAAATAAATAAAGCTAACATGACTTTGATGTTTTTATGTATGCTCAGCGAGATTCTACCAAACCTTTGCTGTTATTGGTAGAAGGAATTCCGATTTGCTCCCTCAATTTATCATGTGCTGGTCTTCAAATTAGCCGTATAAGAAGAGCGTACAGAAAATATAGAACACTTGCACTCATATACATGTAGCCTACACTCTTGCTTCTACTAATGTTAAAATGTTTGTGCACTTAGGTAGCACATAATTTAATTAATACGTGTGTTAAGTTTTTGTGTATTTTTTCCAAAATCCAAGCCGGATGTTCGTGTAACAGAATTACATGAGATGTCACTCTCTTCTCAATAATCATTTAAAGAGAAAATGTAAAATAAATCACCATGTTTTGACTCGAACAATCGACTGATGCATCGGTATCATATTCTGACAATATGCATCATTTCCATTTACTATAACTACATGCATAAAGAAGAACGCTTGAGCAGTCTGAATTGCTAATAACGTATTGCAGCTAGTTATAAAGTTACATTAAACCTCATCCAAGGGGAAAATCTGATGCACACAATAACCCATAACTAGTTATCAGTTTCAAGTCCATGATTATTACAAAGTTTGTCAAGGTAAATATTACCATACGATTACAACTAATGGCTGAGGCCCGCAATCCATTACCTCAAACGAAGTAAATTAACCAGGTGTATTGTTCAACTATCTCCTAAACTATTTACGATCATTTGATTTGGCAATCTATTATTTGTTCTATTTGTGACTTGGATGCTGTAACAGTTTAATCTCATTGACAGGCGCACTGTTAATCCATCGCGTGTTAAATCCCCACATTGTCTATAAATCTATACTGCAACGCCCTTAGGACACAGGTACCAACCCAGTTAACTTGTATCCCGTTCCAATGAAACACATTGAATTCAATACCCCTGGTACTCCGGCATGAGCTGTCGAAACCAGTAGTTTCTGGACAATTTCGATTGATTGATTCTTTGGTGTTTTACGCTGCGCTCAAGATTATTTTACTTATATGGCGGAGTTGCCAGTTATATTGTATGAGAAAACCGTACTCTATGCCCGGAGGAAACCCACAACTTTCCGGTGGTAACTGGCAACCATCCCACATATATGTAGCCGGTCGTTCGATTAAAAAAACCCAGTCAGAAAATTTTCCAATTTTTTTTTTTGGACTTTTTGGACTTAACCGTTCAACGGTTACGGACCCCCTTCCCCCCCCCCCCCCAACCCCCACCCCCTCCCCCTCCGACAATTAACCATATTTTGCTCTGAGTGAATGGCTGGTTGCCTATATGTTGTTCATCATATATGTAGTACTTCTATTGACTCGCTATATTACAGCCCCATTGATGGACTTGAATTGACAAAAACCTCTTTCCGAAGTATTATACAGATGTTACGTCTTACCATAAGCATATACGTGAAACCGATAAATCACTTTGGCAATCCACTCTATCTCTACAAAGGGACTGATGATAACATACAAGAATCTAAACTTCATTAGTGGGTTTAAGCTAATGATGTTTTGCATAATTTATCAAAGAAAACATAACCAAGTCATTACAGCAGATGGCTTATCGATTAGAATTTTGTTTTGTTATCTCCCAAACGGGTTTAAGCAATTTAACCAAGTCATATGTAGGATGTTCAGATTCTTTAGGCCTAATGCTATTCTATTGTTTGTAGCATTTCAGTTGACGTAGTGTTCCAATCACGCAAACAAACGTTCTGTCAATTCAACGTGTGTTGTATTCTTACATGATGTGTAAATATATGGTAATGTCTTCGGGGCAGTAGTTCCAACCTTATAGTGGAGTTCAGCTAGATCCGACTCCAGTGGAATAAGGTTGAATATTGAACACTTTCTATTCAATAAATCGATTAGTCAGTTAATGGGACAAATACTACTTGGTTTTGTTCTATTGATGCAATTTTTACGAACGCGTTATTCCAATTATATTGAATTTCATTAAAAATATTTAAAAAAAATGGCGGATGGCTAAGTCAACCAAGTATGATTTTGAACTAAGAATCATTTTGCAGGTTATTTCTATAAAAGTTTTTAGCAACAGCTTGAAGTTCCTGACTCATTCAGAATTATACAAGATAAATTTGTTTGATCAAAAAATTAGACTCTGTATTGATCATATCGATTTCATAAAAGATATAAATTCTTTTATGTTTGTAAATTTTGCAAAATCTGCTAAGCAATGAAGGGACGTTTACCACAATAAGGGATCTACATTACATCATTATTAGAAAGGTCTGGAGAATATCTGACTCAAAACACTGACTCCAACAACATCTACTACTGATTTTTAGCTGTTTAACTGGAAGCAGGAATCACTGAGAACAAAATCAAATCATATTTTACTCCGTGATATATTTCACTTAATTAAGCCTTTGGGACGAGAAATGATTTTCAAATCTCAAACTTTATTTAGATCAAACGGTGTTTTCTTTATGTATATTGATCTGAAGTCAGAGTTACATAAGCCAGTTCCCGTTCTGCCTATATCTGTGTGGATTTATTTGCAGGGTGAATTTATTTTCCAAAGTATTTAAATCGACTTGTTCCTAATGTTAGTTTGGACATGGGCAATGTTTCCAGTCGCTTTGCTTTATGATTCTTCTTAATCTTAGTTATACACACATCGTAGATTTTTTGCAATCACCGATGCAATACCAAAACCAAAACACATAGGACAACTTGTACTACTTTGTACATGGTGATGTTTAATATGAGCTTTCGAGAGAAACTACTCTCATGAACAGAAATTACAGCAACACAACGATGCAATACCACTAGCCAATGTATAATTTTCAGCATGCCTCTCGCGAGAATGATATATCGGATTGAAAAAAACTAACGAATAGGGAATGAACCTTGATTATCGTGAGTAATGAAGTACAAATACGTTTAGGCCATTTGTTCAGAGTGTAATAAAATGTTTGGTTGTAAAACACTAATGATGCTAGGACAGTAAGGGTAACTATGTGATCTGGGGGCGCCAGATTGAGGTGAACACTGTCCGCTGGGTAACGTTTGTAATCAGGCCTTTAATCTCTGGGGAATTGTGAGTCTTTGTCTCTCCTTCCAATTATTACTTATTGTACACAAAATCCCTGGCTTTATTATGAGGTCATGGACTGACGATTTGTGGCACACGAATAGATTCTATAAACATACTTCCACAAATGCCTACCTCTGGAAATAAGCCACATTAAACAATTGTAATAATTTGTTTACCCACGAATTAATGTTTATCAGTGAATATTTAATCGCCAATCAATCAATAAATCAATCAATTCAAGAACAATTGAGGCGTCACAATAATCAAGTGTTACGTATTGGATGAGCGGTAGACAGCAGCGGCATGTTAATGTTTTCCTCTGGTTATAGAACCATCTGGAAGCTATGTTTCTCGAATGTTGTCAAGGTATATTTAAACATTTTTGAAGATGATAAATTTACTGCTCATAGTATACTTCCTGACCTCTTCTTGGCTATTTTTGAAGATACCAAATTAAAGCCGAGTTTACCCATTAGTTAATAGGTATGGACTGAATGCCTATTGTAATCCATTGATAGTATGGATAAATGCAACATGTAGACCTACCTATGGTCTTTAATTCAACCCACTATAAAACTGCATGCTTTGGTTGGTTTCATTAATTATGGTGAGAAAACAAACAGATAATTGATAACTGGGCCCTGTCTTACAAAGCTGGCGTAGAGTTGCGCATAGGCCCACAACATGGACCGGTTGCGTCCAAGACGCAAGTTACTATAGTTTTAACACTGATTTACGTCCGACGTAACTTACGCCAGCTTCGTAAGACAGGGACCTGGACGCATTATGTGTCATCTCGTTTACTTTTTGTCTTCTTATCTTTTTGTCATTGTATAAGTAAATTAAATTATTGGGCAAAGTCCTAAAAAGAATGAATTTAGTGTGCCTATGAAACGCAAATATTATATTTTAAACACATTTGGTCGCCCAGTTCTGGAAAGGTAAGGGAGAAAATGTTTGTAATATGGAAAGGGTTGTCGTTTTTTTACATTTTGGGATATTCGCAATCTCAAAGGCAAAAAAACTCAAGTCTTCAATTTAACCGAATTTTTATCTTTTATCCGAACTTATCTTTCATCAATATAAACTACATGCACGTCCGATATATTCATGATCATGCGATTCTGAAATCTATTGTTTGTACCATTTGTATAGCTAATACGATGTTGAGTGAAGATTATATAAACGGCTAAGATTTCCACTTTGTATTTAAATACTGTTAGTTATGTTAAGTCCTTGGGTAGATATTTCGTGTCTGACCATAATATTTTTCCAATGAAGACAGTCGTATGGAAACTGACGGTCCACCTGATGAAATACCTAGACATTGTAATGTTCTCGTTACAATGATACCAGCCAAGTGCAGCTCACCACATTTAATACATCCATCGATCAGTGGAGGGGGTATTTACTACTTCTTCGGTTCTGTTAGGTGTATATTTATTTATTTGACACTTATACGAAATAATTGGATAGGAAATGAGTTTAATCTATAATATGGGAGTTTTCGCAATAAGTCTATTGTGCTGTCCAATAGTTTACATATATATTTAAGAGTAGGGTTTGTAATATTAGGTCTCCTGGTTTACTTAAAGTGGCATGAGCTGCCAAAATGTTAATATTTTGACGTTAAAACAGAATGTTGAAATTATTGGCTATTTTTCTCAAAACGTATAATTCAGAAGCTTTGTAGTACTTCTAGTCTCGAAAATGTACGATAAAGTATTGTTTTGAACTAACTTTGGCTTAGAATGAATGAATGGTCGTCCCGGTTATTTAAATTTTGTTTACTTTTCCAACATGTTTTCGGTTCGTACAGGCCACATACTGTATGGATTTTCCTCATTCTAACGCCAATCATTTAGTTTATTTTTCGATGACCCTCAAAGCGTCTCACTGTCGTGACGATCAGAAATTATGAAAAAAGTGTAAATTTTGGCAGCTCATGCCACTTTAATTGTTTATTCTTCAAGCAGCCCCGTGTAATAAAATGATTTGGTTGTAAAACACCAATGATACTATATATAAAAGTCATTACTTGATTTGGAACACCTATACCTGTCCAATGGGAAAAGCCACATGAAAACTCAATCAGACTTTGTTTTGGTAAATCTTTACTAAAATTAATCTATCGGTGGATATTTCTAATCGATGTATTTACTTTCATGCAGTCCTTAAAATGATCCAGTGCCGTAAGGATTCTGTCAAGTAGAAGTGGAATTCTGAAGAAGGTTTCTCCTTTGTATAAAGCCATGCAGCTCATACGGAAGCTATGTGTTCCTCATATGTTGTCCAGATATGTTTATATATTCTTGAGAGGATAAACTTCCGTATCTCTAGGCACAAGTCTATCTGTGTAGAATGTAAAGGATGCCAAATTATTCACCCATTTCATCCATTAGTTACTGGGGGCCTCGGTGGCCCAGTCGGTTAGACTGATCGTCTTACACAGTCAATCGATGCGGCGCGGGTTCGAATCTCACTCAGACCAATACAAATTGAAAAATTTCTGAGTGGATGTTTCACTCGATCGCGGTATGTGGAAGAGTCGCCAGATGCATGGTGAAGGTCGGGGGTTCGCCCCCACCCCCGGGCAATGAGCCCGTTTCCTCCCCCACTAAACCTGACAACGCCGACACATAAGTGAAATAATCTTGAGTGCACGGCCAGATCACTACAGTTGGTTCATCGGGTGGGTGCGTTGTATTTTCGGATATGCACCAAGATAAATTATAAATAAAAGATTAAACTTCCAAACTATCAGAGGGGGTCACATGATTAAGCTTCGTCTTTGAAATATGAATTATTTTATCAACATTGATAGTGGTTGAAGTTCAGTGACTGAAAATACTGATTTATTTTAAATCAAATGTATAGGTTTTTTTAACGTTAAGATATTTAACTAGCTGATGTGATATCAATATGAAGACTCATTTACCAAATGCTGTTCTTATTTATTATTTATACATAAGTGAAAACTAGGGATTTCCTTCACTCAGAAATGTTATAATTCACTGCAGTGAAATAACACTTTTGTTATTTAATGCACGCGACGAAGCCGATGACGTCGTCGGACCTACTTCTTTCTTGCGTACCGACGTCTGCTGTACAACAACAACAGTACATAGGATTTCGATAGGCTAAATGAAGCCTTTTCAGTCATAATTAGCATTAAGATAAATAAATTACAGCTGAAAACACATAATTGATTTAATAGAGGATCGGCTTACCACTCTAAGTCAAAGCGATAAAACAAAACTTCAAAATCGATCGTATGTTGGCAGAGTTGTGTGACCTGCGGACCACTGCGTGTAACGAATAACTGTACTTGCCATTCATTGACGCGTTTAAACAATGTAAAGTAATTTCAAATATCATTTTTTATCCTGGTGACTGATGCTCTGCAGAGTTAAAATCCATGGAGTTCGATTTAATTTCTCTTTACATCAAATATCGCGAAAAACTCAGGGAGAAAATGGCCATTCAAATGACCACAAATCTGACAGTCGATAGTCACGTGAGAAGAACAGACATGCTGTTGTTTCATTGGTCAGCGATATATATTCCTACGTTTGCTGAAAACCTAATCCGTCATAAATTTGTCAATACTTTCTTTTTTATAATTGATAAATTTATACTTCATAAACAATCTCCAGCCTAAACATGATAGTATAAATAATAAACAGAATGTTGTACAGTTGTGTTTGAATAGCATTTATATTTTTTCTCTTGAAAGGCGGAGGGATAACCCACTTGACGCTTCGCGTCTCGTGGGTTATTCTCCGGCTTTCACTCGAAAAAATATAAGTGCTATTCAAACACAACTGTTCAATATCCTCTATTTATTCTATACCTTGGGGATGAGTGAGGGTTTTTAAATCTTTAAATGGTGCAATAAAATGAAACAATATTTCCTTTTTACGCCATGCATATACACACATTTATTTCATGATCTGTGCTATGGTGACTTTATTTTTCAGAAAATATGTTATACATAGATAGAGTTTGGAATATTGGCGGGGATGCGCGCCACAGGAAAAAAGTATGTGACTGTTTCTTTAGCATCAGTTAGGCATACATATTATAACGTTTGCTCTGTGTTCTCCACGCGTCCTTAATTTTACAAATATGGTCGAATTGGTCATATGATTGGTCACATGATTTAATATATCTGAATTCCACACGCCAACAAACATTTAGTTCTCGCGAGAATAACAGATAAGATTAAAAAAAATAACCGATATATAATAAACCATGATTATTGAGATTCAAATAGTGTTTCCATCATGTTATCGGGGAACAATGCAATGATTGGGTTGTAAATGATACTAGGACAGTTATAATTCATGTTGATCTATGGCGCCGTTTTCTCTTGGGTATATTGTGTAATCAGTTCTTTAAACACCAGAGACTTGGAAACCATCTCTATCCGATGGCTGATTATCTGACATATAAATACCAAATCCCGTACTATATTATAGGCTTATTCCCATAGAATGTCGGCTTACGGCGCAGGGATATACACTGTATTCAAACACAGATATCTGTGCTAACCTGTGAAAGAAATTAATCTTTACACTATGTAATCCTTAGTGTTGTGAAATAAGAATAGGATGATTTTTTATACGCCCGGCTTGAAAAGCGGGCTGTATTATGGTATCATCTCCGTCCGTCCGGCAGTCCGGCTGTCCGGCGTCCGCTGTCCCTTCCGCTCCATAACTTCTAAAGTTTTGATTCCATCTGCACAATTTTTTCTAAGTATATACCTTATGGGTAGAAGGTGTGTCGCAAACTATTTTTAACATCACTGGTTACATAATATGGGAGTTCTATTGGATTATGTAATATTCCCTTCCGCTCCATAACTTCCAATGTTTTGATTCCATCTGCACAATTTTTTCTGAGTATATACCTTATGGGTGGAAGGTGTGTCGCGAACTATTTTTGACATCATACATTGCGTAATATGGCAGCCATATTGGGTTATGTAATATTTACTTTTTCTCTCCATAACTTTAACAAATATGATCCGATGTTTTCAAATCTATTGTTACATACCATATTAACAGACAGTGTGTAAAAAAAAATGTTTATGATATCAACTATTGCAAATTATTATGTACATTCCCTTTTATTCTTACTTTCATTTTCATGAAAATAACCTTTAAATTATAAAATGGCTTCTACTTTTCCGATTCTCATCAAAAAAGGATTTTTTCAAATTGCAATAATGTTTCTAAATTGATTAAAACTATTCTTAAATCAATATATAACGTTTTAATAAAATGAAAAATACATATAAGGATTAAAGTTTTATCTACAGACCAAGAGATAAGTATCCCAGCTTTGGTCTATTTACCTTGTCAGCTTACAGTTAGCTCTCAGTCTCTCTCGAGAGATTTATGGCTCCATAAAACAGTGGGTGACATTAGCAATGGACCCATAGCCAAATCTATTGTAAATCCATTTGGTCTATGATAAAATTAGAAGTAATAACCTGTAGGTATATGGGGAGATTTAGAATATTGTCAAGATGTCTATGGCCAAATAATGTAGATAAAAAATATTATGAGAAAAATTGTCAAATCTACTTGAATTGGTGTGAGCTGCGAAATTGCCAATTAATTACATTTGTTTAAGTATGATTAGTAAATTATAAACTGCTTTTCTAAAAAATTGAAACATTTTAGTGCAACCTTTATTGACAACAAACAATTTTTAACATCGTGATTTAACAGCAGCGAGAATTGATGACTTGTACCGTGTACAAATCTTGTTAATAATTGTTGATCCAAATAGCCCATTTTAAATTTGATACAGATGGATTTTAATGGTTTTAGTGGCAAGATTTCATTTTGTTGACATAACATCACCTTTTTTACCAAGCTTCACATAATAAAACTGGCAACGCCGCCATATACATGTAAGTGAAATAATCTTGAGCGCAACGTAAAACACCAAACAATCAATCAATCAATCATTTACCAAGCTTCAACCTCTTCCCTCTGAATTTTGAAAATTAAATTCAAATAAATATGGAAGGATTTGTTTTGGTATGGCTGCAGTTACTGTGTCTTTCCGGGCGTATTTTGGGTTTCCCGAAACTCTTGTTTTCTTAGGAACTATTTTCATTCAACCAAGTACGTATTATGTCTATATTTTATCTGTTATTTCGTCCAAATGATTTCCTGGTACAATCAGAATCTGGAAGATTTTCTCCTACAGTTAACCTTATCCAGTGACTTTATATCTATGAACACTAAAACACACGGGCACAGGGAAAATCTTTTTGTCTAAAATAACCATGGAGACAAGTTTCTAATTGTGTTCAAAAGGCCCCATACCCCATAAATTGTTGTAACAAACCAAACCTATGATATTTCATTAGGTTGTGAACTAATCTTTAGGACGGTGTAATATAACATACAAAGAATCCAGAATACGGTGAACTGAATATCTGTTTATTTCCAGAATGTGTTGCATCCGGGGATTGTGTTTACCAATTCTCCTGTTCCATATCCACGTGGCCAAATCAAACCAAGTGAAATGGACAAGGTAAATCAATCTTGTTGGATCTTCTATTATTCGGACTTGCTCCAAAGCGATTATGACAACTGTTGACTGGAATTTTGTTAACGTCTTCAGAAATAAATGTGCGATGCAAAATGATACACAATTTGTTACACGATATACTTGAGATGTTCGAGTTCACCTTGATGTTATCTTGTTTTTTTTAAGTCACCCAATTGATGTCTTCTCTTTTGATTTCAGAGCAGAAATTCTGGAGAATGTATTGAGAAATTATAGCAGTAAAATAGCGCCAAACTTTAATCAAGGTAAGATGCGTTTATAACCCGTACATGTTCTGGCTTTTTGGTGCTTTTGGGAGTTATGACCCTAGAGCAATTAACCAATAAAGCTAATCGTTTCTTGCATTTTTACACAAAACCAAGATAATAATTGCACGACCCCCCACCCCCTCATAAATTAAATACACCTTTCACTATAAACGTTTTTTCTCAATAAAATCTGAACTTTATTCCCACCACATATAAGAGTTCATAAATCCATAGTATAAATATACATGTATGTACCATGTAGTTGTGAATAAACCAACAAATCGAAAAACCACCTCAATTTCAAATTGGCTTAAAGTGACATGATTGTTGACATGACAAATTATTGGCTATTTTTCTCAAGACGTTTAATTCAGAAGCCTTTTAGTGCTTATAGTTTCGAAAATGTACGATAAAGTATTGTTTTGAACTAACTTTGTTGTAGAATAAATTATGGCCGTCCCGGTTATTTTAATTTTGTTTACTTTTCACACACGTTTACGGTTCGTACAGGCCACAAACTGTATAGGTTTCCCTCATTCCAACGCCAATCATTTAGCTTTTTGATGGTTTTCAAAGCCTTTTACTGTTGTGACGATCAGAAATTATGAAAATAGTGTGAATTTTGGCAGCTCAGGCCACTTTAAAAACACATCACTCGTCCAGTTGATTTTTCTCGTGCAATGCAGTGTGTGTTGAATTCTATTACTGTAGCAATCAACGCAATTCACATCACAAAAGACTACTGCTCATTCAGCATAAATAACTCCAGTTTTGTTAAACGGAGCTTGCATCTTTACAATCCTTTTTGTGAAACGTAAAAACTTTCCGGGTTTTCACTATTACATTGAACGCCTCTTTGGACACCTCAGCTCAAATGTTGCGCAAAGAGATCTAATCAAAACTATGAGTTTTGTTTCAGAGAAATGTTGATAAACAGATATTCCGTTCCCTTCCTTTGATGGATTTCCACCATCCATTAATCAAACAAAATATTGATTGTAAACACAGGAAGAGAATGGTAACTAAACAATACTCTCTGACAGTTCCAAAGTGATTTATCTAGAGACGCTTTCCATTCCTTTAAATCATAATAAAACAGGCCGTTTAGCGATAGAATTGAATAACCATTGTACCAAGTACATATATATTAACAATGATGGGCTAACACTTTCAATTTTAGAACAAGGGGCTTATTGTTTATGTTTTGACACTTGCTCCTGTTTCGGGTTCATCCTTAGTCAGGTCTATATTTAATTACTTAATATTTCTTCGGGTTTTATTTATCGCGTTAGTATTATTGATTTCCAGTTTTGATGACTTCTGGGTCCGATTTGGGAATTGAAAGAAACCCTGCATTAATATCTAACATGTGATGAAAACATTTGTGTTATGTTATTGATTTTCTAACTGTTTCGGTCACGTCGAGTCCGGGATCTCATCATTTAGGCAATTGTTCATTCCTTTGGCAAGGTTTTCACTTGACATACAGGACTAAAATGTAATCACCCATTAAATCGCCATCTAACGCTCCCTGCATTGCTTGGTAATGACTAAGAAAATAGGTTAACAGCCAAACGAAAAACCAATACAGCAGTTTTTATGTTTGGATAATGAGTAAATTGCCATTGAATGGTTTCTAGAAGAACAATTAGAATTCAGTCAGCTTGAATTGAACTAATTTGTCTGAACGTACCTCTAGTTTATAAGGTCGTGTTATTGGTGCCAATTTTCTGCAATTTGTTCGAAAATTAACAAACGTCCGGAAGCTTTGAGAAGACAAATTGGGACTATATGTTCAACAAAGAAGGTACTTTGGTGCCATGGCGATATAATGAAAGATGAAACGACATGTACTGGTGTTAACTGATTCCGCTCTCACATGTTTTATTCAAACCACCCTCAGGGTGAACCGGGAACCTTCGTCCCTTATTTATATTCTGTTTATTTGATGCAATTTTTGTAGGTTCAAATCTGCTATGGTCCGATTTGTACACCAAAAACACGTGTTGCCAAGCTATAAACATAATTATGCAATAGTATAAATGCCTAAGTGGAACATTCAATTGTTACTAAAATTGATAACGTTTAACGTTACAGCTTCCATGAGAATATTCGGTTATGCGGATGTCGATATTTTTTTTAAAAAACAATGTTAGAGTCTCATTGTTCTAAATTCGTGAGCCATCGCCTGTTTTCAGTTCATGAATACCACCTTTCCGCTCCCCATTGAGAACTATCCTCTGTCTAGTCCAGCACGTGGATATCAAACTTACCTATCGAACCACATCCTCTACCCTTCTCTGTTCTATTGCAAAGGAACTATTACTGAATGGTTAAATATGCCAACCACATTTATTTGTGTTAAGTTTCGCTCCAAACACTCGATAATGTGTGCATAAGTAGACGAATGCATATTTCTACCTTTACACCGAACATATGACCTGTACAATAAAACCCATTTTGCTTGCCTTTTTTTAAGTATTAGATGTCAATCGATTTCATAATTTTATTTTTGTGTTTTAGAAATGCCTACCAATGTTACAGTTCAACTTCACATCAATAGTTTCGATTCAGTCAGTGAAATGAACATGGTATGTGAAATCGATTATATTTGTTCTGGGAGGTTGCGTAATGGTTTTTGACGTGTATGTGTTAAAAAATGAATGCACTCATTTACAGGGTTGTTTGGCCATGGCTACGTCCACGGCGAAGGATGCTGATGGTTCTAGTAAATTAACACCTTTGAACGTCAAGTCATCCGATTAACTACCCAATTAGTCACGGTGGCCAGCAAAGGCACCAATTTGAACCGTCATCCTGGGAAACATACTTGTCTACAAGTTCTGTTATATTTCCATTTATCGACCACTTTTTTAGTTCATAGCGTTTTTAACAAAAGGTGATCTCTGAAAGTGACAATAACAAGCATATGACATAATCCATATGCTCCGAGTTTCATTCAAAGCTTGCAAACGGCCTTTCCAAATATAGACAGTGGATTTCAGTTCATATATGGCTACAGGCAACCAAGGGTTGTTTCCCCTGAAATATCATTTTAGTTTCCTCCATCAAAGAATGTTTGAGCTTTTGTTTTGCAGCGACCTAAAAGATGTTTCATACTTTTAAACAAGGACGATTTCAAATTTATTAGTATTTTTGTATATTAGGGTTTTTGTTGGAATTCAGAAAGTTTGGATATTTTGGCCACCCTGTCTAAGTAAGAATGGCGTATGTGATAACAGATAAATGCTTCTGTGCTTTTAAAACATCGTTCATCTCAAGAATAACTGAAACCTTCAAAACGTTTCAAGAGGGAGCACACAGCAGTGCAATTCCACGTAACTGACGCAACAATTAGAACGAATATGCTATGATTAGGTGCCAAATTTCTTTTGGAGTTTAAAAAATAAGAAACCCGCATTACATCGACACTAACAGTTCATTTGGACTATTTATTAACTGAATCTGATAACTTCTAACGTTCAAATGTGCAACATACAGTTGTACAAAAAGCGCTTTAGAAGCAGAATGGATGATACCAGCAATTAACTGCCATTTAAAGACAACTTCACATTCATACGTACTCTCTCACTTTCAGGATTTCTCTATCCACATGCTTATAACCCAGACATGGGTTGACGAAAGACTCAAGTTTGAGGAGCCGCTTGGAAAGATACCATTTTTGGAACTCGACACCAAAAATATGCACGATGTTTGGGTACCAGATCTTTATTTTGTCAATGAAAAAAGGGCAGCCTTCCACGAGGTGACGGTGCCCAATAAACTCATGCATATATATGAAAATGGTACAATCCAATACAGTGCCAGGTAAGTCAACCAAATTATTTTGCTGCAATAAACACTGGATCTTATGGTTTTATAATAAGCCGATCTTTCGTTAATATATATTTTGTATTTCTTTTATAGGGTGACCATGACTGCCACGTGTTCTATGCAACTTCAAAAATTCCCCATGGATACACAAATATGTTCATTGTATATCAAAAGCTGTAAGTAATATCTACAAAACTTGCATGTCAATATATATGGTTGTATGGAAATGAAGCTGGAATCTTTCGATCAAACCCTAAAGCTGGTATCCATATGGATTACACGCTGAAATAACTCACTTTAACGTACATCCCAAAGGCTAGTAGCACTAAAAAGCTTCTTCATTATATGTCTTGAGATAAATAGCCGACCAATTCCACATTCAATTTCAAGGGAAAAATGCTAATGCCACTAGATCCATTATAAAATTTAATTCAGTAAAGTTTCGTCTCCTACTGTAGGCCTACTGTAGGTATTTCAAACGATCAATAACTGGTAATTCTTCAGTGGAATTTACTGGTGGCCTCCGTGGCTCAGTAGGTAGAGCGTTGGACGCTCGATCCGAACAGCCTTCCACCAATGGGTCGAGGGTTCGAATCCCACTCAGTCCCAAAAAATTGGAAAATTTTCTGACTGAGTTTTCATTCGAACGACCTATGTGGGATGATTGCCAGTCACCACCGGAAGGTCGTGGGTTTCCTCCAGGCATATAGCCCGGTTTCCTCCCACGATAAAACTAACAACGCCGCCATATAAGTGAAATCATCTTGAGCGCGGCGTAAAACACCAATGAATCAATCAATAGAATTAACCTTCTCTCATATTGTCTTAGTCTTTACAATTGGAACGTACGACGACAAAATATTTAATATCTCATGGGACGAAATAGGGAACCATGATGACAAGTTTAATGTAAATTGTAAAGATAACTCAGAAGTTGCGTTTTTCTCCTCGTTTCAGTTACTTACACCATTGAAAACGTATTATTACGGTGGAAGAAAACCAACCCTGTGACCCTTGACCCGGAGTTTGAACTACCTCAATTTCAGTTAAAACGGGATGTTGAACTTTATGACTGCACCGATAGAACCCCAGGTAAATATTGGTTCCAGAACACATTTCTTACACTGGATTAATAGCCGTATACACCATACCAAGATCTGCTTATTTACACATTCTGTATCTATCTTAAGCTAAATTAAAACAGATTGGGATATCTGATATGGTTTGAAATAATTACAAGCGGGCCCTACTCGTCATAACATGTCCTCATGTTGAGGTTATTGTCAACATTTAAATGGGGGTTGGTAGGTGAGGTTAATGCCAACATTTAAATGGGGGTTGGTAGGTGGATGGTCTTCAAGTCGGTTGGTACTTTTGTCGCCATTTGAAATTAGTTGTTGAAAGTGACGTAAAGCCCCAATCGATTAATCAATCAGTATATTGTGTATACTTATACTAATAATTGTTGACCGTATTTTGTTTTTCTTATATACACCCTATGAATGCGTTGTTTTTTGTTTTGTTTATCAGACGACTATACGTGCTTGGAAGTGAAATTCGAGTTGAAGCGCCATCTGGGATATTATGTGATACAGATTTATGTCCCTTGTGTAATGATTGTAATGCTGTCGTGGGTATCGTTTTGGCTGAATATAGATTCAGTTCCAGCCAGAATTTCATTAGGAATTCTCACTGTGCTTACGATGACAACTCAGAATGATTCCACTCAAGGAACTCTTCCAAAAGTGTCTTATATTAAGGCCATTGATGTCTGGAACTTTCTGTGCCTAGTGTTTGTGTTTGCTGCATTATTAGAATATTCATTTGTGAACTACTTATCTCGGAAACAAATCAAATTAAAACAATATACAGGCGATAACCACACAACTGACACGGACGACGAGGATGACGTTCAACCATGCCCATGTTATTTTAGAAAGGTAAGGGACATACAGCTCTTTAGTTTTGGTTGTTTTTATGGTAAACAATTTATTCATATTCTTTATAGTTTTGCAGGCTAAACGATTACATTCCTAATTCATATATCGTCTTCAAGTCTTGACTAGTTAAGCTGATTGAAGATTGAAACTTACAAGAATAAGAGAAATATCTCCAAACTTTAAATAGTTGACACATCACAGACGGAAATCATTTCTTGCTATCAAAAACATGGGAAATTATGATTTGTAGAGTAGTATTGTAACAGAATATTAGTGTTTGTAATTTACCACCCGATATTACTATTGTGATATCCGATGACATATGACGTTATAAGAAGGTTTTGGTGACCTTGGAGTTCCTTTTGGCGTACTTTGTTCCAGAGCGCCACATGTCACATGAGTGTCACATGAGGACAAAATGAACCCCACTAAGCACAATGACAGTACCTGTATAAGCTAATCTGTGGACTTTTCACCAGACTTGCGCTTCCTATAGATTCATTCTCGCATACATTTGTACTTTTTATTTCAACTGTTTCAAGCTGTAATATTATTGCCTGTTTTTCTAAGGCGTATCATTTTTTCTTTCTGCTTTATTTCAGAAGTACCATATCGGTTCAATGCGAAAGAGTCGTCAAAACCATACCAGCGTTTATGTCCCTGACGAAATAGCTCGGAAAAAAGCGGTTTCCATTGATAATTTCTGTCGTTGGTTCTTTCCCGGCGTTTTCTTTTTCCTATTTACTGTGTATTGGTGTTTCTTTATGTTTTGGGAAGGGACTAGTAGTAGACGACCTGATTACTAGCTATTATTTAAAAAAAAAAAACTTGTGGGAATTTTTTTAATTACGAAATTTTTACGTTTACTTGCTTTGCTAAGACCATTCCTGTGTGAATGTTAAGTATATTTAATATTAACAATAATTCACAAGTGTGTATTATTTTCATTGGACACACTGCTTATAGTTAAAAAGGGCAATCTGCCAAGAAGATGTTAAATGTGCATTTTAATACACATGATATTTCACATAGTGGTTTCAAAACGGGTCATGTTTTATCTGTATTTACACATCAGTCATCAATTATGAAGTTATATTTTCAGCTAGAGTTTGGTGTCTACCCACTGTTTTATTTCTTTCTCACTTAAATGTGGCATGAGCAGCAAAATATATGCAAAATTTCGTTGAAACAGAATTAGTTAATTGTGGGTTCTTTTTATCCGAAATTACAAAATAAGAACTTTCAGTTGATACCAATCTTGAGGATGTACGTTAAGGTGGTTTTATAGAAGCAAATCCCGGCTATTTGAATTTTGTCCGTTATTAGCACATGTCTTTGGATCGTACACTTTAATGTCACTTTAATATGTCCTTTATTATGGCTGGTATTTGGCGGAAGTTATGTGCAATGCAACTTACGCAAGAATATTTTGTATTGGTATAATGCCGATGGTGGGGCTTTTTCCAATATTAGTGGAACTCTTCAAGTAAACATTTGGTTATTTTTTCTCATGTAAATAGGTCCTTTTCCGGTTATGTCACGTGAAATATATATCGTACGGATTGAGTATAATTTATAGTTTTGAAAATTTAAATATATGATTGTTACAGCAAAACTTTCATTCTACCTATTATACTGAAAATGGTTTGTCTACTAGGTAGGAACTGTATATATATATATGTATTTGACCTAACCGGAAAAGTGTCTATTCGTTGGTAGCGTTATTTTACAAATTTTGATGTGATTTTTCTACGGTTCATTGTTAACGCATTGTTTGTATTAAGATGAATTCATCTTTTTGTGGATATAATATGTTGTATTGCACCAGTTTTATGGTGGGGCATTATTTTTTATAATGCATACCGTCAGAATGTATATAACATTTTGAGATCTCCATTTGGGCCACAGACCTGGTATTGTTTTTTCAGCGGCTAAACCAAGCATTTTACCGGGAGGACACTTTAGAGTTGATCGACGTGTACCTGCATGGTAACCATCTCACCGTCACCCTTCACTCATCAAACATTCTTATCAAATCCAACCAGAATATTTTCACATTTTTAATCGTCATATTCGATCCCACGATCATTTTGCAGACTTGGTTACAGGCTTCATCAAGCACAGATGGTTTCGATGTCGTAATGAAGTTCGGAGTGCAAACTACGCTTTTTCTAGCTAATTATATAACGGCTGGCTGAAGACTGGTTTTGTATTAGCATTGCTTAGAGTTATACAAGCTATTATTGTGCATAGTTGGCCAATAGTTGACTGTTATGTCTTCAGGTAACATTTGGAAACCGGGCTCTATGCCCAGAGGAAACCCACGACCTTCCGGTGGTAGCTGGCAACCATCCCACATAGAGTGAAAACCCAGTCAGAAAATGTTCAAATTTTGGGGGGCTGGGTGGGATTCGATTCCGCGACCCATTGGTGAAAGGTTGTTCGGATTGAGCGTCCAACGCTCTACCTACTGAGAACCACTAACGCACCAAATAAACTCACGGTATTTTCTACAATGCGAGACAAATACGTTATCCAACACTCCTATACGGTTTAATGTAACAGAAAATTTATGGACGGGTAGACATATTAACCCTCAGCCAGTGTCTTCAAAGATTTGAATTTTTTGGTGGCGTAAAAAAAAAACAATAATTAATAACCTCTTGTAAAAACCTGGAATGCAAGCAAGAGGCTCGTGGGGGGAGGGGGGGGGGGGGTAGCTGTAAGAAATCCAGCGTTTGCTTAACCTTGAACAAATATGTTCAGATTTAAGCAGCGAAATGGAATGATGCTGGTTTACATTTTGCTATTGGAATAAACGTATCAATTAAGAGAGTAAGCCAAACAATACTTCCCGTTTGACAATAGTTAACGTTAATTTGACCTGTTGGGATAACTTCAATTAATACGACTTTGTATGACCCGTTTAAAATTTGCTCCGTTGTTCTTCGTGCTTTGTCTGGTATTTTTTAATGTTAAGAGACTGGTAACGTGAAATGTGCACATATTTTTGGCCACGTTTTCTTTAAATCACATGTCTGTTGTCATTTAAACTCAGAATAATATATTTTTGTAATCATGTTCATAATCACATGTTTGAAATTCTGAAATATTATTTGTCTGTTTTCGATACAAATTTTCTGTGATACCTTTCGAAGATTTTCTTCTGGTTCAGCTTCCCTTTGTCTTGTGCTGTGTGTTTTACCAGAAGTCTATGGTTTTACGGATTTGGTCAACATCCGATTTCCACTTCATTGGCTTTTATACTAAAAATGTTGATATTTGTAAACTTTTCCACGTGAAATAAAGTCACTTCATTGAGTAAGGTTTCTTTTATACTACCACCGCGTTGAGTACTCATTATTAAGTTGAACATGTGAACATATGAAGGCAAGTGTTCGCCAATGTACGAAAGACTGGGGGGGGGGGGGGTTCGGACTTCCAACTTTCAGGATTCTTGCATACAGATGATTTCCAAGATTTAACTTCCGAGTTTTTGCACACGTCCAAGCTCACGACATGTCTAAGATTTCCATATGTATCAATGGTATTTTGTGAAAGTATGCCTACAGTTGGCAAAATCATTCACCTTTTTATATTTAACTTGTAAACAGTTAATTCAAAAGTTCAGAAATAGAAAGAGTACCGAATTCTGGGGAATTGGAGGTGTGTGGATTCCCATTGTATGAAAAACCTTGGAATTCGGTACAGAAAATCTCGGAAGTCATTTACGTGAGAAATTCCCGGAAGTTGCAAGGCTTCTTCGGAGATCAAAAATCTTGAAAGTCACTTGAGTTCTGTTTGCCCAGAAGTTGGAAGTCTGAAGACCCCACCCGTCTTTCATTTCCATAAAGCAATTAATCTATGATCTTTTCGACAATTTGGATTTTTGCCATGTTATCTCTGCAACAAATGTTAATCGAAGATTAAGAAAGCAAACAGTTGAGTTTTTTTGGCTTTCTTTGGATATTAGCAATTTAGTAGGGCATTTGACTCTGTAAACCATTCTATTCTTTTGCAAATCTTACCAATGACGGCATTAAACGGACAATGACAATGTATGATTCAAACATTATTTATTTACTCGGTACTGATTACTTAAACTGGCACGAGCTGCCAAATATAGGGACATGCCCGTTGAAACAGAATGTTTTTGTAATTTTATCAAAAAGAACAAAATAAGAGCGTTTCAGTGACATCAAATTCTAGATGTACATCCTAGACTCCTACATCCCGGCTATTGGAATTTTGTCCATTATTTGCACACCTATTTGGTTAGTACGGGTAACTGGCTTTATCAATATTTTCAACATTCTTTAGTCTTTCAAGATACTTCAGACGCTGAACAGTTCTCTACACAATCAGAATTTGTGACAATATTTTGGCAGCTCATATCATGCACTTTAATGTTACCATTTTCATGTGGAGTCTCACGCTGGGTTTATTTTAGGCTTCATATTGTTTTTATTTTCTACATGAATGATTTTTGCAATCTTTCTAAGTTATTTAACACTATTCTGTTTGCTGATGCCTCTGACTCCTTCATTCGACAGTGTGTGGTCGTTAAATGTTAAATACTCTTAAGACCAAATTTATGTAATTTCTCCGAAATGGTTGCCGATGTTGAGGTTAACATTTATAATATGAAAATTAAAAAAGTGAACTGTTTTATGTTTCTGGGCATTTTCATAAATGACCGATTTGACTGGAAAACTTATATTGACTTCATTAAGTAAAAACTGGCTAAAAATATATGAATTATGACTTTAGTCATTCCCATTACATGGGCTTTTTCTGTAAAGGGAAATAACTCTCAGCGTCTTGTTCAGAGATATAAAGCCATGCATGACAGAGTTATCTGAAATGGCAATTTACACAAGCCACTTAAAAGCACCTCGGTTCCTTGGCGACTCAGGCCCCTTAGCAAAACCCTCCCAGTCTTACACAGACTTTCCATCAAGGGTTTGGACCAAAGAAAAAAATTAAAATTTTTTTTAGGTTTTTCACACGATCGCCCTCTCAGGAAGCAGTTACAGGTTCTCTTCGAAGGTTTGGGGTTTCCTCTGGTCCTATAACCTGGTTTCTTACCAAGCTAAATCTGGCAACGCCGCCATACGGGTGAAATAATATTGAATGCAGCGTAAAACATTAATCGATTAATCAATGGGTCAAAGCAACCACTGATTTTAAAACGACCAATCAGGTGTTACCATAATCTGCAAGGAAATCAAACCGTCGGCACCATACCTTCTAGTCCGGGTTTCTGACACCAAAATGACTATTTTTTTATATTGGCTGTCCTATTTTGGAGTCAGGGTTCATTACAATCAAAAAGCCGGAGTTGGCTGCCCGCTCAGAAGCGGGCAGTATGTGGTCCGATTTAGAAATAGCAATATAACCTACTCTAAACGGTCATAATCGCGTTCATGGATAATTTCGCTACCTACCAGTACCTGATATGAAAGAGCAGGATCGATCAGTTAGCATTATTCTTCTCCTGAATTCAGTTTTGTCTTCTCCAGTCTCAAACTCTCCGCCATTGATGACGTAATATTGTTTAGCGGTTTTTTCAGTTTTTAAACGTTAAATTCACTATACAAAAGGCTAAATTATTCATGAATGTCGTTACACTATTTGAGTTAGTTATGTTGTTATTTACTGTCTAAATCTGACAGCAAACTGCCCGATCAAAAGCGTGCAGTCTACTCCGAACCCTGACTCCAAAATACGGCCGTCAGTATAAAAAAATATTAATTTTTGAGTCAGAAACCCGGACTACATACCTTCTAATCGCGTCTGGATTAGTTATCAGGATCATTATCAATCACATTACGTGTAAAAATACAATTTAACTTCCCTTTCTTTTAAAGAAAGTTTACAGGAAACTTAACACGACAACAAGCACTATCAGCTCACAGCGCAAATAACGAAATACATCTTACTATAAAGTGTAAAAGAAGATTTAATTTCACGAGCTGTAAACATGAGGAATAAAACTGGACACCTGTTCATAATAGTGGGAGAGAAAAATCAATTAAAGAATATTCACAGAAATGATTAGAATATCACTCTATAATGACATTGTCTCTCAGTGATGTTTTTACGAGACGATTTGCTCAGTATATTTAAATTATACCACTGAATGGTTGGGATTCAAGATTGAATTTAAGTATCACAGAATTTCCACTGTTTTTTTCCCACATTCACAGAAGTAATGCCGTTACTGAGCGAAATTAACAACCAACAAAGCGTAACCCCAAGACCAGCCGAGACACGACTTTCAAAGATATACTTCTTTCAACAAAATGTACCAATTTGAAGAACGCCCAAGGTTACATGCAGGTATAAGGCCTAAACTTTCATTTATTATTAATCCATACCATCAACTTCAATTTTGAAACAATTGAGGATCAGTCCCCACACAGAATGTCCTAACCGAGATTTGATTTCAGTTGGATGTGATATAAGGTGTATTTGTAACTCCATGGTGTTAGTCACATATAGAGAAAGTGAAATCTTGGGTAAAAGGAAACATCTCTAAACGAAAGATATTGACCATGTCAAGTAAGAAAATTAGCTACCTTGCAGTTAGTGTCGACAATTGAGAGACGAATGAGCTTTAAAACGTGCCAGAAACGTAAGTAAACTTTTCAACACAAATATCATGACTAACACTTTTCAAGATATGATATTCAAAACGTCCGTCATTTTGTATTAAATTAAGTGTACACATCAAGCTCATATCAGATATCTTTACATCACTTTTTGGCACATCATATAAAAACAAATTGACCATAAGGTTACTTTCATTGGCACATAGTTAAATCCTCTTCACAAATATAGCACATTCACATTTTGTTACACATTGTGACCTTTATTGACGGGGTTTGCTCATCATTCATGTGTATTCCGTGATATTTCCTCAGAAAAAGAATTTTTTTTTTCTCCAGAAGTACACAGCTTCCTAACGCCGTCGGTCATAAAATGTCACTGCATTACGAAACACTCGAAGAAACTAGAGCACGTTTTTCCTTTCATAACAGCAGATACTCTGAGAGATATTCACGCCATACAGTATTCCTACGGTATATTTGTCCCATTCAGTCCTCCATACAATAAATGTAAAAGATCCAATAAATAAACAGTAAAATTAGAAACGTCACTGGGAAAGCCACACGTGAAATGCAGTCAATGTAAATAGCCCTTTTCCTGGCTTTAACGTCCGGCATCTTGACGTATGTCCTTTTACCTTCATCGCTCATATCCTTGAAAGAGAAAAATAGTAAGTTTATTTGAAATGCAACCTATACCAAAGAAAGTAGATTGACAAGAGTGATCCCTTCGTCCAATCAGAATCGCCGGCATGTTCTTCTGGCCCCCTAGCGGAAGGGGGTTCCGACTGTACACGATTCGACTGTAAGGCGCCCCCTAGAGAAAGGAGGTTCCTAATGATCGAATCGTGTCAGTTCAAATTCAACATGGCGCGCACGAAGTGACCACTCTTGTCAATCTACTCTGCCTATACCATGCTGCAGTCAAGACCAGGTGAAGAAAATGGATTTAAACAAACAAAAGCAATCTTCTTTGAAATTGGCACTTAGTTTATTAGTAGGCCTATATTATAGTAATACAGAGGCCTACAGTCTATAATGTCAGTTACCTGTGTGTGCTGCTGAATGTTATTTCAATAGGTATAATGGATGGTAACACATGAATCAATCAGACAAACATTTATATTGTCTATACGAAAGAAATGTTCATTCAAGTTTTGGTAAATGTAACCACCCTTAATTTTTAGTTTTTATTCATATGATCGACAGAAGATAACGACATCTTTTACAACTGTTTTTGATATGATTTGTCAACAAGATGTACTAGAACCAAGTATTTGGGGATAACCATAATGACTAATCATAACTACCATTTGATTTTTAGAGAGAATGAATTACTATGTAAATTCCCATAAACCACTTACCCATGTTCCAGTCCGCCGCCTGATGTTAAAACATGCATCGATGCCGTTTTCTTCGTGACGACTTTTATTTGTGTAAACTTTGATTTGTTTTCTGGATAAATAGTTAACTATTGAGTATTCCAAAAGAGCAGCAAATACAAAGAACAGACAAAGCGATGACCAGACGTCAATTGCTTTGATATAAGAGACTTTAGGTAATGATCCCTGAGCTCCGTCATTTTGTGTTGTCATGGTGAGCACCGTGAGGATGCCAAGCGAAATTCGCGCGGGAACAGAATCGATGTCCAGCCAGAAAGAAACCCAGGAAAGCATCACTATGAGAACACACGGAATATAAATTTGTATCACGTAATATCCCACATGTCGCACCAACCGGAATGAAGCTTCTAAACATGTAAATTCATCTGAAAGACGAAAAAGAATTGGACTGTTATATCTTTACTATAACTTATCTATTAAATTTCAGGATACGTTTAAAATCATGAACCAAAACAATTTGTACCGGTATTAGAAACGTTGAAATAACATGGCTAGTATTGTTACTCAAATGCATGCTCTTGTTCAGAACGTCTATTTATGCAAAGGCGTTTCATCACATTCGTAGCCTAATGATGTTGTGTTTCAACAGCGTTAGGCTCTCTGATTAAGCAGGTCGTCCGAGATGGCTTAGAGCTTCAAATCATCTTGATATTCGTTGGTTCGAGTCCACTTCAATGCAAACACTTTGGTTCCTTTTTCTTTCACTAAGCCTGGCTACGTTGCGGTGCTATCGAAATTCAAAGCTTGAATCGGTACATTGAAACCAGCTGAGAGTTGACTCAATTTAATGAACAAACAATGGCCCGGTGTTAAAACTATGGGACTATAGGACTCAACCGGTCCATGTTGTAGGAATATGCGCATCTTTATGCCAGTTTTATAAGACAGGGCCCTGAGAAATACGGACCGTCGTTTTAATATGAGGCAAGAAGAAAGTCTTTCTGATAAATTTAAGACCGTAAATTAAAAAGCAAAAATATCTGAAATTAGTGTATTTCAGCAAAGAAATTACGACGATTGACGTTCGAACTTCAGTTCTAGGTATGCGTTTACACCGCCTTAATGTGCATAGAGTTGTGTTACTTTCCGAAAAAAACATGGGATCTTAACAACACAACCTGGGGTCAAAATAGCAATGCGACTTTCCCTAACACTTACCAGGAGTTCGGTTTGTACAGTCCACTAGGGAAACATCATTCAGTTCAAACTGAGGAAGTTCGGATTCCTGATCTACCTGTACACAATCCTGACACTTCCAGCGTAAAATAACATTCTCAGCCGTGTAGGTAACTGAAAAAAAAGAAAACCAAACTTGTGGTCATATGAAACCAAGGAGACTTGTGTTTGTGAATCTGTCTGAAGCATTATAGCGGCAATCAAAAATATTGAATTGAATTGTGGGTAAGCTAAGGGGTCCTGCTGGTTGCGAGTAAGCGAGGTTTTTGTAGCGACACGCATGGTATCAAGCCTATACTTTTCTGTGCAGTACGCTTGTCGTTCGTCATACCGATCGCATTCTAATACCGATAACACATCACACCAGTTATTTAGCTTTATTAAGATGAAATGAAATTTCAATCGATGGGTACAATAATATTTTAATCTGAATATGAAAAGATAAAACTGAATCTTTTGGAAGCAGTTGAATATACATTTACATATACAACAGAGCCTAAAAGCTGGAATTGTAAAATAAAAGCTTTCATGAGTTGTCAGGGTGAAGCGGACACCATGATATAATATCTAGAGCAATTCATTTCGATCGGAAAGTACTGTCTCTCCTGTCCTTCTATACTAATAAATCAAATGGAATCAGCCCACTCAAACAAATCCGACAATGAACGGAATAGTGCTAATTGGAATAGGATAACATGTACAAACAGATGTATATGTGCATTAATCTGATCTGATGGGATTTGTCTTAAACTTCTCACCATACGTTAGTTCTAGTTTCATCCGCTGCTCATATAATTGTTTTTTTTTTATGTAAAGTTCAGGTGTGGTCGTTCGTTATCTCTTTTTGCAAACAAATAATCCTCCAATACAATACTTACAGCTTTTAATATATATTGGACAAACTTGGGTGTCCAAGGGATATTTGTGCAGACGCATATGGCACGTGGCAGTCATGGTGATTCTAAAATATGAAAACAAAATAAGTTATTCCGAAAGCCCAGACACGTCAAATCGAATGTTACCATATGGTTTAACCAATTTTCTTAGTAAATTTCAGAGGTTTAGACCAAGTTAAGTTATTCTAAGCACATTTATGGGGTTTGGACAAAGATAAGCTATTCTAAGAACATTTATGGGGTTAAGACCAAGTTAAGTTAGTCTAAGCACATTTATGGGGTTTAGACAAAGATAAGCTATTCTAAGAACATTTATGGGGTTTAGACCGAGATAAGCTATTCTAAGCACATTTATGGGGTTTAGACCAATTTAAGTTAGTCTAAGCACATTTATGGGGTTTAGACAAAGATAAGCTATTCTAAAACAATTATGGGGTTTAGACCAAGATAAGTTATTCTAAGTACATTTATGGAGTTTAGACAAAGATAAGATATTCTAAGCACATTTATGGGGTTAAGACCAAGTTAAGTTAGTCTAAGCACATTTATGGGGTTTAGACAAAGATAAGCTATTCTAAGAACATTTATGGGGTTTAGACCGAGATAAGCTATTCTAAGCACATTTATGGGGTTTAGACCAATTTAAGTTAGTCTAAGCACATTTATGGGGTTTAGACAAAGATAAGCTATTCTAAAACAATTATGGGGTTTAGACCAAGATAAATTATTCTAAGTACATTTATGGGGTTTAGACAAAGATAAGTTATGCTAAGCACATTTATGGGGTTTAGACCAAGTTAAGTTAGTCTAAGCACATTTATGGGGTTTAGACAAAGATAAGCTATTCTAAGAACATTTATGGGGTTTAGACCAAGATAAGCTATTCTGAGAACATTTATGGGGTTAAGACCAAGATAAGTTATTCTGAGAACATGTATGGGGTTAAGACCAAGATAAGTTATTCTAAGTACATTTATGGGGTTTTGACAAAGATAAGCTATTCTAAAACATTTATGGGGTTTAAACAAAGATAAGCTATTCTAAAACATTTATGGGGTTTAGACCAAGATAAGTTATTCTAAGTACATTTATGGGGTTTAGACAAATATAAGTTATGCTAAGCACATTTATGGGGTTTAGACCAAGTTAAGTTAGTCTAAGCACATTTATGGGGTTTAGACAAAGATAGGCTATTCTAAGAACATTTATGGGGTTTAGACCAAGATAAGCTATTCTGAGAACATTTATGGGGTTAAGACCAAGATAAGTTATTCTGAGAACATTTATGGGGTTTATGACCAAGATAAGTTATTCTAAGTACATTTATGGGGTTTTGACAAAGATAAGCTATTCTAAAACATTTATGGGGTTTAAACAAAGATAAGCTATTCTAAGAACATTTATGGGGTTTTGACAAAGATAAGCTATTCTAAGCACATTTATGGCGTTTAGGTGCGTCTGGAAACTTCAGTTAACAAGTCTGGTTTACATCTAAGCCCAAAACTTAGATTAATTTCTATTTGACATCCCTAAGGAACAACAAATCGTCTGAAATGTCCACGTGAATCTTAATTACAGCCCCACATTGTGGACACAATTAAATTAAAACTGCCTTGCCTATACGACATCTAATCAACATATAAACAAGGTTGTTAATGAAAGGTATACAATAACAACCTTTGAGGAAGAGAGAGAGAATGTTCTACTGGATTGCATTTTAACAAAAAGATCGGACGGTACCTAATTAACCATTTCCAGTATGTGCCAAATCAATACTCTAGTTATTATCCTAAATTAGATTTACACTTCACCTGGTTTACATGTAAAATACAGGGAAGCCTACAGGTTGATAGCCGAGCATGTGACAGTGCGTATTCCCCTGAATACATTTCTGATATTTTAAGTATAATGTTTTGAATTGACATTTCTACGAAAAGACACTAATGGTTTCCGTTAAAGGACATTTTCCGGAATTGACCGAACTCGATTTGAGCATTCAAATGTACCTTGAGCTGTAGACAATGGTTCCGTTTTCATACAAGTGCATCAGCTTATTTGGTACAGTGATGTCGTGAAATTCGGCTTTCTTCTCGTTAGCAAAGTAAAGATCTGGCACCCAAACATCTGTCATCGATTTGGCGTCTAATTCCAAAAAAGGGATTTTTTGTAAAGGCTCACTGAATTTTAATCTTGTATCCATCCAGGTTTGGTTAATGAGAAAGTTAATGGAGAAATCCTACAAAAGAATAGAAAAGAGGATTAAACCGGGTCAGGCTCATTCCTGATTAGGTTATGTATTATATAGATCGCCCGTTATCACTGACAAGGTGATACCATAAAACAAGGACTGAAGTCAGGGTTGAAGGATGTGATGAGGTTCCAGGCACCTGTCTGTCCAAAGCTCTGCAACGAAGTCCTCATTCCTAAGGCTCATTTCGTAATTCCAACAGTATACTTTTTGAAGTCTGATAAATATCAGTATTGAAGAAGGAGGATTTTCCATAGCAGCATGCTGCGGATAATTAAGTTTCAATGCATTATAAAACCATGATGAAGTTTCCATGTATTGTAAAACCATAAAGAAGTTTCGATGCATTATAAAACCATAATGAAGTTTCGATGTATTATAAAACCATAATAAAGTTTCGATGTATTATAAAACCATAATAAAGTTTCGATGCATTATAAAACCACAATGAAGTTCCGATGCATTATAAAACCATAATGAAGTTTCGATGTATTATAAAACCATAATGAAGTTTCGATGCATTATAAAACCATAGTGAAGTTTCGATGTATTATAAAACCATAATGAAGATTCGATGCATTATAAAACCATAATGAAGATTCGATGTATCATAAAACCATAATGAAGTTTCGATGTATATATTATAAAACCATAATGAAGTTTCGATGTATGCATTATAAAACCATAATGAAGTTTCGATGTATATATTATAAAACCATAATGAAGTTTCGATGTATGCATTATAAAACCATAATGAAGTTTCGATGTATTATAAAACCATAATGAAGTTTTGGTGCATTATAAAACTGTATTATAAAAGCAGAATAATTCAACATACCATATTGGCTTCGCTGACAGAATCAAAGCTGTTGATGTAAATACTGACACTCACTGTTGTGGGATAAGCTGTGGAATAGAAGAGAGAAATATATTCGACTTAAACTAAAACAAAATGATCAACTAGAATTTATATCAATATTTTGTGACGTCTGGATGAAGGGTGGGGTCTGTGTGGGTGTGTGTCCGTTGTTTATGTGCGTGTGGGTTCCCCCCAACGATACGGTATGTAACCCTTGGCACCATATACCTATATTTCAGAATCTAGATGTACGTTTTACTTTAAGTCTGATAGCAAGGTTTGAGCTCTTAACTTCTTTGCTCGGCGACAACATTTGCATAGCTTAAGTCTGATACACAAGCGGCTATAGGGATGACAGGACCAGACATTTTGTCTGACCCTTTTGTAGATCTCATCTTTAGATGCCATTAATCTTGGTCACGTCAGTATATAGAGCTATGTTACAAGCAAACATTTTGTACATACCGTTATAACGTTATCTAACGAAAAGGCATATTTGTTTGCTACCAAACTACTATTGAGTTATTAGGAAACTATTTAATACTATTTATTTGGTGTATGCATTTATTCAACACGCCAATTGGAATAGATGCAATTGTGAATCGCCTTAAATATATTGGACAACACAAAACTGGTGACCAAAGACAGGCAAACAATTTTGAGAAACTTTTAGTTTTTATTCGGTATTTGATTGTTAACTGTGTAATGAAGGGACAATGACTATGAAAACTCCTTTAAGCAAGTGACTTTCTGATTGGTCCACGTATGTTGCTATGTCTTACCTATTTTTGATAATGGAAATGAATATTGCCAATACCGTAGATCTATATATGAGGACGAATGATTGTTTATTACACGGACTTTATAGTCATGTCTGGAAAACTGACCAGATAACTTCAGGTAACTTGTCTGGTTTAAATCTTAGTCTAAAACTTAGTTTACATTCTATTTGGCATCCCTAAGGTACACTAAATCCTCTGAACTGTCCACAGAAAGGTAGATTAAACCCCCCACGGTGTGGAAACAATTAAATCAATACGTCCTTGCCTACAGCTCATCTGGTCAACATGAAGGTATAATGGCAATCTTTGAAAGAGAGAAAATGCTTCATTGGGTTGCCATTTAATAAAAAGATCGGACGGTACCTAGTTAACCATTTCCAGTATGTGCCAAATTAATACTCTAGTTATTATCCTAAATTAGATTTACATTCCATCTGGTCTACGTCTGAAATACTGGAAAGCCTCCGGGCCAATCCAACAATGGACAACAACTTTACTGATAATTGTTTGCTACAATATTTCTTATTTAAAGTGGCATGAGTTGCCAAAAATTCGGATTTTTTTTCATAAATTCCGATTGCTGAAAAGGTTCAGCATTTGAATACCCTTGAAAAACTAAAGGATTGATGTTGAAATAAAAAATAGTGGTGAAGCCAATAAACAATACGAACAGAAAATGTGTGCTGATGACCGATAAATTGAAAGGCCGGGATGCAGGTGTTTATTTTTGGAGACTTGATGCTTAGAAAACGACCTAAACGTACATCTGCTTGATTGGTATCAACGGAAAGGTCTGATTTTATACTTTTCGAAATGACGCACAAAAAGCAAATTTTGTTTCAACAAATCGTTGTACTGTATTTGGCAGCTGATGCTACTTAAATAAATTTCAAAACGGTCTGTAAAGACTTGCTATGCATTCTTGATTTCAACCAGGCTACCACAATACGTTGTGTTTGTTTGTTTTGTGTTTTACGCCGCGCTCAAGATTATTTCACTTACATGGCTTATGACGGCGTTGCCAGTTTTATTGTGGGAGGAAACCGGGCTCTACGCCCGGAGGAAACCCACGACCTTCCGTTGGTAACTGGCAACCATCCCACATAGGTCGTTCGAGTGAAATCCCAGTCAGAAAATTTTCCATTTTTTTTGGACTGAGTGGGATTCGAACCCGCGACCCATTGGTGGAAAGGCTGTTCGGATTGAGCGTCCAGCGCTTTAGCTACTGAGCCACGGAGGCCCCTCCATACGTTGTGTAAAGCAATCTGAGATTCTCCTCCAATCAACGTTAACTACACGAAATCAAAGTGATGTTTATGAACTCGCAGATGTTTTAAACCGGAAATACAAAAAAAAAATCAAACGTATATGGCGATTGCAAATCATCTTTTTGTATATATACTACATGAAATAATTTACAAGCAATATGGCTGTTATACGTTCCATAGAGCATGAGAAACGAGGTTCAAAATAGTAACATATATTTTCAACTTGACTGACAAACCGTGGAATTTGTTAACGCGTGGAAAACAAATTTAATAATTGTTAACTGTTAATGTTTTCCAATTTCGCATAAAATGTTAATATTATCAAATCGACCGAAGAGGAAAGCTAATACAGTTGATAAAGACCACTTGCGTCATTTTTACATGAGATTATTTGATTCATCGCGGTCACATACCAGTACATCTGCCAGTTTCAATCAGTTGATTTCATATGACTTTGGAACCTCAAACAGTCTGATTTGTCCATGGTCCCCTATATTACCGCCATATTGAACAAACACGTCCAAATCAATACCGACTTTTGCCCTGAATCGAATTCACAGGACATCTGGAATACATCTCAAGTATCAGTCAGGCTGGCAACATTTTCAGTTTCGACAGCAAACCATTCTTGAGCATCAACAGGGAGAGTCCAAAGGGCAATATTGGCTCTAATCGTTTATAACAAACAGAGATTCTTTGATATCATCTGCTACCGTAAAACACATCTCTGTTATCAGCTGCTACCATCAAACACATCTCTGTTATCAGCTGCTACCATCAAACATATCTCTGATATCATCTGCTACCATCAAACACATCTCTGTTATCAGCTGCTACCGTCAAACACATCTCTGTTATCAGCTGCTACCATCAAACACATCTCTGTTATCAGCTGCTACCGTCAAACATATCTCTGATATCATCTGCTACCATCAAACACATCTCTGATATCATCTGCTATCATCAAACATATCTCTGATATCATCTGCTACCATCAAAAACATCTCTGATATCATCTGCTACCGTCAAACACATGTCTGATATCATCTGCTACCGTCAAACACATCTCTGATATCATCTGCTGCCGTCAAACACATCTCTGATATCATCTGCTGCCGTCAAACACATCTCTGATATCATCTGATACTATCAAATACATCTCTGATATCCTCTGCTACCGTCAAACACATCTCTGATATCATCTGCTACCGTCAAACACATCTCTGATATCATCTGCTACAGTCAAACACATCTCTGATATCATCTGCTACCGTCAAACACACCTCTGATATCATCTGCTACCATCAAACACATCTCTGATATCCTCTGCTACCGTCAAACACATCTCTGATATCATCTGCTACCGTAAACACATCTCTGATATCATCTGCTACCATCAAACACATCTCTGATATCATCTGCTACCGTCAAACACATCTCTGATATCATCTGCTACCGCCAAACACATCTCTGATATCATCTGCTGCCGCCAAACACATCTCTGATATCATCTGCTGCCATCAAACATATCTCTGATATCATCTGCTACCCGTCAAACACATCTCTGATATCATCTGCTGCCGTCAAACACATCTCTGATATCATCTGCTACCGTCAAACACATCTCTGATATCATCTGCTACCATCAAACACATCTCTGATATCATCTGCTACCGTCCAACACATCTCTGATATCATCTGCTACCGTCAAACACATCTCTGATATCATCTGCTGCCGTCAAACACATCTCTGATATCATCTGCTGCCATCAAACATATCTCTGATATCATCTGCTACCGTCAAACACATCTCTGATATCATCTGCTGTCGTCAAACACATCTCTGATATCATCTGCTGCCGTCAAACACATCTCTGATATCATCTGCTACCGTCAAACACATCTCTGATATCATCTGCTACCGTCAAACACATCTCTGATATCATCTGCTACCGTCAAACACATCTCTGATATCATCTGCTACCATCAAACACATCTCTGATATCCTCTGCTACCATCAAACATATCTCTGATATCATCTGCTACCGTCAAACACATCTCTGATATCATCTGCTGTCGTCAAACACATCTCTGATATCATCTGCTACCCGTCAAACACATCTCTGATATCATCTGCTACCGCCAAACACATCTCTGATATCATCTGCTGCCGTCAAACACATCTCTGATATCATCTGCTACCATCAAACACATCTCTGATATCATCTGCTACCGTCCAACACATCTCTGATATCATCTGCTACCGTCAAACACATCTCTGATATCATCTGCTGCCGTCAAACACATCTCTGATATCATCTGCTGCCATCAAACATATCTCTGATATCATCTGCTACCGTCAAACACATCTCTGATATCATCTGCTGTCGTCAAACACATCTCTGATATCATCTGCTGCCGTCAAACACATCTCTGATATCATCTGCTACCGTCAAACACATCTCTGATAGCATCTGCTACCGTCAAACACATCTCTGATATCATCTGCTACCGTCAAACACATCTCTGATATCATCTGCTACCATCAAACACATCTCTGATATCCTCTGCTACCATCAAACATATCTCTGATATCATCTGCTACCGTCAAACACATCTCTGATATCATCTGCTGTCGTCAAACACATCTCTGATATCATCTGCTACCCGTCAAACACATCTCTGATATCATCTGCTACCGTCAAACACATCTCTGATATCATCTGCTACCGTCAAACACATCTCTGATATCATCTGCTGCCGTCAAACACATCTCTGATATCATCTGCTACCGTCAAACACATCTCTGATGTCATCTGCTACCGTCAAACACATCTCTGATATCATCTGCTACCCGTCAAACACATCTCTGATATCATCTGCTGCCGTCAAACATATCTCTGATATCATCTGCTACCGTCAAACACATCTCTGATATCATCTGCTACCGTCAAACACATCTCTGATATCATCTGCTACAGTCAAACATATCTCTGATGTCATTTGCTACCGTCAAGCACATCTCTGAGGTCATCTGCTACCATCAATCATATCTCTGATATCATCTGCTACCGTCAAGCACATCTCTGATATCATCTGCTACCATCAAACACATCTCTGATATCATCTGCTACCGTCAAACATATCTCTGATATCAACTGCTACCGTCAAGCACATCTCTGATATCATCTGCTACCATCAAACACATCTCTGATATCATCTGCTACCCGTTAAACACATCTCTGATATCATCTGCTACCGTCAAACACATCTCTGATATCATCTGCTACCATCAAACACATCTCTGATGTCCTCTGCTACCGTCAAACACATCTCTGATACCATCTGCTACCGTCAAACACATCTCTGATATCATCTGTTACCGTCAAACACATCTCTGATATCATCTGCTACCGTCAAACACATCTCTGATATCATCTGCTACCATCAAACACATCTCTGATATCCTCTGCTACCGTCAAACACATCTCTGATATCATCTGCTACCGTCAAACACATCTCTGATATCATCTGCTACCATCAAACACATCTTTGATATCATCTGCTACCGTCAAACACATCTCGGATATCATCTGCTACCGTCAAACACATCTCTGATATCATCTGCTGCCGCCAAACACATCTCTGATATCATCTGCTGCCATCAAACATATCTCTGATATCATCTGCTACCGTCAAACACATCTCTGATATCATATGCTGCCGTCAAACACATCTCTGATATCATCTGCTGCCGTCAAACACATCTCTGATATCATCTGCTACAGTCAAACACATCTCTGATATCATCTGCTACCGTCAAACACATCTCTGATATCATCTGCTACCGTCAAACACATCTCTGATATCATCTGCTACCCGTCAAACACATCTCTGATATCATCTGCTACCGTCAAACACATCTCTGATATCATCTGCTACCGTCAAACACATCTCTGATATCATCTGCTACCATCAAACACATCTCTGATATCATCTGCTACCGTCCAACACATCTCTGATATCATCTGCTACCGTCAAACACATCTCTGATATCATCTGCTGCCGTCAAACACATCTCTGATATCATCTGCTGCCATCAAACATATATCTGATATCATCTGCTAGAGTCAATCACATCTCTGGTATCAACTGCTGCCGTCAAACACATCTCTGATATCCTCTGCTACCGTCAAACACATCTCTGATATCATCTGCTACCGTCAAACACATCTCTGATGTCATCTGCTACCGTCAAACACATCTCTGATATCATCTGCTACCCGTCAAACACATCTCTGATATCATCTGCTGCCGTCAAACATATCTCTGATATCATCTGCTACCGTCAAACACATCTCTGATATCATCTGCTACCGTCAAACACATCTCTGATATCATCTGCTACAGTCAAACATATCTCTGATGTCATTTGCTACCGTCAAGCACATCTCTGAGGTCATCTGCTACCATCAAACATATCTCTGATATCATCTGCTACCGTCAAGCACATCTCTGATATCATCTGCTACCATCAAACACATCTGTGATATCATCTGCTACCATCAAACACATCTCTAATATCATCTGCTACCATCAAGCACATCTCTGATAGCATCTGCTACCGGCAAAGACATCTTTGATATCATCTGCTACCGGCAAACACATCTCTGATATCATCTGCTACCATCAAACACATCTCTGATATCATCTGCTACCATCAAACACATCTCTGATATCATCTGCTACCGTCAAACACATCTCTAATATCATCTGCTACCATCAAGCACATCTCTGATATCATCTGCTACCGGCTAACACATCTCTGATATCATCTGCTACCATCAAACACATCTCTGATATCATCTGCTACCGGCAAACACATCTTTGATATCATCTGCTACCGTCAAAAACATCTCTGATATCATCTGCTACCATCAAACACATCTCTGATATCATCTGCTACCGGCAAACACATCTTTGATATTATCTGCTACCATCAAACACATCTCTGATATCATCTGCTACCGGCAAACACATCTTTGATATCATCTACTACCGGCAAACACATCTCTCATATCATCTGCTACCGCCAAACACATCTCTGATATCATCTGCTACCATCAAACACATCTCTGATATCATCTGCTACTATCAAAACATCTCTGATATCATCTGCTACCGTCAAACACATCTCTGATATCATCTGCTACCGGCAAACACATCTCTGATATCATCTGCTATCGTCAAACACATCTCTGATATCATCTGCTACCATTAAACACATCTCTGATATCATCTGCTACCGTCAAACATATCTCTGATATCATTTGCTATCGTCAAACACATCTCTGATATCATCTGCTATCGTCAAACACATCTCTGATATCATCTGCTACCATCAAACACATCTCTGATATCATCTGCTACAGTCAAACACATCTCTGATATCATCTGCTACCATCAAACACATCTCTGATATCATCTGCTACCATCAAACACATCTCTCATATCATCTGCTACCGGCAAACACATCTATGATATCATCTGCTACCATCAAACACATCTGTCATATCATCTGCTACCGGCAAACACATCTCTGATATCATCGGCTACCATCAAACACATCTCTGATATCATCTGCTACCATCAAACATATCTCTGATATCATCTGTTACCGTCAAACACATCTCTGATATCATCTGCTACCGTCAAACATATCTCTGATATCATCTGCTACCGTCAAACACATCTCTGATATCATCTGCTACCATCAAACACATCTCTCATATCATCTGCTACCGGCAAACACATCTCTCATATCATCTGCTACCGTCAAACACATCTCTGATATCATCTGCTACCATCAAACACATCTCTGATATCATCAGCTACCGTCAAACACATCTCTGATATCATCTGCTACCATCAAACACATCTCTGATATCATCTGCTACCATCAAACACATCTCTGATATCATCTGCTACCATCAAACACATCTATGATATCATCTGCTACCGTCAAACACATCTTTGATATCATCTGCTACCGTCAAACACATCTCTGATATCATCTGCTACCATCAAACACATCTCTGATATTATATGCTACCGTCAAACACATCTCTGATATCATCTGCTACCGTCAAACACATCTCTGATATTATATGCTACCGTCAAACACATTTAAATACCATCGAATTGTAGGGAAGAACGTTACTAAAATTCCATTATCGATCTTTTACATGCACGATAACTAATGATAACTTCGAGATACACTTTGTAGAGCTTAAATTGGAATGTCAGATTGACGTCTTCTTTCACATAACATAAATTTCTGGTGAAATAGCAATTTCCCTACTGTCCTATAAAACAAGGTTTACTGAGGAAATAAAAAAAGGTGATGTAAACTGATTCAAAGACACATATCACAACGATCCAGTCTCTAAGGTCTCTAGCCCCTCCAGTCTCCAAAGATCCAGTCTCCCTAGCCACATATATCTCTCTTCCTAAAGTTCAGACCAAGAATTCTTGTCAAAGTATCTGTTGTGTCTTTTTCAAACAAACTGTTCAGAAGTTGAGATAGAGTGGTTGAATTTCAAAGATTCAAAGACTGTTTTTTGCATTGCTTTACCTAACGTTGCCGTCGGTCTTGGGCTTCGATCGAGAGATTTCAATGATACCCAAATTTGGAGCCAAAAAAATACCAAGTGTGGTTTTGGAAAAGTACAATTGGCGTTTTCAAATTTAGCCATTACGCATTAAGCAGCAATTTACGTATAATGTAAGAAATGAGCATTTATTTTTGGTGCAAAAAAAGGGAACACCCTGAATTACTAATAATAATGGATTTCGTTTTTCGCAAATTCCCATTTTTGGATAGAAATTTGGGTTTTGCCATTCTAAGAAAAGCGACATCAGTTCATAAAAGATAAACGTATACTTGGTTGATTGATTGTTTGGTGTTTTACGCCGAGCTCACTTATATGACGGCGTTGGCAGTTTTATTGTGGGAGGAAACCAGGCTCTATGTCCGGAGGAAATCCACGACCTTCCGGTGGTACAAATGTAATTGGCAACCATCCCACATAGGTCGTTCGAGTGAAAACCCAGTGGACTGAGTGGGATTCGAACCCGCGGCCCATTGGTGGAAACGAATGCTTGGAGCACATGCACGCGAAATTGCATCTTATTGGTTCAAGACAGGTGAATACTTAGATAGGAACAGTTCTTGTCTTGGTCGTACGGCATGCAACTAAAATGACAGGTGAATGACTAAATAGACATCACGAGATTAAATAGATGTGTTCATTTCCAAACATGGCCAGATTGCTCTATGGTATTGGTCTCCTCTCACGTTGACCAGGTGTTGTGTTTGTCTTATACTCTAAAATTTAGGAAAAAGGAAATTTACGCATGAAATTATGGCAAGCGATCATTAATAATTCATACACAATCGAGAGATTATTTTGTTGTTAATCTAGAAATGAATTCAATCGATCCAACTCGAACCAAAATACTTTTGGCAGACATTTATACATATCAATGACAATCTCAATAACTTTCGGAATATTCTTTCTGACAAATAAATAGAATGAAAGTTTGCGTTTTTTGTCTTCGACTATCATTAGAGAAATACACTGAGCGATCTTATTTTCATGCTTCAGTAATCGGAATAATGTTTTTCAATTAGAAATAACACTATTTGCCATTCAAGCTACATTGTAAATGTTTGTAGTATTCTTAAAATGACATATGTCTTTGTCAGCCTTTCAAATAAATTGGCTACTCTCATTCCATTAAACAAATAATTTATTTTAGTAAAATATTCGCAGAATATTTTATGCTTCTTTTTTTACACGTCCACATAGCAGTATTGAAACCAACAAAACACAGTTTTGTAAATGTTTTATATTCAAAGCTTGCAACTTGTAAATGTTTAATATTAAAAGCTTGCAACTTGTAAATGTTTAATATTAAAAGTATTGATTACCTTGTACGATAAGTTATTATCCTTATTTCTAGACTTGGCTTAAGCCAGTGAATTCTTTAGTGGACCCCAATGATGTATCTATCCCATGTTGCTGCAAGGGTAAATCTTAAACCTGCATACACTTTTGACTTCTTACATACACATGATCAACTAGACTCAGTTAATTACCCTAAATAACACCATAGACATACTCATGGTCAACTATATTTAGTTAATTACCCTCAAATAACAACAGAGACATACTCATGGTCAACTATATTTAGTTAATTACCCCCAAATAACACCAGAGACATACTCATGATCAACTAGACTCAGTTAATTACACTAAATAACACCAGAGACATACTCATGGTCAACTATATTTAGTTAATTACCCTCAAATAACCTCAGAGACATACTCATGGTCAACTATATTTAGTTAATTACCCTCAAATAACACCAGAGACATACTCATGGTCAAATATATTGAGTTAATTACCCCCCAAATAACACCAGAGACATAAACATGATTCACTAGACTCAGTTAATTACCCTAAATAACATCAGAGACATACACATGACCAACTAGACTCAGTTAATTACCCTAAATAACATCAGAGACATACACATGGTCAACTATATCTAGTTAATTACCCTCAAATAACACCAGAGACATACTCATGGTCAAATATATTGAGTTAATTACCCCCCAAATAACACCAGAGACATAAACATGATTCACTAGACTCAGTTAATTACCCCAAATAACACCAGAGACATACACATGGCCAACTAGACTCAGTTAATTACCCTAAATAACATCAGAGACATACACATGGTCAACTAAACTCAGTTAATTACCCTAAATAACATCAGAGACATACACATGGTCAACTAGACTCAGCTAATTGCCCCAAATAACACCAGAGACATACTCATGGTCAACTAGACTCAGTTAATTACCCCCCAAATAACACCAGAGACATAAACATGATTCACTAAACTCAGTTAATTACCCCAAATAACACCAGAGACATACACATGACCAACTAGACTCAGTTAATTACCCTAAATAACATCAGAGACATACACATGGTCAACTAAACTCAGTTAATTACCCTAAATAACATCAGAGACATACACATGGTCAACTAGACTCAGCTAATTGCCCCAAATAACATCAGAGACATACACATGGTCAACTAAACTCAGTTAATTACCCTAAATAACATCAGAGACATACACATGGTCAACTAGACTCAGCTAATTGCCCCAAATAACACCAGAGACATACACATGGCCAACTAGACTCAGTTAATTACCCTAAATAACATCGGAGAAATACACATGTCAACTAGACTCCGTTAGTTACCCTAAATAACATCAGAGACATACACATGGTCAACTAGACTCAGCTAATTACCCCAAATAACACCAGAGACATACACATGGCCAACTAGACTCAGTTAATTACCCCAAATAACACCAGAGACATACACATGGCCAACTAGACTCAGTTAATTACCCCAAATAACATCAGAGACATACACATGGTCAACTAAACTCAGTTAATTACCCCTATATAACATCAGAGACATACACATGGTCAACTAGACTCAGTTAATTACCCCCAAATAACACCAGAGACATACACATGATCAACTAGACTCAGTTAATTACCCCCCAAATAACATCAGAGACATACACCTGGTCAACTAGACTCAGTTAATTACCCTAAATAACGCCAGAGACATACACATGATCAACTAGACTCAGTTAATTACCCCCAAATAACACCAGAGACATACACATGGTCAACTAGACTCAGTTAATTACCCGAAATAACACCAGAGACATACACATGACCAACTAGACTCAGTTAATTACCCTAAATAACACCAGAGACATACACATGATCAACTATTTTTAGTTAATTACCCCAAATAACATCAGAGACATAAACATGATCAACTAGACTCAGTTAATTACCCTAAATAATATCAGAGACATACACATGATCAACTAGACTCAGTTAATTACCCGATATAACATTTGCTGTGTATGTTATTGGGATTTGCTATTTATATTATAATTTAAATCTGTCTTGCTGGAAATATTGGATTTATATCTCGATATGGTTTTGTCTTCAACGCATTAACAATTTTAAGGGATGATTTATGTTATTGACTGTACTTTTTAAAAAATGTGTCGTTATCAATTTGTGGGAGGAATGGTTCTGAAAAGTGTAAAACACGTATTACAAAATTCAGAAAATAACATTTGGAACAGAAAATCTTTGTATTCGGCAATCGAACAGCTACACAGTTACTACAGCCATTGCGTGCGTAAAACTTTCTTTGAAATTGTCTTGCTAAAAATACAAGCGTTCCTCTTAATTATCTTGTTAAAAACTAGATTATTTAATTATTTAAATAATCAATAGAAAATTAGCCCACGTGTTTTGACGCAAATGAAAAAGGAAAGAAAAAACATCTTTATATCGTCTTAACCCAATTTCAGGAAAAGAGACAAAATTCCCCAGCAGTTAATCAAACAAACGGCATGCGCGTGAAAATAACACGTGATTGTGTAGAACTGTACTGCTTATCTGATAGGCTGCCATCACTAAATTAAAGGGGAGGATGCTAAAACTTGTTTTGGTCGTAGTGCATGGAATTTGAATTGAGATGATAAGGGAACAGTTTGTTAGTGAGCTGATATCGCGAAATCTAGATACACCAATATAATCTTTCAATAAATTCAAAGTTTACATTTAAAAGATGTATCCTTTGATGCACATTGTAGCAGATTATGTGACTTTATATAACTATGAGGTGTTTATTTTCTCAAACTGCGTTGAAACAAAAGGCGGTCATGGCTTTACCTGTCTTACTCCGTGTAAAAGAAAATGACAACCACACATTGTGCACGCAAGCTAGTCTATACCCCCATTAAAGTGAACACTTCAGAGGAAATAAATCGCATTTCCTTTTAGGAAAATTATCCTTCTGATTTGTAGAAAGCTTTTGATGCAACTAAATTACTAAATAATTGAATTTTACGAAAATGAAAAGTACCCCATCCCTATGCGTCTTTGGGTTATAAACGAACAGCAGAAAAACAATAAATAATTCAAACTTGTGATAGAAAAATGTAACAAATATCCAAAAGCTGTTTTGTAAACAGATAAATATTTATTAGTTAAAAGTTTTTTATATGTAGTTAAAGTTTTCGCTTTAAAGCAGCGTAACCAGAAAGTCCAATAGCAATCTTTCAGAGCGGGAAATCTGCTTTACCTAATTGCAAAGGATTTAAAATAGCTCGTTAACCATTCAAAATATATATATGTTCCTAATCAATACTACTCTTACTGCAAGAGAAAATGGTCAAATCTGAAAGTCTGTCATTTAAACCTAGGTTAAAGCCAATTATTTCGAGGGGCTGAAAACTAATGAAATATAAAGTGGCATGTACACAGGCTCGTAAATCAACCTATTGGGAAAACATGACAGGCTGCATTGGGTATCTAATCGACTGGTATAGGTCGTTGTAGAAATTGAAAAAGGTAGGCTTGTGGATGACATTGTAGATTATAGTCAGACTTGATACAATAACGTCACAAGGAAAGTAATTAACTAATACTTCTTCCATTAAGTTCTTCTTGTAAATGACTCGATCCACTAACGATCGAGCACGAGTTTGACTGACAGATTCATTTTCAGTTTTCTTTTACATCGTAAACCACGTGCAAGATTCACACACATAGGTACACAGTTGTGTGGTGCTCTATGGGAGCCAGGTTGACACATTTCATGTTATTACTTCCCAGACAGAATTAGGAAGTTACAGTTAAAGCCATTAGATGGATTTGGCCGATTCCTGAGCGCCATCGAATATCTGCCCGTTTTTTAGTTATTGCCTTATACTCAGTAAGCCGCGCAAATACATAGGAACCCTTTGCGAGAGGCATGTGATGGTACGCTCGAGAGAATATTTGTAATACGTTATCAAATTGAAATAAAAATCTTAAGTATAGCCATGCTTTGTTCTTAACGGAATATCTTGGAACCAATTGGTTTAAACGTATTTTATTTTGATTACGGAACAGCATTAAGCCGAGACCTATTGCGCTGCTCCGTTAACGTTACAGTGATAATAGTAACAACAAGAGTAAGCATATGTACATGATATAAACAGAAATACTTATTACTATTTGTAATCTTCAGTTAGATGGATGTTTGTACAACCATAAATAAACTTAGTTGTGGGTCTACTGGTGAGACTGTATTCATAGTTCAGACAATGGTTACGTAACCCATAATACAAAAAGGGCGAGAGAACAAGCCCAGGGCTTTGGATAGGGAAACAAAAAAGAAAGCAATTACACAATATAATGACATTACTTTACATCCTCTTCCATGGATTGTGGTTTTCTTCGATCAAGGAACAGCCACACACATTAGCTAGCTGAAAATCGAATATCATCATACTACAAGCACATGAGAGAACATGTGATTGGCAGGTGTTACCAATGAGTTGAGGAAAAGTAGGATCGTTTTCCTTATACAATTCTCGTTGGCTTAAAGCCACGCTTCAACCACGAAATCCAGGTACAAACGAAAGTATTCTTTTAAACATGTTACACAAGCGGCATTTGCAATGGACTCCATGAGCTTACTTATTTTAGAATTTTAAAATTCATCCGTTATATATCAATGCTTAAAACCTATGATAATGGCAAATTAATTTGAATATGAAAAATTAAACATATGTTGCAAACAGCTAGAACATTGTTCATTTCGTGTGTGAAATGATAGAAATCCGGCATTCGTTGTGCCGATAATAGAAAGTCCAAGTGGTTGATGATGAAATATAGCACTCAGACCACCTTGAACTCGACTACTTAATTGGAACAGAGAAAAAATTGAAGATTATAATCTTGATAAGTTAACTATTAAGGACAGCTTCAATAAACTTGATAGTTTTGTATTGCATTTAACGTTCAACTTCCTCGGCGTGATAATACTTTTGTGCTTGCCATATCAGAAAAAAGAATTTCCCTTAGAACTATTTGGAGTATTCGTAAAATGACCTGTCTTTGACAACCTGTCGGTTACATTTGTTCCCCTATGGGTCAAATTCTGTATGCGATTTACAAAATACCCTTTTTATAGTTAGCAGCTTTCTTTTCCAGAACTGACATATATGCAAAATGTTGTATTCATATTTCGTATTGCCTGCTTGGCCGAATCAATATTGTTAATTTGAAGTGTCCTTTTGTATACTTGTTTTCATATGGGAGTGATAGTAAGAGAATTATAACGTCCCTTGCGGCTTTTATTAATGAAAAACGAGTTAGCTGTCTTGGATAAAAATGGTTACAGACTGTTTATGTCTTTAAAACCAAGGTATCAGTGGAATTAACAGATGAGTTAAATTGATATATGTTCCTTAGGTTATTGGTATCGAAGTACCCCGATTGTCTTTGCTTTGGCTTTATGCCAGTCCATTTATACCGGAAAATTACAGCTATATTAACTTCTTGATCTGCCAAAACCAGTAGAGTTGTCCGGAAACCCACGTAAATGTCTCCGGTTCGCGGAATAGCCCCTGGATATCAAATACAATTCTGCCCACGCCAGAGTTTAACATAGATATAACGATACGAAATGCGGCTTTGGACGTCTTGCGTTTATGATCAGTTTTAACGCAAATGTTAGAATGCTTCATCCAGTTTTGTGATAATATTAGAGTTCGAAAGACCTTATATCTGAGAAACTTTGGTGAGTTTCTGGTACATATGACACATGGGAAGCATTTAATATCATTGTTTTTGACTTAAGTCTGAAGAATTTTCTCATATGGAAATGACCAATGGGACTTTATATGTACGTGGGGAAATGTATACGCATAAATTCACTCAACACCTTTCAAAGTTTGCATATAAGCTTTGAACGTCCATGTGGTCTTAGCCACAGATCTGAAATAGATCTGTTTCCAAAGTTCTAAGTGTATGTGTGTGTATGTGAGCTTTTTATAGACAGAAACTGTTTGGAAAGGATCCAACGTAAGTCGCACTGACCTTGGTTAAATGTAGGTGCTATACGACTGTTGTACTTCGTCTTGTCTAGTAGACTACTGAGTATCTGTGCCCGGGACAGACTGGAAAAGAGAACGACAAACAGAATAAATACATGTATAGAGAGAGATCCAACTGATTAAAGCTTACGGTACTCCTAAATTCATCGATAAAGACACGCTGAGAGTTTGGTTCAAAAGTTACAAATGTTTGCCTGATTGCGTGATACTATTTTTACCATTAGGTTCTAGAGATCCCTAGTAAGATTTCGCTTTGGCTGTCTAACATAATACTGCAATGTTCATTTGGTTAGAATACGGTCTCTCAAAGAAACTGGTAATAGAGGGATTCATGTTCATCAGAGTTCATGAAAAACAAATTAGCCATATATGTCTTTTAAAATACTAGAATTTCGCTTGATTTCGCTCGGTAAGTCATACTGATTATAATTGGTAACATTGGAATCTTTGTATTTTGTCAATTGACCGAAACTGGCGTTTGAATGAATACACATATCATCGCTATGCTAATAGACAACCCCAGTAACCTTATTTGAATAAAATGAACTCATAATCACTAATCATTGTAACGTTATTTGGTTTCTAGTTTACCTGGCGTTGATGGCGTCGTCAACCGTGCCATTGTCAACCATAAAGTTGCCATGGTTACTTGTGGTACTGTTGCTCGAGAAACCGTTTCCTTGACTCCAACAAAATGTCGTGCAGAACAATGGAATTCCCAAAACCCAAGTCAGTCTCACCAAGTGTAATTCTGACATCCTATGCGATAAAAAACGAAACAAAGGCATATAAGCATAAAGGCTTTCGAGTTACTGAGAGCTTGGTGTGATAGTTCTTAGCCCTGTACAAATGCTGTTATCGCACGTTGTTTTGGTAAGCGATCTTGTTGAGAAACTGAAAACGTCATCAACCAAGAGATTCTCAGAGGTGAAAAAATACTAAAAGGCTTCATTTATTCAATTCACTACAGGATTACCATTTTCATGGTACTGAAATCATTTAATACGTCATCACGGTAAAAATAACAACCAAATTCTAAGAGTCTACATGCAATCATGGTAGACAATCTCGTAAGCATGGATCTGTCTTCCTTTGCCTGACCAAATATGTGATTATCATTGAAAGTTTAAAACCAAAGTGATCATTAAGCTTAAGAGTAAAGCTATGGCATCTTCTAGAAACCGTTGAAATTGTTCATAGCACTCCAGAATATCTGACTTGTATGGCGTTGTCAGGTTTATGGAGACCATAGCTTGGCTTTAATTCTCAACCTTCTGTTGATACTTGATAACCATGCCACGTATTCTTCAGTCTGACATTGGCGCTTACATCACGGAACGATTGATAAATCACGTAGTTTGAAATCCAATATTCACACAGTGTCAATATCATGTTCACTTAGCTCTATCCCATTCTACTCTGTAGACTATGTATACATCAAGTGGTTACATCATCTAAATATTTCAAATAACTTGTTTCGAACCAATTACAGAAGATACCAGTGCTGTGTACATAGTAAAGTGATATCGACCAAAGTCGGGTTGGTCTTTTGTATTTCATTAAAGTTTTCTATAAAACAAAGTTGCGCTGCTGGAAAAGACATATTTGTAAGTTCAGTGTACCTCATCTGGCATCCTTCGCTTTGCATGCTGGGTAGTAGAAAAGTGTAATGTCTCTCGGCGCACGTTAACCACTTTACACGTGACATCAATGACATATATATGACATCCCTTGTACTCAATATGTCTATAGGTGTGTATCAGCAAGTTCATGCATGTTGTTGATTGTATGGAGACGTCTGAGACAAGAGCAACATTGCGTCTACTGCAAACCTCAAATGTTAAAAATAATATTGAGCTGATAGTAAAGGGCGTTAGGCGTTTATTCTCAGTTATCATTGTAAATTTACAGCCCAGTCACAGTCAAATCCTTAGTTTGGACCTTACGGTCCTCAAAAATGGTATGTTTTTCATCAAGACGGAATCGCGAAACCAATGTCTGAGCAAATGATACTCTTTCCGTATTCACATTTTCTGTTGGATTTTAATATCGGATGTTGGTCTGTATTTGATGATCATACTCCACTATGCTTAAAAACGTGTTATTTTCTTACATATACAATTTGCAAACATGCACATATTATACTGTAAATGCTCAGTATCGTTGCGTTGATGATAGTCAGTCTATTGGGATTAAATACGATATCCTTGGGGAATTAAAATGGCTATATACATCAGTCAGTTTAATATAAGCCCAAGAATCGAAATGCATTATGCATGGAGACTTATTACATGTATGTGTTGAAAGGCAGAGGATTTGTCAAACCACAACGCAACATTTCAATCAAACAAATGGCAAGAAATGGTTTAATTAGAGAGGACAAGAAAGTGACTCTTTCTCTGATATGCTAACAATATTAAAATAATTCATGAAGGTTTCGTTGCTCAATGAATATCTTTTGTTGCTCGCATTATCCAAGGATGTAATTTAACAGAAAGTGGATATCGATTCGATGGCATGTCGTACGAGACTTGCTGAAGTATCCCAAGGTACTCTACCAGATGAGCTTATGGCGACTCTTCAGTAATAAATTGAGGTAACATACACTTTACATTTATGAACACTAAAACACACGGGCACAGGGAAAATCTTCTTGTCTAAAATAACCACGGAGACAGGTTTCTTATTGTGTTAAAAGAGGTATATCATTTAGAGTTAGACCTTTATACCCTATCATAAATTGTTGTAATAAAGTAAACCTATGATATTTCATTAGGTTGACGACTGACAGGAGAATTTTAATAGTTATCTATACGACCATCGCAATCATTCACCATAGCGTAATTTACACATGTTACAACAGTTACATAGTTCGGCGTTTGGACACCATCGGAGAACTTTAATAGTTATCTATACGACCTTCGCAATCATTCACCATAGCGTAATTTACAGATGTTATAACAGTTACATAGTTCGGCGTTCGACACCATCGAATTCTCGCATGTCAACAATAACTAGACGATTGATAGCAGACAAATCTGTATCTATCACAATTGCGTGTCTCTCTGACCTTTGCCAGGCAGTCATCGAAAAGAATTTCCTATGCTGCAATTATCCCATTCTGTTCCTGACATTTGTGCAACACTTGTTAACGCTGGTGAATACTGATTGCTGATTGGTCTTCACGGATGATCAATTAGCTGAGGTTTCCATAGGTCGTGGATCTTTGGTAATGTACTCTAGAGGAAATCTGCGTCAGCTGTCAAAATAAGTTAGAATACACTGACTAACGAGTGTGCAGTGATAGTAGCCTGCCTTACAATCAACGTAGCTCGTTATAGCCTTTTCTCGGAAATCCATCCCATAGAACATGAGTGAGGCAATCAAGATCGTACAATCCTTTATTTTTCTCAATAACTCGAATCAGGCAGCTTAATAACACTTAAAAGAACCGTCATTGGTATACTACAATATTATATTCACTCTTAAATAATCTTCAATAGTATACCTCAATATTGTATTCCCGCTTAAAGAATCTTCAATAGTATACCTCAATATTGTATTCACACTTAAAGAATCTTCAATAGTATACCTCAATATTGTATTCACACTTAAAGAATCTTCAATAGTATACCTCAATATTGTATTCACACTTAAACAATCTTCAATAGTATACCTCAATGTTGTATTCACACTTAAAGAATCTTCAATAGTATACCTCAATATTGTATTCACACTTAAACAATCTTCAATAGTAAACCTCAATGTTGTATTCACACTTAAAGAATCTTCAATAGTAAACCTCAATGTTGTATTCACACTTAAACAATCTTCAATAGTATACCTCAGTTTTGTATTCACACTTAAACAATCTTCAATAGTATACCTCAATATTACATTTACACTTAAAGAACCTTTATATCACGTTGAACCATTGGAAGAACCTGGTGTAAATTGTTTATCTCGAATCAGACTCCATGTTTTTGTCTATCGTTCAGGTGAATTTCTATCTTAATAACTACCATTTCAATAAACTCTTTATTTTAACATAGACTTATCTAGAACGATAATTTTCCAGAACTATACATAAAGGAATTAACAGTAGTAAAGTAAAAAATAGACTCAACAGAATATTTATTATAGAGGCGTTACCGTTTGTGAACAAATCCGTACCGGCAAATAACTCTTCGCTATATTAGATTGGTTGGTTGATTGAGGTTTTACGTCGCACTCAAGATTATTCGCTATATTAGAATATTTTCAGCCAAAACCATCTCCCACCAAAGTAAGTTATTTGTACCTACAGTCATACCATTGTGTACTCCGTAAGATGACGGCGCTCAGTTTCCAAATACAGTGTTAAAATGCTTCATTAGTTACTGATAGCTATAAACAGAGCTTTAACATAATCATAAACAAATTATTAAACCATATTGAAATTCACATATAAAACCGATACTTGCTGACGATTGGCGGTGGAGGTAGGGTATATTGCGAGGCTTTATGCTTCTATTATACAAAAACGGCCGTGAAAGATAAACTTTAGAAGCCCCCACAGTGAAATTGTGTGTCAATAAGCATATGACAAAGCACGGCGTGTTTTTCAGATAACGGGTAGCTTATACTCACCTTATTGCAGAATATACGGGACCTACTCGATTTTCACAGTTCCCATTCTGCTTACTTGACACAGGCATGTTCAACGTCCGTAAAATCCAATAATGAACACTTCACGTTGAGGAGCTGTAAGTTCCAGGTGATCGCCTGGAATATATTCATTGCACATCCCAAAGAGCTCATCGAAGAAATTATGAATAAACAGAGCATGTCTTGTCACTTGTGTGGAAATCCTTAATGGACAACATATGGAAATATTTTTTTGTTTTCATTTTCTAAATCCTTTATTAGACCTTGTGAGCCAGCTGCCTCATCACGGCAATAACATCGTTCAATATCCGTTGAGTTCCCTGAAACAATTTCCGTAGAACTAAGAGAAATGCTGCAGGCGTTGGACTGACTTAAACACGAGTCCCTCCAAGCCGGCAGTGAAACCGCTCTTTATTCTCTCGGTGTGAAGACGAGGTAATTCACAAATCGTTTCCCATTAGAGTACGACTAATCAAATTGACCATGCACTGTGAGTAGAAGCTAACACTAAATGTTGGTCCCTTCTGTAGAATTGTACAGGCCTATCTAATATTCATGCTGGTCCAGTCCTCCGAGATAACCCAACAATACTACCTACAAATGGAACATGGAAAGTCAATATCTTGTATTGGCTTAAAGCGACCAGTTTTACCTCGATATGTCATTTTCTATTGAAAAGCCAAAAATCACCGATCACATTCGTTACAGAACAGGTCTGTAAATAAAATCTTTTAAGAACAATGCATCATTTCGAGTTGGACAGTTTTATATTTAAAAACTGTATATTTTAAGCAGTATCACTTTGGAATCCTGTGCGTTGAGTGGATTCATAAAATTGTTTTCCCCAGAAAAAAAAATGAATTTTAAATTTCTGGGGATTCTAATGCCTATGCCAGAGCCTGTCTGTGACTACACAATGCTATATACTAATCATAAAGACATTGCAGAGATGATAATAATGATTAGCTGGCAATATTTGACCACGAAATAATGCCTATATTTACTGTTTAATTTCACAATGCTAGATATCAATAAGAATATCACGTTCTGCAATTGATTCCTGCTAAAAGTTATTACCTTTGGACCTGAAAACGAAAACATATAATCTGTTGCCCAAAACGCTTACTTTCGAAAGCATTAATTGATGTTTAACCCTTAATCCTATTTCACATATAATATACTAGTATATGGCGGCGGTGTGTGCAGGCTAACAGAGGTAGAACATCGTCAGAAAAAGTTAATTCTCCCTCGTATCACCACTTCCGGGGAACCCGCTGAGATGGCAAATCTATCCCAGTAGTCAGTGCGAATCTATTCTTCACCCAGTGAAGTCACGTTCGGAGAGCTGCCCGTTCAACACGCGTTGTTGTTGTTGCGGCTCTGAACTTGGTCGGCACTTATCAAGTCATAAAAGACTTAAGGCTTAAAGACGTTTAGCATAAAAGCTAAATTATAATTAGCGGCATAAAAGCCGTCTTGTCAGTTTATCCGGGAAAAAAAAAAAAAAAAATCGTACCTTTATCCTAGTGTGCGCACGTGGTAATGGCGGAAGATTCTTCCGACCAAATTATGTTGGACGAGTCGTGCTCGATAGCGGCTACCCCAAATGCGGGTACGTCTGGCAAGGGTACCAGAGCGTCTAAGCGCACAACTGCCTCCAAAAGGGCCGACAAGGGAAAACTTAAGGAAGAAATTCCGCCTGTCAGTGTCGCTCAAATTCAAGGGGCCACGGAAACTGAACCCGGGCTTACCGCTCCGAGTCAGACGCCCTCACTTTTTGCAGCTTTGGAATCCTTTAAAAGGGACACTCTACTCCATGTGGGCAAGCTTATTGACGATAAGTTCGAAGCCTCGACTTCCAAACCGGTCAGTAAAACTTCCAAACGCGTTTTGGAAACTAATAAGGCTACAAATGGTAACAATCCTAAAAGTAAAAGGATAGCTCTGGAAGTTGAACATGAATTGTCCGAGAATGAAAGTTCCGACGATCTTTCCAAACAGATTGACGACGAAGTTGAACATTTTTCGTCCTCTGATAATGATGAACTTGATTTAGAGTTACAGGATTCTGATCCAACTGGGCCTAATATAAATGGCCGCATAGCCGAGTTATTGGATACCCGGTTAACCAAAGAGCTCACTCAGACTCGACTTAGAGCAAAATTCGAAGCCTATGAGAGGCCAAACAATGTACAATTTTGCAAGGAGACTACTGTCAATTCCCCCATATGGAATGAACTTACATCAGCTACAAGGGCAAAAGATATTAAACTTAAAAAAGTGGAACAATGTATAGTTAATGGGCTAAAGCCTGTCAAAACGAGCCAGTGCCCTACATGAACATCGCAAACTAAAGGCCACTGATCGTACGCCATTGAATGTAGATGAGATGGCTAATTTAGCAATTGACTCAATATCAATGGTGGCTCAAGCAGCATATCAACTGAATGTAAGACGCCGTGAGGCAATCAAACCAGAACTAAACAGGGGTTATAAAAAGCTCTGCTCGTCTGATGTACCCATTTCAAACAAATTATTTGGTGACGACCTGTCAAAACATGCAGATGATATTAAAAAAGTGAGCGCACTTTCATATAATGTGGCTAGTAAGAACTTCACAAGTCAGCGTTTTCAAAAGTCCAAAAGGGGGCAGAACTACAGACAGACTTGGACAAAAAACAGCCAGTCACGTAGACAGGGAGGCTACTCACAAGGTAAGCTGGAAACTATTTCTAACTCCTTTCATGCAGGAACTATATCTCTTGCCTTTAAAACTTGGCAATCTTTAACCTCAGACCGTTGGGTGCTTAATACTGTTTTGTACGGTTGTAAGATAGAATTTTTTGAACACCCGTCACAGATTAACATGAAATCTCCTACTTTGGGTGACACTGAGCAAATGCTAGTTAAAAGTGAAATCAAAAAATTACTCCAAGAGGGCGTTATTGAAAAATCTGCCCATGAATCTGGAGAGTTTATATCCCCAATATTTCCACGTGAAAAGAAAGATGGCAGTTGCCGGCTCATTCTTAACCTGAAGAAACTTAACACTAAAATCTCAAAACATCATTTTAAGATGGAAACGCTCTCGGCCACTGTAAGTCTAATGACACAAAACTGCTTCATGGCCTCGGTTGACTTGAGGAAAGCATATTATTCTGTCGCCATTCACAAAAATTATAGAAAATATTTGAAGTTTACTTTTAGGGGGCAGTTGTATCATTACGCAGCATTGCCCAACGGTATTTGCTCTGCTCCACGAGATTTTACTCGTCTACTTAAAGTGCCATTTTGTGACTTAAGAAAAGCAGGTCACTTTTCAACGTGCTATATTGACGACTCCTGCCTTATTGGTAGGACATTTGATGAATGTACAAGTAATGTCAATGAAACCTTACAAATTTTGACAAAGTGTGGATTTTATATTCATTTGGAAAAATCCATCCTTGTACCAAGTCACACCATAGATTTTCTTGGGTTTTGCCTAAACTCTGTTAGTATGACAGTAAGCCTAACACCTAATAAAGCAGAGAAAATTTGTCAAGCAATCAAAGCCTCATTGAACTGGCCTTGTTTCCACTATTCGACAGGTGGCTCAAGTTATTGGCATGCTAGTTGCGGCTCAACCAGCCGTTCAACATGGAAAACTATATTATCGACAAACTGAAATTGAGAAAATAGCAGCTTTAGCTATGGAGCATGGAAATTATGATAGACAAATGTCATTATCAAGCACAGCTAGAGAAGGTTTGAATTGGTGGGCAAAAAACTGTATGCATAGTAAGAGCCCCATAACAGTCACTAAACCAGATCTAGAACTAAAATCTGATGCATCCAATGCTGGTTGGGGTGTTTGTTTTGATGAACACCAAACTGGGGGCCAGTGGTCTGTTGTTGAACAAGATTTTCACATAAATTATAAAGAGTTGCTGGCAGCCTTCTTAGGGCTTAAGGTTTTTTGTAAGGAAAAAACAAATTTACACGTACGTTTGACCATGGACAACACAACAGCAGTAAAATATGTCCAAGAAATGGGAGGCACAAAATCTGTTGCTTGTAATGCCCTAGCTCGGAAAATCTGGTTTTGGGCTATTGAAAGAAATATCTGGTTATCATCAGCTCATATTCCAGGTGGAAGTAACAAAGAGGCAGATAAAAAATCCCGCATTTTTGAAGACAACAAAGAATGGTCTATTGATAGGGGGAAATTTCAGATTTTGGTTGAGAAGCTTGGTACCCCTGAAATTGATTTATTTGCCTCACGATTAAATGCAAAATTAAGGAAATATGTGTCCTGGCAGCCTGACCCAGATGCCATAGCAGTCGACGCATTTTCTGTAGATTGGTCTAAAAATTTGATGTACATTTTCCCACCTTTCTGTTTAATTCCCAGAGTCCTACAGAAGATACGGGAGGACCAGGGACAAGCCATCTTAGTGTTCCCTCTATGGATGGGCCAAGTATGGTACCCCACACTGAAGCAAATAATGGTGGGCGAACCAGTGAAACTCGGGGGCAGCAGTATACTACATTTGCCGTACAAGGTGAACGCCAAACATCCTCTGGGAAATCGTCTCCAGCTTCTAGGCTGCCTCATTTCCGGGAAATTTTGAAAGGGGAAGGAGTGCCGCCCCATGCCATAGACATTATCATGGACTCGTGGAAACCGTTGACTAAAAAACAATACCGTTCTTATATACTGCGCTGGTTTAAGTTTTGTTCATCTCAAGGGCATGATCCCCTTAGTGCGGAGGTAGCACCATTCCTTTCATTTTTGTCAGCGTTATTTGATGGTGGTTTGCGTTACAGCGCATTAAATACAGCAAGGTCTGCTGTATCTGTTATGATACAGTTAGTATCGAATGACTCCTTAGGTTCTCATTTCCTAGTCAAACGGTTCATGAGAGGTGTATTTATTAAGAGACCATCTTTACCCAGGTACAACACCACGTGGGACATTAATATTTTGCTAAAATGCTTAAAAAATTGGTCCCCTGTAAGGTCTATTTCTTTTAAATTACTAAGCTTCAAACTTATTTCTTTGTTGGCCGTTCTGTCAGGTCAGAGACTCAGTACTTTGAAAAATATCCGTAGATCTGATATTATACTGTCAAGTTCAAAGGTAATTCTCCGGATTTCTGATTTGGTGAAACAGTCTGCACCTGGAAGACACCAGGAAGATGTGACTGTTAAGGCATATGCGCCTGATCGTAGGCTTTGTTTGTGCACAGTGTTAAAGGAATACTTAAAGCGAACAGAAATTGGAAACGAAGAAACTCTTTTTGTAAGCCTAATAAAACCTTATCATAAGGTTTCCACTGCCACTCTGGCTAGGTGGCTTCGGTTGTCAATGGAAGCCGCGGGAATTGATACCTCTGTTTATCTACCACACAGTGTGCGCGCAGCCAGTACGAGTGCTGCCGCTCGTTCAAACATTTCCATGGATTTAGTTCTAAAAGCAGGAGGCTGGTCCAGCCAAACGACTTTTTCAAGATATTATAACAAACCTTTAGACACCTCTGGTGACTTTTCTCAGAATATCCTAGCTTCTTCATGATTACATTTGGTCAATATGCATGTATAAACCATGTGATAAGTTGTTCAAAATATATGTATGGCATCTTGATTATGTTTTTTGATTGTCTTCCTGTTGCTCTGCAGTGTCAAAGTCTCAGCGGGTTCCCCGGAAGTGGTGATACGAGGGAGAATTAACTAATTAAACGAGACCTACCTGTAGGTTGAAGTTTGATAGTAATTCTCCCGAGTGTCAACACGAGGGGAATCAGCTGCCCACCGCTAATTTGTTTCCATTTCTTGGAGCACATTTTTCTCTGAGTTAACTCACACAAGAGCACCCACCCGTTCGGGTTGACACTCGTTATCTGCATTCGCAACAGAGGTGTTAAAAACTGACTACTGGGATAGATTTGCCATCTCAGCTGATTCCCCTCGTGTTGACACTCGGGAGAATTACTATCAAACTTCAACCTACAGGTAGGTCTCGTTTAATTAGTTAATTATCAGCTCACAGTTATTTATTATCTGATGCTTACTATAAAGTGACATGAGCTACCAAAATTCAAACGTTTTACATAATTTCTGATCGTCACGACATTAAGAGGCTTTGAAGGCCATCGAAAAAATAAACGATTGGCGTTGGAGTGAGATAATTCCATACCGTATGTGGCCTATACGAACCGAAATAGTGTTCCAAAAGTAAACAAAATTTAAATAACCGGGACTACCATTCATTCATTCTAAGCCAAAGTTAGTTGAAAACAATACTTTATCGTACATTTTCGAGACCAGAAGCACTAAAAAGCTTCTGAATTATACGTCTTGAGAAAAATAGACAATAATTTCAACATTCTGTTTTAACGTCAAAATGTCAACATTTTGGCAGCTCATGCCACTTTAACTCTTGGAGAAACCTGCTGAAAAAAGGCGTGTTTTCTAATAACCTATGCATGGAAGTTTGATTGGCGAAGCCACAGTTTTTATGACGTAAAAATAATCAATCACGATACGTATAAGTTTGGACTGACAAAGATAGCTGGCACTTCTAAAGTAGCTGCGGTATGTAGCGTTCAGTTTTACTGTAAGGCCCATAGGACCGAACGCTACCGGAACGAACCAGTTAAAAATATGCAGATTTTCTACTGAGTGAAAATAGGAGAGACGAGAAAAAATGGCCGCCGTTTTTTGCGGAAAAGTGTTCCAACCACCGCTACCTATGGATGAAATGCAATAAGTCTGGCCTACGATTAGACAATATTTGTATGAATATCAAAACAAAAGAGATTGGATATTCATTTTAAGTCATTTATTGTATTGGTGAATTTTGTTAGAAAAAAAACGGACAGCTTGGTTGTGCACGTGTGCTTTTTATTTACCATTTGGTAATCGTTCATTCCAGTCACAAATTCTACAGTGATCACTTATTTGGAGCGATTTTTAAACCATGCCGCCTCTATAACATTATTGTACCTGGCTAGTTTTTATGTGTCAGTTTCTTAAAGTGGCATGAGCTGCCAAAATGTTGATATTTTGACGTTAAAACAAAATGCTGAAATTATTGGCTATTTTTCTCAAGGCGTAGAATTCCAAAACTTTTTAGTGCTTCTAGTCTCGAAAATGTTCGATAAAGTATTGTTTTGAACTAACTTTGGCTTAGAATGAATGAATGGTCATTTAAATTTTGTTTACTTTTGAACACGTTTTCTGTTCATACAGGCCACACACTGTATGGATTTTTCTCATTTCAACGCCAATCATTTAGTTTTTCGATAGCCTTCAAAGCCTCTTACTGTCGTGACGATCAGAAATTATGAAAAAAGTGCGAATTTTGGCAGCTCGTGCCACTTAAAAGTTTTTGTGAGGGTCATATACAAACAAACGTGTGACTATGTATGGTCGTAGCATTTATTGTGCACAGTCAACATGCCTCTAAATACGAGGGGTTAAAATACGATATTCACCCTATCATACTTTTTCATTGGTCGGTTCTAAAAAGGGAAAGAGGGTTTTGTGGCCATATTCGTTAGCGTCGGTCAAAATATACTGGCGCTGTCCACAGTATAGCGGGACTTTGTTTTGAACTCTTTGCAGATGCTTTATTGTACCGAAGATACTGACTGAATGACTTGTGACGCAGATGCAGCTATTTTGGTCTGCTCAACACAATAATGAACAAACCACGCACGACATTTTATTTTTTGATAAACAGTATGAAATGAGCGTAAAGCTCTCTTAAAGACTATGCAATGCTTAATTTTCCATTCGTTTAGCTGCTTATTAATCCAAATCTCTGCAATAGAAACAAGGGATTCAGCGTATTTGACGATATTAGTTTCCGAATTCCCGTCAGCATTTATTTAAAGCTTGTAGAAATTTAAAAACTTTTTCAAAATGTTTTTAATGTAGTAGTGACAACAGTAAAATGAAAGAAATAATTCGAATGAAGCCGCTTCAAACACATCTGTCTTTGAAAACAGCATTGTAAAAAAGTCTGGATCTCTTTAATCTCTATCCAAGGTGCTGTAGCCCTCGAGAGTCAGTCGAAACTCTCCGACAGAGCTAGAAGTTTTCGGGAATTCAGGGAATATGTCTTTTATAAACCTTTATATATTTTTTTCAACACTTTAAACACACGTATATGTATGTTCCCTATCGTGACTCCCTCCCCTAAACCTAGTACCTCTGCCCCTCTCTTTTCTACCCCCTCAGCCCCCCTCCCCAAGACCTAGTACCTCTGTCCCCGTTCGTCTGCCACCTTCCCCAGTTTCTGCCAGGGTCCCCTCCCCTAGCCCTAGTACCTCTAGTCCCTCTCCTTCTCCCCCCTCTCCAGTTTTGTCAGTGAGATCCCTCCAAGAGTTCAGTTCAACACTTCGAATAAATTCTAAATTTTGGAAATTTGGACACACCGCATATAAGTGACACCTTCCAAATGTTACTAAAAAAGTACTATTACTAATGGATTCTAATCTGTCTAGAATTAACCTTGACCCCCACCCTGATATGCAGGTAGAATGTGTTCCTGATGTCAACTTCAACTCCTTTCGGACGCTAATTCAAAAGTATCAACGTCCGTAACCTAAGAAAGTTATCTTGAATATTGGTATCAATAACTACTGAGCCAGACATTTCGTTAAATCAGATGTGCAATGTGATGACAGCGGTTAAGAAGACGTTTTCCCACTCGCTCATCTACTTTGTAGACTGGATCCAGTCATCTACTAAATTACCGGGGAGGGAAGTCTAGGACCTGAATCTATAGAACTGCTGCTTCCAAGATAAAGAGATTTATTGCCATACCAAAAATACCCCATTCAAAATTTAAAGTACCAATGGAGAAAATTCAGTCGACCGAAGATACAGCAAATTGCTTGAGTACCCACTGGCTTCAGACACTTGATTTAAACTAAATTTAAGACAGGGCATGAGCCACCCTACTTTCGGCTTAGGGAGTAATATTGTTAATCTTAGTAACGAGGAACTCACTGCTGATGATATATCTCTACTCAACAGAGGGCTTTCATTTGTGCCATGCTCCAAATCATTATCTGATAGGGACTTTTCTACTAGTAAATTAGTGCATGTTATGAACTTCTCCAGAAATATAGGTCTGGCTGATATCTGCCGAGATTCTAGTGGGGGCACGCAAGCCGTTTACATCTAAAAGCGGCTACATGCCCCCTTCTCACATGTATGACGTGATCTTATGGAGTTCAATCTCAGTCTGCCGATATTCTTGTTCTAGCTTAAGATGCGTAAGCATTGTCAATGTATCAAATATCACGAGGTCTGAAATGAGACAAATACCAATACATCTGAATACAGCTCCTTTAATACCAAATCACGTGATCCAATTCCACCACAAAATCTGGGATATCAAAAAATGACTGCATTCATCATTATATTGTAATTCATTTTATTTTACCGATGAATCAGACAACCAGATGCATGTAGTGAACTGACAACCGACCAGGCACATGTAGTAAATGGACAACCATCCAACCAGGCACATGTAGTGAATTGACAACCAACCGACCAGGCACATGTAGTAAATTGACAACCAACCGACCAGGCACATGTAGTGAATTGACAACCATCCAACCAGGCACATGTAGTAAATTGACAACCAACCGACCAGGCACATGTAGTGAATTGACAACCATCCAACCAGGCACATGTAGTAAATTGACAACCAACCGACCAGGCACATGTAGTAAATTGACAACCATCCAACCAGGCACATGTAGTAAATTGACAACCAACCGACCAGGCACATGTAGTAAATTGACAACCAACCGACCAGGCACATGTAGTGAATTGACAACCATCCAACCAGGCACATGTAGTAAATGGACAACCATCCAACCAGGCACATGTAGTAAATTGACAACCAACCGACCAGGCACATGTAGTGAATTGACAACCATCCAACCAGGCACATGTAGTAAATGGACAACCATCCAACCAGGCACATGTAGTAAATTGACAACCAACCGACCAGGCACATGTAGTAAATTGACAACCATCCAACCATGTACATGTCGTAAATTGACAACCAACCGACCAGGCACATGTAGTAAATTGACAACCATCCAACCAGGCACATGTAGTAAATTGACAACCAACCGACCAGGCACATGTAGTAAATGGACAACCATCCAACCAGGCACATGTAGTAAATTGACAACCAACCGACCAGGCACATGTAGTAAATTGACAACCATCCAACCAGGCACATGTAGTAAATTGACAACCAACCGACCAGGCACATGTAGTAAATTGACAACCAACCGACCAGGCACATGTAGTAAATGGACAACCATCCAACCAGGCACATGTAGTAAATTGACAACCAACCGACCAGGCACATGTAGTGAATTGACAACCAGCCAACCAGGTACATGTAGCACAAACAACTAACCGGGTACAAGAAGTGAATTGACAACCAGCCAACCAACCAAGTATATGTAGTGAACTGACAACCAGCCAACCAGGTACATGTAGTACAAACAACCAACCAGGTACATGTAGTGAATGAACAACCAGCCAACCAGGTACATGTAGTTAATTGACAACCAACCAGGTACGTGTAGTGAATTGACAACCAACCAAATACATGTAGGGAATTGACAATCAACCGACCAGGTCTATGCAGTATGTGGACAACCAACCGACCAGGTACATGTAGTGAATTGGCAAACAACCAACCAGGTACATGTAGTGAATGAACAACCAGCCAACCAGGTACATGTAGTTGATTGACAACCAACCAGGTACGTGTAGTGAATTGACAACCAACCAAATACATGTAGGGAATTGACAATCAACCGACCAGGTCTATGCAGTATGTGGACAACCAACCGACCAGGTACATGTAGTGAATTGGCAAGCAACCAACCAGGTACATGTAGTACAAACAACCAACCAGGTACATGTAGTGAATGAACAACCAGCTAGCAGGTACATGTGGTGAATGGACAACTAACCAACCAGGTACAAGTAGTGAATTGACAACCAACCAACCAGGCACATGTAGTGAATGGACAACCAGCCAACCATGTACATGTCGTAAATTGACTACCAGCTAGCCAGGTTCTTGTAGTGAATAGAAAACCGACCAGGTACATGCAGTGAATTGAAAACCAACTGACCAGGTACATATAGTGAATTGACAACCAACCGACCAGGTACATGTCGTGAATTGACTACCAGCCAACCAGGTGCTTGTAGTGAATAGACAACCGAACAGGTACATGCAGTGAATTGACAACCAACCGACCAGGTACATGTAGTGAATGGACAACCAACCGACCAGGTACATGTCGTGAATTGACTACCAGCCAACCAGGTGCTTGTAGTGAATGGACAACCAGCCGACCAGGTACATATAGTGAATGGACAACCAACCGACCAGGTACATGTAGTGAATTGACAATCAACCAACCAGGTGCATGCAGTGAATGGACAACCAGCCGACCAGGTACATATAGTGAATTGACAACCAACTGACCAGGTACATACAGTGAATTGACAACCAACTGGCCAGGTACATATAGTGAATTAACAACCAGCTGACCAGGTACATATAGTGAATTGACAACCAACTGACCAGGTACATATAGTGAATTGACAACCAATCGACCAGGTACATGCAGTGAATTGACAACCAACCAGGTACATGTAGTGAATTGACAACCGACCAGGTACATGTAGTGAATTGATAACCAACCAGGTACATGTAGTGAATTGACAACCAACGAGGTACATGTAGTGAATTGACAACCGACCAGGTACATGTAGTGAATTGACAACCGACCAGGTACATATAGTGAATTGACAACCAGGCACATGTAGTGAATTGACAACCAGCCAACCAGGTACATATAGTGAATTGACAACCAACCGACCAGGTACATGTAGTGAATTGACAACCATCCAGGTACATGTAGTGAATGGACAACCAGCCAGCCAGGCAAATGTAGTGAATTGACAACCAGCCAACCAATCGGGTACATGTAGTGAATTGCCATCCAGCAAGCCAGGTACATGTAGTGAATGGACAACCAGCCAGCCAGGCAAATGTAGTGAACTGACTATCAACCAAAGGAGCATGTAGTGAACGGACAACCAACCAACCAACTAGCTACATGCAGTGAATTGACAACCAGCCAACCAATCGGGTACATGTAGTGAATTGCCATCCAGCAAGCCAGGTACATGAAGTGAATGGACAACCAGGCAACAAACCAGTTACAAGTAGTATGCACTTTCATTGTCCATGTGCGTCAATTTATGTTATGGCTCTGGCTGACCACGCTTATTTTAAAGTGGCATGAGCTGCCAAAATTCACACTTTGTTCATAATTTCTGATCGTCACGACAGTAAGAGGCCTTAAAGGCAATCCGAAAACTAAATGATTTGCGTTGGAATGAGGAAAATCCATACAGTATGTGGCCTGTACGAACCAAAAACGTGTTAGAAAAGTAAACAAAATTTAAATAACCGGGACGACCATTCATTTATTCTAAGCCAAAGTTAGTTCAAAACAATACTTTATCGAACATTTTCGAGATTAGAAGCACTATAAAGCTTCTGAATTATACGTCTTGAGAATAATAGCCAATAATTTCTACATTCTGTTTTTACATAAAAATATCAACATTTTGGCAGCTCATGCCACTTTAAGGTACCTAATTTTTGTTGAGCAAAATCACTTTGTGAGTTCTTTCACCAGCCCTGCTCTGTTGATCAGAATTTAAATATATATATATATATATATTCAGATTTCCGTCCACCTATAAACATGAGGGATATTTCATAAGAATGGTTTAGCCTACTAAAGGCAGATAGGTGATTTAGCAGTAATGCTTAAGCATTGTGACTTTTGATGGCCGTGTAAGTTTATTTGTCTAAATTTCGTCATGATATCAGACCCCAGCATTGAATTAAACATGAAAGGTATGAATTGCACTTCAACCCATTCTCATTCAATAATATTAATTGGCGCTGAAAAGAGAACAATTTCTATGGCATTATGTGTTTGGCTTTTCGAACCTTATCGACTTTACGAACGGATTTGTTCCGGATAAATCGTGAATATGGGTTCTTTTGGTTTGGTTTAACGTGGTAAAATACCACGCCTGTAGAATGTTCTGTTTGTAGTATAATCAATAACTTGTATATTTCATATGTCCAGGAAATGTCTTTCGAGGATAAACATGTACATCACCCGAACTAATCCACAGTTGTGACCTCACCGAACTCCATATATACACAAGTATCGAATTTCTACTAATATACAGGCACTAATGGATGATTTTAACATATGTCCGTCAAAGTAGATCGCCATCTATAGAGATAGGAATACTGATAGAAGTTTAGTTCTGAGTTCAATCATATCTGTCCCATTGTTTCTAAAATTTAAAATTTGAAATAATTTTTTTAATTAAACAATGATGTGCCAAATATTTCTGGAGAATAAGATGTTTCCAGTTTTATAAAAATTGGTTAAAATTTTACCAGCTCACTTAGATCGCAGCTAAAAGATACTAAAATGACCAACTCTTTAAAATATCGGACAACGTATGAGTGTAAGGTGTAATAAAAATCGGTGTATATTGATTGATTGGTATTAGGGAATACTTAGCTCTCTTGGTTGTATCGTCGGCATGATTTATATAAAACAAATGGATTGAAATTTCCCATTCATTTGTTAAGCCGGGAGACCCCATTATGTAATCTTGACAACGTAAAAGGGTTATTTGTATTGGATCTCCAGCTCTGCTTGTGAAAGAAATAATTATCAACCATCGTGCTTTCGATTTCTAGGAAGGTACGATTGAAAAGCCGCTACGCTTCGAAATGGGTATAAATTTTTGCAGACAGGCTACGTGAGGACTGACATGCTGTTAAATCTCATAACCCTTGTTATTATAAATTGCTTGTAGAGATGAAAGGTTTCGGTTGACAAGAGAAAGTGGCTAATCTGACAAGTTTGGTCCAGACTCATCAATACAAGTGCAGGGTAATGCAAATCACTGAACAGCAGCAACACGGCGTGGTTTATACATTGACGTTAATACCAATCTGGATGTTAACAGACAATCGAATCAAACCGTTGTTTGAATCAATTGAACCAGAACAATGTTTTACCAATCAAAGGACACGACATGAAATCCCAAAATGTAAACCATTTGAATCAGTGAGAAATAATCTAAGTCTGCAATCAGATCACTTGGTATAATGGAGAACTTTGAGATGGAGGACTCTTTTTCTATGATATTTTCTCCAATAGAATAAGCTAATTGTTCGTGCAAAATAATACTTTCCACTTATATCAATCTTGGAGATATGGGTTAAATCAGTTTTTATAAGCAACAAAAACCTTACAGTGTACATGATTGATTCTTTTTTTTACGCCGCACTTAAAATTATTTCACTTCTATGGCGGTTTTGCCAGGTTTAGTGGGGGAGGAAACAAGGTTCTTCATCAGAAAGAAAACCTTTCGACGAGTACCTGACAATTCTTTCACATGCAGCGTTCGAATGAAAAATTCACTCGGAAATGTTTTTGTTTTTATTTGGACGGGGAAATGAATGACAGTCGACCTTTGGTCAATGTTTGTATGTGATCGGGATGACGAGGAGCGATACAAAGACATGCCTGCCACACCCCTGCTCCCAATGACACAACTCTCATTTGAATAAATGATGACGTCACTCAATGCATTGTCCATCTTATTAAAGCACAGTCTTTATTATGGTATCCAATAAGCGGAAACGCTAAAAACCCTGTCAAATTATTTATGTTAATGATATCAAGTTGAAGTTTATAATGAGCTTCCAAACCTGCGACTAGTTAAATGGGATGGACAATATTAATGCCTTACATTTGAGCTTCAGCCATTTTGTTACTGTTGTACATGCCATTGCCTTTAGCTATGGGTCGTACTTCATCGAACTCCAATTTATCACTGTAATCTCTATCGATTTTCTACCATAACTGGAACACTTGTGGAGAATTTGAACTAATGTCAGTTAATGTATTTTGTGTTAACGTTAGAATTATCATGAACTAGCGAAGCCCAGTCTGTGTACCTTAAAAAAACTGTTGTTAGCTGAACATGGCTAAGATCTCATGGGAGAAAGGTGCTAATTACCAGAATGCACAGTTTTAACACTGAATATTCAACACGTGTTCGGACCTTGTCAAGTTTAAAGGTTAATGTGGGGAATATAACATCGTATTCGCCTATTAGGTCAAGTAATAAGGATCTCCAAGTTCTCTAGATCCAGGTCCATCCCTTACGAACCGATTATACAAGAAACAGTGAAAATGGATTTTCAGACAGGAGGTTAAAGTGGCATATATTATCAAGATATTTTTATAAATCAAGATTGTTAAGAGTAAGCTCATTGTAAAACTAAACCAGCCACACAGAATCAAAAATTATTCAACGAGTCTTTACTGTATTAACTCATTAAATGATTTTGTTTGTCTTGAAACCGAAAATAGGGCGACCATTTTGCTTCGTAAGTACCAGGGGCCTGTTTCACAAAGCGGCGTAGATGTGTTTTTTTTTGCGTAACTTTCATACTAAACGTATCTCTACATTATTGGTTGCTATGGCAGTTACGTAAAAACTTACGCTACGCCGCTTTGTGAAACAGGGTCCAGGGATGTGGTTGATCTTTCTGAAGCAGTTTCGCATACCGGTCCCTTGCCAACTCCCGAAAGTGCACCGAGAATACTTTCTTATGTCCTAAACCATTTCCCCGTTGTTTTCTACTGAATCGAAAGTCTTGTTTTCGTCAAATGACTGGGCTTGAGTTGCTTAAGGCGACTTTGTTGTTACCGAAAGCTAAACTCAGCCGGGATACATGAGTTATTTAGACGATTTTATATTTCTAAACAAATATCTCTAGTGCAATCCCGATGGTGATGCTAACGAAAAGCTCTTTATTTGTACAGTTTGGGAAAAAATAGTCTTTTATTCTGAGTCATCATTTTGCCATCTCATGCCAGTGTAATACTTTCCTGGAGGTCGAGTATATGAGTTAACTGGTTAAGCAAAACATCAAAGAAAATTAGGAGCATAAACAGACAATAAACCCTATACAGTTCATAAATATATTTACCTGTGCCAGGGGTTAAAAAAAAACAATTTTTTTAGCCAAGAAGATTTGCCCTGTGCCCATGTGGAACGTTCTTTTTTGTAATACACAAAACAAACGAAGAATCAAAGCCCAATTACAACAACAACGATCAGTGTCCGTTAACTTAAGTGTTGGATTCCCCTCATTTCATCCTTTTTTGTGCTATACACGACAGTTTGTACATAGTTTGTACGAGTCTTGCGGAGAAGCAATACGCATTTTTTTTAGTTATACTGTCAAGTTTATCTTTATGCTTTTTAGTGTATTTATTATCCTTATCCAAGTAAAAAATAGAATGTCACCATCCTGGACAAAACACACCACCGTCCACCTTGACGATGCGCTTTGTGACCAATTACAGCCCCTGGAAAGCAGAGTCTAACTTTGGATAGGGGTTGAAAGATGATTCTCAGTGGGTCCCGAATCGGATAATTCCTATATGCATAATTTACACAGGAAATCGACATGGGGAAAAGAATGTTGAGTTAGTTCTCCGTCTTGTAGAATGAAATATGCATGGGCAAATAAATCTATGTCTTATTTTCTCAAAGCATGTGAGGGAGGATGTCATTCAGATTGAAGTGTGAGTCACCCAAAGGGGAACATCACCTTGGACCATACGACCATGCTGATTATTAGGACTGTATCAACAAGAATACCTAAACACGTCCAAAAGATGATCACATAACCATTTGTAACGTACACGTCTTGATCTTATTTACCGAAAAAGCAATTGAAGAATTTCCAAAACTAAGATTCTGTAAAATTAATCCAGTAAAAAAATCATAGTTGATACAAAGCAATAGTATACATTGTAGTAGCACTCGTAAAAATCTACTGGTAGAGCCCCATCGAATTCAAACATGTGAGTGTATCAATTTTATACCATAAACATTGTTTTAACAAATGCCGATTCAAGTAAAATTTCCCACGAGATTGCGAGAAGTATTCATCGAAAAGAAGTATTGTTAGCTGAACAGCATGGTTTAGATCTCGAGGGATAAGGGTGTTGTTTTCGTGGAAGCAAAATTTTAACACTGAATATCCCTGAGGGCGTTTGAGCGTGGATGTTTTCTAGGCTAATGCTAGAAAATAATGCCGTATTTATCAAGTCAATAAATAAGAGAAGCAGTCGAAATCCAGGTCATATATTAGTATAGGTGTAATGATTTTAGTTCATCCCTTACTAACCTAGTACAAGGACAAGCGTCGGATAGAGCTTAAAGGCACACTTGCCGCGAAAATCCAGAAGACTGTTTACATTAAAAACAGTTAAATCCAGAAGACTGTTTACATTAAAAACGGTGGAGGGTTTTCTGTATTTTTAAAAGTTAGGAATTTTCTATTTTTACCAGAAATTCAAAGTTTTGACATCATTTAGTATTTTTAATTTGAAATTGAAAAACAGATTTTTCAGGTACCCGCAATGTAAACAAACTTCGAACCTGAACGTGTGCACAAGTGCCGTAATGGTTTGAGTCGTGTGGGCGACCTAACGACACAGTATAATTTTACGAACTTTATCTAAGAAATGCATACTAACGATCGAGTAAGAGGGACTATAAAAGCCTGTCGAGTGCAAACCACAGACAAAAACGCCTGAATGAGCGTAATCCAACACTTAAGTTAACCAACACTGATCAGTGTTGTTTTTTGTAATCGAACTTCGATTCTTAGTTTGTTTTTCACCCTCATTTATACATTCTAAACCTAATTGGACATGCTTTATGTGTGCCATGTTTAATTTTAGTGGTTTTACCTGTAGTAAGCTCGTGCAAATTGGTTTTCTTAACAAATGTCAAACAGGCTACGGCGGCAAGTGGGCCTACAATGTTATCACATATACGGAATATTGTAAATGCACTCCCGAGTCCTGTATAACAAAGCTGACGTAAATATGCCTACAACATGGACCAGTAAGTCAATCCGTGTTAAAACAATATACTCACAGCTGCTCCATGTTGTAGCCAAATGCACATCTTTACGCGAGATTTGTAAGATAGGGTTCTGATAGTCTGGGGCCGTTTCACGAAGCCATCAGAAAGTGCGACCAATCGCAGTTGCCATGATTCCGTATCTCTTCAGTATGGTTTCCATTGGCAACTACGCTTCATTTGCGATGCGCCTGCTTTGTGAAACGAGCCCCTGGTCCAGGTATTATCTGACAAGCTTGCCATATGAAGCATTACTTCCAACGAAACTGCTGTTTCTTTATTCTTAGATTATCATAGAATTCGCATTTTTATTAATCATATGTGAAATGACCCTTTGATTTTATGTGACACACAAATTTCTTTAAACCAAAATTAACACAATAAGAAAAATATGTACAAAAAAAATATACGCATATGGCCGCAGAAAGATAAATTATAAATAGGCCTACGGATTTAGGAAAAGACTTGAGCTCTGTGTATAGTATGTCGATATAGACATGATGTCTTGTTATTTTTTTTTTAACAGGAAGCATTATATACGACGGAAAATCTAATTACATGATAGGCTACATATGTCTACCGCCGCTTAAAAATGTCATATTTTGACGAATGCTCCTCCTTCCCGGTGTTTATCCTAAATATGGATTATCCAATCCCAGAAAAAATGGTAACCAATACACTGAACTGAATACGTAAATTGTTGATTTTAAACTCTATGTACATATTTGGAGTGTTTAACTGATGGTAAAGAAAACGAAATAGAGAACATAGTATTTTTCATCGCGTTTCCATCGTGTTGTTTTTCATAACAAATGAGCCCAAAAACGACAATTTCATTAAGTATAACACAAAAAAATTCTTGCTGTATTTTTCATCGCGTTTTAGATTTTGATTTAGCCGTCCAAGTAGATCGCCATCTATAGAGATAGGAATACTGATAGAAGTATATTTCTGATTTCAATCATATATGTCCCATAATTTCTAAAATTTAAAATGTCTATTTTTATAATTAAATAATGATGTGGCAAATATTTTTGGAGAATAATGTAGCGAAAATAGGGTTTCTACACGTTTATCCTGTATATCATTTGCGGTCAAATATGTTATGTTCCGCTACTTATTTATAAGAGAACGTGTGCTTTGAAATGTACACATGTTCAAAATAACATGTCGTTGTTGTTGTTCAAGAGATCGTTTTTGGTGCACAATATGACTTGAAATACACAGTAATTGTTACGTTAAAATGCTTATGCACGATATGTTTCAAGAGACCATAAACTTAACTTTCGAGAATTCATGTCTTACCAGGAGATGGTGGTTTAATGTACTTGAAATACGATAGTTTGTTTCCTAACAGATCGGTCACAAATCACGATACTCGCCATGTTCGGCGCACAGTGATTTTTCACAGACTTCACAGTGAGTTCGCGACGATAACGGGCATATTTCAAGTACTATGAATAATACTTCGATCGGTTTGTGTTATCTTATTCTTCCCTTGGAAAGAATATCGTTATTTGGGAGTGTAAATGGACAAATGTCACTCGTTGAATTATTTTAAATGACAAAACTTTCGGTGGATCGATGTTGACGAGGGGCGTACTTGATTCACCGCTCAAAGCAGCTCTCAGCGTGCTACGTCGCACTAGATTGGACCCTCAGCATGCTCATAGCGTGCTGAGACTGCTCATAGCCAAAAGGTAGTGTGGCCTCAGCAGCTTGCTTCAGGTCACGTGATCAACCTAGCAACCGACCGCAAAATGAAATTTTGTGTGATACGAGTGTTGACTTTTGATAATTTTTTCACAAAAGAAGTAAAACTTTATTGAAAGTATGACTGATGTATTTCACTGTCTATTATTGAAGCTGTAAGATTTAAAAAAAGAAGTTATTTCATCCACCATTTTAGAACGATTACAGCGCTGAAAGTTCACTTGTTTCGCACCCTGCTGACAGCAACTACCGCTGTGCTGTGAGCACGTCAATCAAGTACGCCCAAACTGTCAGACAGCGGAGCGTCAGCCAATCAGCGAGTCGGATTTCGACACGTGACCCAACGTTCTATGCTGGACGCCTATAAAAGGCCAGAATTTCTCCGAGCAAAGTTAGATGGCCTCGGCACGTTGAAGCGAACACTTCGTCAATACTTGTACATATATGATTTAATAATGAAACGAACTGATTAACTTTTGTAGAAGGAAACATAACTAAACAAAGAAGCACCAAAATACAGCACGCAAATGAATAATTCCCAAGTTTACCAGTGGGAATGATCGGCACCTAATCCACAAGTGGGACTCACTCGTACTAAGTTCACAAGTGGGAATGATCGGTACCTATTTCACAAGTGGGAATGATCGGTACAAAGTTTACAAGTGGGAATGATCGGTACCTAATTCACCAGTGGGACTGATCGGTACTTAGTTCACATGTACAAGTGGGAATGATCGGCACCTAATCCACAAGTGGGACTGACTCGTACCAAGTTCACAAGTGGGAATGATCGGTACCTATTTCACAAGTGGGACTGATCGGTACTAAGTTTACAAGTGGGAATAATCGGTACCTAATTCACCAGTGGGACTGATCGGTACTAAGTTCACATGTACAAGTGGGAATGATCGGCACCTAATCCACAAGTGGGACTGACTCGTACTAAGTTCACAAGTGGGAATGATCGGTACCTATTTCACAAGTGGGAATGATCGGTACTAAGTTTACAAGTGGGAATGATCGGTACTTATTTCACAAGTGGGACTGACTGGTAATAAATATAAGACTAAAAGTAATTTAAATCCACAATCACAGATTTTTATTTAATGAACTGTGGGAATATGTGACTCTAGTATAAAGACAATAATAGTCAAATTTAATCTCCATTTCATTGTTTTAATTGGTGTTAAATAAATATTTAATGTTATTATTTCAAGTTGAAATATTCGACTGGACATTTTGATTTATATTGGATAGATACAATATCAGTCTTAGCACTACGAATCCCAAATAGTAGCGGTGCCTCCGGAACATTTATCATCTTGAGATACAAGATGTTATCTTAATTAGGCTTCGCTCGGCCCATTATTTTTAAGATTAAGACATCAAAGTTGTTGGTCAAAGTATAACATCATTTTGCATTGACCAATTAAATTAGGAAAAGTAAATTCCGCTACAATAAGCTGTTTCCAGTTTTATAAAAATTGGTTAAAATTTTACCAGCTCACTTAGATTGCAGTCTGTCCAAAAACCAAAACCTTAGCTAATAGATACTAAAATGACCAACTCTATCAAATCTCGGACAACGTATGAGTGTAAGGCGTAATTAAAATCGTTGTTTATTGATTGATCGGTATTAGGGAATACTTAGCTCTCTTGGTTGTATGGTCGGCATGATTTATATAAAACAAATGGATTCAATTTCCAATTCATTTGTAAAGCCGGGTGACCCCATTATGTAATCTTGACAACGTAAAAGGGTTATTTGTACTGGACCTCCAGCTCTGCTTGTGAATGAAATAATTATCAACCATTGTGCTTTCGATTTCTAGGAAGGTACGATTGAAAAGCCGCTACACTTCGAAATGGGTATACATTTTCGCAGACAGGCTACGTGAGGACTGACATGCTGTTAAATCTCATAACCCTTGTTGTCATAAATTGCTCGCAGAGATGAAAGGTTTCGATTGACAAGAGAAAGTGGCTAATCTGACAAGTTTGGTCCAGACTCATCAATACAAGTGCAGGGTAATGCAAATCACTGAACAGCAGCAACACGGCGTGGTTTATACATTGACGTTAATACCAATCTGGATGTTAACGGACAATCGAATCAAACCGTTGTCAATAAGCCTCTTTCGGGTTTGGAGGAAGTCCCACGAGATCACGCGAGACCCGTGTTTAGGGGTATAACTTTCCCCGATCGGCTGTCCGATTAACATTAGTGCTTATGGAGATCGGCTTTTACCCTGTTGTTTTATCTGTGATTCCCAGCTTACAATCTATACTTTTTTCAAAAGTCTTTTTGTGAGACATATCAAGATATATACAAAGCCATTAGATACTTCTTTTTGACGGACAAAAATATAATATTATTTCTAACACAAAAATAACACGTCGTAGTTGTGTTTTTACCGTTGGTTTTTGACAACTTCGAAGCGTATCCACGCGATATAACTATTTTTATTGACAGTCAACTGGCAAAAACGCCACTGATAGCTTCTGGTGTGTTTCACAAAAAAAATTTGGATTAAAGAATTGATTAAGAAATAAAGAATCAAAGACAAAACCACACGATAACCGCCGATCACCATAGGCGCTAATGTTAAATGAACGGCTAGTCAGTGAAAGTTTTACCCCTAAACTCATTTCTCGCGTGATCTCGCGGGGTTTTAGCCAAACTCGAAAGAGGCTTATTGAACCACAACAATTATGTTTTACCAATCAAAGGACACGACTGTCTTGAAATCCCAAAATGTAAACCATTTGAATCAGTGGCAAATAATTTAAGTCTGCAATCAGATCACTTGGTATAATGGAGGACCTAATGCCTGTATTTTTCTATGATATTTTCTCCAATAGAATAAGCTAATTGTTCGTTCAAAATAATACTTTCCACTTATATCAATCTTGGAGATATGGGTTAAATCAGTTTTTATAAGCAACAAAAGCCCTAAAGTGTACATGATTGATTGTTTTTTACGCCGCACTCAAGATTATTTCACTTCTATGCGGTTTTGTCAGGTTTAGTGGGGTAGGGATTAAGGCTCTTCGCCAGGAGGAAAACCTTTCGACGAGTACCTGACAATTCTCTCACATGCAGCGATCGAATGAAAAATTCACTCGGAAATGTTTTATTTTTTTATTTGGACTTGGAAATGAATGACAGTCAACCTTTGGTCAATGTTTGTATGTGATCGGGATGACGAGGAGCGATACAAAGACATGCCTGCCACACCCCTGCTCCCAATGACACAACTCTCATTTGAATAAATGATGACGTCACTCAATGCATTGTCCATCTTATTAAAGCACAGTCTTTATTATGGTATCCAATAAGCGGAAACGCTAAAAACCCTGTCAAATTATTTATGTTAATGATATCAAGTTGAAGTTTATAATGAGCTTCCAAACCTGCGACTAGTTAAATGGGATGGACAATATTAATGCCTTACATTTGAGCTTCAGCCATTTTGTTACTGTTGTACATGCCATTGCCTTTAGCTATGGGTCGTACTTCATCGAACTCCAATTTATCACTGTAATCTCTATCGATTTTCTACCATAACTGGAACACTTGTGGAGAATTTGAACTAATGTCAGTTAATGTATTTTGTGTTAACGTTAGAATTATCATGAACTAGCGAAGCCCAGTCTGTGTACCTTAAAAAAACTGTTGTTAGCTGAACATGGCTAAGATCTCATGGGAGAAAGGTGCTAATTACCAGAATGCACAGTTTTAACACTGAATATTCAACACGTGTTCGGACCTTGTCTAGTTTATAGGTTAATGTGGGGAATATAACATCGTATTCGCCTATTAAGTCAACCAATAAGGATCTCCAAGTTCTCGAGGTCCAGCCCTTATGGACCGAGTATACAAGAAACAGTGAAAATGGATTTTCAGACAGAAGGGTAAAGTGGCATGCTTGTCAAGATATTTTCATTAATTAAGATTGTTAAGAGTAAGCTCATTGTAAAACTAAACAAGCCACACAGAATCAAAAATTATTCAACGAGTCTTTACTGTATTAACTCATTAAAGAAATTTATCAATGTTTGTCTTGAAACCGAAAACAGGAGAGCCAGCTTGCTTCGTTAGTACCAGTTTCGCATACCGGTCCCTAGTCAACTCCCGAAAGTGCGCCGAGAATACTTTCTTATGTCCTCTATCATTTCCCCGTTATTTCTTACTGGTCTTAAAGTCTTGTTTTCGTCGAATGACTGGACTTGACTTGCTTAGTGTTTTATATTTCTAAACAAATATCTAAAGTTCAATCCCGATGGTGATGTTAACGGAAAGCTCTTTATTTGTACAGTTTGGGAAAAAAATAGTCTTTCATTCTGAATCAATATTTTGACAGCTCATGCCAGTGTAATACTTTCCTGGAGGTCGATTATATGAGTTAACTGGCTAAGAAAATTAGGAGCACGAACAGACAATAAACCCTACACAGTTCATAAAAAACCCATTGTTTTAGCCAAGAAGATTTTCCCTGTGCCCGTGTGTTTTCGTGTGCATAAATATTTATATGATTTTCATTTTACGTTCTTTTTTGTAATACACAAAACCACTTAATATACAAGCTACTTTTTCTTAAACTTATTTCCGTTGTATTTTAGAGCTGTAGTCCAAGTTGAAGTCAAATGTAATAGCTATATGAACTAGTTGATTATTTAAAAATTGCCCACTTGCCGCCCGTAATCTGTTGCTATTTAAGAAACCCAATTTACATGAGATTACTACAACTAAAACCACTAAAAATTAACACAGGGCACATTAGCCGAGACATCTTGGCTCTGCCGAATTTTTTTTTTCATATGACGTCATATGACGAACACGGAAAAAAAAAATTCGGCAAAGCCAAGATTTATTGGCTAAGGGCACATAAAACATGTTCAGTTAGCTTTAGAATGTATAAAGTTGGGTTGTGGGGGGGGGGGGGGGGTTAACAAACGAAGAATCAAAGCCCAATTACAACAACAACGACCAGTGTCGGTTAACTTAAGTGTTGGCTTTCCCTCATTTCATACCTTTTTTGTGCTTTACACGACAGTTTGTACATAGTTTGTACGAGTCTTGCCGAGAAGCAAAACGCAATTTTTTTTTCAGTTATACTCTCAAGTTTATCTATATGCTTTTTAGTGTATTTATTATCCTTACCCAAGTAAAAAAAATAGAATGTCACCATCCTGGACAAAACACACAACCGTCCTCCTTGACAATGCGCTTTGTGCCCCTGAACGGCAGAGTCTAACTTTGGATAGGGGTTGGAAGATGAGTCTCAGTGGGTCCCGAATCGCATAATTCCTATATGCATAATTTACAGAGAAAATCGACATGGGGAAAAGAATGTTGAGTTAGTTCTCCGTCTTGTAGAATGAAATATGCATGGGCAAATAAATCTATGTCTTATTTTCTCAAAGCATGTGAGGGATGATGTCATTCAAATTGAAGTGTGAGTCACCCAAAGGGGAACATCACCTTGGACCATACGACCATGCTGATTATTAGGACTGTATGAACAAGAATACCTAATCTCGTCCAAAAGATGATCACATAACCATTTGTAACGTACACGTCGTAATCTTATTTACCGAAAAAGCAATTCAACATTCAAGATTCTGCTAAATCCAATGAAAAATCATAGTTAATCCAAAGCTATAGTAAAGTAGCACTCGTAAAAACCTACTGGTAGAGCCCCATCGAATTCAAACATGTAAGTGTATCAATTTCATACCATAAACATTGTTAACAAATGCCAATTTAAGTAAAATTCCGCACGAGATCGCGCGATGCCTTCATTGAAAGGAATTAGTGTTAGCTGAACAGCAGTCTGATAACTTCGGGGATGCGAGCGAAGATAGCCGAAGTGTGTTCCGAGTGAGCTGAACAGCATGGTTTAGATCACTCTGAAACTTCGGGGATTTACGTGCGTGAAATACCCTCTGATAGACTGCAGGTCATTTTGAATATGCCGACCAAATAGGTAGCCGTGAAGCGTACAAATCCCAAATCCCCTTGAGGGCCCCACAAAAGTGTCCCCGTGACAATGTAAGGGACTGGAACACTCGCTTTGTTAACTTCAGCCTCGATCAGTTATATAATTGAAGTATTTGAAGATTCCTGATATGTACCGAAACTGCGTCTGTCTACAACATGTGGTTTACCGGGCTAAATAAAATATATTAACAAATATCTTTCTAAATGATATTAGAAATTTAATAAATTTATAATTATTTTTATTTTCTGTTTTCGTCGGTAGTAAAACCTTTTGATATTTACTTTCGACGCCATTTTTATTCAGCCCAAAAATACGGTGATTTGCCGTATAAAAAGCGCAGACTGCCCGAGGCGTGTCAAAGCCGACCGGTAGCGAGCGAAGATAGCCGAAGGGAGTTCCGACTGGGTTTAGATAAGGGTGTTGTTTTCGTGGAAGCAAAATTTTAACACTGAATATCCCTGAGGGCGTTTGAGCGTGGATGTTTTCTAGGCTGATGCTAAAAAATAATGCCGTATTTATCAAGTCAATAAATAAGAGAAGCAGTCGAAATCCAGGTCATTTATTAGTATAGGTGTAATGACTTTAGTTCATCCCATACTAAGCTAGTACAAGCGTCGGATAGAGCTTAAAGTTATCACATATACGGAATATTGTAAATGCACTCCGGAGTCCTGTATAACAAAGCTGACGTAAATATGCCTACAACATGGACCAGTAAGTAAATCCGTGTTCAAACAATATACTCACAACTGCTCAATGTTGTAGTCAAATGCAGATCTTTACGCGAGATTTGTAAGATAGGGTCCTGATAGTCTGGGGGCCGTTTCACGAAGCCATCACAAAGTGCTACCAATCGCAGTTGCCATGATTCCGCATCTCTTCATTATGGTATCCATTGGCAAATACGCTTCGTTTGTGATGCGCCTGCTATGTGACGAGCCCCTGGTCTAGGTGTTATCCGACAAGCTTGCCATATGAAGCATCACTTCCAACGAAACTGTTGTTTTTTATTCTTAGATTATCCTGGTATTGGTCTTTTTGCAATCATATGTGAAATGACCCTTTGATTTTATGCGACACACAAATTTCTTTAAACCAAAATTAACACAATATGAAAAACATGTACAAAAGAAATATACGTATATGGCCGCAGTGAGATAAATTATAAATACGGATTTAGGAAAAGACTTTAGCTCTGTGTATAGTACGTTGATATAGAGATGATGTCTGGATGTGTTTTTTTTTTACAGGAAGCATTTTATACGACGGAAAATCTAATTGTATGATACATATGTCCACCGCCGCTTAAAAATGTCATATTTTGACGAATGCTCCTCTTTCCCGGTGTTTTACCTAAATATGGATTATCCAATCCCAGAAAAAATGTTAACCAATACACTGGACTGAATATGTAAATGGTTGATTTTAAACTCTTTGTGTATATTTGGAGTGTTTAACTGATGGTAAAGAAAACGAAACAGAGAACAAAAGTATTTTTCGTCGCGTTTCCATCGTGGTTTTCATAACAAATGAGCCTAAAAACGACAATTTCATAAAGTATAACACGAAAAAAAATCTTGCTGTATTTTTCGTCGCGTTTTAGATTTCGATTTAGCCAGGTTGAGTATGTATAACGCGATGGAAATTTTAAAGTAAGACGCGATGGAAATTCCAAAGTAAAACGCGATGGAAAATCCTTTCTCTTCTCCCCATAAAAGAGCACACAGCTTAGCCACAAATCCTTAGCCACAAATCCTACTTATTTTACATTTGGTAATAAAGTAGTAAGGAAACTCCGTAAATATTTAGGGTGTAATCTCAATATTTCCACTTTAATTAAGTCATCGTCATGAGAATTATGAGTACATGACTTAAAGTCGAAATATTGAGATTACACCATGAATATTTACAGAGTTTCCTTACTACTTTATTCTGTTAAGTTTATCCGTGGTTACATTTTAGTTACATTTGGTAAATTTGCATATCTGATTGCCCAAAAAAAAACACACATATACACAATAAATGGGTACAAATTGTCTTTATAAAAAAAACATTTATCGTATTCGTTATTTACATTTGGTATATTTGCATATTTTATGGCCTAAATTATTTATAAGGACTAAAGGTCTACCTGTTTCACCAATATAATTTTGAAACAGGTAGACCTTTAGTCCTTAGAATAAACGAATATAAGAAAGCTGTTCAAACTGGTGACATTAACAAATCTGCGATAGCAGAATGTACAAAACCTATTAAATGGGAAGAGGTTAAAAAACTTTATCTTCAGATAAACACTGGAGGAAAAGAAAAATTAAAGAAGCTTTCTTCATTAAAAAACTTAACCCTTCATTAAATAGAGATTGTGGTATACAAATAAGTAAAATATGGAATAAATTGGTAAAATACATGTAATAATTTTTATGTAAACTTATTATGTATATTGATTTTTATTTAGCTTGTTTATTATGATGCATTGAATTGTAACGTTAACTTATTACGTCATTTTGTATTATAACGTTAGCTTATTGGCCACATAACACATTTGTTCTTTTTTTTTTTAAATCTGACTGGGTTTTCACTCGAACGACTTATGTGGGATGGTTGCCAGTTACCAGCGGAAGGTCGTGGGTTTCCTCCGGGCATAGAGCCCGGTTTCCTTCCACAATAAAACTGGCAACGCCACCATATAAGTGAAATAATCTTGAGCGAGGCGTAAAACACCAAACAATCAATCAATCAATCTTTTTTTTAATATATATGTCAATATTTTGAAACATTAAATTCAGTTACACTTGACGAAGACACCGGCACAGGTGTCGAAAGCTCGTGTTGTTCAAAAACAACTGATGACGTGGTGATGTCTTAATTTTTTATCATTAGTATGGAACCCACATTTAAAGAGAGTTTCAAACATTTCTTAAAAACATTCCTGTGTGACGCGACGTCATCTATAAACCTGCCGTTAAGCTAATTTTCTTTTGAACAACCGGCCCCTGAAGTACTACACATCCTTATGTTGCGGGACACCCTACTAACCTGCACTTGTATTGATGAGTCTGGTCCAAGACACTTTCTCTTGTCAACGGAAACCTTTCATCTCTACAAGCACTATAATAACAAGGGTTTTCATATAGTAAATAACCTTATTGTGTTACTGAATACAAAATGGCGCCCTAAATTATATGATGAAACATCTTATTGCAGACACAAATGGGATACAAATAAATTTCAATGTTAAAATATCTCATTCGGGTATTTGTTTATATGAATCATGTAGCCCGGCAAACCGTATATTGTACAATAAGAATGAAAGCATGACCGTTTCTGGATTTCTCCAATGTCTTCAATTACATATGATTAATATCACGATTGGAACGCTTTTATTGGGCTCCCGAATTGATATCGAAAATATTCGGTTTGTGGCTAGGTTTTTGGAGGTTCTTTCAAACCACATAATCCGGTCTAAGTGTATTTAACGTAAGTTTACAGAGAACCATCTGAATGCGGCAGATTACAATAATGCTGCGGTTCAACAGTTGTCTCTTGGTGCTATCCTCATGTTTGGCTAAAAAAAGGGCGATAAAGTAACTTGGTGGTTTGCGGGCGTGGGTGCCAAAAAATCTAATGGGAGTTTTCCCTCTTAAACCCTATTCGGAATAGTTCCAAGGTTTACCTGTCGACGATCGGGATTTTTGTGGACAAAGAGCCCAGTTTCTCTCCTGCTAACCGTTGCGACGGCATCATACGAGAGAAAAATTCTTGAGTTGTGCGTAAAACGCCAATCAATCAATAGATTTCAAGGATCTTGAAGTAACTGCTTAATTAAAAAGGTATTGAAGTGATTATCCGAGAACTACGATGTACGACCGAGCTGTTCGTGGGAGAAGACAAGATGTTGGAATCTGTGTTGTATTTCGGGAAGGTTCAATAGCCGGATTGACTTTGCATAGACGATGATATATGGTAAGATTGATTACCGCGTCTCGTTGCTGTCTTGGTGTTGTAAGTTGAACTACGTATGGTTTGACAAAGGTGAACTTCACTAGTGATCTAGTCTGTAACAATTAGTCAACTACTATACGGTCTGAAGACATTATTAAGTTTATTTGTGACTACAAAGTCATAGGTCGTCAGTGGTTTGGGTATTGGCTTCCATCAATAATGCATTTCAACATGGACTTCAATCATCTATATAATTTGATTAGTTCTTCTTAGTTAGTTTTATTTAATTACTGTTTCATTAGATTAGAGTCTCAATAAGACAAACGCACCTTAATTGAGGAGAATAGAATGATGTATTTGGTTCGTGTAGAAAAGCAATTACTGGAGCAAAACTACAACAGGAACAAAACATTTGTTTTAATATTGAAACGTAAAAAGCTGATTTCATGTTGTGAACCAAATCCGTCTGTTGGCTGACGATATGAAAGGGCACTTATAATGGATATGGGTTCGAATATATTAACAAAATTGCCAATGCGAGTTTTATCTACTTCTGCAAATCGCTGCATCTGTCCAGTCTTCTATACTGAACCGCAAAAAAAAACGTCACTCCTTTTTGGATATTCGTAATCAATGTATTTCAAATAGATGTAAACAACACACTTATCAACGGAATGATTCCAAATTTGACATGATTGATCATCATCATTGGCAGACACATGTTAGAGAATTTCAAGTGAAAGTCAGGACAAGTGGCGCTACAGTGCGATCTGGAAGTCAATACTGTGTATGGGCGTTGATTACAGCGTTGCATTGAGCGTCCTCTGCACCTTGTAGGGATATTTTATGTTATTTTAAAGATCATATCTTCTGATAGGTTTTGTTTATTCAAATCTGTATGATCAGTTTGTTTTAAATCTGCTATACATGATGTATTTAAAAAAAAAAAATTCGTTTTGTGATTGTACCATTAATATTTCTTGATCTTAGCCAAGACTGCACCAGTGTGTTTTAAAATAGAAAATGTTTTTCTTGATCCTTATGAAGTTAGCCTTTAAAACATAGAAGTACATTTGTGGTACTGAACCTTCTGTTCCAGCAGAGCTTACTACATTCGGTAAATATTGTATTTTTCCGTTGCTAACATAACCAGGGAAGACTATCACGACATGGTTACACCCTGGGCCGATAGTCGCTTTATACCAGCTGAACTGCTATGCAATGAATATGACGTAAATGACGATCTTTTTGTTTTGTGCTGCTTTTCGACTCTTTATCAAGTGATCAAAAACCCTTACATATACCTGTCAATTGAAGAATTCCCAATCCACCCATCAGTCATTCATTGTAAACTGAGCTTGTCTTATGACGCTATCATATGACGACCAATACATTGGGCTTTTATATTAGTAGGCTGATAAACAATCAATGCCTTCTTGCAATGATTGATAGCAATTTTAAAGAAACTCTCAAAACAAAGCCTCGAATTTTAAGCGTTAGAATGTACTCTTGAGAGTGGCAGAGCTACCATCAGTAGACTTAAGGAAATCCAAGTAGGTATGTACATTACGTGTAATGTATTTCAAGTATCATTGAGAAACTCTTTTAATTAAATTCATGTGCTCAGTGCCTGTTATGGAAATCATTTACGTTATTTTATAACGTTATTGTATTACATTCAAGACATCAAAAAGAAAAGTGAACAATTGTAATGTGTTTCGTTTCATTTAATGTACGTATAGTGTGAGGTGGTCAAAGACTTGGCTAGTTTGCTATTTTTCAGCGGTTTTATTTGAAAAAAAAAATTGAATAGGCCTAATGATTCATCAATATCATGAGTATGAAAGGGTGTCATCAGTTATATGTCAAAGATAGAAAAGGTATCAGCTCACTGCCTATAATCCATAAAAATGTTTGTTTTTTGTCTACAACACAGAGAACAAAGCAGAAGAATCCTGATAAAGCAATCGCAAAGTTGCATTCACTTCATCAAAAACAATTTTCTCGATCACATTATTTCCATTTTGAAAAATCAGATTTCCAGCACGTCAGGAAGCGTCATTCTCCTTATAGACTCAATGGCGGTAGAGAGTTTCTAAACAGTAACATTTCAGAACACCATCTCTGAATAGAATTTATAATAAAAATAAGCTAAATATTCACGTGTGTTTTGGGCGGAAATTATAAAATGATGAAAATATAAATACAGAGAGGCTAAAATATCATCATAATAACATATTTAGGAAGATTTTTATCATGTCATGAGACGAATGAAATGGCCACAGGTATTCGTGCAACTGGAGATGAAATTGTAAAGATCAACTGACGATCGCATTTCTGACTGCTATATGATCAGATTTAAGTTCAATACACCTTTTAACACACATGTCTAACCATGTTTATGCCTGGTCCTCTATGGGGTACCCAGGCCCCACACCCTGCTGAAAATTGTTGAAATTTGTTACAAGTGATATATTGCTCTTGGAGAACATGGGACCGATATCAGATATCAAATATATTCAACCCAATAGGGGATTTGCAAATTACTTAAAGGCCCACTTGTCGCCGTAGCCTGTTTAAATTTGCTAAGAAAACCAATTTACATGAGCTTAGTACGACTAATACCACTAAACTTAAACATAGGACACATACAACATGTCTAGTTAGCTTTATAATGTAGAAATGGGGTGAAAAACAAACGAAGAATCGAAGCCCGATTACAACATCAACGATCAGTGTCGGTCAACTTTCGTGTTGGATTACCCTCATTTCAGGCCGTTTTATCTGTGGTTTACACTCAAACAATTATCAGCAGGCTTTTCCAGTCGCTGTTAACCGATCGTCAGTCTTATTTCTCAGATAAATAGGCCTACGTAAAATTACACTGTGCCGTTAGTTCACTCACTCGACTGAAACATAACATCGCCAATAGGGGGCAGTTTGGTTTGTTTACGTTCCGGGCACCTAACAATTCAAATTTTCAAATTCAAATTAAAAATACAAAGTGACGTCCAAACTTTAAAATTTTGGTAAAAATAGAAAGTTCCTAACTTATATTGTCTGGGAAAAATACAGAAAACAGTCTTTCTTTTTTAAGGTAAACAATATTCCTGATTTTCGCGGCAAGTGTGCCTTTAATTTAGCGACGTCACAAGTACTGCCCTAATTAAGTGGTACACCGGACATACAATCTGTTTGTTATTACCACTATTATTTCGGTATATGTTTTTACAACAGATTTAAAAGAGGAAACATGACATGGTGATCAAGTAATGCGAAAAGTTCACAAGTGAGTTCGACCGAATATGCCTGAAGTCTAAATGGAAGCTAAACTGGTCCGGTCTGAGATCGATGCCACGACGTCGTGTCGTTTTAGTACAAAAAGGTGGGAAATTTTCTATTTGAATAACATCAACAATAACTAAAAGCGTAGTTAGTGGTTATACCAATATACACACAATCTGGTTCATGAATGGAAGAAGTGCTGAGACAACATCGAATCATAAAACAAAAACACTGGACACGGCCGTTATGGGTAGGCTACCTAGTGGTGAGACATTTATCCCGTATATTTACTACATGTAAATTGTGTGGATTTAATGATTTCGGATTCCAACGGATGGCTACAAAAAGTCAAATATTGAATAAGTTTATAACCAGAATTGATCTCATTGTGGTTTTGAATAACAGAAAATGGAAAATTTTAGACTTAGGGGGGCAGGCTTTGTCCCTCACTGTAACCGACTGTTCTGAACAATGAACTATATGAATAACGTAAGACTTTCGTATGGGTAACACAATTCTAGATTTATTTAATGATGACGTTTCTGTCTTTCTTCTGTCTTACGTTATTCATCTATACCACCTTCTAAATGCCACTTAAGACAATCAATGAACTATATGCGTGGAGGTCACGTGATATTTAAGGTGCATCTAATTACCGCCAAGAGATGGTGCAATTTCGATCCAGATCTGTTATGCATGCGCGCTTCAACTATCAATGGCGGCACATTTTACAAAGTCAGATCCAAACCAACCAATAAGACGTGCCCATTCCACGCATATAATTAATTGGTTCTGAAAATCCAATTTCATAAAAAAAAAAACTAATTCAGGGCACAAACACAGTGTTTTCGAACTATACGACACTCATGTAGCAGCATGTGACTTCAAAATCCTGCGCTGACCCGCGTTCTAATTATAAAAATACCTTTTATCCTCTAGTTCCAGCAAAATTGCACATTTAAGAAAATGGCGCAATGCCATTGTTACGAGACAAAATGACAAACGAAGAAGTAACAAAAGACCAGCAGATTTGATGTATACATTTTTATTTACATTTAAATAGAGTAACGTATTTACTGACAAATGCTATACACAGAGTGGAAAGAAAACATTTATCAAAATGACTTTCTTTTAGATACTAATACTATAACAATTGACAGTTTCGAGGTAGAAAACTGTAGTCTGATAAATCACCGGTAGAAATAACAGTATACAGGTAGATCCGATGATCATCAATTATAATTCACAGAATAAAAGCCTGGAAAGCATATAGGAATTGTGCCACACTGCCAAATGCACTGTTCACAACAAGCGTTAATACATACCATCGACCTATGACTGAAAACACTAGGACAACTCGAGAAAGCCTTCAAAAACTAAATGTCGGCTCATTTGGCTAGTGTTCCAATATCGTTAGATTAAATCCACGTTGAATGATTTCGCCATATTAGTATATATGGATTGGTTGATTTTATTTTTTATGTCTAACAAAACACAAAGAAACGTCTCACTTAAGGGCCCCAGGTCTAGGTGCCCTAGGGACCGTTTCACGAAGCCGTCGGAAAGCGCGATCAATCGCAGTTTCCATGACGTCGTATCTCTTCACTATAATTGTATCCAATGGCATCTATAGGCTTTGTTTGCGGTGCGACTGCTTTGTAAAACGAGCCCCAGGACCGTCGATTTGCAATGTTGAGTATCCCCCAATTATTAAATATGTCTATTTTCACCTGAACATTCCAAGGTAGATCCATTAACAGGACAGCCATAAAAGACGTCTTTGGTATTCGGAGACCTTATAAATGACAATACGTGTTCGTTATGGGATAGAGAAGATTGGCACCCTCTTCTGAGATAAAAATGTTTGTCAGACCTAAAACAGTCTGCTTCAAAGAAGTTTTATTTCCAAGAAAATTCTAAGAAAACATGTCCAGCCATTTAAGGCATCAAACCCTTTGTTCTTGAGTAGTTATAGACCGGTTGTTTTAAGTGGCATGAGCTGCCAAAATATTGATATTTTAACGTTGAAACAGAATATTGAAAATATTGGCTATTTTTCCAAAGACGTGTTATTCAGAAGCTTTTTAGTGCTTCTAGTCTCGAAAATGTACGATAAAGTATTGTTTTGAACCAACTTTGGCTTAGAATGAATGAATCGTCGTCCCGGTTATTTTTCGCACGGTTTCGGTTTGTACAGGCCACATAGTTTATGGATTTTCCTCATCCCAACGCCAATCATTTAGTTTTTCGATGGCCTCCAAAGCCTCTTACTGTCGTAACGATCAGAGGTAGCAAGCTTCTCACTGTCGTGGCGATCAGAAATTATGAAAAAGTTTGAATTTTGGCAGCTCATGCCACTTTAATAATGTTTTATGTCCCAAACTGAGAATTTTCCCAACGGATGATGAATGTGTAGGCTACGTCATTATTTTGTGAACTTCGTTCAGATCTCGTCAGATAGTGGTGTTATTTTCTATAAAGCACTTTCGAATTTCCCACTTGAGCTGAAGAGATTTAAGTGTTTCTGGGTTAATATATGGTACTGTAGGCCTACTTGTCTGCAACTTACATGGGAAGCCATCCTTCATGCAGTGAAAAGGCTCTTCTCCGTGATATGAAAACTAAAGGGAAAATAGCTATGTAATACTAGCTTACAATATCCATAAAAGGACTAATATTGAATTAAATTATAACAAATGCGTTCCCACAAAAACCCACATGGATCGAATGAGCTGATTTAATAACCTACAGGAAAATAGGACACAGAGAATGCTTATTGAGTTTCGGCTGCCATAAAATGTTTTCGAAAATTATGAAAGTTATTTTACTTCCTGTCGATTTCCATGGGGAAATTCCGACAACAAAATGCTAAACGAGTTGCCTATCAACGTTTAGTATGGAATCACGCGACTGTGTTCAGTTGCGAAGAGCAGTATTCAGGTTACAAATTGTTTAGTCATTGAAATTGTATAAAGAAAACTCGTAACAAAAATTATCAATAGATTACCTTACGAGCCAGTGTGTTAGGATGAATATCACTCGATTTAGTCTCCAATAAGCTCGAGTGATATCCATCGTAACACACGACCTAGATTAAATTCATCTTTTTCTGACACCGGAAAAAAAACCAACATTAATTCCATTGTAAAAGTCGGATGTGCTTAAAATCACACTCGAGGACGTCGTTCTCCTTCGTTGATGGGAATTTGTCTGAATCTACACCGATGTAGTGTTTTGAATTAGCCCGAACAATCAGCCTCTCTGGTGCCGAGAATCTAACATGCACTCCCTGACGTTTGCACCATATAATATAGAAAAAAACACACAGACAAGATCTCTCGGCTATGTTTCGAATGGGGCTACTTGGTTCAGATCTCGCGAGACAGTGGTTATTGTATAGATTGATTGATTGATTCTTTGGTGTTTTACGCCGAGCTCAAAATTATTTCACTTATATGGCGGCGTTGCCAGTTTTATTGTGGGAGGAAACCGGGCTCTAGGAAACCCACGACCTTCCGTTGGTAACTGGCAACCATCCCACATAAGTCGTTCGAGTGAAAACCCATTATTGTATAGAAGGTGCAGTGGAATATCCACATGAACATTGGATATCCAACAGAGAGTTTTAAAGGGACTATGTATGTAGAACTGTTCACATTTTTGCTAAAACTTCTGCTAAATAGATAAATACGATTTGTTTGACTTTGAGTGAAAGGTGGTAGGTCGATTTGCAATCTGATTAATGTCCAGATGTTCATTTCCAATGAACTTCTCGACTTAAGCCAGATTGGTCGATTGGTCGCTCTATGCCCGGAGTAAACCCACGACCTTCCGATGGTAACTGGCAACCATCCCTCATACATGTAGGTCGTTCGAGTAAAAACCTAGTCTTTTTGGACTGAGTGGGAACCTTTCCACCGCTGTGATAACGTTTCCAAACATTCCCACCGCGGTTGAAATATTCTTGCCGCGGTGGAAAGTTTTCCGTTGTGATTTGACAGTTTACATGCGTTTTCGACTTTCACTGCAAATCATTTTACTAAAAAGTGTGATTTTTATGATACACGCTTGATTTTCTTCGACATGCAGAATCTCTCGTCTCAAAACCGCTTGTGAAAAATGCTGTTAAAGACAGAAAAACGCTGGAAAAGTCACAATCCCGCCCATGGCACTAATAGGCCTCCGTAAAAACGTGACAGAATACTTTCAATGTCTGTAGGGCTTGTGGGTTCAGTTGTAAGAATTGTGAAAATGTGGTCTTATATCACAGGTTTCAGTTGTACAAGATTCGATAAGCTCGTACTTATATCAAGCAGTCAATTTGTTCTTGTAAATTGACAGTCCACTGACAGTCGAACCAGTGGGGTCCACTGACAGTCGAACCAGTGGGGTCCGCTGACAGTCGAACCAGTGGGTTCCGCTGACAGTCGAACCAGTGGGGTCCGCTGACAGTCGAACCAGTGCTTGACTATTTTTCCGTTTTCTTACGCAACGTAAATCAAGAGTCAGATTCACTCACATGAAGTCCATGATCTATGTTACAAATGTATGTTGTTGATTTTTGTAAAGTTCCGGTTAAAATATGATATTCTTCAACTAACATAAGAAGTTATAGAATACAAGAGGAAAAATAAAAACGACATAATTTCATGATAATAAGATGAAAAGTACCTATGTTAGGCGAATTGATATTATCCAGAGGGAAAATATTTCCGTTTTAGAATATTTCAAATAAGCTCTTCCCAAAGCCGCTGAAGCGAATAAGTTAATTGCATTACCCAAAGTAATATTAGAACACAGAGGACGCTAATCGAGTTTTCGGCTTTCGCCAAATTCTTCGGCTGCGACTAGAGATATAAAATAATTTTACGTCCTCTTGATTTCCATGGGGAAATTCAGAGATAAAATACAAAACGAGCTCCTATGAAGACAGTTGTTTCAGTATACTGTAAAACAAAACTATTGTCTCGTCTTTGGACAAGATCGACACACTCTCGCCATGGATCCTACATTTAGTTTAATGTGAAAAACACAGTTACTGTTTGCAATTAAATGATGTTTTCATGACGATGTACAGATAAACGGTATCGTCTGAAACTAAGGAAGAAAACGTCACTACCATTTATTATCTGATTAAAGTTATTATTGGCTTGGATACCGACAAATAAAATGATTGATTCAGCAGTCAGTTTGATCAAATATACATGATATATAACCGATTGGAATGTTTTAGAGAAATTCAGAACCTTCCTGGTTATCTTATTCGTTGTTTTATTCGGGAGAGTTGACAGCGCTGAGTTATTTACACTTCAGAGTTCTATTAATATATGAGATCAGACACGGAGAATTTCACTTGCAAAAGATGAAATAACAGTAGAAAACCTAATGAAATTAGTTCTGGTATCTTGAATCAAACCACAACCTTGCCCTCGTGCAATAAATAAAACATCTTTGAAATGCCAGATGTGGTCAACGCTCATGTTTAGAAGAATGCACTGGCGACAATGTCCCTGCGACTTGTGATGGCCACGTACAATGTCCAGACGACTTGTGATGGCGACAATGTCCAGACGACTTGTGATGGCGACAATGTCGAGACGACTTGTGATGGCGACAATGTCCAGACGACTTGTGATGGCGACAATGCCCATACGACTTGTGATTGGACAACATCCAGACGACTTGTGAACGGACAAAGTCCAGACGACTTCAGATCGGACAAGGTCCAGACGACTTGTGAACGGACAAGGTCCAGACGACTTGTGATGCGACAAGGCCCAGACAACTTGTGATTGAACAAGGTCCAGACGGCTTGTGAACGGACAAGGTCCAAACGACTTGTGATGGCGACAATGTCCACACGACTTGTGAACGGACGAATTTTGAGGGCGACAATGTCAAGACGACTTGTGATTGCGACAAGGTCAAGACAACTTATGAAGGCGACAAGGTCAAGCCGACTTTTGAGAGCGACAAGGTCAAGCCGACTTTTGAGAGCGACAAGGTCAAGCCGACTTTTGAGAGCGACAAGGTCAAGCCGACTTTTGAGAGCGACAAGGTCAAGCCGACTTTTGAGAGCGACAAGGTCAAGCCGATTTTTGAGAGCGACAAGGTCAAGCCGACTTTTGAGAGCGACAAGGTCCAGACGACTTGTCATGGAGACAATTTCAAGACGACTTATGATGGCGACAAGGTCAAGACGACTTTTGGTTGCGACAATGCCCCGATGACTGGTGATGGCGACAATGCCCACACGACTTGTGATGGCGACAATGCCCAGACGACTTGTGATCGGACAAGGTCCAGTTGACTTGTGATCGGACAATGTCCAGACGATTTATCATGGAGACAATTTCAAGACGAGTTATGATTGCGACAATGTCAAGACGACTTGTGATTGTGAGAAAGTCAAGACGACTTGTGATGGCGACAATGTCAAGACGACTTGTGATGGCGACAATGTCCAGACGACTTGTGATTGGGCAATGTCCAGACGACTTGTGATTGGACAATGTCCAGACGACTTGTGATGGCGACAATGTCCAGACGACTTGTGATTGGACAATGCCCAGACGACTTGTGATGGCGACAATGTCCAGACGATTTGTGATTGGACAATGTCCAGCCGACTTGTGATTGGACAAGGTCCAGACGACTTGTGATTGGACAATGTCCAGACGACTTGTGATTGGACAAGGTCCAGACGACTTGTGATGGCGACAATGCCCAGACAACTTGTGATAGCGACAATGCCCAGACGACTTGTGATAGCGACAATGTCCAGACGACTTGTGATTGGACAAGGTCAAGACGCCTTCTTATGGCGACAATATCAAGATGACTAGTGATGGAACATGGGTTCACAAAGCCTCTCCGATTTTCTGATTTTGATAACAGTTTGGAATAAAATGTCTTTTACATCGAACAATGACGTAGAATGAAATCCGGAATCTTTGAATTGATGTGGTTGTATGCGGACTTCTATTTTTAAGATCATTGCATAGGTTGATCAAAGTTGCCTTAAAGTCTCACTTTTAGCATTTTCGAGTTTACTAAAGTATAATTGTACCAGTCTGAGAAACTGGGAAACTAGATGACGTTAGACAACTCAGGAAACATATCTGATTAGAGGGTTGATTGATTGATTGTTTGGTATTTTACGCCGCGCTCAAGATTATTTCACTTATATGGCGGCGTTGCCAGTTTTATTGTGGGAGGAAACCGGGCTCTATGCCCCGTGGAAACCCACGACCTTCCGCTGGTAACTGGCAACCATCCCACGTCAGGTCGTTGGAGTGAAAACCCAGTCAGAAAATTTTCCAATTTTTTGGACTGAGTGGGATTCGAACCCGCGACCCATTGGTGGAAGGCTGTTCGGATTGAGCGTCCAACGCTCTACCTACTGAGCCCCCCTGATTAGAGGGAGGCTACTCTGCAATAGTAGGTGACAAGCCAATTTTAGCTTTTTATTGAATTAGAATAACTCTATAACTTTTGAAGGACATTTAGAAGTAGGGCAACATAATAACATAAGAGTGGTTTTCTGGGTTGTTTATAATAAACACAGGAGTAGTAACCCAGAAAACCACTCTTATGTTAGAATAACTCTCACTTACAGAGTCAAATTCAAAACCTTTTGTTTCTGGCACCAAACAAGACTTTACAGGATGAATAACTAACCCCAAACTATCTAATAGATCAATAGTATCCGGGATATTTTCAGTACATTTTACCATTTCTATTTACATTAAACCTTCTTTAACTTTCAGGTGATATTGAACCAAACCCAGGTCCAGAAAATACTATATATTTTGTTGAATTAAATGTGTACGGACAAATTGGACCTAACAGTTGCCAACATATTTGAACAATTTAACATAATTACATACACCAAGTAATTTAACAGGCTATGTTCCTCCTGATTCTGAACTCACTGTAGGGACTGGCTGCCCCTTAGTACTTTAAATTAGTTTAAAGGAGGGGAAATCTCTAGAAATACATAGGGATTATCGTCGATAACAACCTTCAAAGTGCTTAAAACATTTCACCTCCAGTGAACCTCAAGCTTATAAAAACAGACAGAAGTAGGCCTATGTGCTTTCGGTGGCTTATCTGTGTAGCCATTTTTCCGTTTTAGGATGACGTGATGTTGGTGTAGCTATTTTTAGATCAATAATGACGTATTTTTACCGCTCTCTAATGTATAATGGTAGATTTAGGTCAAAAAAACATGGCGACAAACTTGAAGTGGGAAGATTGTCTCCGAATATATAGGTCAGTATGCAACCGCACGCCATTGCTTAGCCAGCCATTGGCTAAATTGCATCACATGACTACTCGAAAACGCACTTAAATTTTTATTCAACAATAATTGGATAAAACTAATGAAAAAATGGTGGCGGCCTTGTGAATGGCCCATGGAGCTTATTCTCTATTGTAGCGCCACCTTCAAATTTCAATTATTCACATACGAGGGGATAAAATATACATTGGACAGTTGTTTTGGACTAAATGAACTCTACTCTTTCCATCTAAACTAGTCTAAAGCTTAGATTTTCTTTCCCTTTAATAAATTTTATTAATAAGTTAATTGATTGATGTTTAACGCTGCACCCAAGATATTTCACTAATATGGCAGGTTTAGTGGGAGAGGAAACCAGGCCCTTTGTCCGTAAGAAACCTCAGACCTACAGCGAGTACCTAGCAACTCTTCCACAGACTGCAATTGAGCGAAAAATCCAATCAGAAATTTGTAATAAATATTTGGTCTGAGTTGGATTCGACCCCGGACCATATTGATGGAAGGGCTGTGTCGGACGGAGTCCTCTCCTTTTTCTTAGTGAAAAATAGTGCTCCTATATATATTGTTAAGTCCTATATTTTGTGCTTGTGATTGCAAGTCACCTGCCATTTGTGGGGGGGGGGGGGGGTGGGGGGGGGAGCTGAAGTGTCGTAGTTCATCTGCAGCCCTAGCGGCATACATGTGTCTCAACCTGTTTTACCATAAACTTTCCGGTCAGGAAGATACCTTAGCCCATGCATTGTGTTTTGAATGATTATTTCACCAGTGGCCTACTCCTCTCAACATAGGCCTACTTAGCAAAACCAATGGATCAACCATCTGTACGATATTTTGCCTAATATGGAAATAGAAAAAAAACGACTGATAACTAATACTTAACATGAATAATTATTAAATATAAGTTAAAGGCCCACTTGCCGCCGTAGCCTGTTAAGCATTTGTTAAGAAAACCAATTTACATCAGCTTACTACAACTAAAACCACTAAAATAAAACATAGGACACATAAAACATGTTCAGTTAGATTTAGAAGATTGAAATGGGGGATAAAAAGCAAACGAAGAATCGAAGCCTGATTACAACAACAACAATCAGTGTCGATTAACTTAGTGGTTGAATTACCCTCATTTCAGGCCTTTTTATCTGTTGTTTACACTCCAGAAATTATCGGCAGGCTTTTCGAGTCACTCTTACCCAATCGCCAGTGGGTATTTCTCAGATAAAGTACGTAATATTATGCTGTGCTGTTAGATCACTCACTCGACTCAACCATTAGGGGGCGCTTGTGTGCATGTTTAGGTTTGGGGTTTGTTGACATTGCGGGTACCTGACAAATCTAATTTTCAATTTCAAATTAAAAATACTAAATGATGCCCAAACTTTCTATTTTTGGTAAGAATAGAAAGTTCCTAACTTCTACTGTCTGGGAAAAATACAGAAAACTGCCTACAGTTGTTTATGTAAACAGTATTCTGGATTTTCGCGGCAAGTGTGCCTTTAAGAAAAAATCTTTCCAACTTACAATTTTCGCTAGACTAAGCAACCACCCTAATGATTTAATTGGCACGACCTATGTGGGATGGTTGCCAGTTACCGACGGAAGGTCGTGGGTTTCCTCCGGGCACAGAGCCCGGTTTCCTCCCACACTAAAACTGGCAACGCTGCCATATAAGTGAAATAATCTTGAGCGCGGCGTAAAACACCAATCAATCAATCATTGGCACGAGGCACAACATCATTTTAAGATTTTGCAAGTCAGTTTTAGGACTCCATATTTTCCCTTGGCTTAAAATTGAATTAATTGATCACTGAAAATCCAGCAATTTGGCCGAAACTGATGTGTGTAAATTTTATTCAGGTACCAAGCTTAGTTTTCAAATTATTTGTGATAAAAAATGCCAATAGCCCATTCGTTTACAAAAGCATTGACAAACTTGTTAAATATAAAACTGCTCATAAATAATTTCAGTGGGAAAAATATCAACATTTTACAGATCTGAATGTAGAGAACAAAACACAAATAAAACCGCCAAAAAGTTATATGAAATTTATTACACATCAGAATTAAAAACAAACAAAACCTTTCATCCCAATAAAAAACATTCACTTTTTTTCAGTTACTCAGTCTAAAACAGTCAACAATATACAAATTTAATAGGTAAATCCTAAGGTGTATGTTAAGATTGAGCAAACATCAAATAAATTATTTCTGAAACCAAAATCAAGAGCTCTAGGTAAAATGAAGTCTCTTAAAAAACAATATTTTCAATAAATTGAATTTACTTACATATTAATAAGCTCTTAAAACAATATAGGTAAATAATTTCATACAATTTACATATTTGACAAAATGTTTTTTTTTCTATAATATAAACAAATTATACATTTTAATTTTATTAACTAATGGCTGACACTCCATAAATATTGGCTAACAATTTGTTCGTTCAAATATTTTATTTACAATTAAAAAATATATGCATGATGTATTTCATTGATATGACTAGAATACCAGACATTTTTTTTCTTTCTCTATTTCTTTTTAGTATCAGTTTAAGCTATAAAAGGAATAAATCAGTGCAAACAGCCAATGATAACAATACTGGTCTGCCATACGAGACATTGCTCTCAAAAGAAGGGACATAAATCTTTGTAGGACAAGAAAGGGAGATAACTCTTTGTAGGACAAGAAAGGGAGATAACTCTTTGTAAGACAAGGAAGGGAGATAAATCTTTGTAATACAAAGAAGGGAGATAACTCTTTGTAAGACCAGGAAGGGAGATAAATCTTTGTAAGACAAAGAAGGGAGAAAAATCTTTGTAGGACAAGGAAGGGAAAATACATCTCTGTATGACAGGAAGGAGTGGCATCACTATCTTGATGAGAAATCATTCAGCAAATTCTAAAAACAAGCTTTTAATGTAATAGGAATTTGTTGCCTGCGGTATTTGTAAAAAAACAAGCATTGATCCATAACTGCAGCTGGCAAGAAAGAAAACCAGGATCAAGACTGATATCAAGTTTCTTAGCTATGAAAGGTATTTTACTGAACCAATAAAATCTCTATCTATACAAGTAATATCACCAATACAAGCATAAGGCTGCATTTCTGAATTAAAAACTAATAAGGAGACGAATCATCCCACAATGGATACAAAGTGGTTAATTCTTTAAAATAAAGCTTTATACTTCCAGCTAATAGTAATACTAATGGAGCAATTGTTTTCTCTCATAGTTTTCTCCCCTGTTGATTGATTGATTTATGTTTCAATTGGTATCTAGTAGCCTTGATGTTAAATAGATAACCCAAACTTTCATTGCTTTGGCTAACCCTGACCTCTAATTGGCATATGGTAGCCTGACCTTCAAGTGGTATCTGGTAGCCCTGACCTTTCGTTGGTATCTGGTAACCCTGACCTTCGAATGGGATCTGGTACCTTTGTTGGTGTCTGGTGACCCTGGCCTTCCGTTGGTATCTAGTAACCCTGACCTTTGTTGGTATCTGGTAACCTTGACCTTCAGTTGGTCTCCAGTAACGCTAACCTTCAGTTCCTATCTGGTAACCCTGACCTTTGTTGGTATCTGGTAACCCTGAGCTTTCGTTGGTATCTGATAACCTTGACCTTCGGTGTGTCTCTAGTAACCCTGACCTTTGTTGGTATCTGGTAACCTTGACCTTCAGTTAGTCTCTAGTAACCTTGACCTTCAGTTGGTCTCTAGTAACCTTGACCTTCAGTTGGTCTCTAGTAACCTTGACCTTCAGTTGGTCTCTAGTAACCTTGACCTTCAGTTGGTCTCTAGTAACCTTGACCTTCAGTTGGTATCTAGTAACCTTGACCTTCAGTGTGTGTCTAGTAACCCTGACCTTCAGTTCATATCTGGTAATCCTGGCCTTCAAATGGTATCTGGAAACCTTGACCTTCAGTCGGTACATGTAAGTGGTAATCAAATGAACAAGGGCATCAAACATGGAGACAATAATAATGGGACCAGCCCTTCAAGACTTTTAAGCTTGGCTGGTTTTAGGTCTCTGAGAGAGAACAGGTTATATATGAAGCAGGTTAACTCAGTCCTGCTCATCATCAGTTGGTTTTTCTCTCAGCACAAGGATAAGTTTCTTTACAAGCACTGATAGGATTTTATCCAGTGGATCATTAAAACCTCGCTGCATCCATTTGGGTATAGTCTCCTTGGCGTGTGTGAATCCTAACTTTTGTAATACATAGTCCACCCCCACAGGATCAATCTGTCTGCTAGCCCAGTGGAACAGTCTACAAACAACAAATATGGGTTTGCTTTAAAACAGTGATTAAATGCAGCATATAAAAGAAATAACTTTACTCACCCCAATGACAAATAATTGTCTGTCATTATGATTGCGGTGTGTAAAAGCAAGATGGCACCTTAAGTAACTTTGCCATTTCAAGTTCAATCCATGCATCATGTATAATGTGCTTCAAATTTAACTGAACACACTTGAACTGTTTATGTTCCTGCAATTCAAACTGACTTTGCTCTAGTTTTGCTTTCCACACATCCTGGTGTTTTTTACCTATGTTTTTGGTCTTTTTAGCACCAATGCGGTAATTTCAACGAAACATTGTCTATGTTTATAGCAAAAAGCCGAATGAACAGAACATATTTTACCCCATAAAAAAATAAAATAAACAGACTTTGACAATTTAAAAAGCTCGGAGATTCTATGGTATACTGATGCTAACCTAACTGTTGGCTCCAGATGCCATGTATTACAGACAAACTTTCTCAGATCTCTTTTGAGGGCTGTAGTAGGATCCACCATACGTTTCTTGTCCAGGTCAGGAGATTTCACGATTGATGATCGGCCACCTGGGAAAAATGGTAATTATAGAATTTATAGAAAACCCTAGATTTGTATACATTCATACAGACACGCTACAGGAGACAGTTATCAGTTGGCAGATATTTTTAATTTTGATACTTTTGCGACCATTATTATCCATTCTTGGAGGAATCTACTTATCTTGAATCTGAAATACCATATACTTAATGCATCGTTTCAATAAGATAGGACAAACTTGTCATAAAATAAAACGCTTCAAAAGTATACCAGATACTGATCCCACGGGATAGATAAAGTCCAACGGACTTTATTCCTGCCAAATTAATGTATCTTTTCCATCAGCAATTTTATGCACTTCTTTGGTGAATAAACAAAAACAAACAAAAAACAAATTCACTCACCCCTCTCCTTTTCTCGGATGTAGGAAGCGATGAGGTCATGTAAGAAAAGTAGTACCTCTGCATCCATGGCAACCAGAATGTGATTCTCAAACTCTGTCACAAAACTACACTCAACAACTGCGGGGGCATCTGCAAATGACACAATTTCAAATCTAGATATATTTTCAAATATTGTTATTTTTTCAAATTATATAAAAAGAGGAAGTTTCAACTTTGATATATACATGGAGTTCTTCTGATGGCCATGTTCTACTTCATTAGACTGAGATATCATTAAGGGACACTAATAATATTCTGACATCATTAAGTTCCTAACAATAAGTGTATCATATCTGGTGAATGTAAATTTTTTTTTTAAAGTTTTTAAAATGTATTTAAAGTACAGTATATGCAAATATTACTGTTTGTTGTCGAGGTTTAACATACTGAGAGATAGTTCAATGTTGAGGTCATAGACACTGAACAATACAAGTATCAGTAAAACTGATGAATGCTCCCCAATCCCCCATCCCAAATATACAGCGTAAGCTCAGCAAATTAGACCGAATAACAAGAAAAGGGGAATAACTCTGCAAATATCCATTTTTCTGGAGATGTAAATCAGGCCACGCAATATTACTTTGTAAGGATTGTCAAAGCAGGAGAGCGGACAAAAACATATGACTATTGATTGGTTTGGAAGGTCATGAGTGCGCCATCCAAGTTTATTGACATTTAAAGAAATGAAACAATTAAACAAAAGTATACCAGGTACTGTTCATTCCAAGCCAATCAAAATGCATTCAAGGTCTGAAAAATATGGCAAAGTCAATTACCTATAGCAGGTTTTGCCGACTAAAGTGGAAGCTCATGTCTGCGTTGTGAGGAATTATTATTAGAACACAACACAACTGGAATATGTTAATGTAATTTATTGTAAATATAAATGAAAGCAGAAATTGAAGAAGACTGGGACAAGATAGGGTGGGGGGATATTTGAGAGTCAGATACAAACAAATTTTGAAACCAATCCTCAAAATAATAACCAACATATGGCCGGGGCAATAGATATGGGTAGAATTTTAAATTTTGCTGAAAAAAGGCAATAACTCTGATGGTGAAAATATCAACATCATGGAGAAAAAAAAGTTACACTGCACAACATCTTGATAATCAGTATATACCAGCCAAGTTTCAACCCGATCTGACATTATTAACCGAGATATGCCCCGGACAAGAAATCCGGACAGACAGATGCACGCACGCACGGACGGGGAAAGCGACGACTATATGCTGCCCCGAAAGTTTTCGAGGAGCATAAAAACAGTAGCTAGAATAAAGTTAGCCTAGCATTCTTCAAAGAATCTCTTACTGATGTATATAATTGCAGATAGCCAGTGATAATGTAAAAATACATTTAACAATTAAAAAAGTTTACTGAACACTAATACTGTACAACCTGAAACTTATTAAAAGGAAATGTACCATCAGATTTCTTTCGGTCATTGGAAATTTTTAATAATGGGTTGATGGGTGTTTAAGTTGTTTGTAGTAAGAAAAAAAGTAATGGCATTGGTAGAAAAGGGAAAAGGCATGTGATATAGAAGCTGCTGGGTGAAACATGTGATGTATAAAGGAAATTCATTATTATTTGCAAAAACATGATTTCTGAAAGCTGCACATCAGGGGTCGGGATTATAAAAAAGTGCTGTACTCAACTCAGACTCCATGTTCGATCAACTCTGCTTAAGCATATTCCCAGGAGTTTGGATCAGAGATTGAGATTATAAAACATTCTGAGAACGTGCTCAACAGAGTATATAAACAAGGCAATCTCAGCCAAGTTGAGCACAAATTATTGGAACTCTCTAGGAAGGGAGATAAAAATGAACATTTGTTTTGGTGTTGTTGCAATTTTGTCAAGTCATCGGCAGGTCGAGCATTTGGAAATAAGTAAAACTATAAAGGGTTTATCAAATTCCAAAATTAGTTTAAGTTTTCACTAAATATTGATAGAAAAACTTATTAATAGGGCTATTTTACATTGAGTCTAACTTGGAGCAAGGTCAATAGCTTGCTCAGAATTTCGTACTCAGCGGAGCACAAAAACGAACTCAAAAGTTTTATAATCCCGACTTTTGAAGTGTGAGTTTGGAGTTGAGCACAGAAATGGCTCTTGAGCACAGAGTCGTGCTCAAGCAAGTTTTATAATCCCGGCCCCATGTAGCTTGTCTAACTGGTCAACGTATACTCTCACAAACAATATTTGAACATTCCGTACTATGGTAGATAAAGTATCCAAAGGACTGATAGTACTGAAATCACCAGACATAACTTTGTAGGCCTAATGTTGAAGGTATAAATGTTTCCATGATAACTATGTCATACTTTACACATACATGTAGATCAGTCTTCAATCAGGGCTGTCATTATAGGGAGAGTGATTGCTCTCCTTCCCCTCCACACACCCCCAGAGGGGTCTGAGGTCACCTGTTTATCACTCCCCCTAACTCTCCCTACCAGTTTCAGGCCCCTTGTTTATGTTTTTCACTCTCCCAAGATGAAACTATTCTCCAACACTTTCATGTCCATTAAAATAGAATTAAAATAGAAAACTACGATAACATTTTGTTAAAGATTTTTTTCTCTAGAATTTGCAAGAGGAGAGGATGTGCACTCCCATTGAATTTTGGGAGACCATTTTTGGGGAGAGTGAAACAGGTCAACCTGACAGTTTTGGGAGAGCATGTTGTAACTCTACCAGTCTATTCTTAATGACAGGGCTCTATCCTCTGATTATTCCCACTAAAGTCAAAGAAATGCTACAGTATGTCATTCTTTCATAGCACACAAAAACATCGGATTCTCTTGTCCTTGACTTTTAGTTTTTTTTTTAAGCAAAAACATAATTAGTCCAAAAATTGTACTAAAACGCTGTAAACAATATCAACTCAAGAGGTTTATGGATTACAACTTCTGTTTATTTGATAGTATACAAATAATAAACAGAAGTTGTAATCCATAAACCTCTTGAGGTAATATTGTTACCTCAACTTCTAAATGCCTCTTAAAGAAAACGCTGTAAACTTCTTTAAGCACAAATGGATAACATAACAAAAAGATGTTCGGACAAATTCAGTGGTGAAAGTGGGGGTAAGGAAAATGCCAATTTGTATAGTTTGATAATAAAGGATATCAGGAGTGTCCATACAATTTGGTGGAATATTTCCTTAACATTATAAACAGACACAACATTTGTGCAAAGGGTAAAACATACTGGTACATTAACAACAAAAAAAGATCATGCGAATTAAACATGATATCATAACAACAGCAGAATATAATTAATTAATTGATTCATTAATTGATATTTTCTGTCGTACTCAAGATAAAAAGAATATGAAATTCTTACAAAAGTACTACGGTTACATACATGGGCATTATATAGAACAAGCAATATGTAGTTTGGTGACAATGGTTATATACTTACACAAATTAATTCCGAGAATGAATTATGTTCAAAAGAAATCAAAGTTAAATGTTAATTTTGTTTGTTTGTTAAATAAAAAGGAAAAGATGTAACAGTTATTATCAGCAAATGTTATATGAGTAAAAATGCAAATGTTAAGCAGCAGTAGTTTCTGCTGGACCAAAATAAACCCCTGCAAAAAATATAGTAAAACATCAGAGACTGGTGTGGGTTTATTGCATTGAAGAGGACTCAGTGGGGAAATGGCTAGTTTGTCAAAGACAAATGCTCTCTAATGCAAATAGATCGTAAAACAACAGTATCGGTGAATGGACTTGTTGGTGAAATGATAAATTCTTCATAAATACAGGAGTTCTGTCTTACAAACATGGCCGTTTGGTACATACAACATGGACCAGTTGGCACTCAGGCATAAGATGATGGTTTGATCTAATAAACTGAAAGTCTTTGTCATTCTTCAGAGTGCTAACTTTGCTCTATAACGCTAGACTTTTCAGTGGAAATTCGAATATAAGCATAAGTTACTGTAGTCAGATTTACTTGGGATGTAACTCAGGCCAGCTATGTTATACAATACCCAGCTGTTTCGTGTTTAAAAGTGTTTAAAACCACACTGATTGTTTTTATTAAACTGTTGATTAAATGATAACAATGCTTCTTAGTCCTTTTTACACATTTCTACATGCCTCTTAAATCTTAGCACCAGTTTTTTTTTTTATAAAATGGGAAAGATCTGTGCCTCACAGATTTACGAGGCTAAAAACCTGAGTAAAACTGAGACTTTTGGTAGCTGTCTATGTGTGTCTGTCTTTTCAGATTGTGAGATGACTACTGTAAACAGTGTGTCACACAGGCCACATATTAATTTCTGAAAACTTTATTATGCACCAAATTGCTAATTTACTGAGGTACTGAGATAAGACTTAAACCCTTTACCTTCTGGTCCAGGCTCTTTCTCGCCCTGAAAGTGGTCCGTCTTTAGTGTTAGCTGTAAACTAGGTAAGGAGAAGATAATTTCCGTGTCATGGTTGTAGTCAGGGGTTTTACGAGATTTCCTCCCTTCACTTGGACTCTCACTCCGATACTTCTCTATCTGGGGGAAATTATCCACCCCTGATAAAAAAAACATAGAAATCCTTAGCTGTAATAAACTCATTCCACATTAATTCTGATAGTTAGAAAGAGAAACTTTGCTTTAAAGCCCAGTTTTATTTAGGGGGATATATAGCATAGTAGGAATAAACAAACGGTCAGGGTTTTCACGAGACAGCTGAGTACCTTCCTGGAGCCTGTTTCACAAAGCAGCGTAGCGTAAGTTTTCACGTAACTGACATAGCAACCCATACTGTAGAGATACGTTAGTATGAAAGTTACGCAAAAAATACATCTTTGTGAAACAGGACCCTGGGTAGCAGCTGTACATGTACATGTTAAATATTCTTTTATTGATCAAGCTATAACATATTTTTATTTTCTATATTATTAGCGACAACGAAAGAAATTTCGCCTTGGTTTACTGGATGAGGAAAACAGGCTTTTCGCCCAGAGAAAACCCCGACCCTCGGCAAGTACTTATCAACCCTTCCACATAAGGTGAAAATGTAAGAAAAATGAACTTAATTTTTACCAGAATTCTATATTAATATTTGTTTGCACACACCTTTGACTTGAGCTGAGGCAAAAGCGTAACTAAACCACTCTGGTACACTTGTGAATGGAGGAGGCATGGCATGACCTCGGGACATCTTAAGGATAGAGGCCATACAGTTGTTAGGTAAGTGTTGTGTGATGTCATGTCCAATATGGAAGGTCAGGTTCTGCACTATGTGAGTCCCAGTTTGCTCTGGAAAGACAGACAAAAATTCAAGATTAATGAAAGCTAAAATATCAATAAAAAGTATTTACTTAAACTTGATTTGTTCCCCTGATAATGGCATGTATATAGACATCTGGGGATTCAATCCAATTATCCCATACATCTCATTTTAATGCATGAAATGGCCGGATTCCAGTGTTATATTATAATTTGTGAAGCATATTATTTAAAAACAAGATATTTTTTGATAAGCTAGATTATAATTTGTCAAATAGCAGCTATCGAAAAAAAAGCCAAATAGTAGTCTTCAACATGTCTAATACACATAACACCAAAAGTACACACATCAGGTCAAGCCAAAATGAAAGGAAAGAATGAAATGTACATTCCACTCCGCTAGCAGTTAGAATTTCGCTAAAGAAGACAGACAATGCAGATTGCATCTTGGCATGAGCTGCCAAAATTCACACTTTTTTCATAATTTCTGATTGTCACAACAGTAAGAGGCTTTGAAGGCCATCAAAAAACTAAATGATTGTCATTGGAATGAGGAAAATCTATACAGTATGTGGCCTATACGAACCAAAATAGTAGACAAAATTTAAATAACCGGGACAACCATTCATTCATTCTAAGCCAAAGTTAGTTCAAAGCATTACTTTATCGTTCATTCTCGAGACTAGAGGCGCTAAAAGCTTCTGAATTTAACGACTTGAGAAAAATAGACAATAATTTCAACATTCTGTTTTAATTTCAAAATATCAATATTTTGGCAGCTCATGCCACTTTAATATGAAATAGGGATGTCAGGCACTATTTTATAAAATTTGATTTTAAATTCAACCTGACCTGGTTTCAGTATCAACGATAACAAGTGTGAAACATTTCAAATTTTTTCATATCTACTCAATTATGTGAGTACACATTATTAAGAACACATGACCATTATAGGGGGGGGGGGGGTTCTCTCCCCCAAAGTATAAGATCTATATTCATCACATGAGCATGTTATGATTACTTAGTATCTTAATAGTGTTTACTGAAATAGTAAATTAACCGACACTGATTGACCCGGAAAAAATTTCGGGCTAGGGTGAGAATCGAACTCACAACTTAGGGTTACCGTTCCACCGCTCTACCAACTGATTAATTTACTTATGCAGTAATTTCTCTGATAATGATTGCAACTTAATAGTGTTTGCTGTTCAATTAATTATCTAAAAAGACATACTACCTAAAGATGAATTAAGACCTACCCTTTTCTACTACTTTCTGAGCTTCTATTGCAAAACAGATGTTGAGTTCTTCTAGGTTGAAAATGGCCCATGATTTGGAGCGGAAGTTGATTCCATGGAAGCATGCCAAGGAGAGGTTGTTACCCATGAGGTTGACCGTCCCACCCAGGATAGTGCCATGGTCAGGTAAGGCTGAGGGTAACATCTTAAACTGACACCCACTCACTACTTCCAGAACTTTCTGCCAGTGACGATGGTGAAATAACTCTGACAACTCAGCTGATCAAATAAAAGTTTCCATTTTAAGCTTGAAGATTGGTGGATTCTAATTAAGAAATAAACGACCCTACATTTTCGCACAATGTGGGTAAAATCTCCAGTGGATAGTTCATTGCCTCTATAGCATCCATTGAATAATTTCTTTAAAAACAGAGCAGTTTGCATAACCTTTGCTTATATTCTTAACAATACAGCCAATTATAATGCGTAGTTGAAATGAAATAAGTATGATATCAAATCTGTCACAGCTTCCCTGGCCGCACAAATTCTGAAAAGAAAAACTATATTTGAAACATTAATTTCTATACTCACATTCCATGGAAAGTTTCCGTTTTGCTCCAGTTTTGGTTTTACTGGCAGTTGAGATGGGCCCAAATGCTGAGAGAACCTTTTTACTACTGGCAAACTGTAGTGATATAAACTCATCCAGTTTTGAGTACATTTTCAAAAGGTCTGGGGTTGTAGAGCGCGAGATCATTATATGGAATTTGTCCCAGGTCATATCAGCATGGACAAATATTATAGCTGGTCTGATTTAAACAGAAAAATGTTACAAAGTTTTTAACAGGTGAACAATAAACAGTGTTTTGCAGTTTGACCTATTTTCAAGGGCAGTGATGTTTTGTTCTACTTGCAAAAGCACTTATTAGTAAATTCTATACTTGTGTGTGCTTTTGATCATTTCATGTATATATTTATGAACACTAAAACACACGGGCACAGGGATAATCTTCTTGTCTAAAATAACCATGGAGACGAGTTTCTGATTTTGTTAAAAAGTGGTGTTGTCAGGTTTAGTGGGGAAGGAAAGCAAGCTCTTGCCTGGAGGAAATCCTTGAGAACCTAACATGTATGTGCAAAAGCTCACAGGAACTAGCCCATGTTCAGAGGGTTTTATTAAAGGCACACTTGCCGCGAAAATCAGGAATATTGTTTACATTAAAAAAGAAAGACCGTTTTCTGTATTTTTCCCAGACAATATAAGTTAGGAACTTTCTATTTTTACCAAAATTTAAAAGTTTGGACGTCACTTTGTATTTTTAATTTGAATTTGAAAATTTGAATTGTTAGGGGTCCGTAACATAAACAAACAATCTGCCCCCTATTGGCGATTTTATGTTTCAGTCGAGTGAGTGAACTAACGGCACAGTGTAATTTAACGTAGGCCTATTTATCTGAGAAATACAGACTGACGATCGGTTAACAGCGACTGGAAAAGCCTGCTGGTAATTGTTTGAGTGTAAACCAAAGATAAAAAGGCCTGAAATGCGGGTAATCCAACACGAAAGTTGACCGACATTCATCATTGTTGTTGTAATCAGGCTTTGATTCTTCGTTTGTTTTTCATCCCATTTCTACATTCTAAAGCTAACTAGACATGTTTTATGTGTCCTATGTTTAAGTTTAGTGGTATAAGTCGTAGTAAGCTCATGTAAATTGGTTTTCTTAGCAAATTTAAACAGGCTGCGGCGGCAAGTGGGCCTTTAACTATTGTATTTTAAACACTCAAATGATTTTTACACTGCATAGTTGAAATAAGAATTAAAAACAAAATATCTTAAAATTGAGAAAGAAATAGATGTTTGATCATTATTTTGGCTTGATATTAATAAAAATTGCTCACATGATATGATGATTTGATATTTTTTCTCGTACCTTTGTGTAGCCAATGGTTTGTCTGCATCTTGTCTAAGCTCTCTCTTCCACTCATCCTTACATTTCATATCTAGTGAGTTGCCTCTCATCATGAGCACACTGGAGCCCATGTAGTCTAGTTTAGCCTCCAGAGCAAACAGTGAGAAACCAGCAATGTGATCAGGTTCTTTGCCTATACCAGGATCTTCTGCAACGTGGACTAGATAAACGCAGAAAAAAGAAAATTACTGATCAAACTATCGAACAGGAATACTGGTAACTATTAAACATTATTATGATGTGCTGAAATGACAAGTTACATTTGATCATAGAAAAAAGTAAATTGTATTATTGATCAAATTATTAAACAGAAATACAAGCAACTATTATACATTATTATGATGGGTAGAAATGACAAGTTATATTTGATCCTAGAAAAAAGTAAATTGTATTATTGATCAAATTATTAAACAGAAATACAGATAACTATTACACATTATTATGATGGGTTGAAATGTTATATTTGATCCTAGACAGTGACTTTCTCCCAAATAAAACTTGACTGTCAGGGCCCTGTCTTACAAAGGTGGCGTAAGTTACGTCGGACGTAAATCTGTGTTGAAGCTATAGGAACTTACGTCCTAGTCACAACTGCTCCATGTTGTAGGCCTATGCACAACTTTACGCCAGCTTCGTAAGACAGGGCCCTGGTCACATTAGTAAAACAATGTTTAGTACCGAGTAAACCACAAAACAATCAATCCCATCCAGTATTAAAACAAGTTTTGAGCACAAATTTTCTCTTCAAAAAAGGCAAATTCACATAGTTAGAAAAACAAAACATTTTGATCCCAGAAGATTCTTCTCTTAACTTCTCGTACCATGTAGTATTTGTATTGTACCCATTACCCCATAATGAAGCTTGTCATGATACGGCTAAAGTGACGTAAAACTGGGTCTTACGTTTTTCAGAGTTACGCTACTTGTGTACGTAAAACTCACTCGCCATAGGGTGGCATGCTTGGATCCAAGTACTGGTAAACAGGTCAACCATGTTATGTTCTAAATATTGTATCTCCGAAAACCAAAACCAATAATAATTGTCAAATATTTTAAGCTTTATCAATTTTTTGATAATTAATACAAAGTTGGCCAACAAAAAGCTGTCCGACTGTGTTTAATATTAATAAGGTCAGGTGTCACCATAGGTTGACTAAGATGCATCAACTTACAATATGTATTGAGCTCTTGAAGATCAATAGCTCCAGATATAATCCCCCCTTTAGAGTCCAGATTAGAGCCACCTAACCCTGCAGTAATCTTCATGTTTCTGTGACCTGTACTGTCAATAGATAGTCTCCCTTGACACTGGAGCTCTTTTGTGGACCAGCTGTAAACATGAAACCACCACAGTAAATGATCATATTCAATAGGGAGCGCAAGTCACTTGTGAATTCCACAAAGTTCCTGTCACCGGCACTGTATTGCGCATGTGACTGAGTGTTTTTCGTGCTAAATGATGTTTAAATCTGACGTTATGGAACGAAATTCGTCAAATGGAATTGTAACGTCATCAAAAACGTCCTTAATGACGTGATCTGTCACCGGATATCACAAAATCTCGTAATAATTCTTATAAGACTTGCGCTCCCTATAATAACAAACATAAAAGTCATATCTCAGTTTCTATGTATAGAAAAATAAAATCTTTCTAAAATCAAGACAGCCCTAGAGATAGTTTAATTGTTTTGGTCTTCTTGTTGAATTTTCATTTTCTAAAACATTTTTTAAGAATCAAAGAGGTAAAAAACTGCTTAAAAATATCTATACAAAAAAATTTACACAGACTACTATGATGACTGACTCACTTATGGAACTACTTCACAACTTTAGGCTTTATTGGTGTATTTTTTTTATTTATTACAAATTTTCATACTTTTCTTAAAATAAAAACATCGGTCAATGTACTTAGAGACCACTTTCATAATTTAAACATACATGTTCAGCCTAAAATCTAACACGAATATTTAGAAGGAATGAAAGCACCAAGAGGTATAGTATTGTATAAAGCTCTAAATGATATACCTCTTTTTAACACAATTAGAAACTTGTCTCCATCGTTATTTAAGACAGGAAGATTTTCCCTGTGCCCGTGTGTTTTAGTGATCATAAATATAGTATTGTACACACTGGTGCCTATATTTACAACCATGATACTTTTGTTTATACTTCAAATACAAAGAAACTCCATGGAAAGTTGTAATGGATACTTACAGTGTATTGCCCATGACATTACTCATGTTAACGTTGACATCCAGTTGGGAAAGGTTGACGGCAAACAACACCAGAGTTTCCCATGAACTTCCCGTCTTTGAAGATGTGAATTGTGATGAGCTGCGTTGTCGTTGCATTTCCGGTGACTTGACACTTCCCCTGCGTCTAGGTGTTGTCGAGGGTTTAGGATGGGGAGTAAATATGTCCAGCATTGGGCTATCAACGGGAGATTGTGGCGCTGAGCCTCCTGATGAAATAAATCTTAAGTTAATAATTAAAGATGACTTGATTGACATCATCCTGATCATTAAAATTAATGTTTAAATGAAAAAAAAAATATGGATATTGAAAATCTCTGTGTAATATCTATACTATTTATCAATATTTACAACAACAAAAGCAGAAATAAAACATATGTTAGCCATCTGTTTCTGGTATTGGTTACTATATATAGCCAAATAAATATATCAATATCAAAAGCATGGATTACAGAAACTAAAGCAGATAATTTCATTTAAGCGTAAAATAAAATCGAAATTACTAAAATAAAGTCCTTAAAGTCACTATGCTAAATAGGAAACACACTACAAAGTTAGAAATAAGTTTCACAGAAATATCTTCAAGCAGTGTTATGAAAATTATCTTAGCAAGGTAAAAAAAAACCTAATGAATTTAGTAATAAAGGATGAAATTGTTGCAGCTGTTTACAGTAATACCCCTTTAAAGGATATAATGCAAGTAAACCAGGAAAGCCCACATAAGAAGTAAAACAAGCACAAGCTTCTGTTTGATTTGATGGCTGTCAATTTGAAATTATCTTGAAACACTTGGTCTTTGGTGACTTTTTCAAGATCTAACCTTTAGAGCGAAACTTAGCAAATTCTTTGTCCAACTCTGCACTGACTTGTACTTGAACCTTATCCCCTGAGGACATCACTCTCCTGTGCTGGGTAGGTTTAATGGCTGTGCTAGACAAACGCATGTCATCCGCATGCCATAAGTTTAATGCCGGAGAGGTATGAGCCTTGTGAAATGGATGGTCCAGTTTATGGTCAGATTCTAAGGTTGAACTGCTGGAGGAGTGACTGTCCAAGTCTGGAACATTTATAACCAAACTCAAAAACACACACACACACACACATGCAACACAGCAAAATATCACATTAACAAATAAAAAAGTGAAACACTGCAAAAGAATTTAATTGAATACAGAAAATGAGGAAAACTAAAAGTCCCTACAGAAGGAAAAAATAATAATCTAATTTTAATAGAAACCCAAAAGTGCCCAACACAAATCTAGATGTTACAGAATATATATAAATTAAATCACCCAGAAAGTCAAATTATTATTGAATAAAAAGAGTTGGTAACCAAAATATGACAACCAGCCAGTTAGAGTGATAGTCCCTCAGTCTGACACAGGCTTTCCATCAATGCGGAGCAATATCAAATCCTACTCAGAACAAATAAAATTTCAAAAATTTCTGAGTGGATTTTTCACGTGATCCCTGTATGTGGTAGAGTTGCCAGGTACTCGCTGAAGGTTGGGATTTCCCCCCTCCCACTAAACCTAGCAACCCCATCAAATAAGTGAAATAATCTTGAGTGGGGCAGTAGGGGAGGAAACCAGGCTCTTTGCCCGGAGGTAACCATCAACCCTTCACTAGAATCTGCAACTCTTTCGCAACCCCACTCAGTAATTGTCAATTTCATTCAGATGTCCCAGTGGGATTTGAATCCTGTGACCAGTATGGTAGACTTATCACTCTTCCCACTGATCCACAGAGGCCCTCGTAAACCCTTTGATTAATTGATTCCTGTTTAACACACCCTTTGAAGATGTTTGATTACGGGTTAATATACACTGTATATAGTTAGCTAGTTAATCCGCTATTGACTATTATATGCACCTTGTAGGTTACATGTGGGTTAATAAATATTACGGCATACATTTTACTCAAAATGATGTTAGATTTATTGAAAAAGATGGTAGATTAAATATTGCTGAAAGCATCGTGTGCAATTGATTTAGAAGCATAAGGAGTATACTAAAAACAAACTATGGTCACCAAATACTGAAGCTGTCTGAAATACACGATATTCATTAATTTGAAACTCATTCTTTTAATTTCTATATTGATTCTGTACACAAAGACATACAAGTTTTAGCAAATACTTTTTCTCAAATCATTCACTAGGAACAAAAATCTTACCTAAACAATTTAAAGATTACATTTAGCCACCTACTAACCGTCTCCTAAACACACAGAAAAGCATACCTATATCCGCTCCTCCTGGTGCTGTGTTGTCATCACCTAGGAACATACGTCTCGCTAAGTTCCGTCTGTACCAAGCTCTGGGGAACGAGAGTATTTCAGACAGTCGTCTCATATCATACTTAAAGGAAGCGGAGCCAATATCACACAGGGCTGTAACATAACAGACAAATTAAAAAGTGTGGTATGAATTTCTCTATACAGATCTTATATAAATTTCAACAAAAGTTCAGCATTTAAAGTATCTTGAAAAACTAAAGAATTGACCAAATGGTTGATGACGTCTCTTGGAATTTACGTGCAAAGCATTTCGCGGGATTGAGGGATGTTCACAAAATTTTAAAATATGGCGGAAGGAATAATACTGTATCGAACAGAAGATGTAAAAGACGTCAACTTAACAGAAATATATGGGGATAAAAACATGTTATGTCACCAATGTTAGCCCCCAAAGTGGCATCTTGCTAAGTACCAATAAACAAAATGGTTAACTGAGGGGTACATAGTTTACCCAGAAATCTTTGCGTAAATATATGTGGCGTCATCAGGCTCGGCCGCTCGGGGGTAATCAACATTGAAATAAAACATATTGGTAAAGCCAGTCACTTTGATATACATGTATTAGTAAATTGAACTAACCTATACCAAAAATGTTCGGCTATTAAAATTTTTTTTCACATTATTTCGATACCAGTCATTTTTTATTTTTTTGCTGAACTTGAAACTATAATTTATAATAAAAAAAAATGTGCACCTTCATGTCACTTTAAGCAATGTGTCCTTTAAAAAAAAAAGTTAATATGTTTTTGTGAACGAAAACTTACCAGAAAACCTGACCATATTACATTTCCCTTTCTTGTCGGATTTGGAAGAGCTGAGAAGTGTACTGAATGTATCTTGTCTCACATCTAGCTTCCGTGTTCGGGAAATGTTTACTTTGATGAACTCTACGTTCAAACTGAGTGAATCCTTGCGTGCCAGGTCAGACAAACTGGCAGACGCTCCATGCTCCTGGATGCTTCCTGTCACATAGTCAAGAGAGACTTTAATAACTAACAACTAGTACAGTTCTGTACAGAATTCTGGAGAAAAATCAAACACTCTTTGGTGGTAAGCTAAGAATAATCATTCAAATGTTGTGAAGAACTTGAATATTAACACAGAAAGTATACAAAATTGTGATTGATTGATTGTTTGGTATTTTACGCCGCGCTCAAGATTATTTCACTTATAAGGCGGCGTTGCCAGTTTTATTGTGGGAGGAAACCGGGCTCTATGCCCGGAGGAAACCCACGACCTTCCGTTGGTAACTGGCAACCATCCCACATAGGTCGTTCGAGTGAAAACCCAGTCAGAAAATTTTCGAATTTTTTGGACTGAGTGGGAATCGAACCCGCGACCCATTGGTGGAAGGCTGTTCGGATTGAGCATCCAACGCTCTACCTACTGAGCCACGGAGGCCCCCCTACAAAATTGTAAATCCTGACTTGCCCATATTTGAGGCTTCTTTATGAATCCATTGACATGATACATTTCAGGAATATTTTCCATAACATGTGCTTAAAATTGTTTCACACTGACCAAATAAAAAAAATTGAAAAAATATCTGAGTGGATTTTTTTACTAGTTTGCTGTATGTGGAAGAGTTGCCAGGTACCCACAGAAGGTTGGGGGTTTCCTCTTGGCAATGAGCCAGGTTGCCTCCCACAGTAAACCTGGGAACGACGCCATATAAGTGAAATAATCTTGAGTTCGGCATAAAACATCAATTCATTTACATGTTTGCGAGACAAGCTTACCCAGCTGGTATTTCTTGAAAGGTTCTGACCCAGGTCCGGGGGAGGTTGGATTAACTTTTCTCTGACCCCCTCCGTAAGGGTGGAAGATATACATTGAGAAATCAGACAGACAACCAGTAAAACTGAGGCCCCCAGTGAAGTTATGTGAGTTTGAGACGTCAGGAGTGGTACCAGGTCTTAATCTATGTTCACTAGTACATCCTCGAGGCTGGCTATAACTTCTCTCCCGTGTACCAGGCCGTTTTCCAACTAATACAAACAAATTCAAGGTTTATTTCATTTGAGGGGGAGACTAAAGCTATTTTAGTGTACATGATTGACCACAGGCTGTTGTGATCATGAAAAAAGTATATCAAAAGGTTTTTATTGAAAGTTAAAGAAGCAGAATCTCAAAAGATTTGAAAAATCCATTCTTATTTACAATCATAAGACAGTTAAGGCTTTGCTGGGTGTGCACATTTAACAAAGAGATATTTCAAAACTACAGATATAAGGTGTATTAGATATAAGCTGTACCTCTTAACAATATACATGCTATTTATCAGCTTACATTTTGGATTTGTAGGGGGCGTTCCATCACTGATAGCATTTTCTGCCCTCTTTGTGGAGAAGACCAATTCAAGGGAGGGAACTTGTAGCAAACATTCTACTCTTGACATAGGCAAGCAGTTGAAGCGAACAATCGATGGCTCCACACGAATAAAGACAACAACGTCCACAGGGAAGGAAGCGTTGGTGGCAGAGGTCATCAGCGAGGCAGAGGAGGAGTCAAGGTCAAGGTTCAATACACTTCCCATCACGTCAACTAAAATAGAAACACATTCTAATGTAGAGGCAATAAGGACATCAATACATATTGGTTGTTATTTATAAGGCTTTTAACGGCAGTAAAAATAAGATATTATTTCAACAGAAAAGCTGTTTTAATTGATCAACAAAGAATCTTGCAAGTACTCATTTGTTGTTTTAAGAGATGGATCGGCAATAATTGGTGACTTGTAGTAATTCCAATCTTCAATGGAGGCCGGGATGGCAAAATTATAGTCTCTCTCAATTCTAACACAAGCCTTTCATCAACTGGTTATAGGCATAAATCCCACTCGGTTCAATAAATATTAGGAAATGAGTGGTATTTCACTTGAACAGCCCTATGTGGACTTGCTGCCAGTTTACTGTCGAAGCCATTTCCTCCGGTCAAAGAACCCTGTTTCCAATGTAACCTGTTAATTCGGTTATATGAGTAAACTAATTTGAAAGTGGCACAAAACATTAATCAATCCACCACCTCAAATGTGGCTTATAGTACACGTGTTGTTGCTAATTTTAAAATGTTTCTCAGTGCCTGACTAAGGGAGCGTCCCCAGTTATCGTTTGCTCTTTCGGGCGGTCGTTTTTTGAAAAACGACCGCTAGCAGTCAACACCCATCGTTTTTTGCTAGCCCGAATAAACAACTGCTGAACGGTTCAATGCTAGTCCTCGGTCGAGTTCGGCTCTTGTCGGTAAAACAGCGCGTCTTACAGTTTTGCCTCTGCCATATAGCTAGGACTTCAAGCCTCAGTACATGTGCTGTGTTGTTGGAAGGCAGACGGCCGTCAAACAGATACATGATATATTGTATATATTCTTTGTTACGATCTTTTTCATAAACATTTAATATATTACCAAACTGTTTGTCCTCCAATTAAAATATTTCCATATGTAACTGTTTTTCTTCTCTATTTTCTTTTCGTTTTTCCAAATTCCAGTTTTACTCGGTGGGTAGTTTCTCACTGAGTTTACTCGATATGTTTCGCGGTGGGTTATTTAAGGGTTTAATACCGCCGTAGCGGTGTTTGTTGCGTAACCCGATACCGCTGAACGTTGGTTCGTACCGAGTCAAACCACGAGAATGCGCAGCATTCGAGGGGTTTGACGAGGTGCGAACCAACGTCCAGCGGTATCGGGTTACGCAATAAACACCAAGACGAAGGTATTAAAGTCGATTCTACCCCGATAATTGAGAAAAATGAGGAAAAAGTGACGGACAGATTGGGAACTTTTAACCAATCAACGATAAGCTTTGGTCACGTGCAACGGTGATGCACTACAGACTCGATGTCGTTTGAAAAGTCATCTCTACTTAACATGTATATTTGCACACGGCACGCACATGCAGGAGGGGTAGAATGTTCGACTAATCATCGGATAGTTGTTACTTAGTCTAGTTATTGATAACACGTTTTTGAAAGAAAGAGAATTTTAATAAATCCCTAACAAATACAGGTTGACCGTCTCTAATAGCCCCTTGGCTTTGTTTTTGGACAACCTCATGTTGAGCTATAAACGCCGTGAAGTTACAAATAATTCCTATGTAGGCCAGGTGGCGGATGTCCCTCTGACAACTGTCAGTTAGGTCTTATCAAGCAAAGTCCACAAATTAAAATAGGGGTGATAGTGATACTGTTATAATGCTGATGTAACTGTTACCGTCGAAACAGTCGAGTGTATATATTTGGAAAATAATTGCAAAACTGCTAAAGTCGATTCTTACTCAATAATGAATATATTTCTTGTTGATGACAGATGTATAGTATGCCTGAGTAGATCCAAAATAAAAAACTTTCAAAACTCTTCACCCTACAGAATGGTTACAGATGGACTCAACCAGATTTGTTGATCACGTGGCAAGTGTGCATGGAATTGCGAGGGTTTAAACTATACTGTATCACATAAATGGCGAGTCAAGCCATTAGATTACCATTTAAAGACCTATATAAATGCTTTACTGAAAGAATGGACTAACCATCAGATATAAATTTAACAACGCAAGGCAGTTCATGTGGATTTAATAAAGAAAAAACTGGGAAGATGAATTCACTGGGTTTATCGGCATGTCAATTTCCCGCGTCAGACGGTACCGGGTAGACAAACATACATACACTCATTGTTCAAGGTTGGTTTTTCGTGTGGCAATCAGAAAAAATATTTAAAAAGTTTCTTTGACAGTGTCTGACATTTTTTTCCTCTTATGCCGTGCACATTTTACACGTTCGCTATCTATCACATTTTTTAGTAGATCTACCGCTGAAAGAAAAGTAAGAATTTGGATGAAAAAAATATTGTTAAAATTACAAAAAATACAGAGGAAAATCAATTTTGTCATGGAAGATGGGCGTTTTGGTGGGTCAAATCTGAATAAATGCACACAGACAATTAATGAAAAGTCAACGGTTTCATTTTTATTTTTCCGACATTTGTAACTTCAGTAGCAAAAACTTCCGGTATATCACAACCCGTTTCATCGCATTCGATATATACTCGGTAATGAAGAAGATACTATGACTATAGTTAGGAACTGCCCTGAAAGAAAATATAATACTTTGATAGTTCTTTAATTCAGTAAATATAAAAATGACAGATAAACAGATAAAGTTAGGTTTGGAACTCGAAGCTTAAAAACGTTTAGTGTGTTGTGATCTAAATACATCAGAATACTTTCGACAATTTTTTTATTTGACAAAATAACTTTGAAAGTTTATCCGAGACAACAAAATTTAATTGTTTTTAAAAAAAGAACACTTTAAATATTTGCCTACATTGGTCACTAGAACAATACTCATACAAAACCAGTTGGTCAACTGTAGTCAGGTCAGCCGAAAGTTGATTAGAGCTTGGCTGGTTGTTGTTATTGAGATTTGCTCACGGGCAGTAAGCGTTTTCACCACATGGGGCAGCTATCGATCGACTGGACATAAAACGACCGCTGGCAACACCTACCGTTTTTTCTAGCGTGCGTTTTTTCTAAATCAAACGGTAAGCAAACGAACGATAACTGGGGACAGTCCCTAAATATCTCATATTGAGCTAAAACGTAATTAGGTTGGATATACGGTTGTAAATAACCTTACCTTTCCTGTGTGTTGTATGCGGAGAGTGTGATATTGGAATAGGCTCAAACGCTTGTTCTAGGAAATTCAACAAAGACGGACCAATGTTCATTTCCTACAAACATAATAAAACATAGGTGGTGCTTTATGAAAGTTTTTATTAAAGAGTCGATTTCAAATAAAAGCCAATATTGGGAGCGGGAGGAACGTGACAATTCCACAAATTTCCTGTCACCGGCTTTGTCATTACGCATGTGGGGAGCCTTTATCGTTTAAAGTTGACGCTCAATTCTGAAGTGGTAGAACAAAAAAACGTCAATCTGTCGAAATCTCTTGGTAGGCTCCCAGGCCCTATTCCCTAAATGAAACCTACATAATCAGTAATACTAGTCATCATGCATTATGGGATTTGATGTATTATGAGATACTGTTATTCAAAAAATTCTGAAGAAAAAAGGAAGATGGCGGACGGGTGGTAACACGGTTGAGGAAAAGCTCCGGTGACCGAATGAATTATATTCCTTAATGCTAGTCTGATACAGACACATTCGCTCTACATGTCTCTGTTCTGATACCATACGAGATGTATATGTAATCCAATCGTAAAAATTATTTCCACGATTGCTACAAAACCAGATTTTCTTGAGGACTTTGTGTGGAAGATCACAACAACAACCGACTGTGTGCTGATCGCACGGACTTTATGGACTATCTCTACATATCGTGCAGTGCGGTGGACTTGCTCTCTCTCTTTCTTTTTGCCTCTCCTTCTCTTTGCTAGCTATCTCTCTGTAATCTGCCATCCCTTGAACTGTCCGAGTAGTAGATGCCTACACTTTCACCCAGAAATGTCGAAACAGAAGATCACCACAATGGAGGAACAGCTAAGTATGATTATGTCAAACATGCTAACCGCTGAGAAATTGCAGGATCAACTAGAGCAGACAGAGTTAAAAATCGTTACCAAACTAACAACTGTTATAGAGCAGCTTGAGTCTAGAGTATTTGCGCTGGAAAAAGAAAACGATTCTAGTAATTCGAAAATTAGGGATCTGACTACCGACAAAATAAACCAAGGAAACGAAATAGACAAACTAAAGAAAAAAATATGTATATTAGAATCTAAACATAATGACCTTGAACAACATGGGCGATTGGAGAGCATTCGTATTTATGGCGTAGAAGATGACAATAGAAGTGAATCGTCTGATGAATGCAGAGCTAAAGTTATTAAATTAATAAATACTAAACTAAATATGGAATTATTACCCACTGATGTTAGCATAGCCCATCGCCTAGGACCTGCACACGACGATATAAAAACCAAACCCAGAGGCGTAATTATCAAATTTGTTTCACGGCAAATCAAACACGAAACTATTCGTAAGCGTAAAATCCTAAAAGGCTCGAAAATTGTCATAAAAGAAGACCTGACACCTCAAAACCAGCAACTACTGAAATCTGTTGCCTCTCACCCACTTATAACATCTGCGTGGTCAAAAGATGGCAAAATATTTGGAAAAAACTTTCAAGACCAAATTAAACAATTGCGGTCAGTCGAGGATCTGAATGAGTTTATTAAATCATCAACCCCCTAATAGCCTGATCTGACAGTTCAAGTGTTATAATGTGAACGTGTTCTGCGCTGTGGCTGTACTATGTGAATGATCTGTCCAGCTTGTTTATGTTTTGAGTGTTTATGTGTGTTGTACTTGTAGTATCTCTGACCCAGATAATATCTGTCAGTATGTTCCTGTCCTCAACGTGTAGGCCTATAATGTATTTTCCCAAGCAACTGATTCTAGCCACTATAACTTCTGACCAATCTGTGAACCTAACCAGATATGATTCCCTGTTCTGTCAATAGTTTTTGATCCTGTACATTCACTGTGTTTTTTTTTTTCCTGCTTGTCCCCCTAACCAGATATGTCATTCCCCATGCTGTAAATAGGTCTACACTGACACTATATCATGCACCAAAGCCAGACCGATTCAAGTGTTACGTATTAAGGGCTCATACAGATTGACAATAACTTAGAATTATATTGTGTTTGTGTTGCGCAAGTCGTCTGGCCGGTTGTCTGGGATTTCTCTACAAGGCCAATGTATGTGCGTGCATATATGTGTGAAACCTGTATCTTATTTCTTATAACAATTTATAGTATTCTTTTTTGTGCAATGATACATGTTATAAAAAATTTAATTGATTGACTAATAAATTACCTACTTATCCAATCTCATGAATTATTAATTAAAACCTTTCTTCCACAAATTAAATTAAATATTTTATTTTTATCTTTTTTGGTTAAAATCATATCAATCTTTTCTTATAAACATGTGATGGATTATACGTATATTCTTCTCGCTTATAAATAATTGGAGCAACTATTTATATTGACATGCTGAGGTAACATTTGCTAACTAAATGAATTGAGCAACTATTTATATTGACATGCTGAGGTAACATTTGCTAACTAAATGAATTGAGCAACTATTTATATTGACATGCTGAGGTTACATTTGCTAACTAAATGAATTGAGCAACTATTTATATTGACATGCTGAGGTTACATTTGCTAACTAAATGAATTGAGCAACTATTTATATTGACATGCTGAGGTAACATTTGCTAACTAAATGAATTGAGCAACTATTTATATTGACATGCTGAGGTAACATTTGCTAACTAAATGAATTGAGCAACTATTTATATTGACATGCTGAGGTAACATTTGCTAACTAAATGAATTGAGCAACTATTTATATTGACATGCTGAGGTTACATTTGCTAACTAAATGAATTGAGCAACTATTTATATTGACATGCTGAGGTTACATTTGCTAACTAAATGAATTGAGCAACTATTTATATTGACATGCTGAGGTTACATTTGCTAACTAAATGAATTGAGCAACTATTTATATTGACATGCTGAGGTTACATTTGCTAACTAAATGAATTGAGCAACTATTTATATTGACATGCTGAGGTTACATTTGCTAACTAAATGAATTGAGCAACTATTTATATTGACATGCTGAGGTTACATTTGCTAACTAAATGAATTGAGCAACTATTTATATTGACATGCTGAGGTTACATTTGCTAACTAAATGAATTGAGCAACTATTTATATTGACATGCTGAGGTTACATTTGCTAACTAAATGAATTGAGCAACTATTTATATTGACATGCTGAGGTTACATTTGCTAACTAAATGAATTGAGCAACTATTTATATTGACATGCTGAGGTTACATTTGCTAACTAAATGAATTGAGCAACTATTTATATTGACATGCTGAGGTTACATTTGCTAACTAAATGAATTGAGCAACTATTTATATTGACATGCTGAGGTTACATTTGCTAACTAAATGAATTGAGCAACTATTTATATTGACATGCTGAGGTTACATTTGCTAACTAAATGAATTGAGCAACTATTTATATTGACATGCTGAGGTTACATTTGCTAACTAAATGAATTGAGCAACTATTTATATTGACATGCTGAGGTTACATTTGCTAACTAAATGAATTGAGCAACTATTTATATTGACATGCTGAGGTTACATTTGCTAACTAAATGAATTGAGCAACTATTTATATTGACATGCTGAGGTTACATTTGCTAACTAAATGAATTGAGCAACTATTTATATTGACATGCTGAGGTTACATTTGCTAACTAAATGAATTGAGCAACTATTTATATTGACATGCTGAGGTTACATTTGCTAACTAAATGAATTGAGCAACTATTTATATTGACATGCTGAGGTTACATTTGCTAACTAAATGAATTGAGCAACTATTTATATTGACATGCTGAGGTTACATTTGCTAACTAAATGAATTGAGCAACTATTTATATTGACATGCTGAGGTTACATTTGCTAACTAAATGAATTGAGCAACTATTTATATTGACATGCTGAGGTTACATTTGCTAACTAAATGAATTGAGCAACTATTTATATTGACATGCTGAGGTTACATTTGCTAACTAAATGAATTGAGCAACTATTTATATTGACATGCTGAGGTTACATTTGCTAACTAAATGAATTGAGCAACTATTTATATTGACATGCTGAGGTTACATTTGCTAACTAAATGAATTGAGCAACTATTTATATTGACATGCTGAGGTTACATTTGCTAACTAAATGAATTGAGCAACTATTTATATTGACATGCTGAGGTTACATTTGCTAACTAAATGAATTGAGCAACTATTTATATTGACATGCTGAGGTTACATTTGCTAACTAAATGAATTGAGCAACTATTTATATTGACATGCTGAGGTTACATTTGCTAACTAAATGAATTGAGTAACTATTTATATTGACATGCTGAGGTTACATTTGCTAACTAAATGAATTGAGCAACTATTTATATTGACATGCTGAGGTTACATTTGCTAACTAAATGAATTGAGCAACTATTTATATTGACATGCTGAGGTTACATTTGCTAACTAAATGAATTGAGCAACTATTTATATTGACATGCTGAGGTTACATTTGCTAACTAAATGAATTGAGCAACTATTTATATTGACATGCTGAGGTTACATTTGCTAACTAAATGAATTGAGCAACTATTTATATTGACATGCTGAGGTTACATTTGCTAACTAAATGAATTGAGCAACTATTTATATTGACATGCTGAGGTTACATTTGCTAACTAAATGAATTGAGCAACTATTTATATTGACATGCTGAGGTTACATTTGCTAACTAAATGAATTGAGCAACTATTTATATTGACATGCTGAGGTTACATTTGCTAACTAAATGAATTGAGCAACTATTTATATTGACATGCTGAGGTTACATTTGCTAACTAAATGAATTGAGCAACTATTTATATTGACATGCTGAGGTTACATTTGCTAACTAAATGAATTGAGCAACTATTTATATTGACATGCTGAGGTTACATTTGCTAACTAAATGAATTGAGCAACTATTTATATTGACATGCTGAGGTTACATTTGCTAACTAAATGAATTGAGCAACTATTTATATTGACATGCTGAGGTTACATTTGCTAACTAAATGAATTGAGCAACTATTTATATTGACATGCTGAGGTAACATTTGCTAACTAAATGATTTGAGTAACTATATAAATATGATTTAATTTATGGATCATTATGGATCTCGTATCTCATACCATCAAAGTGTCTGTTATCTACACGTATAACTACATCGGTAGGAGATGAACCAACCACATACCAAATTGAATATGTTGTGTACATGTATGTATATAATTGTTTTTGTATATGTTTTCTGTATATTGTGTCTTACCTCTAATTATATATGTTTGTTTGTGTTGATGGCGAAAACAGATGGAAAGTTATCTTTAAATATTTTTCTGATTCTAAATGGAATACTTCACCCTGGATGAAACCCCTTGTGACACTCACGAACACCAGGTCTCTCACTTGTTCTCATATCTGCCTTTCCAGACCGAAAATAATCCTCCTTCAGTCATTTCCTCTCCTCCATCTCAACCCCATTCTACCATCAATCTTGAACATCTAGAATCCCTCTGCTTTAATCCAATCCAGCTCAACGACCTTGATCATTCCAAATCTTACATTGATGACCAATCCAATGAAATTGAACATTGGAATAATATAGACCAACACCAATCTAACTATTTCTCTGAATCTACTTTTGTTGAAAAGCTATCTTCCCTTAAACCTCAAAACGATAACCTATTTTCCTGCTTCCATATGAATGTTCGTAGTTTAAAAAAACATTTTGATGAAACCACTGCTTTTATTCACAGTCTACAATACAAATTCTCTGTTTTAGGGTTTTCAGAAAGCTGGCTTGATCCAGCTTCAGAACACTTGTACCCCATCCCAGGATATACGCCCATCTCCTTATCCAGATCAAATCGTCGAGGGGGTGGGGTCATTCTTTATATTGATAATGATGTAAAATCGTATACTGTTCTCCATGAACTTTCTCACCAATCGGAAACGTTATATGAAACTCTGTTTGTTGAAGTAGAATATACTAATACCAGCTTTATTGTTGGCATTGTTTATCGACCACCAGGCTCTGATCTGAGATATTTTAATGACCATTTCTTCCGACTACTAAATAAAATTCCTAAGGGTAAAAAATGTCTCCTTTTAGGTGACTATAATATAGATCTATTGAAAAGCTCACGCCACGCTTGTACACTGGAGTTCCTTAACTCAATGAAATGCAACTATTTTTATCCACAAATTACCAAGCCAACACGTGTAACTGACCGATCCTGCACTCTTATAGACAATATTTTCACTAATTTTCACGATAACCGATGCCTGACTGGAATTTTTCTCACCGAAATATCTGACCATTTCCCTATATTCTCTATACATAAAACTTCATCCGAATTAATACCACCTAAAACATATACGTACCGTAAAGTATCCCCAGAACTGAAAAAAAGATTTCTAGAAAAAGTGGAAAATACAAATTGGGAATCCGTATATGAACAAGACAATGCTGACAACTCGTTCGCAACATTTCAAGATATATTTAGTACCTTATACAACGATTCGTTCCCAATTGTAGAATTCACTGAAAGAAAACAAAAAATAATTAAACCTTGGATATCGCCTTCGCTTCTTAAATCTATTTATATCAAAAATAATTTATATCGTTTGCAGCTCCGAACAAAGAATACTCAAGATCGCCATAACTATCGTCAGTACAGAAATAAGTTAAATAAACTACTTATTCACGCAAGAAAGTCATACTTTGAAAACAAATTCAACGATGCCAACAATGACATACAAGGTTCTTGGAAAGTCCTTAATCAATTAATGCACAAAACTAAAACTTCTAACATATCAAAAACATTTTGCCGTTATAATAATACAATTACTAATCCAAAAGAAATAGGTCAAGAATTCAATAACTATTTCGGATCTGTTGCAGAAAACTTAACAAAGACCATACCTAAGACTAACTCGGACCCTATTGATTACCTAGGCCATCCCATTCTGAATGATTTTAGCTTTTCTCCTGTCTCCACTGAACAAGTCCATACGACAATATTATCTCTGAAATTATCTGCTCCAGGATTGGATGGTATCAAAGCCTCCATTCTCAAACTTGTATCTGAACACATCGCTAAGCCCCTCTCACACATTATAAATTTATCTTTCCGTACCGGTAGCGTACCAGACCCACTTAAAAAGGCTAAAGTTACTCCAGTGTACAAGCATGGCGATCATAAATTATTCGAAAATTATAGGCCAATATCTGTCCTCCCAACCATTAGTAAACTCTTCGAAAGACTAGCGGCCAACCAAATCTTGGAACACCTAGAAACCAACAATATTATATCCCCTAATCAATATGGCTTTCGATCTAACCATTCAACTACGCTAGCAGCCTGTCACTTATACACAAATCTTATTTCAGCTAAAGAAAATAAACAATTCTCTATAACCACTTTTCTCGATTTATCAAAGGCGTTTGATACTGTTGATCACAACATCCTCCTGTCAAAATTACGTCACTATGGTTTTCGGTATAATTCTTACTCCTGGTTCCAAAGTTATCTTTCAAATCGATGTCAATCTATCTCCGTGCATAACACTATCTCATCATCATCAACTATATCATGTGGCGTTCCACAAGGTTCTATTCTTGGCCCGATACTTTTTCTTATCTACATTAATGACATTGTCTCCTCTTCCACCCTACTAAAATTTATATTATATGCCGATGACACTTGTGTTACATACTGTTCAAATAATCCCACAGAATTAATTAATACTATGAATTTACAGCTTTCTTTTATACAAAACTGGCTTAATTCAAACAAATTGTCCCTAAATGTGAATAAAACCAAATTTATGTTAATTAAACCATGTCGTAAACACCTCCCAGAATCTCTCCCTGACGTAACACTAAACAACAATTTAATTGACTCTGTTGATAACTTTAAGTTCTTAGGTATAATTTTTAATAATCGCTTGACGTGGACAACACATATCAACCATATCTGTAACAAAATTTCACGTAACATTGGTATCATTAAACATATCAGAAATAGTATTAATAGAAAGACACTCTACATCTTATACTACTCTCTTATATATCCATACCTCTCATATGCTAATCCTCTCTGGGGTAATACTTACATCACTAATCTTCAGCCTCTCTGCTACAAAAACGTGTTCTCCGCCTGATAACATTCACACATAGACTTGAACATACTGATCCCATTTTTAAAGAACTCAACATTCTAAACATCTTCAAACTGAATGTCTTTCTCTCCAACTGTATAGTTCATAAGTATATGTATGCTCCGTTCTGCCTACCATTTTATTTTCAAAGCCATTTCTGCCGACTTTCTGATCTTCATAACTACCGTACCAGAAACAACTTATTAAATCTTCAAATCCCTCTCTGTACTACAAACATGTCTTACCACACTCTGAGAGCAACGGGTGCTCGTGAGTGGAACAAACTGTCAGCATCAATAAAAGAAATTCGATCACTTTCCCTCTTCAAAAAAATTCTAAAATCCTTTCTAATTTCTATTGACTGATAACTTCTCATCTCTTTTCGCCCTGTAAATATGTTATAGTATGTGAAAATATATTCACACCATTCTACTAAGAAACCTATCTGCAGCATTATATAAAATTCTTCTAATTTATGGGACTTTATTCCCGCCAAACTATAACCTAATTTGAATGTATATTTGTAATACAAACAATCATTGGTGAATAAATAATAAAAAAAAAAAAAAAAAAAAAAAAAGGCAAAACTGGTGTGATTTTTTACTTTGGTTGATTGATTGTTTGGTGTTTTACGCCGCGCTCAAGATTATTTCACTTATATGGAGGCGTTGCCAGTTTTATTGTGGGAAGAAACCGGGCTCTGTGCCCGGAGGAAACCCACGACCTTCCGCTGGTAACTCGCAACCATCCCACATAGGACGTGGGACAATTTTTTGACTGAGTGGGATTCGAACCCGCGATTTTACTTTAGTTGATAGAGTCAATGCTTGACTTATGCAAGGGACATACCATTTATTAATGCGATATATATCATAACATTAAACAAACTCTTTCTGGATTTACAACTTTTGTTATATTTAGGCGCAGCGTTTCAAGTGTAAATCCAGTGAGAGTTTGTTTAATGTTATACTTTCAACTTCTATATGCCCCTCAAACAAAATATATATCATGTTCAAAAATCGTAGTATCAGGTTTTATAATTCACTAAGACACCAAAAATTAATCTTAAGTTACCAATTTGTTATTATTTTTGCTCAATATACATAAATTATATGGAAACAAAACATATAAATGCATGATGAAAATGTGAGATACCTCTGGTAATGACTGTAGAGATAACCAGGCATATAGATTAGCCTTCTTAACAGGGGTTTTCTTTACAGCTGCTGTAGTGGTCTGGGTCTCTTTCACCTCTGGAAAGTATATATCTGTATCAGAGCTAGAGACCATCGTCGGGGCTGTTTGGGGTGAGGCAGGGCACTCAGCTGGGCTAGTCTTGGAGTTATAGTGAACCTAAAAATATTGACATAACAAATGGAGATGGTTTAACAGTAAAGCAAAATTCATTTTCATTTTTTGTTTGATATCTTTGTTTAAGAGCCTTTAAAATATATACTCCTTATTCCTTTATGTCTTTAAGCACCAAGTTTAATAATCTGAACACATCACTCGTTTCATTTCTTTAATGTGTAATATTGCTTCTGGTCTCAAACTCCAATAATATTTCTGTTATTGCATCTATAGACGTTAAATGGCGTGAAAATATTGTGAGAATTCCATAGATTTGTGGCTTTACGTTTTTGTTTGAACAGGAAGTTGTGGAAAGCGTCACACGTAATGAAATCATCAAGCATTCTGAAAATCTGAGAGATAACATGCAAGGTTTTGTGTTAAAATCCAGGGCTTACCTTAACATCCACACTGGGTACGAGGAAGATCGTATTTTCTACAGAGTTCCCGGAAGTAGGAGGCGTTTTCTTATTGGATGAATCTCCTTTTTTACTCTTCTTATCTGCTCCACTGTTTGGGGTGTCCAAACCAAACGAACGCTCTTTCCTTAAAGGCCTGAAAACGAGTAACATTTTATCAGCAAAATATTAGCTTGATGTATTCATTAGATTTGAATAGCCATTGATTGATTGATTGATATTTTACGCAGCACTCAAGATTATTTCTCTCGTATGGCGGTGTTGCCAAGTTTAGTTATAGGAGGAAACCAGGCTCTTGCCCGGAGGTTACCCCCGACCTCCTGTGTTAGACCAGGTGACGATCGCTCTAACTGACTGAGTCACTGAAGCCCCTGTGGAAGAACTGTATCGGACTGAGAAACTATCGCTCTAACTGACTAAGCCACTGAAGCGCCAATAGCCATTGAAATCAAGACTAAACACATTTTTTCCAAGAATAATGGAAGAGGGCCAGTTTGGATATAAAAGGTACTTTGTGAAGAAGTATTTACTTTAAGTGGTATGAGCAGTCAGCCAGTCATGCAGTAACCTGTATGAAGCATAGTTGTATGACAAACCCAAAAAATATTCCAACAGAAGAGATGCAAACAAAATTAACATTTTTTTTTTTTTTGCATATAATAACTACCATAACATTCATCCCAGAGAGTATCAATAGAAAGCCCATATTTTGTATTGCTTGATAAAAATGGTTTTGTTTCAACTATATTTCCTCTATATTTGGCAATTCATGAAACTTGCACTGTATATGGACATAAAAAATATAAGACAGACACTGTTCATTTTAAAATACTGTATCAAAGTAGGACAGGGGGCTGTTTCTCAACTCATTTTTGCCAAACGTAACTTTGCGCCTGGTCGTTGATGGTACATGTTGTCACAGCAGTTAGGCCTTGAATTGGACTCACGTTGGTCGTCCCCAGATCTATCCTATTATTTCAATACAAAATTCTAACAAGAGTCTCAGGAAACCCAAAATACGCCCGGAAAGGCACAGTCACTGCAGCCATACCAAAACAAATCCTACCATATATATAATTTGGAATATATGCAATGGGTCCTTCAAATATGAAATCTCATCTGGTGTTAAATGTCCAGGTCTAATTCTGACTGGTCAGTCACTTGCTGAAGACATCACTGACCAGAATGTTTGCCACATTTTATATACAGTGTAGGTATATTTGAACAGAGCCTAATCTCTGAGATGGTCAATGGTGTGTAAATATACAAGTCTTATCTGTTTACACTTACAACCAGGTTTATGGATATTGTCAAACATATCTTTAAGCAGCTATATTTGCTTTACCATATGGCTAATAAAACTGAATTGAAGAGCCTTTAAAACAGAGAAATAATTATAATTCTAAACTTTTTAGGTTTTGGCCACCATAGCAATCACTAAATTATCCAAGGAAGCTGAAACACCTTCTACCCATAAGCTATATAAAAAAAATTGTCCAGATTGTCCAGATGGAATCAAAACTTTGAAAGTTATGGAGCGGAGGGGAATATTACATAATCCAATATAACTCCCATATTATGTAACCAGTGGTGTTAAAAATAGTTCGCGACACACCTTCTACCCATAAGGTATATACTCAGAAAAAATTGTGCAGATGGAATCAAAACTTTAGGAGTTATGTAGTGGAAGGGAATATTACATAATCCAATATAACTCCCATATTATGTAACCAGTGGTGTTAAAAATAGTTCGCGACACACCTTCTACCCATAAGGTATATACTCAGAAAAAATTGTGCAGATGGAATCAAAACTTTAGGAGTTATGTAGTGGAAGGGAATATTACATAATCCAATATAACTCCCATATTATGTAACCAGTGACGTTAAAAATAGTTCGCGACACACCTTCTACCCATAAGGTATATACTCAGAAAAAATTGTGCAGATGGAATCAAAACTTTAGAAGTTATGGAGTGGAAGGGAATATTACATAATCCAATATAACTCCCATATTATGTAACCAGTGATGTTAAAAATAGTTCGCGACACACCTTCTACCCATAAGGTATATACTCAGAAAAAATTGTGCAGATGGAATCAAAACTTTAGAAGTTATGGAGCGGAAGGGAATATTACATAATCCAATATAACTCCCATATTATGTAACCAGTGATGTTAAAAATAGTTTGCGACACACCTTTTACCCATAAGGTATATACTCAGAAAAAATTGTGCAGATGAAATCAAAACTTTAGAAGTTATGGAGCGGAAGGGAAAGCGGACGCCGGACAGCCGGACGGACCGAGATGATACCATAATACAGCCCGCTTTTCAAGCCGGGCGTATAAAAACTACAAAATGGTCAGCAGACCTACTAATTAAATCTTTACCTTTTGCCGATTTCCTCTTCTTTATTGAGTGTTTCATTAGGATGAAGGACACATTTCCCACTGTCAATAAACACCTTCACGTCCAGTTCAAAGTCTATATTAGGTTCAGAGGTCGCCTTGGCTCCACCTAGACTCTGTGTAGATACTGTTGGTACTTGTGATGGAGCTTGACCGTCTTCACTTGTAGATTCTAATAATCTGAAAATAACATCAACCACTGTATATTGTGTAGAAGAACAAGGGGGGGAGGGGGAGGAGTCATTTAATATCTTAAGTGCCTCCTTCAATTAGCTGAATGCTTCCTAGCGTACTCTTTCAAAAAAAAATCTAAAAAAGGTAGTCCTTGCTATAAATACTTTACTATATTTCAAGGATTATTTAAAACTCAATATTCCAGGAAATATCAAATTAAAAAAAAGACTCTCTAAATCTAGCTTTTTCAAGGTTTTGTCCAAAAGCGTAAAGAAAGTGAACATATAATAAGTTTGTATGTGAATACCTTCGAAGATGTTTGCGACCCTTGGCCAACAATTTCATATCATCCTCTTCCTCAGTGTCTGGGAGGATTGAGGATTCTGAACTAGAGGACATGATATCATCGAGGGAGTGTGTTTGATAAGGAGGGAAGTCCAGTGGGGCGCTCTCTGATGATGTGGAGTCTGATCTGTTCCACATGGTATTGATTGTTCCACTATTATCCAGACTATTGGGGAAAGGATCAGGGGTACTGCAATCAAAGAAAAAATGCATTTCATATCAATTTAAAGCATGCTTGATCTCTTAAATGTATCACAGATATTAATACTACCTACAGTTTTTTTTTCTATATGATGGATTGATTTATGTTTTACGTCGCACTCAAGATAATTTGACTTATTTAATGTTGATGCTCGGCCAGTACCTGACACCTCTTCCACATAAGGCAATCAAGAGAAAAATCCACTCAGAAATTGTTCAATTTTGAATGGCTCTGAATGGGATTTGATCTGGCACCGCACCACATCGATGGAAGGCCTGAGTTGGACTAAGGGACTATCACTCTGCCGATTGAGACACCAACGCCTAATTTTTAAGATACATGTACATGACATACAAGATCATAAAAGTTATAGTTGATCACAATTCATCACTTAGTTACTGTCGCTATAATGCAGTATAAATATTACCAATGCCTGTCTTGTACATGTACACCATGCTAACAGGATGAATACATTTTGTTAGAGGGTACTTAAAAACACAGAAAAATTAAGAATCAGCAAATTTTGCAAGAATAAATTCATTACATAATGTGAATGTTATTATATGAAAAGGAATTAACTTAAAGTGGCATGAGCTGCCAAAATGTTGATATTTTGACGTAAAAACAGAATGTCGAAATTATTGGCTATTTTCTCAAGACTTATAATTCAGAAGCTTTTTAGCGCTTCTAGTCTCGAGAATGTACGATAAAGTATTGTTTTGAACTAACTTTGCCTTAGAATGAATGAATGGTAATCCCGGTTATTTAAATTTTGTTTACTTATTGAACACGTTTTCGATTCGTACAGGCCACATACTGTAAGGATTTTCCTCATTCCAACGCCAATCATTTAGTTATTCAATGGCCTTAAAAGCCTCTTACTGTCGTGACGATCAGAAATTAGTAGCTAAAGGAAGAATAAAACAATGTTGTCGCCAGTCCTTACCCCGGGGATGATGGCGTGGTAGCCAGTGAATCCTTAGGATGACCATCTCTCATGTCCGCCACATCCAGCGACAAGGCTCTCGTATTTTTACCACTCTCTCCAGTACTCAATCTAAACCTTCTTTCTCCACCATGATCAGATGCTACTCGTCTAATGATAACATGTCACCAATTGAGATTAGTCATTTCTATGGTTGATTGATTGATTGTTTGGTGTTTTACGCCGTGCTCAAGATTATTTCACTTATATGGCGGCGTTGCCAGTTTTATTGTGGGAGGAAACCGGGCTCTATGCCTGGAGGAAACCCACGACCTTCCGTTGGTAACTGGCAACCATCCCACATAGGTCGTTCGAGTGAAAACCCAGTCAGAAAATTTTCCAATTTTTTTTTGGACTGAGTGGGATTCGAACCCGCGACCCATGCCCCCATTTGAGATCAGTCATTTCTATTGAGAAGTTAAGTTTTATGATTCAAAGAATATTTTGCCAGTGATTTTATTGCTTTCAATATGATTTTGTTTAGTAATAATATGGAATGGCCAACATAGAAAGATACAAAATATAGTTGAGAATACTGTTACCTTGGTTTTCTGTGTCCACCCACAGAGCGAGATCTGGTATGCGGTGGTTTGTTTCCCAAACCCAATTTATCCTTGATCACTGAGGCCTACAATATAATCAAACAGCCATTCCGTAAAAATATTTATATCTATGAACACTAAAACACACGGGCACAAGTAAAATCTTATTGTCTAAAATAACCACGGTGACAAATTTCTAATTGTGTTAAAAAAGAGGCATATTATTTAGACCTTTATACCCAAAGTTGTAATAATAAACTCGAACCCATGATATTTCATTAGGTTGATGACAGACAGGAGCTTGGCCTTTGACAGTAGAATTTTCTGGAACACTTTGTATCACATTGATCCGTACACATCTTAAATTATGGCAAGAATATTGGTAGACTGAGATTAAACCTCATAGGATCATGAGAAAAGAAAGTGAAAGTTTTGGTCCCGTCGAAATATTAGTATGCCCGCAGGTCAGAAATCATTGTCCCTAAAGAGGTGAAGACAAACTTTTCAGGTAGATTCACAGCCTTTCTACTTTCTGAGTCAGTAAAGCACATTTAAATTCTCAGACGTTAAGTTTGTTGATTTTTTTTAAGAAAAGCTTTAATCAAAACAGCTTCAAACCAAAAAGAAACACCAAATTCAAAAGTTCAAACTCACCCTCTCAGATTTTTTTCGAATCCTATTTAAAACATCTCTTCTGAAGTCATTAAAGATGACATTCTGTAACTCCTCAAGTTTCTTACTTTCCATTTCTATTGTAGATTTACTGGCACCAAGTTGTCTGCAGAATTTAAATACATGAAATAAAAAGGCAAATCCAAAAAAGACCCGAATGTTTAATTAATTTATTAATTTACAGCCGTTGGAGGAGCTCAGAACAGTCTTTAGGAAGCTGTATGATTCAACCTCTCCATTCTTGCAAATTGAAAGCAAACATGAACACAAACAGGGTACATCTGAGTGAATATTTCCCCATAGTTATTTGCTTACTTGAGGTCCTGTACTACCCTGGCCTGTTCATTCATTTCCTGTTCAATCAGCCTGGCTCGTTGTTTAGGTTCTATCGAAGTGTCGAAGACAAATGATGGTAGACTCTCCATGATCTGTGCAGAACGCCGGGACAGTGTCTCCACCTATGGGAGTAAATCATAAACACCATAACTCCAACAGCGAAACACTCAATTAAAATACAGCGAAATCACACCTTAAATTCCACCCATTACAGAATTCCTATCAAATTCAAGTAGAAATTAATATTTAATCAGCTTGATTTTCTCCAGAAGTGTGAATTAAATTGATTGATTGATGTTTCACGTCAGACTCAAGATTACTTTACTTATATGTCCGCATTGCCAGGTATAGTAGGAGAGGAAACGGAACTCTTTGCCATTCTTCTGCAAACACCTGGTAACTCTTCCACATAGGCCAATCAAGTGAAAAATCCAGTCAGAAATTTTTCAACTTTTCATTGCACTGAGTGGGATAGAATCGTTTGACTTTTCTTAAAAATTTAGCACATATGACATACATGCTTCATTGATATTTCTTATTTCAAGATCAATTAAGTAAGATTTCAACGAATTTAGATCCCTCATGTTGTTCTGACAATCTGAATTCACAAATAAAATTGGACAGATAATATGATTTTAACAAATATGTAGTTAAGCTGACCTCTATGTCAATAATATCATCATCATCGTCATCTTGTAATCCCATCTTAAATCCCTCATCTTCACTGCCAGAGTCTGGTTGCCCTGCTAACACTGTTAGTGTACTGCCCAGGGAGGACAGTCTCTTACCAATGTTTGTATCAAAGTGAACATCAATACCCTGCATCTCCCATAATACATTCAATATCCACTTGGCATTGGTATCTGTAGGAAGAAAATCATAATCTAGACATACTGTAAACCATACATAACATAGTCTAAACTCAATCAAATCTAAATATATAGAGGATATTGAACAGTTGTGTCTGAATAGCACATATATTTTTTCGAGTGAAAGTCGGAGAATAATATGCATTTTGTGAAAATATTCCCATTTTAAGTTCACTAATTTTTCGCAAGAAAGGAAATGGGATTGGTAATACAGTTTGTTTCGAGAGCCTTATTATTACTCACAATCATCCATTAGAAATTGGTACAGTGAGATTTTGTAACATAGTAGATTTTCATGAGTTCTTATATCACCCTTTGACAAATGAGAAGCCCTAGTATGAGTCAAGACTTAAAATGGCATGAGCTGCCAAAATTCACACTTTTTTCATAATTGCTGATCGTCACGACAGTAAGAGGCTTTGAAGGCCATCGAAAAACTAAATGATTGACGTTGGAATGAGGAAAATCTATACAGTACTTGGCCTTTACAAACCGAAAACGTGTTCGAAAAGTAAACAAAATTTAAATAACCAGGACGACCATTCATTCATTCTATTAAAGCTAAAGTTAGTTCAAAACAATACTTTATGGTACATTTTCGAGACTAGAAGCACTGAAAAGCTTCTGAATTATACATTTTGAGAAAAATAGACAATAATGTCAACATTCTGTTTTAACGTCAAAATATCAACATTTTGGCAGCTCATACTCCATAAGAATTTTACATATCCTCTTTTACTTGTAACATACCTGCAGTCTGTTTACTAATAGTTCTGGAACAGACTTCATATGTCCCCTCGGGTACAGTACATACATTGAGGTTTGGACCTTGTCGTGGATCCGGCTTCCAATCATCTAGGGATGTCTCAAAGTCATCGGCAAAGCGAACACAAAAACCTACACAGGTAGAAAAATACAGGTGTAGAATGGCCTATAAATAACTCTTCTTGTCAGACAATGGTTCAAAGGTCCAAATGACCCTAAGAGGGTTGGAAGTTCTTTATCCATAGTCTAGATTACTAGTTCAATAATTATACAATATTAGTTTCCCTTGAATTAGGCTCAATGAAGGTCCATTCTCACTCTGTGATTTGTGAGAACTGGGAAGTTGGTCAGATTTCTATAGCTTCCTCGCTTGGGAACCGCATGAAATCGCACTGTGAAAACAGGGTCTTCAGTAGCTGTCTCGCCAGCTAGAAATTGTTTAGTAATCGACAGTTGTTTCTCATATTCAGACTTGGCTTAGAGCTTTCAGTAATTTGTAAAAATTGAACGACAGGTGTGTGGGGGAGGGACAAGTGCTTGTGAACCATTTCCATGTTGTCTCGAGCAGTTTGCAATATATTCTAATTTGATACCATTGTCAGGTTTATAACAATATGTAAACTGGGCGTCTTTTTACACGTACCTGTCAATCAGCACCCCCGTCATGATGAAGAAATGGTACAACTATATTCATGAGTACATACCTGTAAACTTCCCCTTACTAACAAGGGACCCAGAAGAACAGGCTGATATCTGAGTGTTTTCTATCGTCAGTACTAAAGCAGCTCCAGGTTCACTCTCTACTAGTCTGCTCGTAGCATGATGGCCCTAAACATTATACAACAAAAATGAAAGAAAACAGAGAGAAATGGCAATATGAATTTCCTTATTTCTCATTTTATAAATCAATAAATGATTTTCAAGAAAGTGTTATCCCAAATTAACGAGAATACTGTTATATTCACTTTCTAAAAGACACTAACTAATTAAAATCCCAAATTAACGAGAATACCAATAAATGATAGTAGGTTTTATAGTAAGCATAAGCCCAAAGAGAATGTGGCAATTGCAAAAAAAGTGTTGTTCCCAAAGAAAATGCAGCTGTGCCACTTACATGTATGTACAAGATAAATTTCTTTTTAAAATCCAATAGTTCCACTGATTAGTTTAACGTAATACACAAGTAGTGTTAACCCGAAAATATGAGTCTATATGAAACTGTCGTTTTTCAGGTTAACACGACTTGTGTATTACATTTCTTCTTTTGACAATATTATCCCAGGCAGAAATTAAACTGACACTACTTGATTGATTGATTGATTTGTGTTTTACGCCGCGCTCAAGATTATTTCACTTATATGGGGGCGTTGCCAATTTTTATAGTGTGGGAGGAAACCGGGCTCTTTGCCCGGAGGAAACCCACGACCTTCCGTTGGTAACTGGCAACCATCCCACATAGGTCGTTCGAGTGAAAGACACTACCTGAAATCAGGGACCTTAAGTTTCTAATGTACCCAGGATAATATCTACGGTTTTATATGGTGTTGTAGCCTTACATCCACACTAGTGGCGCCATCTGCAGGAACACAGATACCCAAGTCATCCACAGTTAACTGTAAGAAGAGAGTACTGAAGGCTGGCGTGGAGGAGGGGGCGAGCTGAGGTAGTTTGTCTATCACCTGTTGTGTGGCTCGTTGTACCTGTGATTAAGAGAGTATAAAGTGTAGGCAAAGAAAATTAACTTAAACAACTTTATTGACATAAAAGGGATGGGAAATGATAGTCGTTTTAAAATGACGAGAGAGACTTCGATTAATAGGCAATAGTACAAACTGTGGTTGAGTAAAAATATTTTTATTTATGTGGCTGCACTTTTTATCTTGAGGAGGTACAGTTTTCTGTGAAGGGTTAAGTTGACTAATCTGTGTCAAATGCATGTGAGACAATAGACGCTACCGAATGGTTGCAAGGCGCCACCGAATGGATTACCTCTATGTACATTTTCTGCCAGAATTGTAAATTAGTCCACCTTTAACAGGAATTTGTAGGAGAGTTGAGGATTGATGGATTGTTTGGTGTTTTACGCCGCCCTCAAGATTATTTCACTTATATGGCGGCGTCGCCAGTTTTATTGTGGGAGGAAACCGGGCTCTATGCCCGGAGGAAACCCACGACCTTCTGTTGGTATAAACGAGAGTTGAGGAAAAGCTTGTACTGTGTGTACATGTACCTACCTCCTTATTTAATGCCATTCTTTGTTCTGCCCAATACTCATACGCATGTCTATAGTTCAACCATACAAGGACAGCTGTGAAAGGGCAAAGATAATAGGATTGATTACAGAATGTATAAATTTGTTTTCTGAGTGAGATTAGAGTCCTCTGAGTCGGAGGAAGGGACTATCAATGCAGCCTCTGAAAAAAAATGATGAAAACAGAAGTTTTAAAGAATATGTTTATTTGCATCAAAATGCATGAATTGGTTTGGAAGTTGTATGGCAAAACTGATTGCATCAATGCAACAGTCTCTATTTCAAAACTGTTTATCAAGCTTTTAGCAAATAATATGAGACATAGCATACCTTTATCAAATGACTGTGGTTGTGCGAGTATAGCATACCTTTATCAAAAGACTGTGGCTGTGTGAGTATAGCATACCTTTATCAAAAGACTGTGGCTGTGCCAGTATAGCATACCTTTATCAAAAGACTGTGGCTGTGTGAGTATAGCATACCTTTATCAAAAGACTGTGGTTGTGTGAGTATAGCATACCTTTATCAAAAGACTGTGGCTGTGCGAGTATAGCATACCTTTATCAAAAGACTGTGGTTGTGCGAGTATAGCATACCTTTGTCAAAAGACTGTGGTTGTGCGAGTATAGCATACCTTTGTCAAAAGACTGTGGTTGTGCGAGTATAGCATACCTTTATCAAAAGACTGTGGTTGTGCCAGTATAGCATACCTTTATCAAAAGACTGTGGTTGTGCGAGTATAGCATACCTTTATCAAAAGACTGTGGTTGTGCCAGTATAGCATACCTTTATCAAAAGACTGTGGTTGTGCGAGTATAGCATACCTTTATCAAAAGACTGTGGTTGTGCCAGTATAGCATACCTTTATCAAATGACTGTGGTTGTGCGAGTATAGCATACCTTTATCAAAAGACTGTGGTTGTGCGAGTATAGCATACCTTTATCAAAAGACTGTGGTTGTGCGAGTATAGCATACCTTTATCAAAAGACTGTGGTTGTGCGAGTATAGCATACCTTTATCAAAAGACTGTGGCTGTGTGAGTATAACATACCTTTATCAAAAGACTGTGGTTGTGCGAGTATAGCATACCTTTATCAAAAGACTGTGGTTGTGTGAGTATAGCATACCTTTATCAAAAGACTGTGGTTGTGTGAGTATAGCATACCTTTATCAAAAGACTGTGGTTGTGCGAGTATAGCATACCTTTATCAAAAGACTGTGGCTGTGCCAGTATAGCATACCTTTATCAAAAGACTGTGGTTGTGCGAGTATAGCATACCTTTATCAAAAGACTGTGGTTGTGCGAGTATAGCATACCTTTATCAAAAGACTGTGGTTGTGCGAGTATAGCATACCTTTATCAAAAGACTGTGGTTGTGTGAGTATAGCATACCTTTATCAAAAGACTGTGGTTGTGCGAGTATAGCATACCTTTATCAAAAGACTGTGGCTGTGCGAGTATAGCATACCTTTATCAAAAGACTGTGGTTGTGCGAGTATAGCATACCTTTATCAAAAGACTGTGGTTGTGCCAGTATAGCATACCTTTATCAAAAGACTGTGGTTGTGCGAGTATAGCATACCTTTATCAAAAGACTGTGGTTGTGCGAGTATAGCATACCTTTATCAAAAGACTGTGGTTGTGCGAGTATAGCATACCTTTATCAAAAGACTGCGGTTGTGCGAGTATAACATACCTTTATCAAAAGACTGTGGTTGTGTGAGTATAGCATACCTTTATCAAAAGACAGTGGTTGTGCGAGTATAGCATACCTTTATCAAAAGACTGCGGTTGTGCGAGTATAGCATACCTTTATCAAAAGACTGTGGTTGTGCGAGTATAGCATACCTTTATCAAAAGACTGTGGCTGTGCGAGTATAGCATACCTTTATCAAAAGACTGTGGTTGTGTGAGTATAGCATACCTTTATCAAAAGACTGTGGTTGTGCGAGTATAACATACCTTTATCAAATGACTGTGGTTGTGCGAGTATAACATACCTTTATCAAAAGACTGTGGTTGTGCGAGTATAGCATACCTTTATCAAAAGACTGTGGTTGTGTGAGTATAGCATACCTTTATCAAAAGACTGTGGTTGTGCGAGTATAGCATACCTTTATCAAAAGACTGTGGCTGTGCGAGTATAGCATACCTTTATCAAAAGACTGTGGTTGTGTGAGTATAGCATACCTTTATCAAAAGACTGTGGTTGTGCGAGTATAACATACCTTTATCAAATGACTGTGGTTGTGCGAGTATAGCATACCTTTGTCAAAAGACTGTGGTTGTGCGAGTATAGCATACCTTTATCAAAAGACTGTGGTTGTGTGAGTATAGCATACCTTTGTCAAAAGACTGTGGTTGTGCCAGTATAGCATACCTTTGTCAAAAGACTGTGGTTGTGCGAGTATAACATACCTTTATCAAATGACTGTGGTTGTGCGAGTATAGCATACCTTTATCAAATGACTGTGGTTGTGCGAGTATAGCATACCTTTATCAAAAGACTGTGGCTGTGCGAGTATAGCATACCTTTATCAAATGACTGTGGTTGTGCGAGTATAGCATACCTTTATCAAATGACTGTGGTTGTGCGAGTATAGCATACCTTTATCAAATGACTGTGGTTGTGCGAGTATAGCATACCTTTATCAAAAGACTGTGGCTGTGCGAGTATAGCATACCTTTATCAAAAGACTGCGGTTGTGCGAGTATAGCATACCTTTATCAAAAGACTGAGGTTGTGCGAGTATAGCATACCTTTATCAAAAGACTGCGGTTGTGCGAGTATAGCATACCTTTTTCAAAAGACTGCGGTTGTGTGAGTATAACATACCTTTGTCAAAAGACTGTGGCTGTGCGAGTATAGCATACCTTTATCAAAAGACTGTGGCTGTGCGAGTATAGCATATTTTTATCAAAAGACTGTGGCTGTGCGAGTATAGCATACCTTTATCAAAAGACTGCGGTTGTGCGAGTATAATAGGTCTGGAGAGTTTGATGAGAAGTGCTTCTTGATCTTCAGACTGACCTGGAATCATTTCATCCTGCCAAACAAATACATGTACTCAGTCACAAGCCCTAATGGTTAAGTCTTAGGGGGCACCTGTTGGCTCTAGGGTCATAACACGCAGATTGAATCTGAGTAGGTCTTTGTTTTGCAATTTTGACATTAAAGAATTTATGAACAATAATTTTATTAGGACTTGAAATTTGTCTTTATCGGTAAATGAACTAAAGGTGCATTCAAAAAAATATCAAATGAAAACAAAAATGGAAGTAAGTGGTAGTAAATGAGAGAAAAAATTTTCAAATTTTCCTAAAGCACTCCGAAAAAAAAATTCCCAAGAGCATGACGAGTGTTCTTACATTAATTCAAGCTACATGTACCATAAAAACACACTGACGAAGCAAGGTCATGTATGATGTCACCAGCTTCAATGGCACAAAACTGATTCATTTCCATTTATGTTTTTTTCATTTTTCTTAGTATTTTGAAAATGGTCTTAATACTTGACTTGTATATTATATTACCTGTAAAGCATTTCTGACTGCAATTTTCGTCTTGAAAAAAGCCATTGTCTGAAACTCTGGCTCAGCCTCTTCAAACATCGGGTTCTAAAAAAAAAAACATGGTCATATAATCTAAATGGTGCTTTACGTGTAGATGTATATAGTTTATCTGTTGATTTTCATCATCAAAAAAATATGTCTTTATTCCTTACTTTTAAAGTCACCTTGTCGCATTAAGACATAAATAAAGTTAAATTTTCTAGTACTTCCTTTAAAAAGCCATTCAATGCATTAATTATTTTAACACTGTTAGGAAACAGAGAGGAGAAAATTCTAAATGCAGGACATGTAATATGAATACTCACCTTAAGAAGTTGACCAAGGGCCAGATTGAGTTCCACTTGGGCTCTGATAAATGTCTTCTGATAGTCAACTGAAAGTTGTAACAAAATATTACCCAATGAGAAAGTCTAGTTTCTCCGAAGAATGTAGTTTGTTGAGCAATATATATCTCCCTCTGGTTCACAGATGTCTTCGCCCGTTTAACAACTATAGTTTTACCAAGTTTGGTTTTCTGCAAGAAGCGTTTCTTTTCCTCTTAGCTACAACATGTTCATTACTTGTTTGCCTGGATATAAATATCCTCAAAGGCTTTGTTTTCAATACTGGTTATCTTTAATAAGGAACAACTAGCTGAAAGAGGATAGCAAGCAACAACAACAACATGCTATGGTTAAAAAATACAAGACGAAAATGATGATGTTACTTGGATATGGATTATAAACATTTTTCCAGTACTGTGTCTAGCAGTTTCAATTTAATTCCAAATATCTATTACAAAGATTTTTCATTGATATGCAAGTTTTGATTGTTTCCTGACCTGATTTAGTCTCTGTGGCACCATCCGTACTCGCGGTTTTCAACCTATTGGACATTTCCAGCTCTATAGCACCTGTCTCTAATCTGACTGCACTAGATGTGGGTGTAGTGGCCGTAATCTGAATACCCTGTCATACAACAACAACATGGGCTAATAAATACAGATCTATGATACATTTCGCAAAGTTTAAGAAGAATCAAGCGAGGTCTCATGGTGTAGAAGTAAATATATAATTTTGAGAAAATGCATTGTCAAGTTACGCTCCGGAAACGAAGAATGTGTTATTTTTTACCAATTACACTCATAGGAGGCGTCACCTGCAGTCGCAGATTACCCACAAAAAATCACAAGCTAGGTCTTGTGGTGTAAAAGCTATATACAAAATTTGGTAAAAATTGAACGATGCGTTTTCAAGTTATGCCTCGGAAACAATTCTGTTGCGGACACACAAACATATGGACAAGTTGAAAGCCCTATCTCATAGTTGTCACAGTTTTCACCAATCAATGATGTATATTACAAAATTAATGAGAGAAGAATATGGTTTCTATAATAATTCCCTACTTAAACGTGAATAGCAGTGAGTAGAGGATAGAGGGTGGATTATCTGCCCCGGAAACAATTCTGTTGCGGACAAACAGACATATGGACAAGCTGCAACCCCTATCTCATAGTTGCTGTATATTACAAAAACTATGGTTTCTATAATTCCGTACCTTAAATGTGAACAGCAGTGAGTAGAGGATTGAGGGTGGATTGTCTTTAGTTGATTTGTTCTCTCCAACCCAACCAGAAAATGGCTGTTCAGATCCGGACATCTTCTGTAACAGCTCATTCAATTCCTGAGAAAACAGAGAAGGAGATGATGAAGTAATTTAAATCTACAAAGGAAATGGTGTCACCTTCACATGAGAAAAAACTGAACTGCATAATGTATTTTTTAATATCTTTATAACCCTATAAAAGTTCTGAGTGAAATTCTTTTGATTCTTGATAATATAGAGAGAACAAAATATGTCAAACACAGCAAATACCTCTTGAAAAAAACACCCGAGCGCGTTGATTTTCCATAGGCTTCTTGTACTTGCTGTACTAAACAAATATGTGAAGTTTCAAAGTTATAAGTAAAAGACTTTTTTAGATAATGTGTTTACAAGGCTTTTTACCGCAGCGGCAATATAAGGGGCATAACTCTTGAAAAAAACATCCGAGCGCGTTGATTTTAAATAAGCTTCTTGTACTTGTTGTATTAAACAAATGTCTTAAGTTTCAAAGTTGCAAGTTCAAGACATTTTTAGATAATGTGTTTACAAGGCTTTTTACAGCAGCGGTTTTGTAAGGGGCATAACTCTTGAAAAAAACATCCGAGCGCGTTGATTTTCAATAGGCTTCTTGTACTTGCTGTACTAAACCAATATGTGAAGTTTCAAAGTTGTAAGTTAAAGACTTTTTTAGATAATGTGTTTACAAGGCTTTTTACCGCAGCGACAATATAAGGGACATAACTCTTGAAAAAAACATCCGAGTGCGTTGATTTTGAATAGGCTTCTTGTACTTGTTGTGTTAAACAAATGTTTGAAGTTTCAAAGTTGTAAGTTAAAGACTTTTTTAGATAATGTGTTTACAAGGACCAATGGACAGACGGACAGACGGACGACGGAGGCAACGACAATACCCTTCGGGCAAAATTTGCCCGAGGGGTAACAATCAGAAGCTCATGATGTCTTTAAATTTTATATGACCTCTGGGTTGAGCAAGGTTATTCAAACTGAAGTCAGAGTACATAATGAAAAAGTGTGTGCTGCTACATTATTTTTTTTTTAGCGATCCAATCTTTGAATTTTCTACGATTTGCATAGGAAACAGATTTGCGAAGCCACTCTAGAAGAGTAACTGCTACAAAATTGATTCTGCATAAAATATCCCTTCAACATTGCCAGAGGTATTGACATTGAAAACTATGCAGCAACTATATCAAAATGTCTCCCAATAAACCTGTTGATAGACTGTTGCCTACTAAAGATTATCGCTTGATTGCTCAAGGTTTGTTTACGGCACACTCAAGATTATTTCATGGATATGGCAGCGTTGCTAGGTTTAGTGGGAGAGGAACGCGGGCTCTTTTCCAGGAAGAAAAAGATTATCAGTATAACTACCCCCAGCCCCAGGAAGTTGTTATCCCAAAGACACGATAATCTATTTGAGCTTACCTTCATGAAGACTTTCTGTACAAAGACAAGATAATCTATTTGAGCTTACCTTCATGAAGACTTTCTGTACAAAGACAAGATAATCTATTTGAGCTTACCTTCATGAAGACTTTCTGTACAAAGACAAGATAATCTATTTGAGCTTACCTTCATGAAGACTTTCTGTACAAAGACAAGATAATCTATTTGAGCTTACCTTCATGAAGACTTTCTGTACAAAGACAAGATAATCTATTTGAGCTTACCTTCATGAAGACTTTCTGTACAAAGACAAGATAATCTATTTGAGCTTACCTTCATGAAGACTTTCTGTACAAAGACAAGATAATCTATGTGTGCTTACCTTCATGAAGACTTTCTGTACAAAGACAAGATAATCTATTTGAGCTTACCTTCATGAAGACTTTCTGTACAAAGACAAGATAATCTATTTGAGCTTACCTTCATGAAGACTTTCTGTACAAAGACAAGATAATCTATTTGAGCTTACCTTCATGAAGACTTTCTGTACAAAGACAAGATAATCTGTTTGAGCTTACCTTCATGAAGACTTTCTGTACAAAGACAAGATAATCTATTTGAGCTTACCTTCATGAAGACTTTCTGTACAAAGACAAGATAATCTATTTGAGCTTACCTTCATGAAGACTTTCTGTACAAAGACAAGATAATCTGTTTGAGCTTACCTTCATGAAGACTTTCTGTACAAAGACAAGATAATCTATTTGAGCTTACCTTCATGAAGACTTTCTGTACAAAGACAAGATAATCTATTTGAGCTTACCTTCATGAAGACTTTCTGTACAAAGACAAGATAATCTATTTGAGCTTACCTTCATGAAGACTTTCTGTACAAAGACAAGATAATCTATTTGAGCTTACCTTCATGAAGACTTTCTGTACAAAGACAAGATAATCTATTTGAGCTTACCTTCATGAAGACTTTCTGTACAAAGACGAGATGATTAAGGAGATCTGTTGTAAGACTATGTTCTAACATGCCCACTTCAGCCACAGCGTTCAGATAACTCCCCTCCTTAAGGTCTAATCCTTCCACGATCCTCTCACTTAATGTCCCGCTACCCGTCTCCTTATGGTGACGATAATCTGCAGCCATATGGATAGGGGGCAGGTCTACACTGGCTGATGAGGGGATCATGGTGTCTTTGGTCGTTACCTGAAATAGAATACAATGTACAAAAGATTTCAATCAAACTGTCAATGCAATTTGTAAGAAATACCTGGTTACAAGGTTTTCCCAAAACACAATGCTATAAGTGGAAGAGTTGCCAGGTACTCGCAGAAGGTTGGGGGTTTCCTCCAGGCAAAAGCCCTGTTTTCTCCCCAATTAAACCTGGCAACGCTGCCATATAAGTTAAATAATCTTGATTGCAGCGTAAAACATCAATCAATCAACCAAAACACACATGTTGTACATAGAAGACCATACAAGGTAGAAAAAATTTAAGAGTTGATACAAGAAAACAGTAGGTCTGAACGAACTAACTTTCATCATCTGTTAAAATTACATGAACTGAGGTTATCTTAAATCAATAGAAAAAATCTGAAAAGATAAGTTAGTTTTCTTTAGAAGTGTAAATAAGGTTTTTAATAATATCAACCTCTTGAAAGTAACTTAGTGTTCAAAAGTGTTTAATTTAAGCTTAAAATGAATAAATATTTGTCAATATTATTTTGATTTTGTTTACTTTTCCACCTCAATTTATTTTTGCCTGGGCCTAGATGGTTATTATATTTTTTCAATGTCACATTCTCTGACGCACACCATATTTTGACTACAATATCACCCTGGTTTTGTATCCACTTAATCCTTACCTGAGATTGGAAACTGAGTTTATGAGAAGGTAAGTCCACAGAAAACTTGGCCTTCTTACCACTGATCCCAGATACAGTAATCTTACCAGTCTGAAAACAGATGCATATGAGCAGATAATAAACCTGGTATGAATACGGCCAGTATTTTTATAGATAAATGATTATGTAGTCTTCTTAAAGTGGCATGAGCTGCTTATGTGTTAACATTTTGATGTTAAAACAGAATGTTGAAATTATTGGCTATTTTTCTCAAGACATATAATTCAGAAATTATGAAAAAAATGTGAATTTTGGCAGCTCATGCCACTTTAAGGATAAGATATATTGACCACTAATTCAAAGGCCAGTGATTGCCTTTAAGAAAAACATGAATTTGAAAGATTTGTTTGAACTTAACTTGAAAGTCTGTTTTAGGTCTTATCTTGTAGGAATAGAGAGATGTCCTGACCACAAATTATGATGAAGAGGTTCAATATGGATATTTATTGTCCCTCTTTTATTTAAAATCCAATTTTGACTTTCAACCAAATGATGACAAATAGAAAAATATATTTGTTTTAATGTATATTTATTAATACACAGGAAGTATATTGCTGTCCATCTCACCTTATACTGAGCCTTAAGGGATGGTAACAAGGCTGCCCCAATACACCAGCCCTGGAGAGTGGCGTTAACACGAACATTAAATCCTCGTGACTTTTCCACTGCAGGTTTGTGAAAACGTACATTAGGATTCTCAGTGGCACTCTCCTCGGGAACCTGTGACGTGGACTGGTTAGATTCAGGATCCACAGAGGTACGACTGTTAAATAGGTTTTAAAAATTGACTTTATAAGACTATAATATGATGTTCTTTATCTAATAAATGTATAAAAGATTTTCAAAAAATAAGCTAAATTAATGGAACATTGCATTGTTTTTTAAAATGTACCAGAATTTTTCTTTAGTAGTTATTACGATAACTGTGAAAGTATGATATAAAAACATATATAGAAATTAGTTATTGCCGTTTTGAATTACTTTCTAAAGGGTATTGTAAGTGTGTAACCTTGAGCCAGCATATGATCTCATCAATAAAAATAAAGTGTGTCAACTCTTTCTCAGAAAATAAGGGTGTGATATTTTGAGGGAAATGGCCTGTGAGTAAAATTGGCTTCATGGGTCCGAAGCTCAAGATAATGAGACAATGATTATTACCTGGTCCGGGTGACAGGCCAACGGAATTCCTGTAATGTACTACTGAGTTGCCGTGAGCCTCGGGTCATCATTCCGTGTAGTATTACGGGATGCTGAGGGATGTTAATATCAATCACTCCAATATCAACCAGGGCAGAATTGTGCTCTTTATCCCTTCTTAGTACAGATGTATACAGACTATGACATGTCCCTATGTCAACAACTACAACCGTTCTAGAAAAATACCAAAATTGAAAAGTATTTAAGGCATACTCCATATACTTTACTAAAATGCAGAATACTGTTTACAATAATAAAAACTTAGATGAATTTCACTTTTTCCCCAGAATAAGTTATGAACATCCAAAAGTTTTGACATCATTTTATATTTCTAATTTGAAATTATCAATTGAAACTCTTTATTATAGGCTGGGTATACATCCAAACCCCTTGAATGAGTGAACAACAGTTTTGTCATTTCACTTTGTACAATACAGAGACTGTATGAATATTTTCCTTATCCCAACAACAATCATTTTATAGTTTTTCAATGACCTCAAGAACCCTCTGTGAACAACGTCTTCACAAAAAGAGTTTATGAAAATAAAAGTATTCATTTTAGAGGCTCTTGGGCCTTTAATATTTAATAGGAAAGGATACAGATAAGTTATCCTTTATCAATGAGACCTTGGTATTTAAACAGTCGACCTGGTAGTATGATACAAAACAATTTTTAATACTGTTCATAACTTTTGGTAAATATTTCTGCAGCTTGCACATGTGTTGGATCCAATATAAATAAGAGAAATTGTTTTTGTTGTAATCTAGTAACAATCCACTATTAAGATTACCTGTATTGCATTCTGGGAGGTTGACCTTCTTTCAGAACTATCAATGTATGCCCGATGTATCCTGTAACTGACGACTCTGCTGACTTCCTCTTCAAGAAGCCTAAAATGAAAATGTACAAACTTTCAACTTCTTTATCATGATTGTTTTTAATTTGAGACTTATTATCCCAGCTTCACTGATTATTTATTAAAAACATAGTTTCTCTGAAAGATCGCTAAAATGTTAATCCTAAGCATAAACAAATTGCAAAATGGCTACATTTTTTAAGTTCCTTAAGCACAAAGAAACCCACAACCTTTAGTGAACCTTTAACCAGTACACAAAGGGCGATGGATTTTAATTTTTCTTTGGAGTGGGAGGTTTGGGTCTGACTGAGAGATAATCCCTCAGACTGGAATGCGTTGATCTCAAAGGCACTACATGTATTTTAATAGATTACCTTTGACTTTCTCCTTATAACCGCCAGTAGCATGTACATTTTTCAGTTCAGCATCTAACTTTAACCCACCAAGAGTTGCCAATATCTTCACTGTTTTCACTTTAGCCACTCCATATACTACCAGGGGTGTACTCTCTCCTATGTAGATACCTGAAGACAAATCAAACGGTTATGGCTGAAGTTTGTCTGTAAACCTTATTGATTAAACAAATATTTTCATTATAGATTGTTACTGGGACCACGTAACTACAAGAAAAAAGAAACTAAATATTTTCAATTCATCAAAAACAGTATATATATATGAAACCAGTGTAAATATATCAAATAAGTTTGAAATCACATGATTGATTGATTGATTGATAAATGTTTTACATCATACTGAAGATTATTTCACTTATAAGACGGAGTTGTGGTTTAGTGGGAAAGGAAACAGAATCCCACTCTTGTGTTGGTCGAGAGTACCAATCAGTTGAGCTGTCAAAATGAGGGAATATCAGGAAATTTTCTTAAAAAACAGCTGTAATCTAATTTTGCAATACTACACTGCACCACAAGAGCTGAAAATGAATTTCGGTTTATAAATATATGAAATATGAATAAAAAATTCAGTTGAAACTTTATGAAAAATAAGCGTATAAATTTAACAGACTTACTTTGCTTGAACCTGGTCCTATTGAATGAAGTTTGAGCAAAACGTCCTTCCATAGTTTCCTCCTCGGCAGCCAGGGAATCGAGACGGTCTTTATCCAGCTCCTCATTCTCCTCAACCTCTTTCTGAAGTTGTTTCCGGCGACTGTAAGGAGTACCTTGGTCTGGTTCTTCTTGGATAACGGACAAGCGTGATGTGTCACATCGTTTGTTAACTGTCTTGGGTTCTGGCATGGTGGAGTACAGATCTAACAAATGGTACAAGGTTTTCCAGCATTGAGGAGTGCTTTCTTTGATCTCATCAACGATCGTCTTCTCTGCCATCGTAGGTGATGATGTATCTACAATCTCTATTGTAACGGAATCATCCCTTCTCGAGTCTTTCGATTTCCCTTTATGAGATTTCCCAGTTTTTTTCTTTAGAGGCAAGGTCAGCTTGTCGGGTCTTTTGGACTCTGAATTCTTTCTGGCAGTTCCAGGTTTAGTGGCAGGCTTTTCAAATCTGACCTCAGAACTTTTAGACGTTCCAGGTGCCGTTGGAAAGACAGGCTTTGGTTGAGAATATCTCAAATGCTCTGCTTCAGATTCGGCCATATGTTCTACATCTGACCTCTGAGTGGACGTACTTGATGTGGAATCTTTAGAGTTCTGTTTTCGATGGGTCTTGGACCATGCATCGTCAGCTCGATTCTCCCTTAACTCCACCCGGGTGCTATGAATATTACTGATCATTGTGGCAAATTGATGAACAAGCCTTAACAAAGACATGTCCACATTCTGGGTGACAGCGTCACAATCCACCAGGAAGTTTACTTGTGTGGTGGCAGGTTTAGCCTCCAGTTTATGCATGGCAAACTTGAGACTGTGAGCAGACTTTGCTCGTTTGTTATTCTCATTGTTACCTTGATTCTTCTCAAAGTCCATCACATCTTTCATGCCAATATTTAGGTTAAACTTCTGACAGAGAAAAGCTGGTGAGTCCTGGAAAATCTTCTTGACAAATGAATGAGCTTTACTTTTTGCTTTACCCTTTCCTTTGCCAAAGTTCGCATTCTCAGAGTCTATGATTTCAATTTTGAGAGAGTTAAAGCTTCCTTGAAGTGAAACATTTCCTCCGAACCGTTTCATCATGGCAGAAGATCTGACTTCTTCAACATGAAGTCCAATGCTCTGTAAGAAGGGTTTGAAGAGTATCTGAGCATCGGCCAGTTGTAGAATAGAGGTGGCCAGAGTGAAATTCTCAGAGGTCAGATCATTTCGACTATCATCCTGGTTCCAGCTGTTGATAAAGGCAGACAAAGTGGAGTCTTGTCTCAGAGCGGCTGAGTGAACAGCTGCTTTATGTGACGGGAACTCTTGTTCATCTTTCTGTCTGGCCATCCAACGGTACAAGTCTTCTTGTTCCAGATTCTTCTTCACTAAAGGTGGTTTCGATCCACTGACCTTCAAAGGGGTTGTAGGTGGTGTGGGACCAGGTCCAGGATCTAAACTAGAGGAACTGCCAGCCACTGAAACAAAACTATACGTACTACCATTGTGTTTGAGTATAGAATGTGGTGACAATAACGCTCTTTGGCTTTGAGTAAGTCTCTCTGGAGAATCCATCATTTGAAGATCTGGGGCTGTAGGATGACCTTGACCCTTGATAGTTTGAGAGGAGCTAATATCTTCTATATCTGCCATCTCTCTCTGACTATCTGTCTTGTCATTCAAACTGGGCATTGAGGTGGCATGACTGACTGCACCACCTTCCGCCTGTAGCAGAGACATTTTCTCATCGACAACATCATAGTGGCTGATCAACATCTCCCCTTCGTCATCTTCATCCAGGTTATAGTCAGTGCTACCATCTTCTTCAGGGATAGCAAACTTCACACTGTATGGTCTGACTGGCTTCCTTGCCTTGAACGTCATCCCCACTAACTGTGGCATGTACAGTACATTCTTCCACTGCCTGGTCAGGGCCAGGATACCTTTCTGTATGGTAATAATCTGGGGTATAGTATCAGCTCTAATGGCTTCCTCCACACAATCTATACCAACTTTCAACAGATACTTCCTCAATACATTCATTAACTGACATGATGGGTCTTGCTGAAGGGTTCGAGATAACACTGTCACCTTGTTAAATTTACTCTGAAAATACATCAGCAAAATACTATAAGCACAATCTAGATTAATTGATTGATCTGTGTTTTACGCCGTGTTCAAGATTATCTCACTTATATATGGTTACATAGACAAGTTTAATGAGGGAGGATTGATTGATTGATTGATTGATCGGTGTTTAACACTGTGTTCAAGATAATCTCACTTATATATGGTTACATAGACAAGTTTAATGAGGGAGGAATGATTGATTGATTGATTGGTTGATCGGTGTTTTACGTTGTGTTCAAGATTATCTCACTTATATGGTTGCATTGCAAGGTTTAACGAGGGAGGAAACCAGGCACTGAAGAAACCCACATCCTTCAGGTGAAGCCAGGCAACCATTAAACACAGGGGAATTGAATGAAAAGTCAAGCAGAACTTTTATGTGGGTTTTGAACCTGTGGCCCATAACAGCAGATCCCTCATTCAGTAGCTCATCAAAGTACCCCCTCTGACCACTTATAGTGGCATCATACCATAAATATTCAAACAGTTACCATTGCAAAAGATTATTTCTGATCACTAAAACACACGGGCACAGGGAAAATCTTCTTGTCTAAAATAACCATGTAGACAAGTTTCTAATAGTGTTAAAAAGAGGTATATCATTTAGACCTTTAAACCCCATAAATTGTTGTAAGAAACCAAACCTATGACGACTGACAGCAGCTTTCAAAGATTATTAATATTTTCAATTTATTTTAGAAAAAAAAAAATTAGCTGAATGTTTGAAAAATAAGTAGGCTTATTTTAAAGCACTTTACCTTATAGGGCATATGAATGCCTTGTACTTCAAGTGCTTCTGTCATGATACAGGCCATTATAGAGCTGGTCCTCTGTGTGACTGTCTTCACTAGTTCACCCACAACAACCATTAGACGATCACTCGGGTTTAACCAGGCATTTATAGCAGGGGTGGCCGTACTTAATAAATTCCAGTCAAGTCTGTATACATATCAATAGAAAGGTATCTTGTATTAAAAAGGGTTTTCAATGTTCTATTAATAACATGAAAAAGCATTGCTTAATATCTTCTTAATTTTTCCAGCTTCAATGAAATACAAATGATAAATAAATGCCATGTCCTAGGTTTCAAGCCAAACAGACTTTCTCTGAAATTCTCTAAGCATATAAAAGAGGTTTTAAACTATTCTTAATGTAAGTTTCAAAACTAAATTAGGGGCCTCAGTAGTTCAGTTCAGAAAGATATTCTTTCAGTCTGACATAAGCATCCCAATAATGTTCAAATTCCTCTCTGTTCAAGTAAAAATAGAATAATTTCTGAGTGTGTTTTTCACTTGATCGGTATAATTGGGACAGTTCCAAGGTACTCACAAAATACCCAGTTTCATCTATACTAAACCAAGCAATGTCACCATATAAGTGAAATAATCTTGAGTGCAGCAAAGAAACATCAATCAATCAGAACTTACCGTAAATGCTCGACCCTTTCGGCGATGCCAGGGGGGAATATCGCCGAAAAGCTAGAGAGCATATGATAGAAACTAAAATGGGGAATGTGGGGATAATCCGTTTCGCAGACTAGAAAAAGTATAATGGCCTACCCACAGGTGGTAAATTGGTGTTGTGCTAAACACACAATACACAACCCACATGTGATATTCAGAGTGCCTGAGCTCACACAGTGACAACGGACTAACCTGCAAGCCAGTCCATTCGTTCGTCAATGTACCGGTTTGTGGTGTGAAATGAGAAAATACGTTCATCTATTTTGTTATAAAAAATGAATCTGTAAAGATATGCCGATTAATTCAATTTTCTTTTAGCTTGTTTTCGATTTTGACGCATTTTAATCGATGCTGCTGTTGTTGTTGTTGTTTTTTTTTTTCGATCTAGGCTGTGGTTTATCGGAAAGGAATTTGGACTAATCTCACAAAGTCTGGGGAAAATCGCATTTGATAATGGTTTTAGAAAAACAAAAGGCTATGAAGATTTTGATTGAGGAATGAATTTGAGATTTGTCCCCGTATTTATAACTGTAGTCTGGGTTACCGTTACCGACAACGGCCGATAGTTATTTCACCTCGGTAGGCCTATGCGTATTACCATATGTGGTTTTCAAATAAAGTCATACTCGTGAAATTTGTTGGTGTTTTTATAAGCTTTAATTTTCATACAATTCCAAACCCTACGTTAATTTGGTTGATTGATTGTTATGCAAGTCAGGCTTATAATAATAAAATATAAGCCTAGGCCGGGGGTTCTATATAAATTCAAATATTTCTTTTATTATCAACAATATATTTTAACTCCGTTGTGTTTTCATGGGAATCGATAATCATAACTTGTGGGAGTATTTTCAATATCGGCATAATTAATGAGTTTGATAATTACAAGGGCGAAATAACGAAGTACAAGCGGTTTATAAAATAGTCAGCATTTCACGCATCGGACAATTTGCCGCCTTGACTAGTGTACTTGTGTAAAGCCAGCAAGAGATCGATTAAACACCAGTCAGTAAATATATCGGATATATTGTTTTCGGTACAACCAGATTGTAAAAACCAAACAAAAGTCTACATCAGATTCATAAGTGTTTATCCAGTTTAAATTTGGGCGATGTCGGCATTTGCAAATATCTATAATATCTCTATGAACACGACCGTTTTACCGTGCAACTTAAGTCATATCGGCAGTAAACAAAATTACAACCTTTACGTTTTACGTGATTTCTCATCCTTTTTACGGGTGAAACTTTTCCATTTAAACGAAAAAGAATGTTCCCAACATATAAAAAAAAACACAATAGTAAATATTTATTTGGTTTATAAACGGGTAAATTTTGCGAACGGAAAGAGTCAACTGGAGGCTGTCGCCAAAAGACGTCAGTGGGATATAGCATCGCCGGACAGTCGTGAGCCACTTTTTAACCAAAAATGCTTTCACTTGGTTTAGTCGGCTGGTCATTTTTATTCAAAGCCCTGCACATTTTTGACTAGGCCATTAGTCTTAAAAATATACAAATAAAAATCTTAAAAACTTGATTGATTAAACCACAGACTAGTGAAAGTAACCATGTGTTGGCAGAGTATTGACAAGACTTCGGCGGACAGTCGTGAGACACTTTTTTGATAGAAGAATTAATAGTAAAAATTGTGAAATTATGTCATTGAATGACAAAAGAGTTAGAAAAGTATTAAAGTTATAAATTACCCAAACAGTGTTAAAATTTCTGTCAAAATAATTCAAAACACACCATAAAAGGATGTGATCACAAACCAAATAAATTTTTCTCCACAAAAGGGATCAACCATTATTTCATACAACTCTATGTGAGTATTGGTCATACTTTTTCACTGAACCCCAACAATGATTGCTCCCTCGAGCTTGAAATGTTTTGCAAACGTCACCAAACTTTCGTTTTCTGTCGAACTGAGGGCATGTAGGCAGAAATTCTTAACAGTTTTGAATTAGTGACAAATATCTGTTATTGTTTTGTTATTCCCATGAATAATTTATCAACCTGCAGCTGTGAAAAAAAACAGTGAAAGATGGGAAAATGAAATGTCATTGAAAATTGCGGTCATTTTGTGACACTTTTACGGACGCTCACGTGCAACCTGTGGACATGACTACACGGTTTGTACGCAAAATAAACCAAACTCTACATGAATTTTTTATATTCTTTTTCTAAATCAACCTATTGAAAGGCAGATGGTTATTTTAAACATGAAAATGGACAAAGTGTCTCACGACTGTCCGCTGATGCTAGGCAGTTATAGACCCACACGTGGCTCTCAAACTGGTGCCCACCTGGCGCGATGTTTGTTCATCTACCCGACACAGGCGTGAAACCAATTACCCACCCCTCTCTAGTCGGCGTCATTGAAGTTTTCGTCGATCGGGAGTAAATAGAAGACTTGAGCTGTCAGAGTCACTCCCCCCACCTCCCCATAAAATCGCTGAAAAGGTCGAGCATTTACGGTAATCAAATCATACATACTAAGGATATTTTCAATACTGCAAACATTCAGAAGAAAAAATCAATATACAAACCTTGTGAAATCTGCTTGGCGTTTTCTGGGTAATGGCGGAGGTGAGGCAAAGTTGAACCAGACATCTGAGAATTGTAGTACAAGACTGGAAGCATCTCCAACTAACGGTTCCAAATGATGGACACTGGGTAATGAGCTGGCAGTTGATGGTATAGACATGTGGGAGTCCCAGGAAGAGTAAGATTCTGTACTGGGATGAATACGACTGGAGTTACTACTACTTCTTCTGAAACCTGCTGGCACTTGAGTTTCGTTCTCCATCTCAAAGTTGTTGTCCTGCATGGCATTTAGAGTCCGCTCTATCTCGGCCATTTTCTCCTGGAAAGATTGACTGGTGCTGTCTTTGTAGCCCAGCCTACGGACAGCCGTTAAAGTTATGTCTTCAACACCGCATTCAAACATGATAAATCCCATGGTTTCTTCCCCTTCAGTCAGTTTAGAGTCCCGGCCAGATGAAGAGCGCCGGGCACGTTTAGGAGAAGGATGATGACCAGATTGTGTATCTGAAGTATCCTTGTCAAACCTGAACAGTACTTTAGACTTGTGTTCTGGAATAGCTGTCAGAAACACCCGGTCAGAAGATGCACCCGTCTTCAGTAAGCGTCTAAGTTGACAATGAATTCTGTTGATGTGTAATTTACCGAGGGATTCTTCACGTAATATTTCTGATTCAGTATCTACATCTAACTCTGCAGCAGGTAAAGGCTCAGAGGATATCCCAGGTTTGGGTTTCTTGGGTAACGCTCCTGAGCTAAGCTTACGGACACTAGACTCTCGACTGTTTTGCTGTATAATCTTACACGAGTGATCATTAAGTAATGCCTGACATGTGATGTCATCGATACACACAGCTAACAACGACACACAGGCTAACTCATGAATGTGATCCAGGGCTGAGAATGATATCACCTCTTCTACCACAGAGGATTGCAGAATACAAATGTTAATCTGGTGAAGATACAAAATAAAAGATATTCTTTTAAAACAGTGATATGCATGTAAGTTTGAATAACATAATAGACCAAATAATAGAAACAAAAAGGTAGTAATTTTGATGTCAGAGGTATATAAGTTAGTTTATAAATATAAGTTTATAACAAAAGATACACTGAGTGATAAAAGATTTAATGTATCTATCAACATGATATTAATAAACACGGGGTTGGTATGGAGAGCAAACTTCTTCGTTTATTTTTCTGTATTGTAGAGTAGATACTAACACTATTTTCAAGTCAATAACGGTTGTTAGTATCTACACCAAAACGTTGTCAGAAAAATATACGAAGAAGTTTGTTATCCATACCAGCACAGTGTTTATTAACAGTTTAACTTCTAAATGCCACTTAAACAACCAACATGAAATCAGACAACCGTGACATGGACAATCAGAAAGCTTGTAAAATCAAACAAGATAGGCAAAGTGTAATTGTCACGTGAATATAATGGATTGATTGATTGATTGATTAAATGGTGCCTGAATTCAAGATTATTTCAATAGCTGCATTGTCAGGTTACATATGAGGCGAGTTACCTTAGACAGTGAGATGAGTGCTTGTAGGCTTGACGTTCTTGTATCTTTACTATCTGCTTGTTTCACTGGTTCATACTCCTCTGTGGTCGGACTATCTATCTCATCTGGTGTGTCAGTCACACTTGTAACCCCTTGTTTAAAAGTGTTCTGTTGTTTGACCTTATCCAGGCATCTACCATGGAGGAAATCTATTACAGAGGAGGGGTGAAGCACACTCAAGGCAGGTGTCACTGCTTCGACATATCTACACGACAGAAAAAAGACAAGTGTATAACATTAAGCAGGTAGGGTAGACAAATCCGAGTTATTTACCCTATTGCACATTCTCGGACAAACCAAATGTGAAAAACTGGGTTTTGTGAGCCGTAATTAGTCACTTTTTTGTTCTTTCTGGTTAAGCCTATACATGTGCACAGGCGTTAATTTCTATCGATCACAGTTTTACAGTAGACTGCCGCAAATATACTAGCCCACGTGATCAGGGTGTACAAGACATATTGGTTTTGTTGGCAAGGAAACGATGTTACAAATAACGATACAATGTTAAATTTAGTACATAGCAATTTACATATAGCATCTTCTCCAACATGTATCAGAAAAAAAAAAATTAATTGTCCAAACTTTTATATGCTACATATGTATAATATGTTATTGACCAACAAACTTTCTATGTTATTCAAAAATTTTGCTCATATATGTAGAGTGCTCTCCCTTTACATTTTGCCTGTCACAAACATGGCCTTTTTTTAATATGTATTTAGTGTGAGTGGCGACTTAAAAAATGGAGTTGGAAGCTGTCTTACCTCTGAATTGATTCTAAAAGAAGAGGAGTGAGATGGACATCTACAGAATCTTTGATCTTAACCACTGCTGTGGTCTTTGATATGTTTTCCTCAATGAAGTTCTCAGAAACTGAAATGAAGAGAAGACTTTCAGGAGATTGAACACAGCTCTGGGAGAGACAAACGCTATGAGTATCTTTATCAACCATGAGAACGTGCGAGAAAATCTTTACACAGAAAAAAAAAGTGTGTTTCAAATTAGCAGTACATTGTTAAACAAGTGAGCTAAAAAAGTAAAATCAATATCAATCAAAATGATAACAGATTCAATTAAAGATTAATTGTTTGATATTTTACGCTGCGCTCAAGATTATTTCACTTATACTGCAGCGTTGCCAGTTTTATTGTGGGAGGAAACCGCGCTCTATGCCCAGTGGAAACCCACGACCTTCCGGTGGTAACTGGCAACCATCCCACATAGGTCGTTTGAGTGAAACCCCAGTCAGAAAATTTTCCAATTTTTTGGACTGAGTGGGATTCAAACCTGCGATTCATTGGTGGAAGGCTGTTCGGATTGAACGTCCAACGCTCTACCTCAATTAAAGAAAAATATTTTGAACTGAGCTATAAATTATCTCGATAAGATTGGAATTGAGTTTAAAATGTTCTACCGTCTTCTCCTTTTTGAGTGCTGGAGTCTGCTGTATTGGTATCTGATTCCTCAGAGAAGGGTTGGTCAACATCAGGTGTGTTAGGAGAGAATGGATCACGTCTAGACTTCATGATGTTAGCACTGAATCCTTGTTTGAAGGGGATGAAGTGTGGGATCCATGAGGGGGACTGGGAGAGTATGTGGGCAGACACAGAGGAGTGAGACTGGAAGGATCGATCATGCTTCATCCCCTGTCTCTGTATGAGGTATGGTAAGGGTGGAGGGGCAGACCAGTTCTGACAATGTACTTGTGTCAAGTGCCCGGAGTAACAGGACATTAAAATAGGAGATTTTGTGATTGGCTGATTGATCTGTCCATGGAGATCGACCAATGATAGGTCTTCCATGAGGTCATGTGATTCCGTCTCTGTTTGCGATGAATCTGCAGACATGTACGAGATTGTCGAACTTGTGGAAGAGGTCAGTGACCCAGATCTCTTTATAACCGTTGGTTCATCAATGGCAGTGAAATCACTAAGTCGTGACACATCCGATGACTGACAAACAAGCGTAGAATCTCTATCATCAAAATCCACAACATCCATATCAGATATAGGCTGTAACAGGCGACGTCTTTCTCTCTCAGGGGTTGAAACCATATCCTCATCAGCAGAGAAATAGCTTTCACTGTCTACTGATGCGCTAGAATGAAGGCGATAAGGCTGCGTAGAGCTCAGACGCCCTAACAATGGACTGGATAGGGAATGTTTTGAAGAAGTTTTATCAAAGCTTGTACCAGCACTGTGAAAACTTAGAACAGACCCTTTGGAGTCTCGTCTTTCTCCTACTTTAGGGGAAGTGTGTTGACTTTGTGATGATCTTATGCTTGATGGCACAGAGGATTGTCTATAGAGGGGTTGTGTAGAAGCTTCTGGTAGGCTGGAAGTTGGAGAGCTACCCATACTGAATCGTAAAGAATGGCTGTCTGAAGAGGTTACAACGGGACTGCTCAAACTATCTGTATCAAAGGCATCAGGCATGGGACATTCTGGTAGGAATTCACTAGGTATACTGGGACTAACTGTAGACAGAGAGCTGGTGTGTGACGAACTCTCAGTGGCAGTCATATGGGCAACTTCCGTCTGTTTCTGACGGGGATAGGTAGCACTCTGATCACTGGAGGTACTGAATGTCTGACCAAGTACTGTACTGTTTGTCATTGGTGTCTCAGGACTCATATAACCACGAGTAAATGTAAAACCTTTTCCCTGGGTGGGGGACTCGGGAATGACTGTACTGGAAATGTCAAACACGAGCCTATCCCGATGTAAAAGACTCTGACCAAATCCTGGGTCAGCATCATGGGGAAATATCTGAAAGACTGCCTGAGACCTGGTATCCTTGGTGTAACGTTTGGGATGAAAGAAACCAATTCCGTTACGATTTTTGCCAAAGAACTCACAGCCTCCTTGACAACCACATTTACCCTGGTGTCGGACATTGGAAGGTAACTCTTCTTCTGTCATCATAAACCAAAGACGTTTACTTTTTTCATCATGGTATTTGAGAAACGCATCCTGCACAGGATGGTACTCTGGGTAAGGGAGGGCCATGGCTGCTTCTAAGTTAACAGGGCCGATAGAAAAACCACCAGATTCCAGCCACGTTTCTGATCCGTCTGATTCCGAACTGACCGGTGAAGTGGAGATATACTGGCGGAGATACACGTGATCAACAACAGCGGTGATTCCTGCCCTCGTACTAGGACCATGTAGATTACATGTAGATACACGGGCTGGATATAGCTGGAATCAAAAGAAATTTCCAAACTGGTAAGCCTATTTTGATAGACACAAGAACACCTCAGCATATACTCAATGTATCATCATTTTTATTTGATTAATATGTAATCTTGAAACGATAAAATTAATCTTTGATTAATATCTTGAAAAAAAAATTTCTATGAAGTGCCCTTATAGTTAAGAAATACGCTTTTTTGTAGATTACCTCTATTAATTTAAAAATTAGTTTAAAAAGCATCTAAAAGTTGGTCAGAATAAGCCTCTGCTTTATGGTGAATTTGTATAATGATAAAAACTACTCAGGGGTCTTAAAATAGTTTTAAATAACTGGAGCCTGTTTCACAAAACGGGGCAGATGTATTTTTTGCGTAACTTTCTTACTTACGTATCTCTACAGTATGGGTTGCTATGGCAGTTACGTAAAAACTTACGCTACGCCGCTTTGTGAAACAGGCTCTGGGACTGACTTTTGACAAGAAATGTGATTACCTGGAAATTGAGTGCACTGCCTGACTCAACAATAAAGAGATTGACAGAGTCTATTGAGGCCCTCGTCATTCTGTATTTGATATCCTCTGAAGAGGGACATGGGAATGGGTAGCCGTCGGAGCGCTCACACTGAGGCTGTGCTATCATATGTTGACATTTAATGAAAGGGACAGGTCGCTGTAGTCGATTCTCACAATCCTCCACTAACATTACAAATGTTATTAAAAACTCACTGATGTTCTGAATCTGAAAGTATCCACAGTAAATAATTAATGTTGTCTGACAGATTTTCATCACATCTCCAAAATTAAACTAAACTTAGATTTATTAAAGTGGCATGAGCTGCCAAAATGTTGATATTTTGACGTTAAAACAGAATGTTGAAATTATTGGCTATTTTTCTCAAGACGTATAATTCAGAAGCTTTTTAGTGCTTCTAGTCTGGAAAATGTACAATAAAGTATTGTTTTGAACTAACTTTGGCTTGGAATGAATGAATGAATGGTCGTCCCGGGTATTTAAATTTTGTTTACTTTTCGAACACGTTTTCGGTTCGTACAGGCCACATGCTATATATGGATTTTACTCATTCCAACGCCAATCATTTAGTTTTTTGATGGCCTTCAAAGCTACTTACTGTCGTGACGATCAGAAATTATGAAAAAAGTGTGAATTTCGGCAGCTCATGCCACTTTAAGAAAGGTGTAACATTGAGAGTATAATCAAATCAAATAATCAAAGAACCAATCTGCTACTTGGATACCAAATGAACGCTTTATAAACTTTGACCCATTTTTAACCAGGTGATTAATCGTAAGAGGTGGCTAATCCTTGGGCCCCTCTCGCTGGGTGCTGGAGGATGGGCCTCTCTCGGTGGGTACTGGAGGATAATCATTGCCCCAAAGCTCCCAGGCAATCTTACTAGCATGACTAACCTATGGCAAATTTTTGTGTGTTGAAGTTTTATCTTTAAGTATAGACCAATAAACTTTTAAAATACTCTTGAGAACTAGTTATTTAAAACTTTGTAAAGATAACCCAAATACAGTGTAGTTATCTATATAGGCTGTTTATATTTGTACGGGCTGCATAAATCTTGGAAATAGTTGTTGTTTTGAGGACATTCTGTTTTACCATTTTTTACTTTCTTGTGTTCTGTCATCTTTTTTTACAATGATTTTTTTATGTTATGAAGGTTGCCTGAATAACTTCTTTTTGCCTTATAAGTGAAATAATCTTGAATGCTTGAAGTCACAATCAACCAGCCAACCAACCAGATTCATAGTGGGTTTTCATGTAATCCCCTTTAACATATAAGTGAAATAATATAGAATTTGGCATCAAGAACCAATCACTTCCCAGGAATGTCTCTTTTTTTCCAACTTACCTGAGGTGTTGTGAGTTTCCCAGTGATGTCACCTATAGTGGCTTCAACTAACCATCCATACTCAAGAGTTTCACTGTCCAGTGGTAAACCTCGACCAGAAAACATAGCCTGACCTCTGACCTGTAACCCTGACAGACCTATGTGACCTTGACGAAGGTGAGCTTGATCCAGAGGGCGCTGTGATTCATTGGGCAGAGAGATGAATGGAAATGTAGGTTACTATTTGATTGAAACGATTCACATTCATGCCAAAAAAAAATTGACTGGCAAAATAAACCCTTTTCTAATTAAAATTTTGATGAGTAAAGAAAGTTGAATTTGTGGTGACAAAGTTTGACAAAAATTTTACATGTTAAAAATACATAATGATGTGTGATTTGAAGTGATTTACCGTGAAGTTATCGGTAGCCACCAGTATAGCTGGAGATAACAGTAGTTGAAGTTTGGTCTCCTGATAGGTTTTATCCAGTTCAAATCCCACCCTTTCAACATGAACACAAGGACAAGCTGTATCTTCATCGCTGCAATTCTGAGGGGAGAACATTTGGTTTCTAATAACAACTTCTCTGAACTTTGACTGATTACGTGGACATTGCCATTGATTTGATTAAGGAATTTTGAAACTTTTGAACACATTTTGAAATGTATATCAAATGAATTGTCAGGTATTTTATAATTAATTCCCTCAACTGAAGGTGTGGTGGTTGATTGAGGAAGGTGGGAGAAACTGGGCTCAGTAGTAGAAAGAAAAAAAAATTCTAAATCTCTTTTCAGAAAAGCGTAATTGGATTATGTCACATGTTTATAACTAGCAAGAAGTATAAATGTAATAAGATTCAGGGGCTCGTTTCACAAAGCAGTCGCATCGCAAACGAAGCGTAGTTGCCAATGGATACCATAGTGAAGAGATACGGAGTCATGACAACTGCGATTGATCGCACTTTGCGACAGCTTCATGAAACGGCCCCCAGAACTTACTCTGATAAGATGAGCTTGTATATCGTGTAGCGTGAGTGAGACGGTGACAGCAAATGGTCGATATTTCCGCCGGTCAAACGGTCTTTCCTTCTCATCCGGTGAATTCAGGAGGATGAAAGAGGATTGGGCATCCTCCTCTTTAGTTGGGGTACTCGGTGGAGGAGACGTGTAAAAGGGCGTGAACTTATCATCCTCTCCAAGATAATTCTCCTGAAGAGAAAACGATGAAAATAGACAATTCAGAATTATAGCAGAACAGTAGCAATTCTAAGACATGTACAAAGTTACCCAAAAAAAATTTCTTGAGCAAAAATGTTATAAAATACCTAAATAATCAATGAACCTTGTTTACATGAAAATTAAGGATAAAATATAAATTTAATTATACATGATTGTTATGAAAAACTAACCTTAACATGTAGGAAGTTACTAAGGAGAGATCCGTAAGCACATAGTACAGACGGTCCCACTTCTAGTTCAACACTAATCAGATCTGGGACCATCGAAGATGGATCGAATGATTCTGGAACTACAGAGGCGTTAGAGCAGGCAGGTTTCACTGGGCGCAGGGGTATAAGGAGGGCTTCTTCCTCCTCTGGGGTGTTAAGAGGTGGGTGTTTGTCCTGTAGTGATTGAGTCTCGTCACACTTCACAGGCAACAATGGCATTGGGTGGTAATGGTACCCAATAGATAGGGCAACAATTTTAGTCGCCCAACAGCTCACCCAACCAAGGCTACAACAACAACAACAATACTTGTACTTCATGTAAGCACTACATTATAGTTCTGGTGTAGTAGGTACCGTATGACAAAAACCTTCTTAATTTTAGTGCCTATACATATAAACTTTATTATCATTTCATAAATATTATCTTCTTTTCCTAATGTTTTTGGGTAAGTGGCGGTTAAGAGGGATGGGAATCATTAAAATCAAGGGAGGGAATTTTGTGTAACCATGTGATTGTCTGCCCTTGGTGGTGCTCTGATTAGCAATAAAACATTCTATTCTATTCTGTTAGGTGTTCAGTACAAAGTTACAACCACAACACGAGGACATGAGCTTTCATCATAACTATTTTAAAATGCATAAGCTTATGTATACGTTCGGATACTATATATAAATGTATATTTGCTTTGTATATAAAAGAGTAAAATATCAATTAAGGTGGAAATAAAGTTTACTTCAGAGTTTAGTCACGGACAATTCAGGTTGAAATGTCTTAAACATAAGAGCCCCCAAAGATATGCTTCAAACCTAACAAATAAGTCAGTCTCTTGTTATAAAGAACCAATTGCCCTTTACATACCTTGGTAAAGAATGCTTAGACCATTTCTTGGCTTCCTGATGACCAAATGGTTTGTCCAATAGATTTCCCTCCCTGTCTGTAATCTTCATGTGACTGGCCAGAGATAGGAGTGTTCCACGACTTGTGTTAGACTCAGGAAGAAAGACCCGTAAGTCGGCACTTTCACCCTGACAACAAAAGATACATAGAACTTGAAGAGCAAGTAATTAGTCTCATTAAAGGATGTTTGTTTTTCTGCTTTATATCATTACTCATCTTAAATAGGATCCAAGGGATAATCTCACAAACCTGCCAAGATGTAAGTAATTAAAATCATCAAGTCTAACACAATGTTATCATTTCTAAATTTTAATAACTTTGATACCTGATATCAAAAAATAACGAGAACACCTGACTACCATCCCAAATAACTGACTCTGGTAAGAACAAAGTTACTTGTATACCCATGTGGAATTTGGGCCTGAGCACCCTTGGGGAAAGATTTCCAGGTGAGTTACCAACGCTCTACCTACTGAGCCAGTAACAGGCCCATTATCACTTGGATTGATTTATGCTTTCAAGATTATTTCATTTATATGGCAGCATTGGCGGTCTAGACGGGGAGGGGGATAACAAGCTCTCTGCCAGATGAACCGGACAGCCATTCCACATACAGTGATCGACTGAAAGACCCATGGAGAAATTTTTCTTTGCATTGTGTGAGGTTCCAACCCAGGATTGTTAGAAGGCCTTTGTCGCTCTGCCAACTAAGGCCTCCAGAATCAGTTGGATTATGCAGAGTTCTTACCATGCATAAAGTAGAAAAGCAAATTTTTAGTTTGAAAAAACAACTCACCCTGATAAATATTTTTATTGGTAGTCTGTTGGGTAGAAAGTCTATAAAAGGTAGCTGAAAGGACATGTCAAACGTTTCACCACACACTGCTATATGGGCTGTGAGAAAAGAAAAGTATTGTACATCAATGTGAAAATGTTATTAAATGGTGGAAGGAAAAGTTGTTTTTCCAGCTGAATAATCAGTTACATATTAATACATATACTGGGGTTTTGTTTTGGACCACGTTAACAAACATATACCAAGTTTACTGAGACAGGAACACCAGATTTTTCACCTAGAGGATTAATTGATTGATGTTTAAACACTGCACTAAAGTTTATTTCACTTGTATGTTGGCAAATACCTTTCCACATTACTAAAGGATTATCAGTCTAACTGACTGAGCATTTTGAGGCCCTCTTACCCACAGGAAGGGTTTAACTATTGGCTGTTTCTAGCAACAGTTTCAGTTGAATAGGACCCAGTGACACATAGGTGTACAGCTGTTTTGCTGGAGCATGTTAAACACTCCAAACTGGATTACAAAGGCCTATGTATCTTATATATCTTTGGTAAATAATATATATAATTTATATATAATTGGTAAATAAGAAACACAAATAAAGTAGAGTGAGCAATCCGAAGAAAGACATGTAAGACATATTAACTCAATATTACTAATATGTCTTAGATGTCTTTCTTCGGATTGTTCACTCTACTTTATTATGTCAAGCTAGTCAGTGGAAATTCTAATATTAAGAAACACAAAAAGAGCAGGGAAAAATTCAAAGTTTGATTGGCTGGCGTTGACTGTTTCCACATACCATTTTCCTGATGCTGTGAGGCTGTATCTATCCAGTTATACTCATTAGTCATGGTTACTACTTCAAACTCCTTTATAACAATATTGAAATGCCAGGTGTAGGGAATAAAGTGGTACAGGTCTGGGACAGATTTAGTGGACCAATCATCTAGTAAATCTGAAACAAAACATAAACCTCAGTAATAAGAGCATACACAAGACACACAGATATAGAAATATCAAAGGACTCATTATAACACTGAAACAATAGGCAATATTCTCTTGATTCATATACTAATGAGTTTATAACCTTGCTGTTTGTTGGTTGTAGGTTGTGAGATGGAGTTTATAACCTTGCTGTTTGTTGGTTGTAGGTTGTGAGATGGAGTTTATGACCTTGCTGTTTGTTGGTTGTAGGTTGTGAGATGGAGTTTATGACCTTGCTGTTTGTTGGTTTTAGGTTGTGAGATGGAGTTTATGACCTTGCTGTTTGTTGGTTTTAGGTTGTGAGATGGAGTTTATAACCTTGCTGTTTGTTGGTTGTAGGTTGTGAGATGGAGTTTATGACGTTGCTGTTTGTTGGTTGTAGGTTGTGAGATGGAGTTTATGGCGGTTTGTTTGTTGTTTGTTACATAGTTTTGTCTGTGCTGGGGGGGGGGGGGGCAAAATTTATGGGGTTCAATCTCAGTCTACCGATGTTCGTGCCATAGTTAAGATACGAAACCATTGTCAATGTGTTACAAAAGGATTCCAGAAAATTCTACTGACCAAGGCTAAGCTCCTGTCAGTCGTCAACCTAATGAAATATCATAGGTTTGGTTTGTTACAACAATTTAGGGGGTATAAAGGTCTAAATGATATACCTCTTTTTAACACAATTAGAAACTTGTCTCCATGGTTATTTTAGACAAGATGATTTTCCCTGTGCCCGTGTGTTTTAGAGATCATAAATATAAAAGAATCAGGTAGTTACAGAGAAAGAAGACAAGGTTACTTTGAAGTGATGAAATAAATTTGGCAACGTTGCCAGATTTGGTGGATGAGGAAACCGAGTTCTTTCCCCATAGGAAACCCCCTATCTTCAATGAGTACTTGGCAACTCTTCCACATAGGGTGATGAGTGAAAATTAAATTAAATTGGACTGAGTGGGATCCGAAGTTGCAATGTGAGGTTTGTGTTAGACTGAGAGACTATTGGTCTGCTGACTGAGTGGAAAACTTACCCACAATGAAGTGTTTATGCTGGAAGACAAGACCCAGTGAAGCTTTACAAGCAGTGATATCAATATACCAATCTTGATGATCATTCCATTGACGGGGGTACATAGCATTCACTGAAAACTAAACATATCAACTTCAGCATTAATCACTAGGACACAATCAGTTGGATATTAAAAAAACAGTAAAAAGTCAGATAAAAAAAAATTGAGTTTTAGAATGAAATTCAGACCCCATTGAACATATGAAAGCTGAATGACGTGAAGTATCAAATTTTGATACCATAATTTTATAGATAGAGAATAAGTATAGAATCAGAAGAGAATATGTTAATGAGAGAATAAGTATAAAATCAGAACAGAATATGATCATGAGAGAATAAGTATAGAATCAGAAGAGAATATGTTAATGAGAGAATAAGTATAAAATCAGAACAGAATATGATCATGAGAGAATAAGTATAGAATCAGAAGAGAATATGTTAATGAGAGAATAAGTATAAAATCAGAACAGAATATGGTCATGAGAGAATAAGTATAGAAACAGAAGAGAATATGTTAATGAGAGAATAAGTATAAAATCAGAACAGAATATGGTCATGAGAGAATAAGTATAGAAACAGAAGAGAATATGTTAATGAGAGAATAAGTATAAAATCAGAACAGAATATGGTCATGAGAGAATAAGTATAGAATCAGAAGAGAATATGTTAATGAGAGAATAAGTATAAAATCAGAACAGAATATGGTCATGAGAGAATAAGTATAGAAACAGAAGAGAATATGTTAATGAGAGAATAAGTATAAAATCAGAACAGAATATGGTCATGAGAGAATAAGTATAGAATCAGAAGAGAATATGTTAATGAGAGAATAAGTATAAAATCAGAACAGAATATGATCATGAGAGAATAAGTATAGAATCAGAAGAGAATGTGGTAATGAGAGAATAAGTATAGAATCAGAAGAGAATGTGGTAATGAGAGAATAAGTATAGAATCAGAAGAGAATGTGGTAATGAGAGAATAAGTATAGAATCAGAACAGAATATGGTCATGAGAGAATAAGTATAGAATCAGAAGAGAATGTGGTAATGAGAGAATAAGTATAAAATCAGAACAGAATATGGTCATGAGAGAATAAGTATAGAATCAGAAGAGAATGTGGTAATGAGAGAATACGTATAGAATCAGAAGAGAATGTGGTAATGAGAGAATAAGTATAGAATCAGAAGAGAATGTGGTAATGAGAGAATAAGTATAGAATCAGAAGAGAATGTGGTAATGAGAGAATAAGTATAGAATCAGAAGAGAATATGGTAATGAGAGAATAAGTATAGAATCAGAAGAGAATGTGGTAATGAGAGAATAAGTATAGAATCAGAAGAGAATGTGGTAATGAGAGAATAAGTATAGAATCAGAAGAGAATATGTTAATGAAAGAATAAGATGGTTATTCTGAAGAACAAAGATAATCCATTTTCTCTCCATTTATAAATTTCATTCATAAATAATATTGACAACACAATATTTACAGACGAAATTGTCTGGGTGACGCTTTGTCAAAAACATTTATCATTTTCATTTCATTTTATTCACCAGTTTTAACAAGGATATATACAGAACATTTGACATAAATGACATTTGAACACGAAACATTCAGAAAAGATATCTAGCGAGAGGAACACCCCAGGGGGGCTCGAAACACCCGATGTAAATTGCACCTTGTCATAGTGTAATTCTGAAGGCATATACTACCATGACAGTTAGGCCTCAAATAACATCGGGCGTAAACTTTTTGAGCAGCAGCCCCCTGCTTAAAACTATAAAGGAACAGACAACTGTAGTTTTAAAAGTTTGTCAGCATTTGAAGACCCCTCTAAGGACAATTACACATTACGTCAATTAACAATCCCTCACCCAGAATAAAGCTTGCATTTGTCGAATTTTCTTCCCCTAATTATTTTGAGGTGTTGGCCCTAATTGGACTATTAAATACCAATACTTTACCTCAAGTGTTTCACAGTCGAGAAGAGATCTGTAAGGCAGACTAGTCGTGGCATCCATAAGTAATAGTTGTCCATTCACCTTAGCTTCATAACCATTGTCAGTAGTTACATATGGTGTAATAGATTCTACATATGATCCTTGTCCAGCGTTCATGTGGATGGCCTGGGTTTCCTACACAATCACATTCAAAATATTCACTAAATGTTCATACATTTTAATACTTCCATCATTGCCTTTTTTATATATTTATGAACACTAGAACACAAGGGTACAGGGAAAATCTTCTCGTCTAAAATAACCATGGAGATATATAAACTACTTCTGTCTCAAACTCCTCTAAAGGCCCGTTCACACTGTGCGATTTGTCGTATCGACTTGTAGGATGCGATTAAAATGGATGCTTTTGATTGGTTGTTAAATCTTATTCACCAATTAGAAGCATTTATTTTCATCACATCCTACAAGTCGATACGACAAATCGCACAGTGTGAACGGGCCTTTAGGAATGATATATAAGCCGATAATAAAGTTCTGTTAAATAACACTGGTAAAATAGACAAATTGTGAGAACAGTTGTAAAAGAACTTTACAGAACAGTAGTTAAATGACTGGATAAGCCTTGGTTACAGAGTCTTCCTACCTTCATCAGGCCTCAAAATAAAGGAAGGGCACAGAGGCAAATGGCTTTCGTTGCCAACACTCTATACTTAGTATCTCCAGGTTATTTGAGGAATCCAAAACTGGCCTAGAAAACTGTATGCCAAATTTTATTTTGCTCGGCATATACGTGTTGAAATTGCTTTGTTTATGGCAATTTCATACTTAGATTGATTGATTGATGTTTTACGTCACACTTCAGATTATTTCACTTATATGGTGACATTAACAGGTTTAGTGGGGGAGGAAACCGAGCTCTTTGCTCAAAGGAATCCCCCAACCTTCAGCCAGTACCTGGCAACTCTTCCACATATGGCAATCGAGAGAAAAATCCACTATCAAATTTTTCAAATAAAAATTTTGGTCACAGTTGAGATTCCATCCCGTGCAGTATGGATGGAATTCGTAGTTTGATGTCCACTGTGAGAGGATGAATTATATAAACATAACCTTAAGATGTCACAATCAGTGGTACTGCTCTTGTTCCATTGTGGATAGAATGGGTTGAAGGAAATATAAACCCACTCTCAAATCTAGCTACATGCAAATGAAATTCAAAACAAAAACATTAAAGATTACACAAACCTTATCCTTGGTGAAGAGAATGTCAATGGTAGCCTCAGCCAATATGTTCATACGCAGTTCAAATTGTTTAAACTGACGAGTTTGGCCAGGTTCTGGTACAGGTGTAGGCTCTAACTCCTGGTAATCAACAGGGTAGAAAAACTTCCACAGGTACTCTCTAAAAATAGCAAAAAAGGATATAAGATTTTAGCATAATATATTCAGAAATTCACATAAAATAACGTGCGATTTTAAAAAATTACAGCAACTAGTTTGATTTGGTTCAAGCACTGTGGACTATTTCCTGGCAAACCAGTATCTTGATTAACACAGTGTAACATGTGAAAAGGTTTTTCAAATCTTATAGCCTATTTTTTTTTTTTTTTTTTAGTTTTTAATTTTTTTATTCTTTTCATAGAGTACACAGCATGGCAATGGCATTATAGGTATAAAATACATTTGACAGTAGTCTTTTTTAATTGGACAGCATTTAACCCATTACTAAATTCACTTGTTTCATCTGTGTACAATGAATTAGATATATATACATAAAATATTTTATAAGGGAACAAAATACTACCAGAAAAGAAAATTTTTTAAGCGGTCCATAGAAGTTCATCTTAAATGCTCCATTTAAAGCAAAGATATTCTTAAACCAAGACACATATACTAAGGGGCAATTCTTTCGAAATCTACAAAAACCTCCAGACATTCTGGGGGACATTTTGATATTCATAAAGATGAATCTTTCTATGGATCCCTTATTTATATAATGAACAATTCAAAAACAGCCCAAGGGAAACAAAAAAAAAACATGTACATTTCAGAGTATGCAGATTTGTATACTGATGTTAAAAAAAAATTTGAAATAAAACTGTGCACTATTTCCTATGGCAAAGCAGTCTCTTGATTAACACAGTGTAACATGTGAAAAGGTTTTTCAAATCTTATAGCCTATTTTGTAAGTGATTCATCTGTAAAATAAAAAACAATAAAGACGCAAGATTATCAACTTTACTCCTGTAATAAATAGAATTAACATTAAGATCTTAGCTTCGAAACATTAGAGGAATGCAATAGTTATAATGAAATATATGATTAACAACAACAACAGGGACAGTATAATTGAAGAGCAGGTAAGTCAAGAGAGGTGGGGCACTACACTGACCCTCAAGGCATAATCCCTTAAGGACAGATACCTATGCTTTCTCCTCGATATTTCGATATAAGCTTTTCGATTTTTTTTTTTTTTTTTGAGGTGAAAGAAATAGAGGTTTAAATCCCACTTAATTTGTGGATGTGCCTAGATTATCATTTTGTTTTAATTTATGATATTAACATGTTTTGACAAAGTTTAACAATGTTTGTGAAATACTGACAATGTATATCTTAAATATGTGAAAAGTTACACTCAAGATATAGGAAGTATCAGGGTTTTTTTATGGAATAAATTTTATCAAAGAAAAAAAAAAGTCAAGAGTTCATACCTTTGTCTGTCAGCCCAAGGTCCATAGTTAAAATCTGTACCTTTCCCACAACTAATTTCTATACCCGAACATGGCCAAGTTCTTCTTACCACAACCTCCCCATCTGCTAAATGGACTATCTCAGGCTCGTGGGGAACAGTACCTACAGGACAAACTCATTGTAATATAAAAGGTGAAACGATGAGGTTTCTTTTATTTCTAACATTGTTTAATACATGGTTGGATATGATTAAATAGACAAAAGACCCCATACTTGCAATCAAACAACAATCAGAGTTAACAATCTACAGGTATCCGATCAGTTATCGCACAGAACCAATTATTGTACACCCAATACTTTTGCGTGTTTAACCCAAGCTATCACGCTTTCCCACCCATTACAGCCGGCTTACTTATCAAGGTATCTTCTTGCAAAATTTCAACCTCCAAATATAAATATAACTTTTTATGGAGTTACATTTGTCAGCTGACCCAAGAATAGTCGCCTGTGGACGTGTCGGGGACTTTCCGAACACAAGAAATGACGTCACAACAGCTTTAACGTTGGATGTACGATAACTGGTTTCTGTCACAGGACAAAAACATGCCGACGAGCTGGGGAACATCCGGTCCCTAAAACTTAATTTCAGAGTCTTGGGAGAAATTATACTATTTTAACATAAGTCGGCTGAGCCCAGCTTTACTTCTGTGTAATTTCTTGTCAATGCAAACACTGGTGTAAATTTTAGCATTGAAAACCCGGCAAAAGTGTACGATAACTGATCGGATACCCGTAAGGCTTCGCAGTTAATTGAGCATTCAAAATAATTTCACTTACAAAACAAAGTTACCAGGATTGGTTCAGGGAGAAAACCCCTCTTAACCATCAACTATCTCAAATAAGTCATTCAGAAGATCCAATCATAAATATTTCATAATTTTTTTCTTGAGGTGGCATTCTAGCTTCTATTTATTTGCGAAAGGTTGATCATATTTCACATCCAACTGGTTATTTACAGAGGTGGATTTTTAACCTTAACAATTCTCCCAGTATTCTCGTTATTTTTTGGGATTACACTTTCTTGAAAAATGGCAGAAATTCTTCTACCGATTTTGGGTGAAACCAAAACAGGAAGCCAGTTGGCTGAATGGATAAGACAGCTGATATTTAGTGCTGGCGATATGTGCCATACTCTGGGACCTGGGTTCAATTCCCGTTTCGGGTTTCATGCAAAATCGGTAGAAGAATTCTGTTATTTTTCAAGAAAGTGTAATCCCAAAAAATAACGAGAATACTGTTATACTCACTTAGACAAAAAATAATTAAACTTATAAATTCTCCCAGTAAACTATACCTGGTTCATCCATATAGTAATAGATGTTAACATCACTAGACTGAAACACAACAAAACCTTCTCCCATAAAACGAGGGGCTCTGAAATAAAGAAAATCTCCACATCAAAAAGTTAGAATACATATCCCTGTCCCATATCAATGTACATCTGTTAAGCAAAGCATGCATAAAATTAAATGTAAAATGTAAATAGTCTTTGTAATTATAAAAGGAGAGATGTTTCTTTATGCATTGAAAAAATATGACAGCAGATATAACTGTGAATGAAGACAACATAAATCCTTACTCATCTGTTGGTCCTGTATATTTGGGACTGGGTACCAACATAATCTTGGCATTCTCCGCTTTACATTTGGTAGCATGTAGAAACTGATCAAATGGAGTAGAAGCTGGTTTGGTTGTATAGGTGATATGAGCTCCTTCAAAACTTACAATCAGTGTGGTGGGCACTAGATGGTTACCAAACACCAGACGACCCTGGGGAGGAAAGTAGATATTTTAACCTTGCACTTAAAGCATGTGCTTATAAAGACATTACGAATAGTAAACATGGCTTATGAAAGATGATAAAGTTGAATTGATTGACGATTTACATCGCACTTAAGATTATTTCACATATATGGCGGTGTTTCCAGGTTTAGTGTAGAGGAAAGCAGGCTCTTTGCCCGGAGGAAACATTCGACTTTCGTTAAGTCCCTTTCCAATCTTCCGATCAAGTGAAGCATCCACTCAGAAAGTTTAATATGGTCTGAGTAGGATTTGGCCCCATGTCCCATCGATGGAAAGCCTGTGTGGACTGAGGGACAGTGACTCTAGATGACTGAGACCCACACCCATCCCCCCCACCCCTTGACAATTCTGGTAATACCACCAAATCAGTAAATATTTTAACATTACCCTCCACTGAACAGAAGAATATTCCTCCTTGCTTGGTGAGAAAACATACCTAAATCAGAGCCATATTGCCATTTGTCAAAGACATGTTCAGGCAAACAAATGTTCTACTTACTTCTTCTAGTTGTATTTTAATGACAGGAATCAGGTCTCTCCATTCCCACTGGTTACTGCTCTCCTGCATACTGAAACAGGAATTTTAATATCGTTTAAAGCATAAATAAACTGATTGATCAATGGTTTACGCCGCACTCAAGATTATTTCCCTTGCATGGCAGTATTGAAAGGTTTAGTGGGGGAGAAAACCAGGCTTTTCGCCTGAATGAACCCCAGACATTCAACAAGTACCTGACAACTCTTCCACATAGGGTGATTCAGTTCAAAAGCTCACTTAGAATGTCTTTTGCAATTTTCTTTTGACCCAAGCATTAATAAAGATTCTTAAAATAAAACCAGCCTAGGCAAGATTTTGAGAGGTCTTCGTTTATCAATTATTGAAAGCTAAGTATATCATCGCTTATTCCAATTATCTTTTAAGTGGCATGAGCTGCCAAAATTCACACTTTTTCTATAATTTCTGATCGTCACGACAGTAAGAGGCTTTGAAGAAAAACTAAAAGATTGGCGTTGGAACAAGGAAAATCCATACATTATGTCGCCTGTACGAACCGAAAACGTGTTCGAAATGTAAACAAAATTTAAATAACCGAGACGATCATTCATTCATTCTAAGCCAATGTTAGTTCAAAACAATACTTTATCGTACATTTTCGAGACCAGAAGCAATAAAAAGCTTCTGAATTATACGTCTTGAGAAAAATAGCCAATAATTTCACCATTCTGTTTTAACATCAAAATATCAACATTTTGGCAGCTCATGCCACTTTAAAATAAAACTGTGATAGCATTATTAACTTCATGTGTTGCCTTTACCTAGAGACTGTGTCTTTCTCCTTATCTGGGGGCTCCTTTTTTGGTATCATTTGAGGGTCAAGGCCAAAGAGTTGTTCTAATCGAGAGTACTCAACTGACCGGTTGTACACATGAAACTCAAATCTGTCCAGGTAAAGAGACACCCGTGTGTCTGAATGGGATAAATCTATAAATACAAAGGAAAAATCGTAAAACTTTATGTCTTTTGAGGATAAAAAAAGTAATATATCTCATGTCTGACTAATTGATTTAATATATTTACGATCACTAAAACACACGGGCACAGGGAAAATCTTCTTGTCTAAAATAACCATAATAATTGATTTAATACATGTATCATATTTCTAAAATTTAAAATTGAGACAAAATATTCATAAGCAAATACAGGTTATACAAGTTATTGTAATATGTACCTTCATGCAGTTCTCTATAAACATATGGCCTCCACCAGCGGAAAATAATCCAGCCATATCGAGCTTTTACAGAGTAATCCTCTGTCACTAGGTGAACATCTCGGAACATTATCTTCCCAGACAGGACCGAAATCGAGAATGAGCCTAGACAGAGAAAAAGACGACAAATACTAGTAAATGAATACATGATAAGAGAAGAGCGGGGGGGGGGGGGGGGGGGGGGGAGGGGGGGGGATTACTAGATGTACACATGTATGTACCTGTGTAACCTTCCAGGCCTTGTGTGAAAGTAAAATAGAACATACGTCATTTGAATTTAATTTCAACGTGGGATTAATGATAGTTCGTTATCATTATAATACTAAAAATTAGTTTCCCTGAACAGCATAATCCATTATATAGGGCACAGAAGATGAACTTTAGTGAGTTTGGAAAGAATCACCAATCTGAAATATCTTCGTATTTAACGTCATAGTTGACATTTGCGCACTTTCGATATCATTTCAACAAATCATGAAGACACCCTGGTTCAACGTCGTTTGTGTATGACAATGCAACAATAGTTATGTACATATCAGATGTCAACTATGACGCCACGGCGCTAAAGCTAATTAATTTCCGTATCTAGGCTGTAGAGAAAAAGAATACCTTGAATTTTGTAGGTTTTGTGCCTGAAATCGGATATTTTTTGGGGCTGAGTTCTACAACAGTATGAGGTGCATGTTTTGAAACAGCTTGATTACCAAATAGAAGACATTGACTTAAACTTGTCATTTATCCTTTAAGAAACTAGAGAGGCAGGCAACTTACCAAAGCGAATATGTCCAATCTTGATGAACTTATTTAACACAATGGAGAGAATCAGACCCAAAGCTCGGGAGTTGTAAAAAGTTAAATACAGCACCCAGGCAATGAATGAGGTCAGAGCTATAAGTAACCAGTATGACCGAGACTCTGGAAGCTCCGTGTCCAGTCGGTCAATGAAGGATTCATTATGATGGGAATTCATCATCACGTACACAGATCACCACTTTATCACAGGCACAGATCACCACTTTATCACAGACACAGATCACCACTCTAAGATCTTCTGTTTTCTCAATGGATACTTTTCACATGGCTGCACTCTACAAATGTTGGATCTACAGAAAATAAAAATTTGAATTTCTCATTAAAATATGTTAGGCATCATGCTACAATGCATGTTTCAAATTTAAGTGTGATACATGTTTTTCAGACCGTTCATGGCAAACCACGACATTTAGTGACGCGCTTACTTTTTTTTTTAGGGGATAGCAGTTTGATTGGCAGTCCTCTTTGCACACAATACTTTCTTTTAGGATAGTTCCCGAAAGTCCCGCTCACAGGAGCTAACATGGCGACGAGTGAAGGTTGATTCCCAATAAATTTTTTAAAAAAGAATTAAATTACAGAGGAAGACCTTTGGCTTTACTTTAGTAAAGTACCCCGTTTGGTGTTTTTAAAAGTTTTAGCTGCGGACAGCATGACAGAAAAATGCTGCATACACTAGAACTTACACGTGATAATATATTTACATTCTACAATCATTCCCTGAAACAGACAATTCTCGATTTCGGAATGACGTCACGATCCCTGCAACAAGGCTCCGAGTCCATGACGACTCCATTTTGACTGGCTGAGGGAAGACCATGTGACCCTAAGTACCCTCGAAGCACTCCTGTTTTACTTACTCGGCTGGTCAGGTACCCGGATGTCCGAAACAGACAATCATCACAATGTTATGTACTTATGTTGTATAGTAGGAATTGTTTATTGTTGTAATTTATAGGCATTATTATTAGCCTATAGCTATAATATGTGAACACTTCACTTTTGCATTCTTAGACTAACGTGAGTATAAAATCAACAGAATGAGATTTTGAGTACTCTACCCTAGGATCGAAAAAACATGTCGCGCTCCGATTTCTGGTTTATATTAATATTATTATGGAGGCTGCCATTACGATGATGCATGTCGAGAGACTCATATAGTTATGAGAATTTGCTATAGACTGTTGTAACGCGGAATACTTACGAATTGAAAGTTAGATAAACCAAAAGAAACATTGAATCTGAATCATAAACTATTAAACTGCCAATACCTCATATGTAATATCACCATCATAAGTTCGGTAAAATTGAACTAGTAGACATCATATTCGCCTGTTGCTATACATATTCAAGTGACACTTTATGGATGGGTAAGGGTTATGTGAAGGTACAGTTCTGTGGCCAATTTTAAAATCGGGGTTATTGAATGATAGCAGATACAACCAAGGAAATGACAGATGTCAAAACGTTACCTCCAAAAAAATATCACAACAACAACAACACTATTACTAATACTATTAATACAAGTACATGGTATGGTAGCCAGCAGGCCAGAGGGAGAGAAAGGTTGGCATTAATCCCTCAAAATCTCCTGGTACACATTATCGAATGTTCAGGAAATCTTACGTTTTGAAAAGAAAGAAGATCTGCTGCTAGTCAAATAAAAGCAGATCGGAAACAACAACAGTGGCCGCCATCTTGTTTTTTTCGAGTGACTTGCGGCAGGATTTGTCAGTGCGATCGTCGATATCAGGGTCCGGTCAGTTTCAGGTAATTTTCTTTATATCCGGCTTTTAGCTGGGGCGATTGCATGTGATTTTTATTTTCCTTAGTGGTTACTGCATCTTTCTAAATCCTCAATTAAGCCTGACATTCTCTGAATTTCTTTCATGCTAGGGAATTCCCTTTCACAACTAATTACGCTGAAAGGTATTTCCCCACTTTGGCATTAAAAAAACATATGATCTAAATTCCGCGTTTTGTTGAAATTTAGCAGGAATCAAGCCAACTATATTGAAAAATAGTGTGCGAAATTTGACATTAATGCGCTTAGTAGAACTCTTAAAATATATGCTTAGTTGACAGCTCCTCCAATTTCCAAATCGGCAGAGCTATTCATATCGTCAGTGTTTCTAACTTCAAAATGACTATTTTTTATAAGCATATATTTTAAAGTGGCATGAGCTGTCAAAATGTTGACATTTTGACGCTAAAACAGAATGTTGAAATTATCGGATATTTTTCTCAAGACGTATAATTCAGAGGCTTTTTAGTGCGTCTATAGTCTCGAAAATATACGATAAAGTCCTGTTTTGAACTAACCTTGGTTTAGAATGAATGAATGGTCGTCCCGGTTATTTAAATTTTGTTTACTTTTCGAACACGTTTTCGGTGCGTACAGGCCACATACTATAGGCCTATGGATTTTTCTCATTCCAACGCCAATCATTTAGTTTTTCGATGGCCTTCAAATCCCCTCACTGTCGTGCCGATCAGAAATTATGGAAAAAGTGTGAATTTTGGCAGCTCATGCCACTTTAAGATACTTAGCGCATTAATAGGCCTATATCTGAAAAAGTACCATTTAAGAGATTCCAATTTTCCTATGTTCTTGTTTACTAATTCAGTAATTTCCATGATGATGTCAGCTTGATATCTTTTTTGATATCATATATTAATTGTTCATATTTCCTCTTTAAATATTTATCAAAAAGCACTTTATGATAAACAATCTCATTGACTTTGGGCACACCGTTCTATTATTGTAGAAATATTTATCAAACATCTCCAGTCCCCAATTTTTGTAAATGGAAACTCTAGTACACATTAATCCTTGAATGCTTAAGAATATCACAGATTTTCTTAAAGGCACACTTGCCGCGAAAATCAGGAATATTGTTTACATTAAAAAAGAAAGACCGTATTCTGTATTTTCCCCAGACAATATAAGTTAGGAACTTTCTATTTTTACCAAAATTTGAAAGTTTGGACGTCACTTTGTATTTTTAATTTGAATTTGAAAATTTGAATTGTTACGTACCCGGAACGTAAACAAACCGATCTGCCCCCTATTGGCGATTTTATGTTTCAGTCGAGTGAGTGAACTAACGGCACAGTGTAATTTTACGTAGGCCTATTTATCTGAGAAATACAGACTGACGATCGGTTAACAGCGACTGGAAAAGCCTGCTGATAATTGTTTGAGTGTAAACCACAGATACAAAGGCCTGAAAGGAGGGTAAACCAACACGAAAGTTGACCGACACTGATCGTTGTTGTTGTAATCAGGCTTCGATTCTTCTTTTGTTTTTCACCCCATTTTTACAGTCTAAAGCTAACTAGACATGTTTTATGTGTCCTATGTTTAAGTTTTGTGGTATTAGTCGTAGTAAGCTCATGCTAATTGGTTTTCTTAGCAAATTTAAACAGGCTACGGCGGCAAGTGTGCCTTTAAAATAAATCAATACATTTTAAATATAAGAAAAAATTGTTTGGAAGAAAGGTATATATTAAAACTAAAATAATATAAATATCAGTAGAAAATTTGTATTTATGACTTTTTATTCAATTTTATCAACAGCATGGTCGCAATACATTCGATAATTTGTTTAGACCAGCTTTAACAAAAATCAATAAATTTTAAATATAAGAAGAAATTGACTGGAGGAAAAGTGTAATTCAAATTAAAAGTATAAGCAGGAGTTAAACTGTTCACTAAATAATACTAGAAAATTTGTATTTATGACTTTTTATTCACTTTTGATTTGGCTAATGATATCCTGAATATATTGTATAGCTTATTGCCATTAATAGTGATTTCTTATCGGCATCACAATCGTTTCTGCAACATCAGTTTGCCAACAATCTCCCTACACCAATTATTTTATCGGTCGGTGCAGATTTTCCATGCAGGGGGGTGTTTTTCTTTGTGTATACAATTAAGTTGTTTTCTGAACCAAATTACTCGTAGAATGAATAAACGATCGGTAATTTGATCAAGCTACTCCTATAGGTCTATATAGAGAGCAAATGTCACATCTATACACTCTCCAAGTGTTACAATGTAGGCCTATAATTGTTGGTCGGGGTGTTTTTGATTAAGAGAAACTTTCAAAGTTTTAATTTTGGGCTTTGATTTTTAGGCTATATACCTGATATATACATGCAAGGCCGTGTTGGACAGCCCCTGCACCCCCCCCCCCCTCCCTCCTCCCTCCCCACCCCTGTCTTAGATCCGCTTGCCAGAGTATCGGATGTTGTGTTGATTTTCTATAGCGCCGTTTCCTCCGCATGGTTAACATTCTGCGGTTGTTATTTTTAAACATAAGTTGAAGTTCTAATGACATTAAGATAAATTCCGTCGGATTGACCCCAGAATGTACCAGATGTAACAAAATATAATCCGAGAACACCAGCTGAGCGTCTCGTTGAAAGAGAGGGTCGTGGTTTCCTACTTCCGTTATTTCAATGGCCCATATATGATGCCGACATTTTTATCATGTACCGATAGGGGCCCGTGACCTCGCCATGTTTACACTGAAGCTAGAATCCCGGATCTATATTACACCTGGGATGAAATATATACATCTCAGATTACACTAAGAATACAGAATATCGTACACAGAAACAGCCGACTTCAAATTAGTCCAATAAAATCTCATTCTGTGTTTATGATGAATTCATATTCTGCGCTATTAAAGTTACATCTATACATACCTGGAACTACTATATACACTATACAGCACTCCCAGCTGACACTCAATCGAAGTATTGTCATCATTATTTTCCCACATAAGGTGGCTTCGCAAAGTTACATATACATTGTATAGACTGCAATGTATACTCCGGTATATAAACGTGAAAGGCCTAATTTGACAAAAACATAACGGGTCCAATACGCATGTGGGGTCAAATTTGAAATCACCATGCATCGAGTCGATGTCGTTTTAAACATAAGAACGTAATTTTTTTTTAATTCTTTTACTATTTACAAGCTCTTTTAAATTCGTTTTTTTTTCACAAATGTTAGATTGATTGGTGTTTTACGCCGCGCTCAAGATTATTTCACTTATATGGCGGCGGTGCCATGCAGTTTTAGTGTGGGAGGAAACCGGGCTCTGTGCCCGGAGGAAACCCACGACCTTCCGTTGGTAACTGGCAACCATCCCACATATTGGTCGTTCGAGTGAAAACCCAGTCAGAAAATTTTCCATTTTTGGGGGGCCTGAGTGGGATTCGAACCCGCGACCCATTAGTGGAAGGCTGTTCGGATTGAGAGTCCAACGCTCTACCTACTGAGCCACGGGGGCCCCACAAATGTTAGAAAGGCTACGTCGGCTATCAAGTGGGCTTTTAATTATTATTCTAACCTAGATAGTTCATATATAGATTAGTACACAAATTTACATACATCTATTCTTTGTTGCAGAAAGTCTCGCACAAAGATGTCGAGTGTCCAGGCCAGTATGTACAGTGGGAGTTTTGCTGCAACCGGATTCAACCCGACTGGAAAATCGCAAAGAAACGGTGTATAGTCTACGACGCAAATCGGCTTCAGTTAGTTGCGTTGGGTCGAGAGTGATCTGGACGTGCTAGATATTTTGTTCAAGAATCTGGTTGAGTCTGGTCTTGTCAGACAGAATATCCACGAGTCTTTCAGTACTGTTGGAATACTATTGGTTCTCCCAAAATGATTAAAACTTCTCTTCAGAACAACTTATTACCGATAGAGCTATGAGGATTGAGCGATAGAGCTATGGGGATTGAGCGATAGAGCCATGGGGATTGAGCGATAGAGCTATGGGGATAGAGCTATAGGGGTATTGAGAGATAGAGCTATGGCGATTGAGCGATAGAGCTATATGGGGATTGAGCGGTATAGAGCTATGGCGATTGAGCGATATTTTGCGATGGTGATAAGCGAAGGGGGACTGGCTTAAAGGGAAAGAAAATCTAAGCTTTAGACTAGTTTAGATGGAAAGAGTAGAGATCATTTAGTCCAAAACAACTGTCCAATGTATGGTTTATCCCCGCGTAAGCGAATACTTGAAATTTGAAGGTGGCGTTACAATAGAGACCGCCAACAATTTTTTCATTAGTTTTATCCAATTATTGTTGAATAAAAATTTAAGTCTTGTGATACATTTTAGCCAATGGCTTGACTAAGAAATGACGTGCGGTTGCATACTGATCTATATATTGCGAGACAATCTTCCCACTTCAAGTTTGTCGCCATGTTTTTTGGGACCTAAATCTACCATCATACACTATAGAGAGCGGTAAAAATACGTGATTAGTAGATAGTACTTTGACAGTTCGAGCGCAGTGGCCACAGTGGCAACATTTTACTGGTCACTGCTGCCCAGTTGGTCAATAACTAGCACATCTCATTAACATCTAAGCTCCCGGCTATTGGTCGCGCTTGACTACACATCTAATTAAAATCTCCTAACAAGAGGAGAATGGCTTGAACTGTGAGGTCGAGGTCAATAACTAGCACAACTAATTAAAATATCAACATCTGCACCTGACGACCCCACATTTATAACATTGTAGAAGAGTTCTAAAACAAAAGCTGATCCCCATACTTACAACATTATGGCATAAAATAGATTAAACGAGAGCTAGGTCACTGACACCAGTCAGGCGTGACAATAAAACAACCCGACACGCGAGCAGTGGGAGTAATCTAATTAACTGTAAAATCACTCAACCGATCAAAGCGATAATTCGGATGGGTAGAACAAACGGGTCTAATGATATGATGTCAAAACACCGAAGACTATATACCGATTCTAGCACATCAAAAAGGGGGGAAAAATGGGGGACAACGGCAGACAACTCGTGTAACCACGATTCGGGTGATTGTCTCCCTTTGCTGCAAACTCAAGTGGACTTAAAATAGACTAATCGAGCAAAAGGCTAGAGCGTATGTAGGTTACTGAAGCCAGTCAGGCGTGTAAACCTGAAGTTTATCAGATACAGTTGGGGAATCTATTTAACTTTAAAACCGCTCAACGCGATAATTCGAATGTGCATACAAGAGAAGGTCTACCGTATGTGACGTCGAAACGCCGAGGGCTAAGCTGTGTTTTGACACCATTTTGAACTCTTAAATGAGTCATCTCAACCGTTTTTATAGATACAACAACGCGGTTTTCGAACACAAATAGATACGAATATCCCACGTCTGAATTGCATTAGTCTTTTTTTTTTTTTGATCGGATCAACCGTTTGGTTGCTACATTAAACTCGAGGGAGACCGGGGCACACTGGATCAGAAATCTTGGTTTTGGAAAAATACTAAACCATAACCAACACAGCTGTAATTCAAATGTGTCAAGCCAAACTGTGTTTCCTGGTTTATAAATGGGGCATACTTCCATAAATCTAGAGATCGCCTTTTTTGACCTGTTGACGTTTTAAAAAATGAATTTTAGTGATTCACTGCACCCCTGTACCGGGGCACAGTGAATTGCTATCCGAGGCCCAATGAACCAGATATTGATACCACACAAAATTAAAGCAAAATATATATTTAACAAAGAAATGTTGTATTTCTTTTCTCTCGAGAGATTATGATTTTGAAAAACCCTGCTGTAAGTAGGTCTATAATAATTTCTCACTTTCGATTTCGTGCCATGCTGAATAGAAATAATAACAAAAGAAAAACATGTTTAAAATTAAATTCCGATAGTTCGAAGCACTAAATTAATAATTTGTTAATGTTAGGGTACACTGAATCAGATAAAATAGTGATCCACTGTACCCCGATTCACTGTACCCCCAATGCACCCAGTCACCTTTTAAGGGCATGTTTTTTTTTTATGGTTGCAAACAGATGAAATATAATGTGCTTAAAATGCCTGCCCATTGTCACTTATGCTAACAAAATGTACTAATTTCCCAAGTACTGCTTTGTTTGGTCCATATCAGAAAAAATATCAGTGGTGTATTTTTACTTTTGGTATCCAAAAACATACTCTACCTCACAAAATTTACGCAGTGACCCTTTTTGAAAGCAATGCTGGAATTTTAAAATGAGGCTATAACTGTACAAATTGTGATGACATCATAATGACGTTTCTAGTAAAAGAATTCTATAAATAGATGCTGATTGACTGTGCCCCTGTAAAACTTTGAGAGGTGTCTTCACCGAAGCAACTCAACCGTTGAACTTCAAATTTTACATATATTTAGTAGCCGCTATGGATTAAAACATCGGACGATTTTCATTGGTCGTGAAATTAAAATAACAACTCGCAATGCTCGCCCACAGAAGGTGGTTTTCAAGAATATTGAAACGGACCACTGAAACCAGTCAGGCGTGTTAATAAAACAGTTCACCCGAGACGCGAGCAGTGGGAGAAATCTAATTAAAATCACTCAACCGATCAAAGCGATATTCGGACGTGTGTGCTATGAGACAGGGTCTAATGGCATGACGTCAAAACACCGAAGGCTATATACTTTAACGCCGTTTTGAAATTTTAAATGAGTCATATCTCAGTCGTTCTTAAAGATATGATAACGCGATTTTCGAGAGTCAATAGACAAGAATATCCCGCGCGTGGATTGCAATAGTTATTTTTGATTAGACCAGCGGTTTGACCGCTATATTGAACTCAACTGCACATCTTTGAGAAGCGTTTTGACCGAAACAACTAAACCGATTTAGCTTCAAATTTTGCATATATTTAGTTAACGACAAAACCCGTTTACGTAGCACAACTATGGATGGTAACATTGGGAGGTTTTCATTGGACAAATTACTTATTGATTCAAATAACAGCACGCATTGCGCGCCCACAGAAGGCCGTTTTCAAGAGTAATAAGCGAAATTTTCAACAACCATTTGAAGTATTTCTATATATATCCAATGTTGAATGTGATCGAGACTCCGCACTGGTCATCACACAGAGAACATGTCTGCAGCCAGCCTCTATGAACCCACGCCTGCCGATCGCAACTAAAAGACATGCATATGAATATTTTAACGGTAATTGAACCGATGAGCGTAAACTAGACGCTATTTGTATACGAGATAGTTCGCTGTTTTTTACTAATTTACATGTCAATCTATCAGAAAAGAGACTAATGAGAAAACTAATTAGTAGGTACATCAACCGTAAGCGTGCATAGTACCGATGTATGTAACATATAATATAATCAAATTTAATGAAAGACAGTCATCTAATTATCTTCTCGCGTAATCCCTTGGCATTCAATTGGCCCTTAATATTGCTGAGTAATATATTCATCAAAACAATTGAACGTTACCTAAAATCTCGGAATCTTTCGATTTGATTTGATTTTTATTCACCAATATAAATAAATAACATACAATAGAGGAGTGATATATACATTGACGGGAATAAAACTCCATGGAGCTTGCTCTATCCCTGATGAAAAATAATTAATAACTTGGGACTATCGTGGCGCTAAAACAAGAAGGAAATAAATTTAAGTTCGAAACATATTAACAAACTCTGATGGAAGAACTGTTATTGACTATCATGAGTATAGTTGGCAAAGAAAAAAAGCTATGGATACACATATTAAACAGAATGAATTGAATTAAGGAGATGGATTGTGAGGCGATTTTTAAATAATGAATATGATTCGGTTGATTGTAGCTTACATGGCAAATTGTTCCATTCACGCAGACCTGTAACCCTTAATGAGTAAAATGAATAGTTACTGATGTAGAATGGCTTGTACAAGTTAAAATGACTTCCCCTGGTGATATGAGAACGAGTATCTGTTTGTCTAACAAAATGATTATTAAAGCTCAATGGTAAATATTCTGGATGATATATGAATTTATGTGTAAATGTCAGAATTCAGCTATTAATGTCAGCTAACGGTAGGGATTAGAATGAACAGGCATGACTGATTTGTTTGAAATAGATTAAATTCCTCTATACTAGAAGAAAAACCAACAACTGTAGTGTATTCCCCCCAGGCAATACAGTTTTTGGACTATGGCTAAAATAGACTGATGTAAAAATTACCTCAAGATAATGGTAGTCTTCTTTTGACCGGGTTGTCTTTTTATAGACATCTTATCTTTGGCTTAACCATTGGACGTATCCTATTTCAATACATTGTTTTTACATCTAAACTATACGATTGTTGTATTAAAAACAATTGTTTTTTCCTTGCAACCACTTGGGTAAAAAATCAAACTTCTGAAAGCTGCACACAAATATCTGCACGCATGCAAAAGAATTCAACAATTAACTTTTGTCTGTGGAAACTTTATCAGTCTTTAAATATACCGTCTATAATGAAACACCAACTTGTGGGACCTGACTGTAACTATAGCCCTTTCCTCGAGTGGAGTTTGTTGGCGAGCGAGTCACGTGATTGAAACACCGATCAATGCGATAATTAAAATGTGCATAGAGACTCTACCGGTATGTGACGCCGCAGGCGAAGCTATTTGTTCTATTTTAAACGAGTCATATCTCAACTAATATTATAGATAGAATAACGCGGTTTTCATACACTATACTTATAACATAGTATGAGAGTTTCAGCACAGCCCTGATCCCCTTAAAACATTAGAAGATTTTCATTGATCAAAAAAAACTCACAATTTACTATTTTGTGAAATTACAACAACAACTCGCAATGCTTATGCACAGAAGGTAGATTTTGGCTTAAGCGGGCGCGTATCATAAAGATATATATAATGAGCTATCACCGTACTGTCGCTATGGATTAAAACATCGGAAGATTTTCATTGGTCGATATACTCGCGTTTGCGTATTTCCGGTACCGAGGGAACGCACTGTTGGCCTATGTCCGTGGAAACGCACCATAAGGCGAGAAGCGTTGGTATGTTTTGTGATGTCACGACCGTAAATCGACAAGAGTTCGGCCGTAATACAGTAAAACTTATCGTTATAACATTTAACGGTTGCGTTATTTAACGCCGTTTGACGTAGTTTTGCGTCATACGGACGCCATTTTGCGTGGTGTGTGCGTCGTTTTGCGTCATGACGGCTTCAATTGGCTTCACTATGTACGACGTTCCGCTTTAGCGAGCCTGAAGATTAAATCATAATTCTATATTTCTTGGTGGGAGTTGTATCTTTTAGCGAGTTTACTGTCTAGGATTGTAATAAAACAATGCTACCCACTACATTATAAGTCTGTTAAATATATTGTAAATATTATAGCTGATAAGCCAGACGCGACAAAACGCGACAATATGCGACAATTTGTGAAAATACTCGACAATATGCGGCAATACGCGACAAAAATGTGATAATACGCGTTAAACCCTACGGGTTTGGTTAGTAGGCTGACAACAATCCCGAGGCGTGGCTATGATCTGACCATATCACTAATATATTTTGAGTAAGCGGGATTCGAACCCTCAACACATTGGCGGGAAACTGTTCGAATTGAGCGCCCCACGCTCTAATAAATACTTTGTACAAAATATCCCACGGCTTGTTGATAACTCAAATATACTGATAGGTGTTTAGTCATTGTTATTAGGCAAATGATTCATGAATTGTTCGGTGTTTTACGCCGCACTCAAGATTATTTCTTTAGTATTGTTGCATTGTCAGACCACTTTGACAGGGATTCGGGTTGTCCCCAAGGATTTGTATTTTTTAGCAAGTAACGATTTTACCATCTAAGTCTGTAATTAATCAATGTTGAAAGTTCCTCGAAAGTTTGTAAAATATATCGGAATTACCTGGCTAAGTCTATGTAAATCCGGCATACGCTGCTTAGTACAAATAAAGATTCCCAAGTCCTTCTGAAAGCTGATAAGCTCGGGTTTTAAATCGATTACCTCAGTTAAAGCAGGTAAAGCAACAGCAAACTTGTCATTTTCGTTTGCAGAGATAGTCACAGACAATGTCCGTTCGGGCCTAACTTTAGGAGAATAATACACCGGCTTACTCATTTTCACAAATCATCACAACGGCCAAATACTTCCAAACGAAATCTACGACTTCTGTAGATTTCTACGAAATCGAAAAGTAGTAAATCAACCTCTCACAAAAACTTATCTCGGTGGATTTTCAAGAACAAAATCAGACACGTCTAAACCCCTCTGTACCAAAATGGCCACCCATCTTCAGCCAGTAAGTTGACCGTGTATTTAACCTGGGTTAAAAGTACCTTATGATTCGTGCTTCGCTGCACCAATCTATACTTGATTAAATTAACGAGATGTGCAGCGAAGCACGAATCATAAGGTACTTTTAACCCAGGTTAAATACACGGTCAACTTACTGGCTGAAGATGGGTGGCCATTTTGGTACAGAGGGGTTTAGACGTGTCTGATTTTGTTCTTGAAAATCCACCGAGATAAGTTTTTGTGAGAGGTTGATTTACTACTTTTCGATTTCGTAGAAATCTACAGAAGTCGTAGATTTCGTTTGGAAGTATTTGGCCGTTGTGATGATTTGTGAAAATGAGTAAGCCGGTGTATTATTCTCCTAAAGTTAGGCCCGAACGGACATTGTCTGTGACTATCTCTGCAAACGAAAATGACAAGTTTGCTGTTGCTTTACCTGCTTTAACTGAGGTAATCGATTTAAAACCCGAGCTTATCAGCTTTCAGAAGGACTTGGGAATCTTTATTTGTACTAAGCAGCGTATGCCGGATTTACATAGACTTAGCCAGGTAATTCCGATATATTTTACAAACTTTCGAGGAACTTTCAACATTGATTAATTACAGACTTAGATGGTAAAATCGTTACTTGCTAAAAAATACAAATCCTTGGGGACAACCCGAATCCCTGTCAAAGTGGTCTGACAATGCAACAATACTAAAGAAATAATCTTGAGTGCGGCGTAAAACACCGAACAATTCATGAATCATTTGCCTAATAACAATGACTAAACACCTATCAGTATATTTGAGTTATCAACAAGCCGTGGGATATTTTGTACAAAGTATTTATTAGAGCGTGGGGCGCTCAATTCGAACAGTTTCCCGCCAATGTGTTGAGGGTTCGAATCCCGCTTACTCAAAATATATTAGTGATATGGTCAGATCATAGCCACGCCTCGGGATTGTTGTCAGCCTACTAACCAAACCCGTAGGGTTTAACGCGTATTATCACATTTTTGTCGCGTATTGCCGCATATTGTCGAGTATTTTCACAAATTGTCGCATATTGTCGCGTTTTGTCGCGTCTGGCTTATCAGCTATAATATTTACAATATATTTAACAGACTTATAATGTAGTGGGTAGCATTGTTTTATTACAATCCTAGACAGTAAACTCGCTAAAAGATACAACTCCCACCAAGAAATATAGAATTATGATTTAATCTTCAGGCTCGCTAAAGCGGAACGTCGTACATAGTGAAGCCAATTGAAGCCGTCATGACGCAAAACGACGCACACACCACGCAAAATGGCGTCCGTATGACGCAAAACTACGTCAAACGGCGTTAAATAACGCAACCGTTAAATGTTATAACGATAAGTTTTACTGTATTACGGCCGAACTCTTGTCGATTTACGGTCGTGACATCACAAAACATACCAACGCTTCTCGCCTTATGGTGCGTTTCCACGGACATAGGCCAACAGTGCGTTCCCTCGGTACCGGAAATACGCAAACGCGAGTATATCGACCAATGAAAATCTTCCGATGTTTTAATCCATAGCGACAGTACGGTGATAGCTCATTATATATATCTTTATGATACGCGCCCGCTTAAGCCAAAATCTACCTTCTGTGCATAAGCATTGCGAGTTGTTGTTGTAATTTCACAAAATAGTAAATTGTGAGTTTTTTTTGATCAATGAAAATCTTCTAATGTTTTAAGGGGATCAGGGCTGTGCTGAAACTCTCATACTATGTTATAAGTATAGTGTATGAAAACCGCGTTATTCTATCTATAATATTAGTTGAGATATGACTCGTTTAAAATAGAACAAATAGCTTCGCCTGCGGCGTCACATACCGGTAGAGTCTCTATGCACATTTTAATTATCGCATTGATCGGTGTTTCAATCACGTGACTCGCTCGCCAACAAACTCCACTCGAGGAAAGGGCTATAGTTACAGTCAGGTCCCACAAGTTGGTGTTTCATTATAGACGGTATATTTAAAGACTGATAAAGTTTCCACAGACAAAAGTTAATTGTTGAATTCTTTTGCATGCGTGCAGATATTTGTGTGCAGCTTTCAGAAGTTTGATTTTTTACCCAAGTGGTTGCAAGGAAAAAACAATTGTTTTTAATACAACAATCGTATAGTTTAGATGTAAAAACAATGTATTGAAATAGGATACGTCCAATGGTTAAGCCAAAGATAAGATGTCTATAAAAAGACAACCCGGTCAAAAGAAGACTACCATTATCTTGAGGTAATTTTTACATCAGTCTATTTTAGCCATAGTCCAAAAACTGTATTGCCTGGGGGGAATACACTACAGTTGTTGGTTTTTCTTCTAGTATAGAGGAATTTAATCTATTTCAAACAAATCAGTCATGCCTGTTCATTCTAATCCCTACCGTTAGCTGACATTAATAGCTGAATTCTGACATTTACACATAAATTCATATATCATCCAGAATATTTACCATTGAGCTTTAATAATCATTTTGTTAGACAAACAGATACTCGTTCTCATATCACCAGGGGAAGTCATTTTAACTTGTACAAGCCATTCTACATCAGTAACTATTCATTTTACTCATTAAGGGTTACAGGTCTGCGTGAATGGAACAATTTGCCATGTAAGCTACAATCAACCGAATCATATTCATTATTTAAAAATCGCCTCACAATCCATCTCCTTAATTCAATTCATTCTGTTTAATATGTGTATCCATAGCTTTTTTTCTTTGCCAACTATACTCATGATAGTCAATAACAGTTCTTCCATCAGAGTTTGTTAATATGTTTCGAACTTAAATTTATTTCCTTCTTGTTTTAGCGCCACGATAGTCCCAAGTTATTAATTATTTTTCATCAGGGATAGAGCAAGCTCCATGGAGTTTTATTCCCGTCAATGTATATATCACTCCTCTATTGTATGTTATTTATTTATATTGGTGAATAAAAATCAAATCAAATCGAAAGATTCCGAGATTTTAGGTAACGTTCAATTGTTTTGATGAATATATTACTCAGCAATATTAAGGGCCAATTGAATGCCAAGGGATTACGCGAGAAGATAATTAGATGACTGTCTTTCATTAAATTTGATTATATTATATGTTACATACATCGGTACTATGCACGCTTACGGTTGATGTACCTACTAATTAGTTTTCTCATTAGTCTCTTTTCTGATAGATTGACATGTAAATTAGTAAAAAACAGCGAACTATCTCGTATACAAATAGCGTCTAGTTTACGCTCATCGGTTCAATTACCGTTAAAATATTCATATGCATGTCTTTTAGTTGCGATCGGCAGGCGTGGGTTCATAGAGGCTGGCTGCAGACATGTTCTCTGTGTGATGACCAGTGCGGAGTCTCGATCACATTCAACATTGGATATATATAGAAATACTTCAAATGGTTGTTGAAAATTTCGCTTATTACTCTTGAAAACGGCCTTCTGTGGGCGCGCAATGCGTGCTGTTATTTGAATCAATAAGTAATTTGTCCAATGAAAACCTCCCAATGTTACCATCCATAGTTGTGCTACGTAAACGGGTTTTGTCGTTAACTAAATATATGCAAAATTTGAAGCTAAATCGGTTTAGTTGTTTCGGTCAAAACGCTTCTCAAAGATGTGCAGTTGAGTTCAATATAGCGGTCAAACCGCTGGTCTAATCAAAAATAACTATTGCAATCCACGCGCGGGATATTCTTGTCTATTGACTCTCGAAAATCGCGTTATCATATCTTTAAGAACGACTGAGATATGACTCATTTAAAATTTCAAAACGGCGTTAAAGTATATAGCCTTCGGTGTTTTGACGTCATGCCATTAGACCCTGTCTCATAGCACACACGTCCGAATATCGCTTTGATCGGTTGAGTGATTTTAATTAGATTTCTCCCACTGCTCGCGTCTCGGGTGAACTGTTTTATTAACACGCCTGACTGGTTTCAGTGGTCCGTTTCAATATTCTTGAAAACCACCTTCTGTGGGCGAGCATTGCGAGTTGTTATTTTAATTTCACGACCAATGAAAATCGTCCGATGTTTTAATCCATAGCGGCTACTAAATATATGTAAAATTTGAAGTTCAACGGTTGAGTTGCTTCGGTGAAGACACCTCTCAAAGTTTTACAGGGGCACAGTCAATCAGCATCTATTTATAGAATTCTTTTACTAGAAACGTCATTATGATGTCATCACAATTTGTACAGTTATAGCCTCATTTTAAAATTCCAGCATTGCTTTCAAAAAGGGTCACTGCGTAAATTTTGTGAGGTAGAGTATGTTTTTGGATACCAAAAGTAAAAATACACCACTGATATTTTTTCTGATATGGACCAAACAAAGCAGTACTTGGGAAATTAGTACATTTTGTTAGCATAAGTGACAATGGGCAGGCATTTTAAGCACATTATATTTCATCTGTTTGCAACCATAAAAAAAAAACATGCCCTTAAAAGGTGACTGGGTGCATTGGGGGTACAGTGAATCGGGGTACAGTGGATCACTATTTTATCTGATTCAGTGTACCCTAACATTAACAAATTATTAATTTAGTGCTTCGAACTATCGGAATTTAATTTTAAACATGTTTTTCTTTTGTTATTATTTCTATTCAGCATGGCACGAAATCGAAAGTGAGAAATTATTATAGACCTACTTACAGCAGGGTTTTTCAAAATCATAATCTCTCGAGAGAAAAGAAATACAACATTTCTTTGTTAAATATATATTTTGCTTTAATTTTGTGTGGTATCAATATCTGGTTCATTGGGCCTCGGATAGCAATTCACTGTGCCCCGGTACAGGGGTGCAGTGAATCACTAAAATTCATTTTTTAAAACGTCAACAGGTCAAAAAAGGCGATCTCTAGATTTATGGAAGTATGCCCCATTTATAAACCAGGAAACACAGTTTGGCTTGACACATTTGAATTACAGCTGTGTTGGTTATGGTTTAGTATTTTTCCAAAACCAAGATTTCTGATCCAGTGTGCCCCGGTCTCCCTCGAGTTTAATGTAGCAACCAAACGGTTGATCCGATCAAAAAAAAAAAAAGACTAATGCAATTCAGACGTGGGATATTCGTATCTATTTGTGTTCGAAAACCGCGTTGTTGTATCTATAAAAACGGTTGAGATGACTCATTTAAGAGTTCAAAATGGTGTCAAAACACAGCTTAGCCCTCGGCGTTTCGACGTCACATACGGTAGACCTTCTCTTGTATGCACATTCGAATTATCGCGTTGAGCGGTTTTAAAGTTAAATAGATTCCCCAACTGTATCTGATAAACTTCAGGTTTACACGCCTGACTGGCTTCAGTAACCTACATACGCTCTAGCCTTTTGCTCGATTAGTCTATTTTAAGTCCACTTGAGTTTGCAGCAAAGGGAGACAATCACCCGAATCGTGGTTACACGAGTTGTCTGCCGTTGTCCCCCATTTTTCCCCCCTTTTTGATGTGCTAGAATCGGTATATAGTCTTCGGTGTTTTGACATCATATCATTAGACCCGTTTGTTCTACCCATCCGAATTATCGCTTTGATCGGTTGAGTGATTTTACAGTTAATTAGATTACTCCCACTGCTCGCGTGTCGGGTTGTTTTATTGTCACGCCTGACTGGTGTCAGTGACCTAGCTCTCGTTTAATCTATTTTATGCCATAATGTTGTAAGTATGGGGATCAGCTTTTGTTTTAGAACTCTTCTACAATGTTATAAATGTGGGGTCGTCAGGTGCAGATGTTGATATTTTAATTAGTTGTGCTAGTTATTGACCTCGACCTCACAGTTCAAGCCATTCTCCTCTTGTTAGGAGATTTTAATTAGATGTGTAGTCAAGCGCGACCAATAGCCGGGAGCTTAGATGTTAATGAGATGTGCTAGTTATTGACCAACTGGGCAGCAGTGACCAGTAAAATGTTGCCACTGTGGCCACTGCGCTCGAACTGTCAAAGTACTATCTACTGTGATTATTGATCTAAAAATAGCTACTGCAACATCAGGTCATCCTAAAGTGGAAAAATGGCTACACAGATAAGCCACTGGAAGGACATACTTTTGTCTGTTTTTATTAGCTTGAGGGTCACTGCATGGCGGTAATTGACGTGAAATGTTTTAAGTACTTTGAAGGTTGTTATCGACGATAATCCCTATGTATTTCTAGAGATTTCCCATCCTTTAACGTATACAGTGGTAACCCACGTCTTATCGGTAGTTATTATATTTAAGGTGTCAAAGCAAGAGGTGGTCCATCTCTCATGCGAGGCGACCGTGGCACCGAAAATGGTCACCTTGAAGTTTTCGACAAACCAGGACAGTTTTCTATATGATTTTAGCACAGCTAACCAGCGTATTGAGATTTTTCAATTTTTGATTTGTGTGTTGAAAACATAGAAAACAAAAATTGAAAATTGAACGTCAAATTTCAACTTTCATTTCTTCTTTTCAAAATGTAGAAAACGAAAAATTGAACTTAAAAATGGTCATTTCCAATTTTCATTTTGCAATGACAAAAATTGAAAATTAAATTAACGAACGTTACACGGACCATCAACAATATCGCTTTAAAAGTCAAATGAACTACTGTAAACTTATTATACATTCCCCGGTTGTTTGCAGAGTGTTATTGATGACATTACCCGAGTGTGGAATACACAATGTCGAAAATCCAAGATTAAAAGTAAACTTTCCCTTATGCAGTCAATATTTGTTTAGAAGTCCACTGGCTTTCAACCTGACGTAACCGCCATCGTAGAACATTTAAACGACCAGTTAAACTGGGGGGGGGGGGGGGGGGGCGTCGTAGAAATACGTCACTCATATATCTTTAGTCGCTTTACAGCGGCGTAAGTTTGACAAACTCCTTCTTCGTGGTCTATACTATCGGAATGCAGGGGTAAATATTTTATTCTTTCCTTATTTGTTGGGAAATTTGTGCCGCCGTTTTTTTTCGGCGGGACCAATTAAAAAATATCGTTTTTCCATTATGGAAATAATCTGGGCTATATGACGAATACGGAAAAAAAAATTCAGCAGAGCCCAGATTTCTCGGCTAACTATTTAGCCTATCCGTCAGGTAGTATCGGTTTGTCGTTATTGTTTATCCTTTTCAAGGTCTGACGTCACCCATTTGCAGATGACGTAAATTGCAAAACGGCCAATAACTGAGCAGAACGACTATAGCCTATATGTTATAACGTCCCCCCTGCCTTGACACATATAGCTTGATAGTTAGATGCGAAATTTTAATTAATAGAAAAACAGGTTTTGTTCATTGATATGTTTGTGTTAAGTTTAAAGGTATACCTCGGCCAAGAACCAAAACATGGTATGAAACTGCCGAAATTTGCAAAGTATTAGCCTACCAGATAAAGCGAGAAGGTACGTATAAAGTGAGAAGGTATATATATTAAAATGTTGTTTTGAACTAATTTGGTCCTAAAATGAATGAATGACTCTGTGGTAGGCCCTATAGATAAATCTGCAGCTGAGGAGAGAGGCGGCGTTTAGGCCAAGCGAGTTAAGGGTCGTACAGCTTAGACAGCATGTCAGTATCTCCACAAAAAAAATCGGGGAAAACCCACCACCCAAATCATGTCGATACGGCATTCAAATTGGAAAACACTTCAAAACAAGAAAAAATCTGAGGTTGTTTTTTCCCACAATTATGTAATGCATGCTATAATTGGCAAATATTAAACTATTTTTTCAATTGTCAACCACAAAAAAAATAATTTGCAGCTCCGTGCTATGAATAGCTTCACTATATCGGTAGGCCTATGTTTTTATAACATCACGAAAAAGAAAACGGATTATGTATTTTAGAAAGAGCATATATAGAAACCCCCATAATTTGGGCTTGTGTATGTGGGCATCCGTTTGGTCTGCTGTCATCCGTCAGAGCACGTGGCAGACCGGGGATGGTTTATTACGGACGGTAACTCACATTTCTTGACCGGGATCGCCCATTTCCCTATTTCTTCGATACTGATAGGGGGCCTCCGTGGCTCAGTAGGTAGAGCGTTTGACGCTCAATCCGAACAGCCTTCCACCAATGGGTCGCGGGTTCCAATCCCACTTAGTCCAAAAATTGGAAAATTTTCTGACTGGTTTTTCACTCGAACGACCTATGTGGGATGGTTGCCTGTTACCAGCGGAAGGTCGTGGGTTTCCTCCGGGCACAGAGCCCGGTTTCCTCCCACAATAAAACTGGCAACGCCGCCATATAAGTGAAATAATCTGGAGCGCGGCGTAAAACACCAAACAATCAATCAATCGATACTGATAATATACATTGAGTATTACCAAATACGTTTGCATGTTCTTCCCGATATCAAATGAATAACCTCTGACCTAATCAGAAAGAAAAATGCACCATTTTAAGATTTATTTGGAAATTTATAGGCTATATGAGATACTGGCGTACAAAACTCTCTTCGTCGGTTTTTCCAGTTGGCCTAACCAATAATTATTGCATGGAAGGCCTATAATTATTTATTCTTTGAAAACGTTTCAATGTGTTGGTTAAAATATTGGATACAAAACAGCGATATAAAAACTACAGAGGTATACATGTTTCTTGAGACATGCATATATGTTATATCAGAAGTCTACAACTTCTGGTTATAGCCAATCAAAGTCTGGATGTTCATTGACAATGAACTAAAGTCAGATTGCTGTTATATATCACCCCACCAAGTAAAATAATATGCGCCTTTCCCCCCTCTACATGTCGTATATATGTTATTTATTCAGTTGGTATGAATTCGCAATGAGGACATTTCCCTTATTTGTATTCTGCATAATTATATAACCATGCATCTGAAACCGGGCCTATTCAGTAGGGCTACTCGAGGGAACGTCATCTTCGCAAGCCAAGTTAAAATCTGCATGTCCCCATTCCGTGAATGGGAACATGCAGATTTTAACTTGGTTATATAGAGAAGATGAGGGAATGTAGGCACGTGCTTCATAACCACAAAAATGTGTTGTAACGAAAATGTCATGTTTTAATTATTGTGAGCCTATGTTTAAACTTTATGATTTATGTTTCTCGTGGCGTAACTAATTTTTACTTTTAATTGAAAGTTAATTGTCCAATTAAATTCCTGTTCGCGTGTCAAATTTTTAAATAAAATGGCGTCCAGTGGCCTTTAAAATGGATAAACTATTTGCTGTATGTATATTTATGCACACTAAAACACACGGGCACGGGGGGAATCTAAAATAACAATGTGCTGTATATATATATCAACACTAAAACACACGGGCACGGGGAAAATCTTCTTGTCTAAAATAACCACGGAGACAAGTTTCTAATTGTGTTAAAAAGAGGTATATCATTTAGACCTTTATACCCCATAAATTGTTGTAACAAACGAAACCTATATGATATTTCATTTGGTTGACGACTGACAGGAGCTTAGCCTTGGTCAGTAGAATTTTCTGGAATCCTTTTGTAACACATTGACAATGGTTACGCATCTTAACTATGGTGTATATATTTATGAACGCTAAAACACACGGGCACGGTGAAAATCTTCTTGTCTAAAATAACCACGGAGACAAGTTTCTGATTGATCCGCCAGTAAATATAAGCTGCTGTATGATGCGTATATTACGTCCCAATAAGGATATGGGTTATTTTTTTTTATTTTTTTTTATTTAACCATTTCATGTTGTAATGTAGATGGTGGCTAACTGAATCTTTGACGTAATGAAATTATGTATATTTGGATGAGGACTAAGGAAGTGGGTTTGGCGGGTGAGTTTTATGTCTTCGAGATGAACCCAGATTCTGCTTGACAGATAGAACTTACTAGATGATAACATTCTTAGGGTGAAGAAAATGTCAACTGAAACTGAAAACGAATTTTCTTTCTTACTCAATTTTTGAGGGTCACCGAAAAACTAAATGACTGACGTTTGAACGGTGGAAATGCATACAGTGCGTGACCAGTACGAACCGAAATTTCGGACTTTTTTCATGAATTCTCAGTGTCAAAAGACGTTGAGCGTTTGAAATGCCCAGGAAAACTAAAGGACTGGCGGGAAAATAAAAAAAATATGGATACAGATTCCAAAAATTACCTTATCGTACACTCTCGAGACTATAGCACTAAAAAGCTTCTGAATTATAAGTCTTGAGAAAAATAGTGAATAATTTCAACATTCTGTTTCAACGTCAAAATATCAACATTTCGGCAGCTCATGCCACTTTAATATGCATTTTGGGGTAAATAGCCGACAATCTCATCATTCTGTTTTAACGGAAAATGTCAACATCCTGTTTTAACGGAAAAGTTTCAACATTCTGTTTTAACGGAAAATTTCAACATTCTGTTTTACCGGGAAAATTTCAACATTCTGTTTTAACGGGAAAATTTCAACATTCTTTTTTAACAGGAAATTTTCAACAAAACGGTAACTTCAAGCAACATACCTTTCCATCCCATAATTTTTCGACGTCATCAATCTTTCGACTAACTAAAATACATGTACATTAAAGTGGCATGAGCTGCCAAAATTAAGATATTTTCATGAATTCAGATTGTCAAGAGAAAGAAGGAATTTATCAGCTCATCGAAAAACCAAACCAGCCACACAGAATCAAAAATGATTCAATTAGTCTTTACTTTGTAATAAATCGAAGAAATGTATTGTACCAGACGATCTCTCCCAAACGATTTCGCCTGTCGGTCCCTTTCTTACCCTTTTCTAGAATATTTTCTGATGTTTTATTCGCCGAAACTTATATTCCCCTGGTTTTTAAATGTCTTATCCATCCGGGATATATGAGTTTATTTTTGTGTCTTTAATATATTTCTAAACAATTACTTAACGTGCAATTCGGAGGGTGATATTATCCAAAGCTTTCTATTTGTAATGTTTGGGGGAAAAAGCCATTAATTTTGAAATTCTGTTTGAACGAAAACAGATCCAGAATTTTGGCAGCTCATACCACTTTAACTTACATCTCAAGGATTAGTATAAGTGGATAGCTCTTATTTTGTACTCCTTGATGAAAATGATGAACGATTAGGTAATTCTGTTTCAATGAAATGTTCCCTATATTTGGCTGTTATGCCCCTTTAAAGACACAAAAACAGTAATAAAGACCAGCTTTTGTCAGGTTAAATCATGCAATGTTGGTCAATTCTACTGGTCAGGCATTGTTTATAGGCTAAATCTTTCAATGGCATTTAGAAGTTGAAAGGTTAACAATAAGGTGAAGAATTACTTATGGATAACAACTTCTTGGTTTATTGGGTGACGACGTTTGTCATTGACTTTGATAACGATGTAAGAACTACATCGAAACGTCGTCACCCAATAAACCAAGAAGTTGTTATCCATAAGTAATTCTTCACCTTATTGTTTATAGCTACTTTGTGCGTCTCTCTATTTCTGTGTTTATGAATAAACTTAAAGTTGGCCAAAAACCTCCACATTTGACCATAACTGGTTCGTTATGTAGAAGTATAAGATTCTGTTCCTTAATTTCGTTTTTGTCTATAACAATATACCAAAGGAAGAACGAGTGTGTAATTTATGTAATCTAGGACTAATTGAAAATGAATATCATTTTTTATTATGTTGTCCAACGTATTGTTATTTAAAGGGGCATGAGCTGCCAAAATTCGGACTATTTTCATAGATTCTGATTGTCACCATAGTAAGAGGCTTTGAAGGTCATCGAAAAACTTAATGATTGGCGTTGGAATGAGCAAAATCCATACAGTGTGTGGCCTGTACTAACCGGAATAGTGTTCGAAAAGTAAACAAAATTTAAATAACCGGGACGACCATTCATTCATTCTAAGCCTAAGTTAGTTGAAAACAATGCTTTATCGTACATTCTCGAGACTGTAAGTACTAAAAAGCTTCTGAATTGTACGTCTTGTGAAAAATAGCCGATAATTTCAACATTCTGCTACAATGGCAAAATATCTCAATTTTGGCAGCTCATGCCCCTTTAAGAAAGAGGTATTTTAAAAAGTATCTTTATACTTGGCCAAATGTTCTTAAATTACGCATTTTGTTAAATCCAAACAGCAATGTCAAACTTAGAAATGTTTCTAGCTTTATTGAAAAGGCGTTGGCGTAGGAATGAGATGAGTCGTAATAATATTACGTAATATCAGAATAACATTCTGGTAAAATGCTATGTTTTACAGATACTTTTTTTTTTTTTTGTAATATGTATAACCCGCTGATGATTAATGTTATCTTATTATGCATATCTGTAAATTTCTTTTGAGGAGAGAGGCCAGTAGGCCTGTTCCTGCAATAAAGTCTATATATCTATATATTTAGAAGGAATGAGCTTCGGGGGAGAATATAATCAAGAAGAGGATCGACACTTATATTCTCGTTAATTTTGGGGGATTACACTTTATGACGCCCGAAATGGGAATCCCCAGAGTATGGCACATATCGTCTTATCTATTCAGCCGACCGGCATCCTCCTGAGTTTTCTAGTGTAGGCCTAAATCCCCCCAAAATAACGAGAAAACTGTTATACTCACTTTCTATAAAGTCTAATTAAACTCAAGTTCTGTACTTGATTGAACCTATCAAAACAAGACTTAAATGGGAGAGTGAAATTAATTGTGAAAACATAATATTTATCTAATTACCAGTTCAGCAAGTTCTAGCTTGCTTATGTCAACTTAATTCGAAGAGGTTATTTGAGTATAAACATACAATTTTATGTTTATACATTAGCGGGTATCACAATAGACTAGGGTTAGGCACTCAGCGTGGATTCTATTGGATCGCAATGGGGACCGGCAGGTTAGACCAAATTCTCTCAGCGTCTCTTCTGTTGACAAGTGCCTCCTCCAGGTAATTACGTCCAATCCCTAATTATCTTAATCAATTACAATGTTTTTTTTTCTTTTTTTAAATAAGCTAATACATTTTGCCAATATGACCGTTTTTTTTAAATACGTTTATCACCTTCCAACATACTGGAATCTTGCCTCTCCCCCCCCTAAAAGAGTTTAAAACAGGAGCCATATGCATACAATTACTTGCCCTTTTTTAATAAAGTTTTCCACTAAATCTGATATTTCGCTGGGGTATGATAATCTAAGTAAGACGGTGTCGTTTTTATCATATTTCGATCAAGCCTGGAGTTTTTTTTTTGTCAGAAATATGCCTAATGGTTTTTAAGCGAAATTTCTCGCATATTTTTAAATACCAAATAAGATAGTAGTGGGCTACTTTGATATGAGCATTTATCTCCCACTGTGAGTCTGAATGTATATCTACACAGTCGAGAAGACTTTTAAATATTTTTCTTTTAAAATTCTTGATAAAACCATTTATCATCTTTTGTTCGTGTATACACACAAAATAAGCAGCCTCGCCTTTAAATCGACCGACATTCTTGTGTTCAACTTCAATTATACCCCTCTTCAGATCATATCGTAGCTTCAACTCAAACAACCTTATTTTCTTTATGTTGTCTAACTTGTTCCCACGTGTCCTTTTCATTCGACTCCACACTGGCTCACAGCTGTCAGTCCCAAATAGTTTCATTACAAGTGCCTATTTCCTATGTAACATATCATCCCATTGACGATAGTAAAGAGAAATCTACAGTTAAAACATACCATATACTTCCTATGGTAGTATACCGAATCCCGGATGTTTTATTTTTAATTACATCGAATTAGGCTCACACTAAACTATAGATTATACCCGATTATTTCCCAAAAGAATTATATGCATTTGATTTAACTTTTAATGGACATTTAGAAGCAGGAATAGATAAACTCAAAACAACTTTCTGAATTACTATACTTCTTCTATTTATTGCTCATGACCTGATGAAGCTTGAGGCATATCTAGCGATACGTCGTGAGCAATAAATAGAAGTAGTAATCCAGAAAGTTGTTTTGTGTTTATGCATTTGATTGTTTAACATACAGGTCTCTGGAAATGCAAACCCAGTTTTGGTAAAAAGATTCTGCCACCAGCATCCTTAAAAAAACTTTACAAAGAAAACAAAACAAGCTAAACTCACTCTAAAGATGACATGCTATATGTACTGTCTAAAGCGAAGGTAGATATAACTTGAGATGCGTGTGTAGTAACTGTTATGATAGTAAGTAGGCTACCTTTAAATAACCATTAAAATGACAAGAGATACCGAAATTTGAATTTTAAAAAATCTGATTGTAAGACAATGAAAGCTCAGAGAAAAACTAAACCATTCAAGTAAAAACACCATCGTGCCGTTGACTTATACAAAGTACCGGGGTATAAATATATGCGAAATGTAAAAAAAAAATGAAATAAGCGGGATTCATGTTCATTTATTATGGGTCTAAGTTACTTAAATAGGACGGTCTTAACGTATATTCTCGACCCTGGGGTCACTTAGAAGCTTCTAATTCGCACTTTTTAAAGAAAAATTGGCAATTAATAACATATTTTGTTCGATAGACTTAATATCAGCATCTGTCAGCTCATGCCGATTTAATAGAAACATAAAATGTATTTGGACTGAGAGGTTTTCGTCAATGTTAACCGATTGGCCAAACATTCCTTTGGGTTGTTTTTCCAAACTATAAAAGATCACTTGAAGAACGGAAAACGTGGAAGAAGAATAAGACGTATTTATTTTGAAATATATGTCACAGTAAGTTTAGATCCGTCGGAAGTTCGACCACGCAAATCCTTATAGCCTCCACGCGCAACCAGTATCACGTGTTATCCATATATGGAGCGAGGCTTATGAAATTCACACGCTGCTAATTTCTCTCGTGCAGAGATAGTTGTGAAAGTTATTTCAGGCGCAGCTGACCCGCCCACTTTCGTACATTTTTGTGGGAAGCTCGTAAGGTTTAAAAACAGAAGCTAAATCGATGTCTGTCATTCATTTGAAAGTGCATCACCGGTGAAGAGTAACGATACAAGCAATTTACTGCACTCAGCTTGACAAATATTTGGATCGTTGACAAAATAGACGAGGCATAAGTTGTTTTCTGACATTACTGTGGACATATATAGATAATCGATAGGTGCTTCGACAGATAACATGGATTTCCCAATCAGCCTTTTCATTTTCACGTTTGTCACAATGGTGAGTTTTTGGAATTGTTTTTAAAATGGAATTGGATCACTGTTTATCAGTCTATACCAATTTTTCTTTTTTACTTCATTCCAGGAGTTTTTTTCTAATTATAAAACTGTATTGTTTCTACATATAATGGTTTTGTACCACGTGATTCATTAAATCACACATAGCACCACTTGATCTATCAATGTCGGTGGAAACAACAATGCGTGTTTTATTCATGTGTGTTACCGTTTTAATCGAATTGAATTTTTTTTTAAATTAAACTTGTGCTTAAGTTTGAACCCCACTTTCAGTATTTGGTTACATGTTAATTGAGTGGGATTGAAACGTTGGAGAGACTGACTGTCACTTCTTGGTTTTAATAAGGGTCTATTTGGATCCAGCTTCAAAGATGGACGAAGAATTCAGTCTGATACAATTATGAAACTAAAATTCAAACTAAGAAGTTTGTTTTAGTTTACCAGCATCACATGTTTTGGGAACATACTATTATGAAAATGATGTAACCACGAGGGCCATTGTTTATGTTTTCCTTAACGTGTCACGAGACAGCATCTCCTGCTTGCCGAGAAATCTGGGCTCTGCCGAATTTTTTTTTTCTCTCCGTGTTCGTCACACATTACCAGCCATATAATACCATTCGCCGTAAGACCGATAATCCGGGCTACATCTCTTGCTGGAGTACTAAGGGATAGTCAACCTGAATCCGTTTAAATGAAAACATCCGTATCCCTAATTGCGACATCTATGTTTCTCTAAAGTCCATCTTATACAGTCGATCTAATGCCCCATTCTTTCATTTTCCAGGCACCGGGAATATTATCTAGAGCTCTTGACGGAGGTAAGCTTTAATTATCTTTGCAAAAGTTTAGAATTGCAATTTAACAAAACAACTAATATTTCTTTAACTTGTCTCCATGGCTATTTTAGACAAGAAGACTTTCCCTGTGCCCGTGTGTTTTAGTGATCATAAATATTTATTTGATATGTTTAAACCACAATTTCATAAGATTCTATCTACCGGCATATGATATTAGAATTTCGTGTGTATGAGATTGTTTCAATACTTTTTTCAGACGGAATGGCAGTTGACCCTGGTTACCCGAGTGACAACGAGGCCAGTGATACCCTGCCATATCCCATCAAACGTAAGTGTTTTTTGTCACCTGAAGTTAATTCTCAAATATTTCTCCCATTGATTGGCTTGAGGTCTAATGTGTCGTAATATATGAGTATGGTAGTTCCTTAGCCGAGAAATCTGGGCTCTGCCGAATTTTTTTCTCTCTCCGTGTTCGTCTTAGACACATTAGTAGCCATATAATACCAGTCGCCTTAAGACCGATAATCCGGGCTAGGTAGTTCCTGTAACATTTGTTTTTACCAGATGCTATATATAACTTAGAGAATAAGGATGTTTGATAAACAAAGAAACGAAATTAATAGTCTTGGCTGTCATAAAATAGTGACGTTAGAACTCACGCCTAACAAATGACGTCAAAAGTGTATAGTGTTGAATGACGAGCACGCTATGCATGCAGTGTTCACACAGTGCACAAACGAGTTTAAACGGTTCAGCTAAATGCCAAAAGGAATGAGTTAAAGGATGAAGTGAATTATATATGTTATTGATTTCAGATAAGCTGTTTGGCTAATGATATTGAAATATGGTCGTTACGCTTTGTGTATGCAGCCATCCATACGTTATAATAGCAACAATGCCAGAGTAGTTACTTCAGTAGTGTTTTAAAGGTAGTGATTAGAGATGGCGTTAAATGTTCTAGTATAACAATCCCTCTGCAATTACCATAATGGACAAAGAGACAATATGAAGCGACTAGGCCAATCCTCTAGTCCTGTACAACATACTTTGATGCGGGTTGACATTTTTGACATTATCCCCAGGCAATGGGAACAAAGCAACAAATTCCATCATTTAGAAGACGAAAGTCAATTGCCTTATTTCAGTTTCATAACCCCTGTAGACAATCAGACATATTGAAAACACGACAGTCTAAGTGGTATAAATATTAATGGGCCACCTTAAAGTACAACATTTATGCACTTGATTGATAAATCTCATTTTTAGCCACATACAAACCCGATTTAAACATCTTTAGCCCTATAGTGAAATGGATAGTATATAAAGAAGTTGGGAGTTTCTGACTCCAAAAGCTCTTTATATATATACTGACAGCCGTATTTTACTTTCGAGTCAAATGCCCGACGAATGGATGTTTTTGTACGAAAGAGAAAATGGATCTGGGTATTGGACGACAGAGAGAATAGATTTGGGTAATGTGGGGCAGAGAGAATAGATTTGGGTAATGTGGGGCAGAGAGAATATATTTGGGTAATGTGGGGCAGAGAGAATATATTTGGGTAATGTGGGGCAGAGAGAATAGATCTGGGTAATGTGGGGCAGATTATCAGCCAAGGCGCATGGCACCTCTTGTCAGTCATATATCTTTCAATATGAATTGATCATGTAATTCCATAAGAAATAGTGTGTTTTTATAATTGCATATTTGAAGCCATTGGTCCCCACAAAGGCGATGTGAACAGCTTCAGGTCACACGTGGTGTGGGGAAAACTGAATTATATTGATTTAATCATGTCTATTCATGTTAAAGTGCAACAGTTAGCGATCTGACAAGTTGCATAGGAAACATTTGTTTTTTATTTTTGTTGTTTAGGTTGTTTTTATAAACACCCTCTCTAATGTTTTAAACATTATGATGCCTAAAATATTTTATTATGAGTTTGTTATATTTTATCTATTTTGATTTGACAGTTTCTGGAGGAAGGCCCGCTGACATTTTTTTCCTGTTGGATGCCTCAGAAGGGGTGGGGAAAAAAGACTTTATTCGCTCTCTGAGACTTATCCATGATTTAATACCAGCATTTGATACTGGTCTGACGAGAATTGGTGTGGTCATTTTTAACGAAGCTGTTTACTCCATGGTTTATATTGACCAATACGAAGGCTCCAAGCTTCAGTCGGCCATTGACAAGATTCCCTATGCTGGCGGCAAACCAAATCTCGCCCCAGCTTTGCGCTACCTAAGACGTAAAGCGTTTTCCCCACACCACGTGCGACCGGAAGCTGCTCACATCGCCTTTGTGGTGACCAATGGCTTCTCCATCAATTCTCAGGACGTCTTTGGTGAGGCCCGGCGTCTCCAAAAGTCCGGGGTGAAAGTGTTCAGCATCTACCCGGGAACTAAACCCGAACCCCTGGAAGTGATGGCCGTAGCCAGTGAACCTGTAGACTCTTTCCTCTTCTCCATCAACTCATATTTCAACATGATCTACTTTATCCAAGAGCTTCTAGGATCCAAGGCCGATAAGCCCGATGGTAAGTGTGACTTATCATTGCATTACACAGTCGTATTGTCAGCAAAGTTCACCTGACATATAGTACTGAATCTTCCACTGACGTTTGTAAGTGTGACATATCATTGCATTACACAGTCGTATTGTCAGCAAAGTTCACCTGACATAGTACTGAATCTTCCACTGACGTTTGTAAGTGTGACATATCATTACATTACACAGTCGTAATGTCAGCAACGTTCACCTGACATAGTACTGAATCTTCCACTGACGTTTGGGGGCCTCCGTGGCTCAGTAGGTAGAGCGTTGGACGCTCAATCCAAACAGCCTTCCACCAATGGGTCGCGGGTTCGAATCCCACTCAGTCCAAAAATAAGAAAATTTTCTGACTGGGTTTTCACTCGAACAACCTATGTGGGATGGTTGCCAGTTACCAACGGAAGGTCGTGGGTTTCCTCCGGGCATAGAGCCCGGTTTCCTCCCACAATAAAACTGGCAACACCGCCATATAAGTGAAATAATCTTGAGCGCGGCGTAAAACACCAATCAATCAATCCACTGACGTTTGTAAGTGTGACATATCATTACATTACACAGTCGTAATGTCAGCCACCTTCACCTGACACAATGCTGAATCTTCCACTGACGTTTGTAAGTGTGACACATCATTATATATCACAGTCGTAATGTCAGCAAAGTTCACCTGACGTAGTACTGAATCTTCCACTGACGTTTGTAAGTGTGACATATCATTACATTACACAGTCATAATGTCAGCAAAGTTCACCTGTGAGTGTAACACAGTACGGAATCTTCCACTGACGTTTCCATAAATATTGGTCTTTTATCTCCCCATATAATTCTAAACACATTCAGGGGATTTTCATTCAAGCATTACAAAGATAGTATTTTTGAAAATTGTTGGAAGTCCAGTTTATCAAAAAAAACTTCTCCCGCGAAGTAAAAACTATAGAGCCTTGTCTGCCTAACCTTGAGCTTAATTTTTTGTATTTGTTTGTTTTCAGTTGAGATTTTGCCTACCCCAGAACCATCAGGTAATTATTTCCTTATATTTGCTACCGTACAACTGACCAATAAACCAACCTTCATCGAATGGTTTTTAATATCGTTGATCACCTTATATAAATGTTCCATTCCCTACATTATGCATCAGAAAATTGAACTTATAGAAAAATTAACAAAGAGTGCAATATTTTGGCGACTTCAAGTCAACTTTATATGGAAAATGTATGTGCTATTTTACCCCTTAAACCTAAATGGCCCAGTACGGGTTAAACATATGTCTTTCTGAATACAACAACTATATCCATGTATTTACGACCTTTTCCTCGCTCTCATGTATGGAGATGGGTGTATTTTGGTTTGGTCTCTTTTTACAATTCTGAACCTCTTCTTTATCAACAGTTTGTGACACAAGACGGCCTGCTGATATTGTATTCACCCTTGATTACGCCTCAATCGGAGTCAAAAGGGCCAAGAAAGTTTTGAGTTTTGTTAAAAACGCTGTCAATACGTTAAAGATAGGTTCAGATTTGATTCATGTGGGACTTTTAACCAACGATTTACCGTATGGTATTGATATTAACTTGGGCGACCATTACACAAGCGAGGCTTTACTAGAAGACATATCTGACACAGAGTTACCAAACCAAGCGGACATTCTAATCAAAGCCCGAAGACGTAGTTTCTCCAGTTACAACGGCGCCAGGAAGGATGTCCAACGCACATTAGTTCTGTTTGTGGACGATGGTATGGAAAATACGACTCGTGTTATAGAAGAAGCTTCAATAACAAAAAGTTACAAGATAAATATCATTGTTGTTGCTGTTGGATCGAGGGTGAATATAGACAAATGGAGCCAAGTCGCCAATAAAGATTTCCTTCTAAAGGTGGATAGTTACGACGAACTATTAAAACCCGAAGTTCATGACGACATTATGGCCTTTGTGTGTCAAGGTATGTACATTTTGTTTTGGAACTAAGTACAAAAAATAAAGGAATTCTTTTGAAATTTTAAGAAAATGTCCAGCTAATAATCTCGATTCTAACACAGGTATATTTCGATAAACTGGGCTATGCAATTGCAACCTACAACTGGTCGGTGGTGAGCAAAGATAAGTTTGTGTGTGCACACCAAGCTGTACGACACAATGTTACTATATAATACACACTTTGTCAACCTTGAATTTTAACTATTTTTCCAACACTGCCAATATTTATATTAAGTATCTAACTAAAGCGTGGTATTTGAATTTAGAAAAGAATTTGGAATGTTCAGATCCTGTTTCGTGAAGAACATTTTCTTTATACCTTGAGTTGAATAACACAGTCACTGAATCAAGTCACATTTTTGGCAATACCGTTTTCTTTTATTTAATGTGATAAATTTCTATCTTTTCAGGATTACTGCTCGGTCCCGGTAGAACTGTTTAAAGACACCCTGACTAATCCGACGAAAGTAACCGGGAACAGTTTTCAGACGGTAAATGGAAGTGAACGTGAAATGTAGTAGTCGACAGGAGGATGGTTTTCATCCAAACGCAAATCACTTCAGAATGGCCAGCAAGGCAAAGTGCTTCGGTTAAATGTTTGAATAGTACGGCGAAGGATGGGTCTAGACGAAGCTTTAGTACCGAGACAATGGGACGTTATTCTGCCACTCTTGAGGAATGCAGAAAATCGATTTTCCGCCCGTGCTTTTAGACTTACAAAGGCAGCAAATCCTAATGTGACGAGACCTGAAAGCATTTTTAGGAGTGGTCGAGAGGGACCATCCAAATAAACAAAACCCATCTGTGATATTTTCTTGACATTCTATTCTTAATTTATCGTATACGACGAGGCCTATATGGGTTTGGAATACATTGCATGTAATTAATTATATGATGCGGGCCATTAAAAATTCTCATTTTTATGAATTCCGATCACAAAAGACTATACGGTATTACCCACTTCATCTTCAATACATCTTAATTTCATTTCATTGTATGTATATAGTTATTATTATTTATTAATTTTACTTCTATGAGATTATAATTTTAGTCTATAATGGAAACTTTTGTTTCCGCTACCTGATATTATTTCGTTTGTAGCTTCCTTTTTAGAGTTAGCACATTATTGTTTCACATTTCGTCTTTTTTGACACTTTGCCTCTGATAGTGGATGTACGTAGAGATTATCTAGGATAATTTTGGATGCACATATTTTTGAAGCGTTTAATTTCTCTATGTAGACCATCCCGGACCATAAAGTATGTTATACCAAAGTGCCATGTCAATTGATTGTGCTATAATAAGGGACAATTACGTGTAATAAATCAGCTGCCATCAACATACGGCCATCTCTGTGTTTTATTTTATCTGCTGTACCACTATCACTATCTGTATTATTTATCTATGAATCATATATAATTCACACGAAAATGGGGCCAAAGCAATCTATTCCAGGATCTCCTACCGTCGAGCCATGACCTCCACTCGACTCTTTCCGCCAGACTTCCGTACTAAATTCAAAACCGTTGCGGTAATTAGTATTTTATTACCAGCATCTATTGATACCGATCCTACCACCAAAATCACGGATTATCCTGTAGAACTGAGATAATACAGTCAGTCACATAGTTAGTAAAATAAGTCTCGTAATATAAAACCTTTGTTCTCCAACCATTAAGCCAAAAGCCTATCCGAAAATCACCTTATGTAGATCAATATATTTTAGCTGCAATTTTGTTATTCTTTTACATGTGTGTCTGACTTAGTCAACATGCGCCAAACTTACCTCTCTCAACTCCCCCCCCCCCCCCCCCCCGTGATTAACTGCTTAATTTGGTTCTGCTTTGTACATGGCGACGTTGTTCGGTAAACATATTCGGAGAGGAAAACCAAGTCCCCAGGAAGAGTTTTCTCTGTCTTCAGTTGGCTGCAGGGCATCGGTCGCTCAGTCGGTTAGAGGGTTAGTCCCTCATTCCGAGAGTGGCCATCGATGCGGCGCGGGTTCAAATCCCACTCAGACCAAAATTAAAACGGACAAATTTCGGAGTTGATTTTTCACTCGATCGCCGTATGTGGAATAGTTGACAGGTACTCGGCAAAGGTCTGGAATTTCCTCCGGAAAAAGAACCCGGTTTCTTTCCCCACTAAACTTCAACGACGCCATGTTAGTGAAATAATCTTATTTGGGTTCGGAGTGAAACATCAGTCAATCAATCAATCAATTAGTTGGCTGCACGATACTGGATCCCATATTAGTCTTGAGTTGAGTTTTGAGCCAGTGAAGGTTTAGCTAAACCACAATACACTTCAATTTGAAAACTATATTTACCAAAAAGGGTTAGGATAATTTTTTTCTAATTTGAATTATTAAAAAGCGTGTTCGCCGCAAAAATCCAGAATATTGTTTACATTAAAAAGTGCGGACGGGTTTCTGTATTTTCCCCAGACAGAAGCTAGGAACGTTCTATTTTGTAAGTTCTGGCATCATTTTGCGTTTTTAATTTGAAATTGAAAATTTGATTTGTTTCGTTTCGTTCGATTCCTCTTATGGTTTACATCCCCATTTAGACATTTTAAACCTAACTGGGCGTGTATGATATGTCCTATGTTCAATTCTAGTGGTTTTACTTGAAGTCAACTCGTGTAAATTGGCTTTTTTAACAAATATCTGAAAGGCTATGGGGAGCGAGTGGACATTGAATGCTTACGGTCGTACGAAGTTATTACGCCGGTTTGCTCGTCGAAAACCTGTAGAAGCATATGCATGGACGTAGTCTTCAAAATGAGATATGATATATTTTATATCTAAAGTGATCACTTTACAAGTCTAAGAATGTACTACGATTGTTTGATCAATGTTTTACGTCGCACTCAAGATTACATGTATTTCACTTATATGGCGGCATTGCCAAGCAGTCGGAACTCCCTTCGGCTATCTTCGCTCGCTACCGGTCGGCTTTGACACGCACGCACGTAAATCCCCGAAGTTTCAGAGTGATTGTCAAGGTTAGTTAGGGAGGAAACCGGGCGCTTGGCCCAGAGGAGACCTCAGGGTTACTCTTCCACATAGGCCAATCTGGGGAAACATCCATTGTGAATGATCTGATGCGATTCGAACCAGCAACTCTTCGATGGAAGGTAGATCTGTCCAACTGAGAGACCATCGACCGAGACCCCGAATAAACCACAGAAGAACCAAAGTGAGACCTACAAATGAGCCTACAAGTACGAATGAGCAAAGACTGTCCAGACTGATAATGCGTGGTCAGTGAAACACACGTGAGACATATTTAGCCCTCTAGGCTTCGCAAAATGTCTGAAAGATCTTAGCATCAAGAGTTGAGTCTAAACTAAAACAATATGGTTAAACCGTTCTATGTACAATCTCCAGGAATTCAACTGTCCATGCAGTTGTTTGATTTCACCAATTTCATAAACGTCACACGCAGAATAAAATAAAGAGGTATGTTTATGAACACTAAAACACACAGGCACAGGGAAAATCTTCTCTAAAATAACCATGGAGACAAGTTTCTAATTGTGTTAAAAAGAGAGGTATATCATTTTTAGACCTTTATGCCCCATAAATTGTTGTAATAAACTAAACCTATGATGTATATTTCATTAGGTTGACGACTGACAGGAGCTTAGCCTTGGTCAGTAGAATTTTCTGGAATCCTTTTGTAATACATTGACAATGGTTACGCATCTAAACTATGGTAGGAACATCGATAGAAAAGTTATATATATGTTTAAGATCAAGGGCTACAAATACTTTTCTACGTGTCTTGGAATTCGGAAATAATTGAAAAAGAACTCTGATAAGGAAAACATGACGACCAACTCTGGGGGCTGTTTCACGAAGCCATCGCACAGTGCGATCAATCGCAGTTGCCATGACGTCGTATCTCTTCAGTATGGTATCCATTGGTAACTAGGCTTCGTTTGCGATGCGACTGCTTTGTGAAACGAGCCCCTGTACTCTATTTTTGAATACCCTCAAAGGCACTATCTGGAGTGAGTGAGTGATTTGGGTTTTACGCCCTGCTCAACAGTATTTCAGTTATATGGAGACGTTGTCTCCTTGTTGCAGGGCGGATTTCCATCGCTCTTTTAAGTGCTGCCTCACCGAGACGACTTGCCGAAGACAACCAGCAAGCCCCCTCACCCAGTCACAGTATACTGACACCGGGCCAACCAGTCGCTGCCCTAACTCCTATTGCTGAGCGCCAGGCGAAGCAGCAACAGGTATCACTGTTTAAGTCTTTGGACTGACTCGACCCAGGCTTGAACCCGGATCTCACAGACCTGAAGCGGACGCTCTACCGACTGAGGCACTATCTGGAAAAGGACTGATTGTATATTAAAAGTACTCAAGTGACGTGAATTCAGACGATAGAATAAAGCCACTAAGTTCTTTCTGTTGGGACCGCTTTTCTAAACTGAGAAAAAAAAAAATATATATATATATATATATATACACAAAGAAAAAAATTAAGCACCGCCATGGAAATTCTGCACCGACCGATAAAATCATTGGTGTAAGGAGATTGTTGGCAAACTGATGTTGCAGAAACGATTGTGATCATAGAGGGCAATTGAACTCTGATAAGGAAAACATGACGACCAACTCTGGGGGCCGTTTCACGAAGCCATCGCACAGTGCGATCAATCGCAGTTGCCATGACGTCGTATCTCTTCAGTATGGTATCCATTGGTAACTAGGCTTCGTTTGCGATGCGACTGCTTTGTGAAACGAGCCCCTGTACTCTATTTTTGAATACCCTCAAAGGCACTATCTGGAGTGAGTGAGTGATTTGGGTTTTATGCCCTGCTCAACAGTATTTCAGTTATATGGAGACGTTGTCTCCTTGTTGCAGGGCGGATTTCCATCGCTCTTTTAAGTGCTGCCTCACCGAGACGACTTGCCGAAGACAACCAGCAAGCCCCCTCACCCAGTCACAGTATACTGACACCGGGCCAACCAGTCGCTGCCCTAACTCCTATTGCTGAGCGCCAGGCGAAGCAGCAACAGCTACCACTGTTTAAGTCTTTGGACTGACTCGACCCAGGCTTGAACCCGGATCTCCCAGACCTGAAGCGGACGCTCTACCGACTGAGGCACTATCTGGAAAAGGACTGATTGTATATTAAAAGTACTCAAGTGACGTGAATTCAGACGATAGAATAAAGCCACTAAGTTCTTTCTGTTGGGACCGCTTTTCTAAACTGAGAAAAAAAAAATATATATATATATATATATACACAAAGAAAAAAATTAAGCACCGCCATGGAAAGTCTGCACCGACCGATAAAATCATTGGTGTAAGGAGATTGTTGGCAAACTGATGTTGCAGAAACGATTGTGATCATAGAGGGCAACATTCATTAATGACAATAAGCTATACAATTTATTCAGGATATCGTTAGCCAAATCAAAAGCGTATTTTAACAAAATGAAAAAAATGCTTGTAAGTAGGAGTCCATCTGGCTTCACAGGGCGAACATATTGAAGTAAAAATGTCCTTTTGAGTGTGTAGAACACTAGAGCAGAAGGTCAATAGGGCGTGTAACCTCCATTAGCTTCCAACCTGCGTCTCAATCCTCCAGTGAGACGTCGGATCTGTTGAAGGGGCAACTGCCGCCAATACCGATGTAAGGTGTCTTCCAATTCATGCAGATTTTGTACAGGAGGCTCTAGGGCTTGAATGTTTCTGCCCATCCTATACCAAATGTGCTCTGAAGGATTTAAATCCGCGCAGTTCAACAGATCCGACCTCTCACTGGAGGGATCAGACGCAGGTTGGAAGCTAATGGAGGTTACACGCCCTATTGACCTTCTGCTCTAGAGATGTGTTTTACACAATCAAAGTGACATTTTTACTTCAATATGTTCGCCCTGTGAAGCCAGATAGATTCTGAAGTTTCATACTTACAAGCATTTTTATATTTTGTTAAAATAAACCTTTGATTTGGCTAACGATATTCTGAATAAATTGTGTAGCTTATTGTCATTAATGGTGATTTCTTATCGTCAGAATGTTGCCCTTTATCATGACAATCGTTTCTGCAACATCAGCTTGCCAACAATCTCCCTACACCAATGATTTTATCGGTCGGTGCAGACTTTCCAGGGGGGTGCTTAACCTTTTTCTTTGTGTAAATATCGTGTGAAGACAACACCAAGGTAGTTTAATTGATATTGTTAAATCTTCAATTTGTTGTCAGTTGTCTAAAGGGGATGTGGTTTTCTAATAACATTTTTGTTGACAGTGTGGGCGGGAAACTATTTCACATCGTTCACATTTTCAACAGTGGAATTCTATGGTGTACCACTATCTTCCGGTATTTCATTTTTTCTCAACTTAGACATTTAAGAAACGTGCCGATATGATGGTTACAGAGAGTAAATCTCATATTGATAGGGCCTATACTTAAAGTGGCATGAGCTGCCAAAATGTTGATATTTTGATGTTAAAACACAATGTTGAAATTATTGGCTATTTTTCTCAAGACGTAGCCTATAATTCAGAAGCTTTTTAGTACTTCTATAGTCTCAAAATTGTACGATAAAGTATTGTTTTGAACTAACTTTGGCTTAGAATGAATAAATGGTCGTCCCGGTTATTAAAATTTTGTTTACTTTTCGAACACGTTTTCCGTTCGTACAGGCCACATACTGTATGGATTTTCCTCATTCCAACGCCCATCATTTAGTTTTTCGATGGCCTTCAAAGCCTCTTACTGTCGTGACGATGAGCAATTATATAAAAAGTGTGAATTTTGGCAGCTCATGCCACTTTAAAGCGCCGTTATTCTCATGTGACGGCTATGGCAGCTTTTCGATACATTTGCTTTCACAGAACAAGTAGAGAAAAGTAAGGTTGAAATACAATAATTGTAAGCATTAAAACCACAGTTGTTAAATCCACACACACATACATTTTGAATGATAACTGAAAGAAATTAATGTCCAATTTCTAGGCGTGACCGTGACCCGAAACTGACCTAATAGATGGTTATCGCGGGATAATAGACTGAAATTAAACACAAACATAATTCATAGTTAGCAGACAGAGTGTCTCTATTGGCCATTTTAGCAATATTTATAGCTTTATTACGTTGGACCATCCACATTTTTCATTCCAGATCAGGTCAAACCCCAAGGGAAATAACTACCGGTTATTGTTGGAGTCCGTTTCTTATCACAAAGTAAACAACGACAGTAACAGTTTTCATGGATAACAAACCTCTGTATATCGGAGAGAAAAAAAAAACATCTTATCACAAAGTAAACAACGACAGTAACAGTTTTCATGGATAACAAACCTCTGTATATCGGAGAGAAAAAAAAACATCTTATCACAAAGTAAACAACGACAGTAACAGTTTTCATGGATAACAAACCTCTGTATATCGGAGAGAAAAAAAAACATCTTATCACAAAGTAAACAACGACAGTAACAGTTTTCATGGATAACAAACCTCTTTGAATAAAACAAGTATATTTTTAAAAAATTTCCGAGCCTCTGCATGGAAAGTTCGTGATGTGAACAAAAAAAAATCCATATCCAATAAAATTGTTACCCATAAGTAATTCTTCACCGTATTGTAACAAAAAAATACTTCGTTGTAACGTATTCATTATTTCTCATCAGATTATCAAAATTTTCGTTTTAATCCGGGCGAATTTATGTTCTTTTGTGATATTTGATATATATTTGCTTTTCCCTGCAAGCCTTTGATACACGAACATAATCTTATAACCAATATATATATATTTTCGGACAGGCTTTTCACACCGTACTATGACTATATCGTTTTAAAGTGACATGAGTTGCCAAAATGTGGATTTTTTCCGTTTGAACAAAATTTTGAAATTATGGTTTACTTTTCTGAGGGTGTACATATTAAAAGCTTTTTAACACTATATTTTATGTCAGAAATAAACGATTAAGTTGTGTTTTGAAATAAATCTGGCCTAAACTGAATAAACATTCGTCTCTTTTATATCAATTTTGTTAACATTAAGGACACTATTTCGGTTTTTAACAGGACACATGTGTAGGTTGTATACGCATCATATTCCTTATTCGGACGACAATCATTTAATTTTTGATAAACTTGAAACTGTCTTGTTGTCTTGATAATCAGAATTTATGAAAAAATAAATGCGAATTTCCGCTGCTCGTGTCACTTTATGAAGCCATATTTAACATTTTATTTTCCAAAGTCCAATGAAGTTAATTTTTTTGCAAGGAACAAACTCATCTCAATTAACAAACCCAAGTTAATTACTTTGAAGTTTAATTGAAATTGCCCGGGGGTTGGGGCAAACTGCACCCGCATATCGTGTGTTGAACCAATTAATGTTTGAGCAGTATTTTGATGCACTTTATGAAATCAATTTTCACAGTCTATCCGGGCGTTTCAATCCGCAATTTGCCAGCATGGTGAAGAAGAATTAAAATCATAAAAGCTTGATTTGAACAATATATATGTTGCATCCAATCCATTTAGGGCCTACATTTGTTCGCTGCAGTAACTTATACTCTCGACATTTTGACATTTTACTGCTAGACATATTGAAATGTTTGTCCTCAGAACCGACTTTATACACAGTTTGTGAGACAAAGCACGGGTACCATACCGTCCTCCCATCGTGACTGTACCATAAGACAATATGCCTAAAGCTTAATGACGTCACAAGAACAGTTGTGGGACATTAAAGGGTTCTTGTATGAACAAGCTTTTGTAGCGACACTCATACATGTAAATATAATTTTCTGCGCAAAAATATTTCGCTTCGGCCATGTTGATCTCCCGAAGTGTATCGGCTTTATATCGAAGTGCATGGCATGAGCTGTCAAAATGTTGATATTTTGACGTTAAAACAGAATGTTGAAATTATTGGCTGTTTTGATCAAGATGTAGAATTCAGAAGCTGCTTAGTATTTCTAGTCTCGAAAATGTGCGATAAAGTATTGTTTTGAACTAACTTTGACTTAGAATGAATGAATGGTCGTCCCGGTTATTTGAATTTTGTTTACTTTTCGAACACGTTTTCGGTTCTTACAGGCCACATATTGTATGGATTTTCCTCATTCCAACACCAATCATTTAGTTTTTCGATGGCCTTTAAGGCCTCTTACTGTCGTGACGTTGCATTTTGTTTACTTTTCGAACACGTTTTCGATTTGTACAGGCCACATACTGCATGGATTTTCCTAATTCCAACGCCAATCATTTAGTTTTTCGATGGCCTACAAAGCCCCTTACTGTTGTGACGATCAGAAATTATGGGAAAGTGTGAATTTTGGCAGCTCATGCCATTTTAGCACCATGTCCATCGTGGCTAACATAGATGAAAAGTGTACTAAACGTATGTATACATTGTTCAGGGATCGCTCATCATGTTTGAAAATTATAATCTCCTCGTGCTCGTGGTGTTTTAATTTCCATATGGTTTCATCCAACTCTTTCAAGTAACTTGAATCAAAGTAGATCAACGCTATTTTTCTCAAGAATTACAATTTACAAGATTTTTATTGCCACTAGTATCGAGAATGTACAGTGTTTTGAACGAACTTCCGTCTAAAATGAATGAACAATCATCCCGGTTATTTAAGTTTTGTTTACCACTAGATAACCATTTCGGTTCGGAATAATTGAACCTGCAGGTTACTATTTTCCTCATTCCAAAGTCAAACATTTAGTTTTTCAATGGCCCCTCTTCGTGACAATCACAATTTATGAAGTATGAATTTTGGCAGCTCGTGCTTCTTTATCTAGCCTATCGAGAAATCCAAGTGCCTGAAGAATCGGAAACAGCAAACTTAAACAAAAATTTTCTCATGGAACGTGAATTTATTTAATAATACACAAGTCCAAAAAAAAAAAAACGATGATCATCGTTGTACAATAAAAACCAAAACAACAACATGTGTTTCTGATAAATTATAAAAAAAACGTGTAGGAAGAATACTAACGTAAGATGGAAATTCCAATACAAAAATGTACACATACACATGTATTAATTTTGGACGAATGCGTCGCGGCGTTTTTAACAAGCACAACGTTATGAAGATGATGCACAAAAATGTTGATGTGATGAATATATAACAGACATTAAATAATTCAAATGTGTAATTTACAAATGTATCATATTGCACTTGAATATTCGGACCCAGTAAAGGAATGTCCAATGTGGTACTTCTCCACTGGTGTCGCCATTTTGAGATCTTTCGCCCTGACGTCCATTTGAGAGTCGATCAGATCTTGGGCTCGTTTCACAACGCAGTCGCGTCGCAAACGAAGCGTAGTTGCCAATAGATACCATAGTGAAGACATACGGAGTCATGGCAACTGCGATTGATCGCACTTTGCGACGGCTTCATGAAACGGCCTCCAGGGTATCACTGGAAGTTGTTTATGGCGACATATATTTTTACATGGTCTGTACAAAAGCTCTGTTCTCTTCTCTTTATTTCAAATGTCTGCCTTTCGTCGTTTCTTAAAGCTTTCTTGACATTGCGGAGAACATGGACGGACTTGGCTGAAGCTTTTGTCAGTTACCTACGGGGGTGGGGGTGTTCATATCATGTCCCAATAGTTCCATGCTTCGTCAACAATTTCACTCTCTGTATCTGGAAAGTAAACAAAAATATAGTCAGTTACAATTCAACGAGCATACATATTCAACCAGGGGCTATACATTGCAAGCCAATAAGGGGTACCAACACTAACCGAAATTCACACCATGTTCGTCAGTTCAATTCTGTAGGTTTCTGAAGGTTTCAAATCAAAATAATCTTTACAACGTCGTTACTGTGAAATCTCCAAATCAACTTGAACCATAACTCACATTATATGACAATTATGTATCACAAATTCTTTGGATGGAAATGTTTCTCTGCAATATATGCTGTAAGATTATATCTAAACTGAGTATAAGTTAATTGATAACGGATAAACATGAAGCATTTGAAACTGATTTCTCAGCGACATACCTTGAGGTTGGGTGTCACACGATGTCGATCCTAATATTTCTTGGATGAAATACACCATATTGTAATATGAGTCTGAGACAGAGAAGAGACGGGAGTATGTGGGTTGACTGGCGATCGACGTAACCTGGTCAGCATCCGCCTCATCACTGGGGTAGATACTGAATACATTCACGCCGGCATTCTGTAACTGTTCAGCCCGGAGAGATACTGCAGTGGAGTCGGATGAAAACCCATTTGTAATCACAAAAGCCATCTTTACGGCATCTGGTCTTACGCGTCTTGGAGAAAAGGCGAAACGTCTCAAGAACCACAAAGCACGGGCGACGTTAGGCTGGTCGTCGGTCTTAGAAATTCCCTCAATCTTGGATTGTAATTCCTGAGCTTTGTAACTGTTCAGATTGGACACCATCCTCACGGTTCTTCCGAAAGTAAGAACCCCGATTCTAGTTAATTTAGGATCAAATGCCGTCACGAGATCACTCAGACGTTTTAAGGATCCAAGAAAATCGTTCTTATTCACCTTTACTGAAGAATCAACAAGGAAATAAACATCTACGGGTTTCCCTCCGCAACCTACCAAAATCAAAGTTCGATACGTTTTAGGAAAATCGTTACATTAAAAACTAACTGCGTGTAATACAAACACAAAATATTATGACATTAGAGAGGAAAGATTATAGACGTATCTAATTCTTCAAATCACTATATGTGGGATGGTTGCCAGTTACCAGCGGAAGGTCGTGGGTTTCCTCCGGGCACAGAGCCCGGTTTCCTCCCACAATAAAACTGGCAACGCCGCCATATAAGTGAAATAATCTTGAACGCGGCGTAAAACACCAAACAATCAATAAATCAAATCACTATATAATTATTTGAGAATCTGGGTTCATATTAAACATGCCCCTGCCCCTTTCCAGCCTATACCTATATGGATCAATTAACACATTTTGAATACTTCGGCAACCAAATGTTTCACTAATATCTTGCATCAATAAAACTTTCAAGAACTCACTTTGAGCGGGTTGGAAGTCCCCATGTGTCGTGGAATCGTCGTTTCTATAACCCTCATCGACCTGCATTACATCATGTACGTCTTCTACAAGAACAAAGACAGGAATATAAGAACCCTTCCTAATTTGGCATCGAAATTACTTACAAAATTGATTCGATTTGGTACTATATATTATCTTTTGGTTTTTCTGTAACAATTTTTTTTATTTCTGCTCTCTCTTGACATAACAAAAGCTGGTTAACTTTGGTCTCGACGACCAGTGAATAAAGGTACCTACCTTTGCCATTAGCTTTATACGGTTTGGAAACAGTGATCGGTGTCTGTGAAAAAAAAATAGAGATGAATATCGAGGCAACTGAAAAAGTTTTTTTTTGTCACGGGAGACAGGAACTAAGAACCATAAGGTGATACTTTAAAGTGGCATAAGCTGCCAAAATTGACATTTCTTTCATAATTTCTGATCGTCGCAACAGTAAGAGGCTTTGAAGGCCATCGAAAAACTAAATGATTGGCGTTGGAATGAGGGAAAGCCATACAGTATGTGGCATATGCGAACCGAAAACGTGTTCGAAAAGTAAACACAATATAAATAACCGGGACTACCATACATTCATTCTAATCCAAAGTAGTTCAAAACAATACTTTATCGTACATTTCCGAGTCTAGAAGCACTAAAAAGCTTCTGAATTACACGTCTTGAGAAAAATAGACAATAATTTCAACATTATGTTTTAACGTCAAAATATCAACATTTTGGCAGCTCATGCCACTTTAAACACTCAATGTGGCGTATGCACACTTCACTGTATCTTCTAGTGCCAATATAACATCCCCATAGTCATTCACCCGAGTTAGAGAAGAGGTCTTGACTGAGGATAGCTCGATACTGAGTAGCACTGTATACAGTGACGAGAAGTACACTTGGTAAAATATATGTTATGAAAATTCTGATTAAATCAAGGTTAGACTTACCATAGACACTAAAGTCAGTAGAAATAATGCAATCGGTGTCATCTTCCCACATAGGTCTTTCGAGTGAAAATGCTTATTTCAAAATCCCTCTTCTCACTTCCTCTGAAGATAGGCCTACCTAACACAAACGTTTGGAGAGGGAAAGTTTTTTTGGATTCAAACGTTACAAACTGTTTACCTTTTGGGTTTGAACTTGGACCCGAGAAATTTGTGTTTCGAGACAATAAGACCAGCATGGATACTGCCCAGATTGTAAAAGAAAAATACAAACTACTTCAGAATAAAATGGCCTCGACGTCTGAGCCAACAGCAAGTCATTCCTTATAATAAGATCAAGAGTTTGAAAGATCTATTAGTGAGCACTTAACTCTCTTGTCTGTCCTGTACCTAGGAACCAAAATATTCTGTTTTAACGAAAAAATACCAACATTTTGGCAGCTCATGCTACTTTAAAGTGGCATGAGCTGCCAAAATGTTGATATGTTGACGTTAAAACAGAATGTTGAAATTATTGGCTATTTTTCTCAAGACGTATAATTCAGAAGCTTTGCAGTGCTTCTTGTCTCGAAAATGTACGATAAAGTATTATTCTGAACAAACTTTGGCTTAGAATGAATGAATGGTCGTCCCGGTTATTTAAATTTTGTTTACTTTTCGAACACGTTTTCGGTTCGTACAGGCCACATACTGCATGGATTTTCCTCCTTCCAACGCCAATCATTTAGTTTTTCCATGGCCTTCAAAGCCTCTTACTCTTCTGACGATCAGAAACTATGAAAAAAGTGTGAATTTTGGCAGCTCATGCCACTTTAACAAGGCAGCACAACTTAGAGTTTGTACGTTCTAAAATGAAATACTATAACATATGTAGGATTAGCTTACGTGTATAATAAACCAATACAAGTTATTTTCCTATAAATAGGCCTATATATCCGTCATAATTTTTGGATAAGGGGAATGGAAAGTCTTCTCCAATCATTATAAATCTTCCTAACTATTCCGATGCGGGATATATCCTGGATATTCGCTCTGGCAAACCCCGAGATCTCTTATATCTAAAGCATATTCTAACGTATAATTATAGTCCAAAACGTTTGCTGTCCACGGTTATTTATCAAAATCTTAATTTTTTTTTTTAATTTTTTAAAATTTGTTCTTAATTTTAACACATCTCAAAATTGGAATACGTTATCAGGTAGGCCCTACCGTAGATCCCTGGTCACGTTATCATGTAGGCCCCTGGCCACGTTATCACGTATGCCATTGACAGCGTTATCATGTAGATTAAGGCCCCTGACCACGTTATCATGTAGGCCCCTGACAATGTTATAATATATAGGGGCCTAGGCCCTTGCTTTCCCAGATTCAGTGTTTCTACCCACATGGGACCCGTGTGTCGTGTGGGACGCTATAACACCCCACCCCAAGATAGGCCTAATTGCCTTATTAAGGTGAAGGATATTGACTACAAAAAAGTCAATAATCATCAAAATAAATAATATTAAAATTCTCTACGCCATGGCAAACTTCGTAGTTGAGTAAGCATATAGATCTTACAATCTATCGTGTGATTATGGTATTACAGGGGGATAACTCTATTATCTCTAAATGGGACAGCGTTTGTCAGACTAGACTTTTAGTCTTCTGTGAAGTCAAAGGGCGAAATTCTTGAAAGATGTCATCGGATATCAAAGTAATCAAAGCGTTTTTTGTTTGCTTTTGTTGTATTGTAATTTGTATGTGTCACCATGACTGTTAATTCACTGACACTGTCTGATAAAGATTTGTTTTATTCGACGTAGCATTTAGTTTATTTACAACAACAACAACAGGTGGTGTATTTTGGCATCTGATGGTACCCAAGTCATTTCTTGTTTATTGTCTTAATCTAGTCATATTATACATTTTTGGAAAGCTCAGAGTCTGAGAAGTTTCGTCTTTCTTCGTCACTGGGTCTGCTCAATTAAATAAACTGACACAAAATTCGTTTCAAGCAACCTTAAAGGCACACTTGCCGCGAAAATCAGGAATATTGTTTACATTAAAAAAGAAAGACCGTATTCTGTATTTTTCCCAGACAATATAAGTTAGGAACTTTCTATTTTTACCAAAATTTAAAAGTTTGGACGTCACTTTGTATTTTTAATTTCAATTTGAAAATTTTAATTGTTACGTACCCGGAACGTAAACAAACCGATCTGCCCCCTATTGGCGATTTTATGTTTCAGTCGAGTGAGTGAACTAACGGCACAGTGTTATTTTACGTAGGCCTATTTATCTGAGAAATACAGACTGACGATCGGTTAACAGCGACTGGAAAAGCCTGCTGATAATTGTTTGAGTGTAAACCACAGATACAAAGGCCTGAAAGGAGGGTAATCCAACACGAAAGTTGACCGACACTGATCTTTGTTGTTGTAATCAGGCTTCGATTCTTCGTTTGTTTTTCACCCCATTTTTACAGTCTAAAGCTAACTAGACATGTTTTATGTGTCCTATGTTTAAGTTTAGTGGTATTAGTCGTAGTAAGCTCATGTAAATTGGTTTTCTTAGCAAATTTAAACAGGCTACGGCGGCAAGTGTGCCTTTAAGGTTTTCAGAGCAAAATATTCAATATTTTTTAAAAACAATTTTTCAAAAACATCCTGTATTTTCTTAAAAATCTAAATTATCATGGTCCTAATATGCAATATTTTTGGAATATATTCAGTTTTGATTTGATATCATTTCAATTTTAGGTTTGAAAAAAGTTTCTTTCTTTAATCCGTGACATTGTGCAACTTTCTCATCTGTCATTACTGTCAGGCCATCTGCTTTTGTAGACGTAAACATCATTGTGCGCATGCGTACATGCATTATGGACGCACAACTACCTTTACAAAATTATCCCAAAAACAAGTTTGTCCTCATTGACAGGTCTCTGAAATACATTTTTATACAAGATAAGATATTCTAGTTTTGATATAAAGTGGTTTAAAAAAAAAACTTACCGATAAAATACAGCCGCTCGTCTCTAAAACCGCGTGGGTAAATTGTAGCTATACGTAATTTTTTGTTTGTTCTTCACGTGTTTATTTAACCAAGAACGTTCCATATTTTTTAACATGAAAATAACTGGTTGTTTGATTGTTTCAGAAGCTACAAGAGGAGAATGTAGCCCTGAAGAAAGAGTTACTGGAATCTAGGTCTGTCATTTACACAAATCTATTATTAAAGTCAAAGGAACATATAGTTCAATATATTTGAAGAAAGTCTTGACTATAAAGCTGACTATCCGTCCATATGCATGTATATACGTACAGTATATGTATGCATAGTGTGGGAATTTGTGCGTATACAGATGAAATCAAACACATTTAGTGATAGAGGGCCTATCCATGTGTATGTCCATCTGTGCATAGAATCGCTTGCTGTGCGATTTTTCAGACAACGGACGGCAGATCATGGGGGAAATCATTAATCTTTTACGCTGCACTCAAGATTATTTCACTTAGATAGCGGCGATGCCAGGTTTAGTGGGAAAGCAAACCAGGCTCATTACCCGCAGATCAAGAACTTGATCTGTATATGTACACACACGTGACAGGGTACAAACTCAAACAATATTTCTACTGTGTTAATTTTTCACTGAACATCATATTCCATTTTCTCTTAATTTATGAAAATATCTAAATTTTAGCAGCTCAAGCCAAAGTATTATCTGTATTAAAGTATATACACATTAGCCTCTCTTGAATTGATGGTATATTTTGTAGAAGTTTATACAATCAGTTGACACAAGAGAGATCTCATGAGACATTTGATGAAAGACGAATTTATCTTCTGAAGTCGCAGGTCATTCAACTAGAGCGACAGGTCAGACAACTAAAATAGAATAATATGTCAAAATGGCAAACTTTTTTCATAATTTTTGATCGTCACGACAGTAACAAACTAAATGATTGGCGTTGGAATGAGGAAAATCCATACAGTATGTGGCCTGTACGAACCGAAAACGCGTTCAAAAAGTAAACAAAATTTAAATAACCGGGATGACCATTCATTCATTCTAAGCCAAAGTTAGCTCAAAACAATACTTTATCGTACATTTTCGAGACTAGAAGCACTAAAAAGCTTCTGAATTATACGTCTTGAGAAAAATACAGTAGCAAAAATTTCAACATTCTATTCTAACGTCAAAATATCAACATTTTGGCAGCTCATGCCACTTTAATGTTCTCAAATTCAAAGAGATTGATTTGATTTCAGAGAAATAAAGTCTTCATATCAATTGGCTTGTAATTTGCTATGCTAGATAATGTTACTTGTTGATTGTTAAGCCCTATTCAATCAATTAATCAGTCAATGAATCAATCAATCAGTCAAGCCTTTTTCTTTGCTTCAGCTACTGTTGATTTATGAGTCCATATCATCAAGATCTGCTATACTTCTAGAGGTAGAGAATGTGTTGTCCTGGATAGCTGATCATTGTAGGTAAGCACCTGTCTTCTAGAGGTAGACAATGGGTTGTCCTGGATAGCTGATCATTGTAGGTAAGCACCTGTCTTCTAGAGGTAGAGAATGTGTTGTCCTGGATAGCTGATCATTGTAGGTAAGCACCTGTCTTCTAGAGGTAGACAATGGGTTGTCCTGGATAGCTGATCATTGTAGGTAAGCATCTGTCTTCTAGAGGTAGAGAATGTGTTGTCCTGGATAGCTGATCATTGTAGGTAAGCACCTGTCTTCTAGAGGTAGAGAATGGGTTGTCCTGGATAGCTGATCATTGTAGGTAAGCACCTGTCTTCTAGAGGTAGAGAATGTGTTGTCCTGGATAGCTGATCATTGTAGGTAAGCATCTGTCTTCTAGAGATAGAGAATGTGTTGTCCTGGATAGCTGATCATTGTAGGTAAGCATCTGTCTTCTAGAGGTAGAGAATGGGTTGTCCTGGATAGCTGATCATTGTAGGTAAGCACCTGTCTTCTAGAGGTAGAGAATGTGTTGTCCTGGATAGCTGATCATTGAAGGTAAGCACCTGTCTTCTAGAGGTAGAGAATGTGTTGTCCTGGATAGCTGGTCATTGTAGGTAAGCACCTGTCTTCTAGAGGTAGAGAATGTGTTGTCCTGGATAGCTGATCATTGTAGGTAAGCATCTGTCTTCTAGGGATAGAGAATGTGTTGTCCTGGATAGCTGATCATTGTAGGTAAGCACCTGTCTTCTAGAGGTAGAGAATGTGTTGTCCTGGATAGCTGATCATTGTAGGTAAGCACCTGTCTTCTAGAGATAGAGAATGTGTTGTCCTGGATAGCTGATCATTGTAGGTAAGCACCTGTCTTCTAGAGGAAGAGAATGGGTTGTCCTGGATAGCTGATCATTGTAGCTAAGCACCTGTCTTCTAGAGGTAGAGAATGGGTTGTCCTGGATAGCTGATCATGGTAGGTAAGCACCTGTCTTCTAGAGGTAGAGAATGTGTTGTCCTGGATAGCTGATCATTGTAGGTAAGCACCTGTCTTCTAGAGGTAGAGAATGTGTTGTCCTGGATAGCTGATCATTGTAGGTAAGCATCTGTCTTCTAGAGATAGAGAATGGGTTGTCCTGAATAGCTGGTCATTGTAGGTAAGCACCTGTCTTCTAGAGGTAGAGAATGGGTTGTCCTGGATAGCTGATCATTGTAGGTAAGCACCTGTCTTCTAGAGATAGAGAATGTGTTGTCCTGGATAGCTGATCATTGTAGGTAAGCACCTGTCGTCTAGAGGTAGAGAATGTGTTGTCCTGGATAGCTGATCATTGTAGGTAAGCACCTGTCTTCTAGAGATAGAGAATGTGTTGTCCTGGATAGCTGATCATTGTAGGTAAGCACCTGTCGTCTAGAGGTAGAGAATGTGTTGTCCTGGATAGCTGATCATTGTATGTAAGCACCTGTCTTCTAGAGGTAGAGAATGTGTTGTCCTGGATAGCTGATCATTGTAGGTAAGCACCTGTCTTCTAGAGGTAGAGAATGTGTTGTCCTGGATATCTGATCATTGTAGGTAAGCATCTGTCTTCTAGAGATAGAGAATGTGTTGTCCTGGATAGCTGATCATTGTAGGTAAGCACCTGTCTTCTAGAGATAGAGAATAAGTTGTCCTGGATAGCTGATCATTGTAGGTAAGCACCTGTCTTCTAGAGATAGAGAATGTGTTGTCCTGGATAGCTGATCATTGTAGGTAAGCACCAGTCTTCTAGAGGTAGAGAATGTGTTGTCCTGGATAGCTGATCATTGTATGTAAGCACCTGTCTTCTAGAGGTAGAGAATGTGTTGTCCTGGATAGCTGATCATTGTAGGTAAGCATCTGTCTTCTAGAGGTAGAGAATGTGTTGTCCTGGATAGCTGATCATTGTAGGTAAGCACCTGTCTTCTAGAGGTAGAGAATGTGTTGTCCTGGATAGCTGATCATTGTAGGTAAGCACCTGTCTTCTAGAGGTAGAGAATGTGTTGTCCTGGATAGCTGATCATTGTAGGTAAGCACCTGTCTTCTAGAGCTAGAGAATGTGTTGTCCTGGATATCTGATCATTGTAGGTAAGCATCTGTCTTCTAGAGATAGAGAATGTGTTGTCCTGGATAGCTGATCATTGTAGGTAAGCACCTGTCTTCTAGAGATAGAGAATAAGTTGTCCTGGATAGCTGATCATTGTAGGTAACTTGTTTGTAGGAAATCCAGGTTTATTGGGAAGGAGAGTCAGGGGACTGGGCCCAATGTTTGTAGGAAATCCAGGTTTATTGGGAAGGAGAGTCCAGGGACTGGGTCCAATGTTTATAGGAAATCCAGGTTTATTGGGAAGGAGAGTCAGGGGACTGGGCCCAATGTTTGTAGGAAATCCAGGTTTATTGGGAAGGAGAGTCCGGGGACTGGGTCCAATGTCCGTAAGTCTGAAATCTGAAAGCCGAAGTCCTTCCAAATAATTCACTGTCTTTTCCCATGACCCTACATTGTATAATATATAGTCTGACGATATTCTTACCATAGCTTAAGATACGTAAGCATTGTCAACGTAATACAAATTATTATCCTTCAACCAAGTTAGTTGGCAAATGCTGAATTTTGATTGGTCGATTACCCGGGTCGTATAAACCCATACACCCGGCCTGATTTGGTTACGACCCGCCAGGGGGAGTCAGGGGACTGGGTCCAATGTTTGTAGGAAATCCAGGTTTATTGGGAAGGAGAGTCCGGGGAATGGGCCCAATGTACCGTAAGCACCTGTCTTCTAGAGATAGAGAATGTGTTGTCCTGGATAGCTGATCATTGTAGGTAAGCACCTGTCTTCTAGAGGTAGAGAATGTGTTGTCCTGGATAGCTGATCATTGTATGTAAGCACCTGTCTTCTAGAGGTAGAGAATGTGTTGTCCTGGATAGCTGATCATTGTAGGTAAGCATCTGTCTTCTAGAGATAGAGAATAAGTTGTCCTGGATAGCTGATCATTGTAGGTAAGCACCTGTCTTCTAGAGGTAGAGAATGTGTTGTCCTGGATAGCTGATCATTGTAGGTAAGCACCTGTCTTCTAGAGGTAGAGAATGTGTTGTCCTGGATAGCTGATCATTGTAGGTAAGCACCTGTCTTCTAGAGGTAGAGAATGTGTTGTCCTGGATAGCTGATCATTGTAGGTAAGCACCTATCTTCTAGAGGTAGAGAATGGGCTGTCCTGGATAGCTGATCATTGTAGGTAAGCACCTGTCTTCTAGAGGTAGAGAATGGGTTGTCCTGGATAGCTGACCATTGTAGGTAAGCACTATCTTCTAGAGATAGAGCCCAGTTTCCCCCCCTCCCCCCCCCCCCACTAAACCTGACAATGCCGCCATATAATTGAAATAATCTACATGTATTCTTGAGTGCGTAAAAACCAATCAATCAATCCTCTTTTCTCTTAGATGATTGCTATAAACATCACTCACACTTTTGCTGTTACAACTGTGGGACCCCAGTTTATAAACATCATAAATATTGATTAAGTGGCCTAAAGTATATTATTATGTAAATTGCCTTAATATGTATCTAATTGTTGATTCTCTCTTCTTCAGGAGTCTCATCAGTATTGATATCAAAGGTCCTGATGTACCAGTTCAAAGATCTCGACTGGTAGAAATGGTGGAGAAAACAGAATCAGCCAGAATCAAACTCTACAAAAATATAGAGGTAATCTCCTCTGTTACTATAGTCAGGGATGGACGAAAGAGAAAAAGATGTCAAGATACTATTAGTTATATGTCGCCCTTGCGTGGGTATACGGTTGTCAGCTTCGCCTCGGAAAAATATCTGTCAGACACCAAATATCTACCCGTATACCCACACAAGGGTGTCATATAACGAATTTATCACCATCCAGAGCAGCTTGTTTACTTAAAACTGAGTATAATCAGCTCTGTTCCTTATTTGATTAGTTCACAAAAATGTCAGGGGTTGAGTGTATTGGGCAAGGTCTAAATGGCGTCTCGAAAGAAATAAATTCTATTGTGACGTTGCAAAGTTATATCGGTTTTCACGATCTTTGATACAAGCATAGCGTTCAATGCTGGTGAAACAACATTCTAAACTGAAGTCACAATAGGATTTCGTCTTGACTGAAGAATGCTGTGACGCACCAAGACCTTCACTCCGTGCTAATGATAGCGCGTGAGATCTTAACTCCGGGGTTATACAGAATCAAATATATACACTGAAAGCACTGGGATGCAGACTCACATTCTGGGCGTTTCGACCAATCAAGGCCAAGAAATTTATCTCAATGGTGATAAACTCTTATATCCCACCACTGAAGCCCCGGGAGATATGCAGCGGCATGTGCCCATTATTTAAGATTCATGAAAGGATTCAGTTGTTTTTATATTTCAGAATATATTTTGTTCAATTTTTCTGTTCCAGAATGTTACAAAGGAGAAATTAGCAAAACCTATGCTGTTTATCAATGATTTTGTAAAACCAGCACATCAAGGGGAACTAACTCTGTTTGACATATGTTCTGGAAATCTAGACCATGTCAATCTCAAACAAGTTGTAAGTTCTTTTCATTCTTAACACAATTATCAATGTTAGTCACGTTATTGTAAGCACATACATACATGAGAAACAGTTCTCAAAAAAAGTTTGTTAAATATATCCTTACACATAAAGACAACCTCAAAGGGTTGGTCAATGGGGAATTGGTGTTGGTTGGGGGAGGGGGGGGGGGTGTTATTATATCATTATTGCTATCACTGATTAAGCATTTCATTTTGGTGAAAGCTATTGACAATAATTTATGAAGGTATATGAATTGACAGAGCTATATATTTCACTTTTTATTGACCAGGGTAGATTAGAGTCCAGTTTGAGTCAATTGTACAAAGACATTATAGCTTTACATCAGTCAATAACAACAGGAACTACGTCTAAAGAAAGTGTTATGGCTAACTGTGTCCAAACTGACCGTTTGACCACACAGTTGCTAGCTACTGCTGCCCGGTTGGATATCTGCTCACATGATCTTCTATCACTTTCCATGCTATTTCCAAATGCACCATGGGTAAGTATTTTGTTCTCAAATTATGTGAATTTAAAACTATAGTTTTTAGATTGTTTTTATTGTGTTCTATTTTTCAGCACTTTACTATGGATGTAGGTTAGAACCTCAGAAATAAATGTTAATAGGTATATATCTTTCTAAACTGAAATAAATAAATTAATCAGTTGCACTTGATGAAGTCATTGGCATAGATGATGAAAGTTTACATGTGCTGTTCACAAAAAAATTACTATGTCGTGATGCCAATTATTTCTCTTTTACAAATTTTTTTTTGGTATATCTTTGTTAAAAAAAAGGGATGGGTGATCTCCATGAACCAACTTGTACTATTTTCACATATTGTTCAGAAAACAACTGTTCACAATTCTATTGATTTATCATTCTTTTTTCTTTCTTTAATTTAAATTACTCATGAGCAGCCTGCTCTGAAGCGTCCAATATGTGCCGAGGTATCAACTGACAAAGTTATCTCCTCCTTACCTACTCTTCCACGTTCTAAGTCCATGGAGGTACATAAAGTCCTTGAAGCTTTGATAAAAACAACCAATCATAAGGTGTATATGAAGGAACAAGAGGTGAGCTATGGAATAGTTGATAATAATGTGGCATGAACTGCTAAGATGTTGCTATTATTCAAGATTTACAAATGAGAAGCTTTTTAGTGCCTCTAATCTAAAAAAATATTGGCAATCTAAATTCATAAAAAAGTTGGAATTTTGCCAGCTCATGTCACTGTTTATAAGACAGGCGAAACTGTTTGGCAAAGATAAGCCACATTGCCTAGTACGTTGGACGCAAAATGACCTACCTACTTTCAATTTTAAATGAAACAGCGATAATTTTTATTCTGTGTGGCTGCTTTAGTTTTTCAATGAGCTGCAAATACCCTCTCGACACTAGGAAGTCATGAAAATATCTTCATTTGGGCAGCTCATGCCACTTAGCTGCAATAAGGTATATTTTGTCATTTCAGTTAAAGGCCGTGAAAGATGAGTTGAACTTCCATCAGACGTTTTATGATATTCAAAAGAAATATACAAATGAACTCTTTGAAGCCGTCAGGTAAAAGAAATAGATTTTCATAGCATAGACATTTTTTATTTGTGTTTTTTCTTTTACACTAAACCCTAGTTTTCTAACTTTTTTTAAACTTTTTAAAATAATGGTTAGGAGCTCTTTTTTGTGGTTTGCAAATTGTTTGTAAAAAATACTTTTTTGCTAGTTCTTGTGAGATTTGTTTTGCTATATACTAGTCTGTTTTACTCTTTCAACTGTTTTGTTTTTCTATTTGCAATAAGTAGTAATGAGAGTATGTAAATGAATGCTTTTATCAATATTGATTGAGAGTTGTTATAATTGTTTTTCATGTCAGTGATTTATTACACCATTGTGTTCGTGTTTCAGGAAAAATGTATTATATGTATTAATAGTGTTTTATTTTGTAAAAACTGCATGTTGCATGTATGCCTGGTTATTGTTTTGTTATCAGATTAGGCTATGGGCAGTTTGAAGCCAGTGTTCAAGATACTGTGTGCAAACCCTTACAAGGTACCAGTTCTCAAATCTCACCTCTCTTCTGTGTGAATTCTTTATCACATACTTCCTACCTATTGACCAATGAAATGATTGGGTTTTCATGTTATATTATCTGTAAAAGTTCTTGTCTAGTTGGATCATGAAAGATTGAATCACAGCTGTTAAAATGCCAAATGACAGTGTATTACACTTGTCACAGACATCTGACGTAAAAAGTACACTCTTGAGGATCAGCTGAGAAAAGTTATAATGTATATGACAGTCAGGTGTCTGTGATTTTTTAAAAAGGCAGATCCGAGGGTATATGTATCATATGAATTAAGCCTATTAGACACTATTTTAAAATCTTTTTTGGATTAATTTCGATGTTGGCTTACCAGGGGGAAACATTTCTAAAGTTTTTATGTCACTTGATATGCCATGTATTTCTTAAAGCATGGACACACTTGAGGATTACAAGTTCAGGCTCTCAGGGGCTTATACCCCTTCATGATATAAAACCCATAATTATTGTATGCCTGTGCTTAAGATGATCAGACATGGCTCTATCTATAGTGTACAAACACACTGGTAGCCAACAAAACTAGCAGGGTTCTTTCATGTATTTTTGCTATCCGATTTTTACAGTAAAAATCTTTGGGGCATTGAGTATCTAAATAAGTAAAAAAGAAACACTTAACATTTGTAATACAAAATCTTTTAGATTATCAGCTGCTGACATTGATAATAGTGCTAGATACATACAGGCGAATTAATATCACTCAAATCTCACTCTGGTGCTCCCAAGAAATGTGACACATTAGATAAATCACCATCCTTGTATTGTGGTCAATTTGTGACCACTTCAGGAAAGTTCTATATGTCGTAGGGGTACGGGGGTTCCTGTCTGGCATACAGATAAGTTATCATCGCTTGATAACCATGACTGCTAAACACAGAAAGGATAAAACCTTGAGTGCATCTTGAATCAACAACATGTATTAAGTGGGATGTTTTCTATATGAGATGCCTCTATAAAACAAAAGATTCCTTTATAACATAATAAATGCCTCTATAACATAAGAGATACCTATAACATAATATATGCCTCTATAACTTTGAGGTAATGAGCCATTTTTTTTTTTTATTTCAGAAGTTCTACACTCTTATAATCTTCTTACAACAACAACATCAGAAGATGGTTTAAGAACATTTCTGAAATGCTTTAAGGACAGATCAGAGATGGTATGTTTATCCTTTAATGCAGTTGGAAATGTGAAAAATATAATGTCAAATGTTATATTTTTTCAACTGCCCACGGGACAGCAGCCAAAAATAACTGCATTATGCATGATCTCCAAACCATAACACTTAACTTTTTTTATAGCAAATAGCAATCTTTATCAGGGAAATTATATAGGCTCTTGCTAACTGTTTATTATCTTTAAAAATCCATCCGCTTAATCATTTTCAACGACAGCGGTATAGAGTGTAAGAAAATCTATCAGAGAGTATATTCTGAATCTCGATTATTAAACCTGTAGGTCAATGTGCATGTAGTTACATGGGAAATTATATGGGATTTTCAATATATCTCTTAGTAGTTCTGATTTAGCTTTATTAGAGAATTCAAATAGCTGTTTCCACTCTAATTTCTCGTGGCTCAGCAGGCAGAGCGTTGGACGCTCAATCCAAACAGCCTTCCACCAATGGGTCGCGGGATGATTGCCAGTTACCAACAGAAGGTCGTAGGTTTCCTCCAGGCATAGAGCACGATTTCCTCCCACAATAAAACTGGCAAGGCTGCCATATAAGTGAAATAATCTTGAGCGCGACGAAACAATCAATCAATCAATCCACTCTAATTTCCAAATACTTTCCCCATTTTCCAGCCTTTATATGATAGACTTTGTTTCAGCTTGCAGGCATAGTGTCCTCTTTATCAGTCCATCCAGATGAACAGCCCAGTGAGGGTAAGGGGAGACATTTTGTTATTTTACCCTTTTTACCCCTCAGGCAAATTTTGCCCGGCATAGGGGACCTCTGTGGTCCTATGGGTTAGAGTGATCGTCCCTCAGTCCCACACAGACCTTCCATCGATGGTTCAAATCACACTCAGACCAAATAAAAATTGGAAAATTTCTGATTGGATTTTTCACTCGTTCGTCATATGCGGTAGAGTTGCCAGATACTCGCCGAAGGTCGGGTTTTCCTCAGGGCAATAAGCCTGGTTTCCTCCCCCACTAAACCTGGCAGCGCCTCCGTATAAGTGAAATAATCTTGAGTGCGGCGTTAAACATCAATCAATCAATCAATTTTTCGCATAGCCCTTTCCGAAATTACATAACTACAGTGTAGGCCTCTATGTCTCATTATTATAGAGCAGAACTTCATTTAAATAATGAATATTTTACAGCAATTTTTATATACAACATTATTTTCTGCCCTAGGTCAAGAAGGGCTTTCAGAGTTTGGTAAGCAGTTTATCTCATCTGTCCATGAACAGTGTGAGGAATGTCATAGGAGGAGAGAGAAAGCTGCCAATGAAAACCAGGAGTTGAAAACACAGCAAGAAACACTGGAACATTCTCTTCAAAAACTGTTAGAGAAAATGAGAACAGAAAAAGCATCAGGGGATATTAAAGATAGTGCGAAGCCACCTAGTGTCTTGGAGCGCAACAGAACTGAGGGTCCATCTGTAGAATACCACCTGAAATCACCTCCCGTAGAAAGTAAAGCCAGCAATAATCATCAATCAGATATTTCAGGTTCCTTAGACAGGTTAGATTTGACAGATTCTGATATAGATTCACAAGGTATAGACAATTCTCCGCCAAAGTCACGCTTAAAAATGACCTCACAGAATATACGGAAGAATTCTACAAGTTATTCGAAAAACCGATCCCTTGAGTTAAGGCGGTCTGGGAGTCTTTCTCGAATAAACCAGCATAAGGCTAACATACCAACAAATACAGAAACACCAGACTCAGACAGTGCTCAGAAATCAGACGAAGGATCGAAGAAAGATAAAAATGATATAAAGCCATCCGTCAACACATCTGCTAAAGGTCGAAGGAAAATCCCAACTTTAAAAGCTCCATTTAGATGATAAAATGCGTGTCTAACTTTTTGAATTTTTGGAATCCTGTAAAGGAATAACTGTCAAATGTCAACACTCAAAGTGTAAAACTACCATATTAGTATACAAGAATTTTTTATCCAAACCTGTGAGCTGTACGTAACTTAACATCTCTGTGATACAAATGCCAGTTGGCAGAGCGATAGTCTCTCAGTCTGATACAGACCTTCCATCGATAGGTCATCTTAGTCAGTCGGAATAAAAAAATTAACAATTTCTGAGTGGATTTTAAACTTGATCGTCTTATGGGGAAGAGTTGCCAGGTACTTGCTGAAGATTTGGGACTTTCCTTCGGGGAGAATATAAGTGAAACCATTGTTTACTTCTCTTGCATCGCCTATAAACACAGACCTTCTCTTTTTTACAAAATCATTTTCATCAAAAGTACCCAAATTTTGACAGTTAATAAACGCTGTAACTCTTATCTCCTTTGTCCACCTATTGATCGCTGTATGTGGAAGAGTTGCCAGGGTATTTCCTCCAGGCAAAGAGCTTCGTTTCTTCCCTCACTGAATCTGTAATAATTATAGGAACCATATAATTGAAATAATCTTGAGTACGGCATAAAACATCAATCAATCCTTTGACCAGATATGATATTGTAACCTGTCTATCAAGACCAAGCCACAAAGTAATTTTGTGAGAGAAGAAAGCAAATGACAATATATTTGTTTGTGTATAAGGTGATTTCTGCTTAAGCCTGAAATACTGACATGTGCTGTTTACTCCTGTTTTGAGGTGTTAGAGAAAGATAATATATATTTAGATGTTATAAATCAGCAGCTCTGTCTAAAATTGTCTTCTTTTCTCTCCACTTTGGTCTCACATAAATTACACATGTGCACGTATGTGATTTTGCCGAGAGATTTTTTTTCATAAATTTCCCTCAAGATTATTTCATTTTTTAAGGTGGTATTTGGAGGTTACCAGTGTATGTTTTGAGTACAAAATGTAAGGGTACTAATTAGAAAACCAGCCTTTCCAACCTGAGTAAGAATTAGACCCTGTCCTGAGTAACCAGAGCCAATCAAATGTGTCCTTGAGCAACCCTTATAGAGAAACTATATCGTGGGAAACCAATGCTGTTAGCCCAAACGTGATGACGTAATAATTCCGAAATGTTGTGATTTGATCTAACTCTGCTGTCTCTTTCAAGTGTTGTTTCACTCAATAAACTATATGCGTGGAATGGACACGTCTCATTGGCTGGTCTGACTTAGTAAAAGTGCCGCCATTGATAGTTGAAGCGCGCGTGCATAACAGACCTGGATCGAAGTCGCATCATCTCCTAGTAATGGCGGCATTCGATGCATATCAAATACCACGTGACCTCCATTCGACGCATACATTTCATTGGTTTCATTTAGACGAGTAATCTAATGAAGTCCAGCTGTGACTCAGAGCGTTAGCTCCAAGTTTATTCCACACAAAATCGTCCCTAAATTATAGCACAAAATGGTTAAAACCTGCTAGGGTATTTTATTGTCTCAGATAAGGGATGTTTGTTTTTCCCATCTGTCAAGACGAAAACATCTTAGGCAATCAACGCGGTCACATGTATTTATTTTAAGACCGAGTAGGATCCAAACCTAAGAGCCACTATATGGAGGTTATAAAGGAAGGACTGAGTAATATTGGGGCCTCCCACTCAGTCCAAAAAAATTGGAAAATTTTCTGACTGGGTTTTCACTCGATCGACCTATGTGAAATAATCTTGAGCGCGGCGTAAAACACCAAACAATCAATCTGAGTAATATTATTCAACTGACCAAGCGGGTACATTTCCTTGGATACTTTACTACCATCCCACTGATAAAATGAAATCTGTTGGAGTGTGGTTTTCACGTGATTGCAGTACATGGAAGAATTACCAGGTACTTCAGGAAGCTTGAGGGTTTCCTCCAAGCATAGCGGACCTATGTGGGAGGGTTGCCAGTTACCAACGGAAGGTCGTGGGTTTCCTCCGGGCATAGAGCCCGGTTTCCTCCCACAATAAAACTGGAAACACCGCCATATAAGTGATCAAACAATCAATCACCAAGCATAGCGCCTGGTTTCCTCACACCATATCTTACAATGCCGCCATATAAGTGAAACAATCTTGATTAGAGCGTAAAACATCAATCAACAGAAATTAGATGCGAGAAGTTCCTCATCTCCCAGCGTCACACCTAGCAAAAAAGAGGACAACTATTGTAGTTATTTACTATACTTTATTATATCACTGTCATTTAAACATATACACCCAGACTATATTTTCTTTTATTCTCTCACTCCAGGAGAACTGTATAAAGTACAATGATTGCAAAATGCCTGGAATACAGGAATGAATAATCAAGGCTAGTCCACTCATAAAATGGAAAAAAAAGAAAAGATAATCTCTTCTATTACAATTTATTCTTTTAAAAAAAGAAATTAGGGGGTTTTGAGAATTTGGACATCGATAAAAATCAACTTTATGATGAAAAGGGGCAATTTCTGGGTAGCATTGATTGAATCCAGCCCAGGTTTTACTCTATATTTTTGTTTTTGGGTTTTTTTTTACGAGGGGGGGGGGGGGGGGTATTTATGAAAGAGTGATGTCTGGAGCATTTTAAATTTTAGAATCTCGGGGGTTTATTCGGAATATTTTAATGGGTGGTTTGTACAAACTCTTTGTATAGTTCAAGGATACCACAGCAGCAAAACTGTATCTTCAATTCAATATCAAACTTATACACTTCGTACATACAATTAACAGTTTAATATGAATCACAATTTGATAACAGAATTTACAATAATTACGAACTTAAATCATAAAACATGTGGAAAATCAACAGTAATTAACAGACGTCACAAAATTAACTGAACATGTTTTAACAGACTTTTACAGTACAGTTTTTAGAGGAATGAAGTTTTTAAATAAACAAATATGAAATTAACAATAGCTTTATTTTAAGATAGTGGTTGATGCCTCACCTTATCATCTGTAATCTGTAACACCACACTCTGTATTAAAACACTTGTGCCAGGATTGCTTTCATTATAATTAATAGGGGTTAACAGATTGACGAACCTTCCATTCAGAGTAAGCCCTTTCACGAGGAAACCATATAAATGTACCTTACATTCAGCGGAATTCCATTTAGAGTAAGCCATGGATTTTCCATTCAGCGGAAATCATGGACCTTCCATTCAGAGTGAGCCATGGAGCTTTCACGAGGAAACCATATACATGTACCTTCCATTCAGAGTGAGCCATGGAGCTTTCACGAGGAAACCATATACATGTACCTTCCATTTAGAGTGAGCCATGGACCTTCCATTAAGCGGAAATCGTGGACCTTTCATGAGGAAACCATATACATGTACCTTCCATTCAGAGGAAATCATGGACATTCCATTCAGAGTAAGCCATGGAGCTTTCACGAGGAAACCATATACATGTACCTTCCATTTAGAGTGAGCCATGGACATTCCATTTAGAGTAAGCCGTGGAGCTTTCACGAGGAAACCATATACATGTACCTTCCATTTAGAGTGAGCCATGGACATTCCATTTAGAGTAAGCCGTGGAGCTTTCACGAGGAAACCATATACATGTACCTTCCATTCAGAGGAAATCATGGACATTCCATTTAGAGTAAGCCATGGACCTTTCACGAGGAAACCATATACATGTACCTTCCATTCAGAGGAAACCACTGACCTTCCATTCAGAGTAAACCATTGACCTATTCCCATGAAAGCTAAGCTACATGTACATTGAAAAAAAAGTGACTTTATTGTAGCTGTTTCAATTGCCTCACTTAGAATGAAATAAGACCTTTAAGAGTCTGCAGGTAACCTGTGGCTATGATCTAGTTTTGGGTGACAGATCCTCCATAAACCATGTAAAACATGAGGACAGGTAAGGCTACGTTGATCACCAATCAAACATAACTAATTATCAGGATTACATGATCATCTTCTCATCCACTTGGACCCACAGTACAACGAGCCGGATTTAACATTGTTCAACAATTACTCGTATACATGACAATTTGAAACAGGCCTCTAGCAATTTATAAAAGCTTTTACCATTTTATATATACATCAAAAAGAAATTGTCTTATGGAAAAAAAGTTTTCTAATGAATACCGAACATCCTAGTTTAACGCTTTGAATATTAAGACTTGGTAATTTCAAGCAGTAAGAGGACACTGTATTCGCTGCCGGTTATTTTAAGCAACATCAAATGATGTAGCTTTGTAAGGCCTACTCTATTTTAGTAGGTGTTTTCAATCTCTTTCAAAGTTACTTCCGTTATACCTTTCCCTCAATTAAATCTCAGGGGCCGGTTGCACAAAGGTGTATTAATCTTAAGTTAGGCTTAAATATGTCACTTCACAAAGGAATTTGATTGTGACATCGCATAGTTAAGTCAGACTTAAGCTTAATACGCCTTTGTGCAATCGAGCCCAGCATCATGAACATAAATCATAAAACTTCCATATGAGCTGTAAGATGAACTGCTATAAGATTGTATATTTATACCTTAGCACTTCATCAAGCATATTGTTCTCAAAAGCACTGTTGTATTTTAGCACTATACAATTCCATTTGGCAAAGAAAAGCAACACCAGAACAGAAAAGTTCAATGATAGACTCAATAGACTAGAGGTCATCTAAAGACAATATTGCGAAATGGTAAAAAATGAAATACATGATCATATGGAAAATGAGCTGGTTGATGGTGTTTTTGTTTCACACGCTAGATTCATTTCTCTGGCATGGTTTATAAAGTAGAGAAGATGGCTAGATTATGTATCCTGGAAATGTTTATATTCCCCTGGTTTAAGAAATGTTTGAAACTCTCTTTAAACGTGGGTTCCATACTAATGATAAAAAATTAAGACATCGCCACGTAGTTAGTCAGAAGACACCGGCACAGGTGTCGAAAGCTTGTGTTGTTCAAAAACAACTGACGACGTGGTGATGTCTTAATTTTTTATCATTAGTATTCCCCTGGTTGTTAGCCATCCTACATTAGGGGATCTGATGATGAAAAGTCAATAGTGAAACAATGACATCATCCAGTTTATTCATTGCATGTATCTGTAAAACTAAAAACTCAATTGAGAAAACAAGTTGATTTAGAGCTTTGTGGCACATTTCACAATGCAGTTGCAGTGCAGATGAACCATAGTGCCAATGGAAAGCACTTTGAGACGGTCTTGTGATACGACCAATTGTGCTCAGTTGTGCTGCAGCCTATTGGTGGTGGGCTATAAGCCATCAAATACTCTGCTCTACCGGAAATGTATTTGAATTGTGCCATAAAGGAATCCAATGCATCATATTTACATTTTCAAAGTATGGTCTAAGAGAATGTGAAATATTTAAGGTTTGGTTATCTTGTGCAAAATACCACTGAAGTGGTAGTGGTATTTCTTCGCACAATATGACCAATTTGTCTAAATGTATACATACTCTAAATCTTCCTTCAGTCAATTGGAAGTGTGGAGAATGGACTGGATACGGCAACACTGAACATTGATGACTGATTAAAACATACAAAATATACACATGATAGTATTTAAACACTCCTAGTGCTGGCAAACGGTTTACTAATCAAATAAACCCAGATCCACCTAAAGCCGGTGATTCTGTTTTATCTATAAACCTATTTTGGCTGTTCTTGGTTCAACTTTCCCCGGCTTCTCCATGGGATGTGTACAGGTCTCCACTATCATTCCACTCTACTGGGAGGTTCTATATCCATAATACGACATACCCATTGACCTATGTCCACGTCCTCTGATTCAGATCGCTTTATGAAAGCCTCTTTCTGCAAAACAAGAGCAAAGTAAACGATCACATACAGCCAAAGAAACAAGAGTCATCAGAGAATGATGTATCCCCCCGGCCCCACATAAGATTGTGGAAGTGGAAACCTACTAAGAACAGACAAAAGTTCATTTCCATACAAGATATCCACATCTTCACTTGATAACAACCATCCTCACCAAGTTTCAACAATAGTCAATGCAATATGTAGGAGAAAATGCATTTATAGAAACCCATACCAGGGGGGGATAAAATGTACACCGCAATTTCAACTGAGACATCAAAGGCTAGTGGTCTTCACTGCCCACCCTGATGACCCCTGACAGCAGACACCTCCTCCAGGCCGTGGCCTACCAACATGCCCACCCTGATGACCCCTGACAGCAGACACCTCCTCCAGGCCGTGGCCTACCAACATGCCCACCCTGATGACCCCTGACAGCAGACACCTCCTCCAGGCCGTGGCCTACCAACATGCCCACCCTGATGACCCCTGACAGCGGACACCTCCTCCAGGCCGTGGCCTACCAACATGCCCACCCTGATGACCCCTGACAGCGGACACCTCCTCCAGGCCGTGGCCTACCAACATGCCCACCCTGATGACCCCTGACAGCAGACACCTCCTCCAGGCCGTGGCCTACCAACATGCCCACCCTGATGACCCCTGACAGCGGACACCTCCTCCAGGCCGTGGCCGGCCAACAGAAGTGATTTAAATGGCTATGAATGAGATATGGAAGTAAAACCCACCTTCAACGTGTTCAGATCGGGTCTTTCTCCTGGGGCCTTTTTCAAACTGTGAAAAGGGAACATAGGTTAGTTGATCACAAAGAAACATTGGGTTGTCAAACATTTAACAGCCTTTTCGAAGCTTTCATTTAGTATTTTGTTACATTAGAAGTCATATTACAAGAAACTTTAGTTATTCCCTATCAAATGATGACAAAGAAAGTAGAGTGCTTCGTTTAGTATGGGCAACAGAACATACTCAATTAAACGTCTGAAGTCGTCATTGGCTGATTATTTAGGCAGCACTCAATATTAATTGCCTTATATGGCAGAGTTGCGAGGATTAGTGCGTGGGGAAACCAGGAAAATGGAATCTTCCATATTGGTCTGAGAGGGATTGGAACTCGTGACCCATTGATGGAAGGCCTGTACCCGACTGAGAGACTACATGTATCACTCTGCCAAGCCATCTACGTCCTAGGCCACATCAGAAGTGGGCGAAGAACTAAATTGGCAACTGTTTTCGGGATAAGTAAAACCAATCAATCACCACAGATGTCTGGAGCCTGTTTCACTAAGCGGCGTATATGTATTTTTTGCGTAACTTTCTTACTATTGTATCTCTACAGTAAGGGTTGCTATGGCAGTTACGCAAAAACTGACGCTACGCCGCTTTGTGAAACAGGCTCCAGACGACCATCCAGTTGATTGGTTGAGCAAAGCAAGGTTTTTAACAGGAATGTGAAAAGAACATGTACATTATTCACAGCTATCTCAATATATAAAAAAATAATAAGTTCTACTAACCATTTATTTACAAATATATTGAATTCTCGTGAGAAATATTCTACAGGGAGTTTAGGCGGTGGCTGTGGAGAGAAAGGAGGTAAAAACTCAAATTAAAACATTATCAGTATTAACACTGCAGGGGCTCGTTCTACTAAGCTGGCGCAAAGTTTGTTTACAGCATAGAGTTGCGCCACCAGACTTGCGACCATGCGCAAGTTCCTATAATTTAAGACGCGTTTGCGACTGGCGCAACTTACACCAGCTTAGTAGAACGAGCCCCAGAAGTAATTAGTAAATTACACGTACAAACAATTTGTCTCCGGAAACATTATCAATTAGTTATCTAAATGAGGCATTCAAGAAGATATTTATATGTATAATTCCAAGCAGTAGCATATCCAGACTGTAAGTTAAGCCATAAAGTGGGATTGCATACAATTATAGACAAACTATTTTATGACGGCTTTTTTCTCCAGCAAGTGTCTTAGCCATATTGTATTGGACATACTTAAAATAAATAACTGTCAAACTATCAAACCTTGTTCGTATTATCTTAAATAACTATCAAACACATTTATCTGCAGTATCCAAGGCCAGATAATATGCCATGGTGAGATTACAGGAGTACTTATTAATTACTAAAAAAGTTAAAAACAATCCATTAAAATTGAAGATGGTAAATGTTTACAAATTATGAAGATGAAGTTGCAGCCTTACTTCAGTGAGGGCTATTACAGCCAAATAAGAAGTTTTCTGTTTTTGTTCTTAAACTTTTGTCCATTTAAATAAATTCCAACATGCAGCCATCAAAATTATAAGCAAATATGTCTTTCTTTCTTTTTTTTTTTTTTGGGGGGGGGGGGGGGGGGGGGGGGGGTTAAAGCAAAATAACTTGTAGACATGGAAGGTAAAATTATATGGTATGGTCCATGTAACTCAAGATGGACCTATATGATGGTCAACAAGGGGCCATATACTAGCAAAAGAGGCAAATACTCCAAACTGGAGAGCTAACGTTTTGATTGGATTGCAGATTTTTGTGCAAAACAATTAACTGTAAGAATTATTTTTAATAGCTAAAACAAAATCATACAGAAAAAAAGAGAGGACTTAACATTTTATCAAGGCCAAAAAAATTAGTTTAAAAAACAAAGAAAAACAGGTTATATTTCAGTCGCAAAGGGAATATCTCTGAAAACTAAATACATAAAATAGCTCCAACTTTAAAGTGGTATGAGCTGCCAAAATGTTGATATTTTGACGTTAAAACAGAACGTTGAAATTATGGACTATTTTTCTCAAGACATATAATTCAGAAGTTTTTTAGTGCTTCTAGTCTCGAGAATGAACGATAAAGTATTGTTTTGAACCAACTTTGTCTTAGAATGAATGAATGGTCGTCCCAGTTGTTTAAATTTTGTTTACTTTTCAGACACTATGTCGGTTTGTATAGGCCGTAGACTTTATGGGTTTCCCTCATTCCAACACCAATCATTTAGTTTTTCGATGGGCTTCAAAGTCTCTTACTGTCGTGACGATCAGAAATTATGGAAAAAGTGTTAATTTTGGCAGCTCATGTCACTTTAATAAAGTAAATGTAAAGTTCCTTCAAATGTGAAAGATTCAAGTTCTATAAACTGCTTGTAGATAATATACATCAGGTGGAGTTAAAGAGCATCATATGTGAAACTGAGATTAAAACATGCAGATAATCATGCAACAACAATAACTAGTCAGAGGAAATAATAACACACATAGACTTTGTGATATTCAAATTACAGCAAATAAAATAGATACAGAAGATAATAAATTTGACAGATAGGAAAATAAAATACTAGATAAACTAAAAGAAAAAAAATAAGTCACTTTAAACATAATTAGTCCTCTGTGAGTGCAGATTTCAGAAAGGGCAGATAACTCTGTTAAGTGAGGTATGTTAGTAAATATGACAGGGTCATGTTGTTAGTTTGTTAGTGGTGGAGGTGGGGTTTAAAGGGAGATAATTTGTAAAACCATCTTCTCATCTATTTCAAAACAAGCACAGTACAGGACCTCAGACTTCAATCAAAGCTTTGATTTACAAACATTTCATTCATACAAACAAAACAACAAAAACAACTTGGTCGTAATTGTTGTTCTAGTTAGTAGCGTCAATTTCTTAAACATTAAATTTGTTTATGTTTAAACATTTCTTTAATATAATTTTTGTTTAGTTTAGTTTTAGCCATTCCCAATTTTTAAACTTAACTGGAGATACTTGAAGAATGACCAAAAAAGATAGTGATAATATATTGGGCTGTTGTTAGTATAAAGATAAGGTTTCTGGATGGCCATAAGTAACTTTCCTTGTTTCGAAGGACTGCTAGATATTCAGTTTTATCTGAGAATTCCTTTTGCTTCTTTGTTAATGTTATGACGATTGACCTAAATGTAGTGAAGCTCAATATACTTTTTTGCCTAAACATGGGGCGTGCTCGAAAGTCCTGTCCGGGACACTGTTCCGGCTGTGCCAGGGAACAGACCTTCCGAATGCACTGTCACAGGAAGTGGTAAAATCAAGATGGCGGCCAAGTTCGTAAGCGCTGCGATTGCTGGAGCATTTTTAGAGGAAGATGACGAGAAACAGTCTGAGGATGCTGAAACCACCATGTTGTTTGCGTCGTCTATATTGCAGTTGATGTATGTACACAACTCTACAAACCAAAAATTAATTAAAAACAAGTTCAGCCACTGAAAGAGCTTCGGGTTAACAGTCGCAAAATTTTCGTGTTAATTGATTATCTCCCTTGGTTTATTGATTATCTCCCCTGATAATACTGTATCAAAACCTAGAGTATTTGTATGGTAAATACTACACAATACACGAGCTAAATGTTAAGCTTAATCCTGTTGGCTGTTCTTACAATTCCTATGAACTGTAAATACTTAGAGTTTATTACTCAAAAACAAAAAAAAAAGCATAAGTTAAATATTATATTGTGTGCCTTTGTCAGTGTGTTAAAATGGTTTTGCACATTTTTTGCTTCAGTGGTGGAGAGGAAAAAGCACGCATTAGAGGTTATGTGGATGAAGTTGTTCCAAATTACACGCCCACAGATTTCCGCAGAATATTTAGGATGAATGAGGGCACGTCTTTGCGTGTTTTACAGCATATCCAAGATTTCCCTGAACTGCAGCCAGCGGGCCCAGGAAGAAGAGAACCCATTCCCATAAGAACACAACTCCTGGTTACGTTATGGTATTTTGGTGGGACTGATACAATCCATAAAATTGCTGATCGCTTTGGAATGTCTGAGTCAACCGTTGTGGCATGCAGAAACAAAATCGTTGGTGTTTTACTACAGATCAGGGACCGAATAATTACATGGCCTAATGCAGAGGAGCAGGAAAGTGAAGCACAGGAGTTCTCATTGCGGAATGGATTTCCTGGAATAATTGGGGCTATAGATGGGACACATATACGTATTAAAGCCCCTCAAAGGAATCACCAGAGATATGTCAACAGGAAACAGTTTCACTCTATCCAACTACAGTGTGTGTGTAGGCATAATATGCTTTTCAGTGATGTATTTGCTGGGTACCCGGGAAGTGTACATGACTCGAGGGTACTGCAGATGTCTGACTTGTGGGACAATGGTCTGACTATGTGCAATATGAATCGACACATACTTGGAGATGGAGGGTACCCTCTCAGGAAATGGCTACTGACACCATATCGAGACAATGGCCATTTAACTCCACAACAAAAGAAATACAATTACTACCATTCCAGTAACAGGGTTGTGATAGAGAGGGCATTTGCCTTATTGAAGTTAAGATTCAGAAGGCTCCAGTATCTTGATACCCAATCAGTACCTACTGCAGTTAATGTCATTATGGCAGCTTGTGTTCTACATAATATAAGTATTTTGGAACATGATCAGCTTGACGATCAATTGTTAAATGACGAGACTGGTGATGGGGTTAATCTTGTAAACATCTTCAACGATCGCAATGCTGAGGGAATATTAAAGAGGGACACTATTGCTAGACATTTAATTTGACAGATTTACTTTCATTTGGGACATTGAAGGTTATTGCAACTCCGCCTGTGTTCAACACAAATCAATGATTGAAGCAGTGAAATTGATCGTCATGTTACATATTACGAGGGTGGATTGAATAGTTTCCGGAATCTGCTATAGACTGATATTATACTTGTTTCTGGGATACCTGCTACTTTTGTGTCATTTTGCGTAAATTTGAGATCATTCTGCATCCACCGGATTCATTTTTATTCCAGAAACTGCAATCCACCCTCGTACATACCAGTACACCATAATATTCCTTTATTTTTTTTTTCTCATTAAAATAAAAACCTTTCATTGTTTCATCTTAAATGAAAACTGTTGTAAATTGTCGCATCAGATGATTAATTTACCAACAAGACCAACTGTGTCTCCTGTATGGAGTATTTATTGTTTTATAAAACATCTTGTTAATGAATACTTTGTTTATTGCCTTATTTTCATTTGATCGGGATCGTTGCCATTCCAAGATGTTTTCACTTAGGACAGCTTGTTCTACTGTATCTGCACCAAGGGGGCGCGGGTTCGAATCCCACTCAGCACCAAAAAATTGGAAAATTTCCTGACTGGGTTTTCAGTCGAACGACCTATGTGGGATGGTTGCCAGTTACCACCGGAAGGTCGTGGGTTTCCTCCGGGTATAGAACCCGGTTTCCTCCCACAATAAAACTCGTAACGCCACCATATAAGTGAAATAATTTTGAGTGCGGCGTAAAACACCAAACAAACAAATCTACTGTATCTGCAGTATGCGACAGCCACAAACTTTTGGCAAGTGATTCATCACTCTTCGACATGTGCTACTCAAAAAAGTTCAGGATCGCTTTACATACTCATGTACATGTATTCCGCAAATAGGGAATAGCAATAGCCCAAATTAAATCAGAATCAATGCTGATTTTGTTTTGGTTTGATTTTGATTGTTGCTCTACATCATGCTCAAGAATATTTCACTTATAAGATGACGGAATTTATTGGTGGAGGAAAGCAGAGTGCCCATGGTGAACAGAACCACTGACCTTTGGCAAGTATCTGGCATAAACACCCCCTTGTATGAGGGGTCAGAATGTGTGTCACACTCCCTGTCCGAATATGGGCTTGAACCAACGTCTTGTGTAGTCTATGATTGAAAGACTAACACCTTAATCACATGAAGTAGCCACGACCTGCTGGAAGAGTCAAATGTTGGTAACCGTGCACAGTGTGCTGATTAAGATAAATTTACATTCTTCATGGTTATAGAAAAAAACAGACATCTAAAAGTTATATAGATAATAAAATACATTTATTAACCAACACATACAAGAAATTCAAATATGAACTAAAACGCTCAACATAGAACGCCAGAAAATGACTAGAATAGACCTACACTGACTGAGTAGGCCTACATGACCAGACGTTGAAACAGTTAAAGAAATAAACAATTGTATGTAAAAAGAAAGTATGGAAATTAATTCAAACATTGTTTTTCTAAAATCTGAAATAAAAACGCCTTATCACACTGACTCGGTGCATAACATGACATGTAAAAATATAAACAATTTTTATGCAAGAAATGAAAACAATAAAAATGTCAATAAACTGTCAATAAAGTATGAAAAAACAAAGAGTATGCTGCCACTTGGTTCACCCTTGCAATAGAAAAAATATAATATTCTGGGAAAAATAAATTTACAATGAACTACATTGTCAATTAGCAATCATTTTGTAGCTGTTCATGGTTTAGGTGCTGTGCCCGCTAACGCCGAAATTAGGCCTTGCATCAAAGCCATTCTTTCTTCATGCATCTTTTCTCGCCTCTCAGCTTCTTGCTGGTCTTGAGTTTTCTTATCCTCCAAGTAGCACTTAAACATGTCAACAAGCTCTCGGCTCCCTGATTTTCTATCACACTGTGACTTTTTCTTAGTTGGTGTTTCCTGAGCACTGTCTTCCACTGGCGTGTCTGCAGACCTTTTACTTGACATGGTCAGCTCGGGTTCTACAGTTGGGTCGTCCACGAAGAGGGCATCCAGATCACTCTCGAACTCAAAGGTTTTTCTTTGATTCCCAGATTTCTTGTTGTGATCTTTCGTGTTCTTATATGCCCTCATCAGACTTTTCCACCGGCCTGTAATCTGTTCAACGGTGAATCTGTATCCATTGGTTACCATCGTCTTCTGAATCTTCTGGAACATTTCTTTTTTCCGCATCCGCCCTGCTTCCTGACGCTCTTTGTGTTTGGCATATTCACTGATTAGCAGTAGAGTGGCTGCTCTATTCCATCTCTCGGTCTCCCACTCCGAATCGCTCTCATCCGGCACGGTATCCTGATCTTCTGCCACTGTGCCTGTAATTAGAAACAAATTTTATTATTTCAAATTATTTGGGTGGACATGGACAGTGTGCAGACGGACTTAGTTAAGTTTTTGGCAGTAGTAAAGATCCAGTAGGTGTTTACATTGGGACTGACGGGAGTAGTACACTTTAAGCCGGCTTTACCCTTTACCCTGCGGTCAGTTTTCCCATCATGCTTTCATTTACAGCCAGGCTCGGACAATAGGCGTTGAAAGGGAGGTCAGTCCCAATGTAAACAGGCCAGTATAAACTATACTTCACCCCATTGATCTACTCAACAATGTCAAAGCAGTTAGGACAAAGGGTAGTTTCACATAGGTTGGAATAACGCTGCCATAACTCGGTCCGTCTAAAGACTACACGTCAATTAGGAGTAAATCGTTCATCTCTAATAAGCATAAATGTAAAAAAAGTAATTTAGGGGATGTAAGTGGCGAAAAATGTTGCCCAAATGAAAGTCTGTGTTCGCTTACCCCATTACACGCTCACGTGAGGTTTCTTAAATAATTTTTTTTTTGAGTACACAAGCAGATATGTTAAAATTACAGTTTTTTTTAATGAAATCCATTTGCCCTTCTTGTGTGTTTCATATAATATCAATTGAGAAACCTCCTGTGACTGAGTTAGTAATTGCGGCCTTATGTTAGCGAACAGACTTTCATTTGGGCAACATTTTTCGCCACTTACATCCTCTAAATCACAATTTGATATTCATGCTTATTGGAGATGAGCTAATAGCCAAAATTGATTAGTAGATAGCTTCAATTCTGAATATTTTCCTCTATTTCAGCGGGATAACTTTCATTTGAACAAATTTTCTTTCATTTGGGCAGAATTTGTTTCATTTGTGTCTTTATAGGCGGACCCCCATAACTTCATTAACGGCGTTGTTGTTGTAACTTCTGTACCAGCTTCGGGATAAGGACCATAAAACACAATCTGAACTTGCATTATGCCCATTAAAGTATCTCTAATTACAGTTTGACATCCGATGAATATTTAACTTACATTTACTTGTATCACACTGATGCTGTATCATGCCTTCGATCGTCGCAAAGTACACATTGCAATCGCCACACTTGAAAAAGGTGTCTTCAGCCGCCATGTTGTAACGTCATCTGTGCCGTCTGCACCACCTCTTGTTCTGGCACAGAAATCACAGTTCCGGACAGCTGTGCTCAAGTGTTCGTAAGCTGTACTGCCTGTGCGGCACGTCCCGGACAGCGTTACGAGCGCGCCCATGTAATACATTTTTGTCTGTATGGTGTGGCTGTCAGATAAAAACAATAGCAGCTCGGAATTCCCTAACTCTTTAAATAAAATGTTTTTTACAGAAAAACTGACCAGTGGTTCTACATAACAGATTGATTACATGTACAACTTCTCTTTCTTTGGTCTGATGTGAAGGACAATGAAAACCCTCAATAACTTTGGCAGCATGTCCCTTTAACAGCTATTTTATCCTGACATCTAATATACAAGTCATTTACTAAATTAATGTGAACTTAAATGAACATTGATAGATTGATTGGCATCTAAAGATTTCACACTTTAAAATAATGGTTTTAATATGGAAATGAAAAAAGGGGGGAAATGCTTGAATCTATAAAACTTTATCTATGTAAGCCAAGGTGAAAACCGAGCAAGAAATAACACAAAGGAAATACGGGCTCTGATTCATTCCTATTTCAGATTCTCCCAAATTGTGTCTTAGGATAAAAATACTGCTATCAGCCAGCATACCATGTGAAAGCTTATCATAAACCAACCATTATGATTGTTAGTAGTGACATTCAAAGCAAGTTGTTTGTTCAACAGTGATGACATCATGTTACTTCTGGTATGTCATGTTTATGGGCTCACCCAAGTTGTCTCCTCCATGTTAGGATATCCAGATTACAGCTTCGTTCACAGACATTCCATTGAATTTCCACAGTAGAAGTTCTGATTAATTGATTGTTTGGTGTTTTACGCCGCGCTCAAGATTATTTCACTTATATGGCAGCGTTGTCAGTTTTATTGTGGGAGGAAACCGGGCTCTGTGCCCGGAGGAAACCCACGACCATCCGCTGGTAGTAGAAGTTCTGAAAACCCTACTAACTGAAGGGAACTAGTTAATGATATCAACACGGGAATAATGTGCTTAAAACAAGTTCTTCTTCCTGGGTCATTTGCACTGATGCTTGACTTTTCATTTGTATGTCGGCTTTGTCAGGTTTAGTGGCGGATTATTTTATGCCTGAATTTATATTGTACTTACATGTTATAATATATGGTAAGGTAGCAAGGTTTATTGGGGAGGGGGGGGGGGGAGAGAAATCCGTTTCTGAATCCTATAACCTATGGTTATACCTGGTTACCATTCCACTTTGTTGTGCTTGCTTAATAATAAAAGGTATCCTAAATTCCTTCAATTTCCTTGAAATTATATTTTATACTAACAGAGGAGGATTTAAAAAATCGACTACGCAATAAAATTGATACACCAAATATAAATTCCATTTGTAACAAAAATCCTTAAAATGGGATTTCAACCAGGCCACAAAAAGAAACAGTAATAGATCATCAAAGATGCCACTACCGGGTACTGTATGTGTTGACATAACGCCACTACTGTATGTGCTGATATTATTTAAAAAGTAAATAAAGATTAAAATATCATCTTTTAAGTTGACACCACACTGGTTGCAATAAACTATTTTAAATTGACAAAAGTCATCTGTCTGATTATTTCTCACAGTAATACTAGCCATGTTAAATGGCATATGAAGGAGGCATTCCATCGTCTACTAATTCATGAGTTTAACACTGATGGTTCTGTGATGGTATTATCACCAACAAATCCGCCAATTTGACAGCAATAACTGAAGTAAGAGGTCCATGTACATTAGCATTTGAAGTCGGACAGAGATCTGTTAATGTGTCACAAGTTATAGTTAACAGCTTGGAAAGTTGCCCTGATATTTGAATATATCTTGTAATGGTAGGGGTATTATATATGGGGAAATTATAATATATCTTGCACTTGTAGGGATATTATATAAGGGGAAATTATAATATATCTTGCACTTGTAGGGATATTATATATGGGGAAATTATAATATATCTTGCACTTGTAGGGGTATTATATATGGGGAAATTGTAATATATCTTGCACTTGTAGGGATATTATATATGGGAAAATAATAATAAAAAGGGTTAATATGAATTTGCTAATGATAGTACTTAGCCAGGTACTTAACATACCTCATTCACAATGTAATCTAATAGCTCAAAGATTGCCATAGGTTTGGGCTCACTGATATTCAGAGCGTTGAGTTGGTTGCTGACAGCGGCGGGCGTACGGCTAGTGCTCGAATGCCCCTTGCTGCCTGGAAGCACAGAAAAATTCTCAAAGTCACACAAAAGAAAAAAAAAAAGAGACACAAAAACAAACTATAATGAAAAAGAGAGGAGATCAGTCAACATCATCAATAGCAAATAAATGAAGAATAAAAACAAACAGTCCAGTCTCAAGACATTAAAGCTGCAGGCAGCCTGATAAAGCCATGAGCAGTAGCAGTGTGGTGCAGGTGGGATGGATGGGTGTCTCGCTGGGGCGTTACCTCATTCACTATGTACTCCAGTAACTCAAATATGGCCATTGGTAACGGGCCATCTCCTGTGATCACTTGGAACCCACCTGGGCAGCCTGGAAGATACAGTCAAAACACATCAAACCCTCCATCCCAACAGTAGCAGGGGGACAGACGGGGTGGGGTAGAGTTAGCATGGGGCAGTTTTGTTAGGAGTTAAGAAGACAAGATATATATGTACGGTTAAAGGAAACTTCTTTATCAAACTGAAAAAAAAAACAATTTACTTATGTCTTTGTTAATTCAAATTTATTTTTACGAGACTGTGCCAGTTTCATTGGGAGAGGATACGATTCTCAGCGCTCTGGGAAACCGTGGAACTATAAGCAAAATTACTAAACTTTAGCTAACTAGAAAGGGATACTTTGTAATCTAGATGTATATAAAAAGCGACCTAGATGGCGAGAGCAGTTGCTCATGTGGAGGTTAGTCACATGTTTTCACAGATCACCAATCTCAGGGAAATTAATTTGAAAAAAAAATGCCACAAGTCAGAAAGGCATTGCTAGTCCAAGACCACAGAGAGCAACTATGTATTGTTTTTAAACATTCTAAATCAATTTTGGAGCTGATATATTAAGTACATTCAATCAGTCACTTTTAAAGATCTACATGTATGATCTGATTTTGCTCAGCCTGGATGAGGCAGGTAAAGTTTGTTCTTTATAGTTACTTTATAATGAATGATAACTGAATAAAAAAAACATTATTTAAATGCAGGGAAGAGCCTAACTTCACGAGGAAATGTCCACAGAATGGGTTAAAAATGCCTCAACTGAAAATTAATAGATCTTTTGCACTTCAATCGGTTACTTAAAATTTTGCTGACATAATCGATCAGGGTTATGCTAGTTTATTTTTACACAAACGGCAGATGATTCCCACCAACTTTTGACAACATAAGATCTAATAATATAACTTCTGAAGCTCAATAAAAATTGGTATGTTTTTCTGATATTAACTGAAAACTAAGCAATAAAATGGCAGAAAACAATAGTGAAAATATGCATTTATTTTCCGGAGAAAAAACAAAAACATTTTCCAAATAGGCATATTTAATAAAATATTAAGATGTTAATTTGATATTGGCGTATCATATATTATTTTGCAAATACATATGACGCTTAAACAGTCGTGCTTTCAGCAATATAAGATGTGACATTCTTATATTCCCCCTCCCCGTGTAAAAAAGAAAGAAATAAAAACAGCAAACCTTTGAGGAGTTTTCCTGTTTTAGCTGCGTCCATATGATCCTCTAGTGTATTACATCCATCATCAAAGATACTGTGTAGATCATCGTGTTCAGGGGGTGGTATGGGGTAACGACCAATGGCTAACTCTACTAATGATAAACCTAAACTCCAGATGTCAGACTGTACGGAATACAGGTTCCCCTGTAATCTCTCGGGCTAAATGAGAAAAACAACCAGAACGACTTATTTAATCATACAGGAAAAAGAAAAACAACCAGTAACATTCATTTCATCATACAGGAAAAAGAAAAACAACCAGTAACATTCATTTGATCATACAGGAGAAAGAAAAACAACCAGTAACGGGGAAAGAAAAACAACCAGTTACACTCACTTAATCATACAGGGGAAAGAAAAACAACCAGTAACGGGGAAAGAAAAACAACCAGTAACGGGGAAAGAAAAACAACCAGTAACGGGGAAAGAAAAACAACCAGTAACGGGGAAAGAAAAACAACCAGTTACACTCACTTAATCATACAGGGGAAAGAAAAACAACCAGTAACGGGGGAAAGAAAAACAACCAGTAACGGGGAAAGAAAAACAACCAGTAACGGGGAAAGAAAAACAACCAGTAACGGGGAAAGAAAAACAACCAGTTACAATCACTTAATCATACAGGGGAAAGAAAAACAACCAGTAACGGGGAAAGAAAAACAACCAGTAACAGGCATTTAATCATACAGGGAAAGAAAAACAACCAGTAACAGGCATTTAATCATACAGGGAAAGAAAAACAACCAGTAAGACACATTTAATTATACAGGGGAAAGAAAAACAACCAGTAACACGCATTTAATCATACAGGGAAAGAAAAACAACCAGTAAGACGCATTTAATTATACAGGGGAAAGAAAAACAACCAGTAAAATTCATTTCATCATACAGGGGAAAGGAAAACAACCAGAATGATTTATTTAATTATACAGGAGAAAGAAAAACAACCAGTAACGGGGAAAGAAAAACAACCAGTAAGACACATTTAATTATACAGGGGAAAGAAAAACAACCAGTAACACGCATTTAATCATACAGGGAAAGAAAAACAACCAGTAAGACACATTTAATCATACAGGGGAAAGAAAAACAACCAGTAAAATTCATTTCATCATACAGGGGAAAGGAAAACAACCAGAATGATTTATTTAATTATACAGGAGAAAGAAAAACAACCAGTAACGGGGAAAGAAAAACAACCAGTAACACTCACTTAATTGTACAGGGGAAAGAAAAACATCCAGTAATGGGGAAAGAAAAACAACCAGTAACGGGGAAAGAAACACAACCAGTTAGACTCATTTAATCGTACAGGGGAAAGAAAAACAACCAGTAACGGGGAAAGAAAAACAACCAGTAACGGGGAAAGAAAAACAACCAGTGACATTCATTTAAAGGCACACTTGCCGCGAAAATCAGGAATATTGTTTACATTAAAAAAGAAAGACCGTATTGTATATTTTTCCCAGACAATATAAGTTAGGAACTTTCTATTTCTACCAAAATTTAAAAGTTTGGACGTCACTTTGTATTTTTAATTTGAATTTGAAAATTTGAATTGTTACGTACCCGGAACGTAAACAAACCGATCTGCCCCCTATTGGCGATTTTATGTTTCAGTCGAGTGAGTGAACTAACGACACAGTGTAATTTTACGTAGGCCTATTTATCTGAGAAATACAGACTGACGATCGGTTAACAGCGACTGGAAAAGCCTGCTGATTATTGTTTGAGTGTAAACCACAGATACAAAGGCCTGAAAGGAGGGTAATCCAACACGAAAGTTGACCAACACTGATCGTTGTTGTTGTAATCAGGCTTCGATTCTTTGTTTGTTTTTCACCCCATTTTTACAGTCTAAAGCTAACTAGACATGTTTTATGTGTCCTATGTTTAAGTTTAGTGGTATACGTCGTAGTAAGCTCATTTAAATCGGTTTTCTTAGCAAATTTAAACAGGCTACGGCGGCAAGTGTGCCTTTTATCATACAGGGAAAAGAAAAACAACCAGTAACACTCATTTTGATTTAATCATACAGTAGAAAGAAAAACAACCAGTAACACTCATTCAATCATACAGGGGAAAGAAAAATAACCAGTAACACGCATTTAAGCATACGGGGGAAAGAAAAACAACCAGTAACAGTCATTCAATCATACGGGGGAAAGAAAAACAACCAGTAACACGCATCTAATCATTCAGGGGGAAGAAAAACAACCAGTAACATTCATTTGATCATACGGGGGAAGAAAAACAACCAGTAACACTCATTTGATCATACGGGGGAAGAAAAACAACCAGTAACACTCATTTGATCATACGGGGGAAGAAAAACAACCAGTAACACTCATTTGATCATACGGGGGAAGAAAAACAACCAGTAACACTCATTTGATCATACGGGGGAAGAAAAACAACCAGTAACACTCATTTAATCATACGGGGGAAAAAAAACAACCAGTAACACTCATTTAATCATACAGGGGAAGAAAAACAACCAGTAACATTCATTTGATCATACGGGGGAAGAAAAACAACCAGTAACACTCATTTGATCATACGGGGGAAGAAAAACAACCAGTAACACTCATTTGATCATACGGGGGAAGAAAAACAACCAGTAACACTCATTTAATCATACAGGGGAAGAAAAACAACCAGTAACACGCATTTGATCATACGGGGGAAGAAAAACAACCAGTAACACTCATTTGATCATACGGGGGAAGAAAAACAACCAGTAACACGCATTTGATCATACAGGGGAAGAAAAACAACCAGTAACACTGATTTAATCATACAGGGGAAAGAATATACATCATAGAGATATAATATTTGATTATATTTATGAACACTAAAACACACGGGCACAGCAAAAATCTTCTTGTATTGGTTTATATTGAATAATAACTTAAATTAATTATTGTTCACAACGTAATTCACACCTATGGACTTACCGACATGTAGGACCTTGTACCAACAAATGAATTGGCCATAGAATCGATCAGCTGTCCGCTAACTCCGAAATCACATATCTTTATTTCACCTCGAGAATTCACTAAAATATTGGAAGGCTTCACGTCTGAAAAAAACAATAACAAAATATTGATATGTCCATCAAAATAGCTTGTTTATTCAATGTGAGTACATAAGTACAGCAAAATGACCGATCTAATATTTAAATGAAATAAGAAAAGCCCAGAAAAGCTAGGGTTGAATGTCAGAATGGAAAGGAAACAAATAACAGAAGGCAATCTGATAATTATAACATAAGATTGATTGATTGATTGGTGTTTTACGGCGTACTCTCAATATTATTTCACTTATATGACGGTGTTGCCAGTTTTATTTTTGGAGGAAATTAGGCTTTTTTCCCAGAGGAAACCCACGACCTTCCGGTGGTAACTGGCAACTTTCCCACATAGGTCGTTTGAGTAAAAACCCAGTCAGAAAAATTTTCCGATTTTTTTTTGACTTAGTGGGATTTGAACCCGCGACCCATTGGTGGAAGGCTGTTCGGATTGAGCGTCCAACGCTCTACCTACTGAGCCACGGAGGCCCCTATAACAGAAGAAATAGTCCAATTGCAGCCCTCAGAATTCATCAGGGCTATAGGTAATGTTGTGGTTATGCAGCAGTAAACCTCATTAGGGAACGTAAAGTCAAAATATCTCAGCTGTTTCCAAAATACACATTAAAAATACCAGAGATAGAGCTTATTACCTCTGTGCATGATTTGATGCTTCTCTCGTAAATAACTTAATCCTTTTAAAACCTGAATAGAAAAAAAAAAACAAGATAAAGGAAATTATCATGGCTGTAAATGGAGTTGAAAATGAATAAATATGTTTCATCTTATATATATAGAAGACGTGTGATACGATTAAGATTTTAACGTTTACATATTTTGTTGCATTCAATATACAATAGGCTAGGTGTTCCCACCCTAGATTTCTTCTGCTACCTTATATTGTTTCTCTTCAGTTACTGTAATTTCCTTTTGATTTAATCTCCTTTATTCCAAAACCACAGGATATTTATACTCCAGCTCTCTCTAACCATATGACCTTTTATGTCTAGACTTAACCATACCTCCAATGGATATGAGTATAAACTAACTTCATCAAGCGTCCATGCTTTAGTTAAATGTTTTGATAGCTTAATCTTCCCTTGTTTACAAAAATACTCCTTAATCACCCAAGCCCTTTTTATTTCCTGTCATTTTTCTATATAAACACAAGAAATTCAACATAACTTTAGACTTGTTTCTACTGCTATTGAGAAAGGATAATCAATCCGAAAAGCTTCTAGCAAAACCGTGTGCGATCCCGTTTTCTGCTAAGTATTCTTTGCTTACTGTAAAACGTTGTATATATTACTTTCTTTTATATTCCTCTTATACCTTTTTCATCTCTTTATATAATTTCATTTTTTTAGACTTACTATTGTTTTGCCCTTTTATTTATTTGGAATCTGATCATAACTCTAAAAACAGGGTCTTCTATATTCTTCCGAAAATTCACAAACCCATTGAAAAATGGCCCAAGCCTACAATGCCCCCTGGGCGTCCTATTATCTCAGATTGTGGCAGTGAAAGTTACAGAATATCAGAGCTAATTGATTACTATCTAAAACCTATAGCGAATCGGCATCCTAGCTTTATAAAAAATACGGATGATTTATTGGCCAAATTATCTGAGAAATCCATCCCACAAGATGTGATTTTAGTTACTCTGGATGTGGAGTCTGACCACCGTCGTCCGGATAAAGACATTTTAGAATTGCTGGAACTCAGCTTAAAAGGAAAAAGGGTGTGCTATGGGGAAACGTTTTAGTCCTAACTTTGCCTCTATTTTTATGGCTGAGTGGGAGAGTGACATTCTTCACAAATGTCACAAACAACCTTTTATTTACCTTCGGTATCTGGATGACATTTTTATCATTTGGCAACATACGTTGGAAGACCTTCATATTTTCATTGATACTCTTAATTCTCACGACTCAAGCATTAAATTACAGCCTACTATTGATCACACTTCTGTGGATTTTTTGGATGTAACTATTTACAAGGGTCATACATATCATACTACTGGGTATCTAGATTACAAAGTATTCTTCAAACCTACTGACACGCATCAGCTGCTACATGCTGGGTCATACCATCCTCCTCACACTTTCAAGGGAGTCATTAAATCTCAGATATTTATAGAAACTGTAGTTCACTACATTTTTTTAACCAGGCTTGTTCTGTTCTTTTTAAAGCTCTCCTCCCTAGGAAGTATTCTATTAGATTACTCCGAAGGATTAAATCTAACACAGTAAGACAAATCATGTTTCCCCCTTCATCCCCTGATACGCTTACCTCCCCTTCACGAGTGTACCATTACCGTCCAACATTTCTCTCAGGCACATCAATGAAATGCCTTAAGTCGGAGAACAAACTCGCGACAAATATCAAATGGCAGAGAATCTTAATTGTGACTCCTCTAATATCGTGTATGTAATCACGTGCAAAAAATGTCGCAAACAGTACGTCGGAGAAACTCAAAATTCTCTACGACAAAGAGCAGCCAACCATTTATCTAGTATAAGACTTAAACATGATGTACCCGTGGCACAACATTTCAATACTCAAGGTCATTCGGTCAAGGACCATTTTGAAATTATGCCTATTGAGAAAATCACTTTTCTCACTTCCGCTGCAGATACCAAGCACAAACGTTTGGAAAGGGAAAGCTTTTGGATTCAAACATTACAAACTATTTATCCTTTGGGTTTGAACTTGGACCCCGGAAGATGTCGTGAAAAAACTATAATACCATTTGTGTTTCAGTATAACAAAGCTAGCATTGCTATGGCCAAGATTATAGTAGAAGAATACAAACTACTTCAAAGTAAACTTGCTCGACCTCTGACCCAAAGGCCAGTCATTGCTTATAAAAAGAACAAGAGTTTGAAAGACATACTGGTCAGGGCTAAACTCCCCTGTCTGCCTTCTACCTAGGTTTTCTGGGAAAGGGGTATGGGGGGGGGGGGATGGGGTAATTTTCACTGTCTTTTCCCATGACCCCATAATATATAGTCTGACGATATTCTTACTATAGCTTAAGATGCATAAGCATTGTCAATGCAATACAAAGTGTTCCAGAAAATTCTACTGACTAAGGCCAAGCTCCTGTCAGTCGTCAACCTAATGAAATATCATGGGTTTACTTTATTACAACAATTTATGATGGGGTATAAAGGTCTAAATGATATACCTCTTTTTAACACAATTAGAAACTTGTCTCCGTGGTTATTTTAGACAAGAAGATTTTCCCTGTGCCCGTGTGTTTTAGTGCTCATTAATATATATATTAATTTTAGGGGTCAATATCTGCTTTAAAATGAACCACAAAACTCAATTCATATGCTAATAAAATTGATCACAGTGAATTTAGTTCGGAAATATTTTGGTAAAAGAAAAAACAGCTCAATACATTTACTACAAGTGGAGTTGATGACCAGAAATGATGTATTTTGATACACAGGGTTATTATCCAAGGTTCATACATTGTATATTTTGGAAAAATAAAATTTTCTTTTATTTTACAATTCAGTATTACTGAAATTTGTTCACACAAACATATCTGTTTATCAATAATACTAAAATAATTAAATGAAGCACACTTATCAAAGCTGCCATATATACAGAAGATTTCTAATAAGCCCTTATTTTCCCTTCCTACAGGTTACTGGCTTTACTGATATTTTCTATTTCAACATCAATCCTTTAGTTTTTGAAAGAATGTCAATCAATCAATAAAAATTTATGAAAAAAAAAGAAGTAAAAAATGATGCCATTTTTCGATTACTAAGATAACTTATGATTTAAAGTGAAAATGAGATGTACACCAGCCTGGCATTTGACTTACAGCAATAGAGATTTTCCCCAAGATTGGCTCGGGTAATCTTCCAGCTTTCTTCAAAATTAGGTCTAAAGATCCACCATCCTGCAAAAACAAATAAATCCATATCAATAAGTGAATATCTGTTATATTTTCACAGGAAAATGCAAGAAGTAAGTGAAATTAAATGAACTTGATTCAAGATTGAGAAACTTTCCAATGAATTACCATTTTGAAGTGGCATGAGTTCCAACATGTTCATATTGTGCATAAAAACAGAATGTTGAAATTATCAGCTATTTTTCTCAAGACATACTACAGCTTCTAGTCTAAGGAACGTACAGTATTATTTACAAAATAATTTAGGCTTAGAATAAATGAATTATTTATTTAAAATTTATTTTCTTATTTTTTATGTGGCGAGTTTCAGGTGAAAAAAAAATGAATTGTATTTTAGTTCAGCAGATATTTTTGTTATTCACCCAGTTTAAAACCAGTATTTTATTTAAGTTAATAATTCAAGTTATCACCAAAGTAACAAGAACATTCTCAAAGTTGTGATTGAAGTTTTGGGTCACGGGTTTTTTCCCGCCACCTATTACATTTCAAGTACAGGGATAAAAAAAAATCAATTGTATATCATTTTGTTTTGCTGTGGTGGTGAATAAACAAATTTCAATTCAATTCAATTCAAAAGTGGTCCTCCACAGGTGTCCCATGAAAGAGCATACTTTATTAACAGAAGTCAAAACAAGTATCTTACCATATATTCCATACAGATGCTGATCTCGCCATCGTTATAGAACGCCCCATAGTACCCCACGATATAAGGGGAGTTACAGGTATGTAAAACCTGTAGTTCCCTAATTATCTGATTCCTTACAGCTGGTTTGATTTCCAAGTGAATTAACTGAAGCAAAGATTGAACAAAATTATTATGAGCCTGAGGTCAAGAAGACAATTTATTACACGTAAAATAAACTTTGCCACAATTACGTGTAAAGCCTAATACATTACATACCGATAATACCAAACAAAAATGCCAAAATCATTTAGAATACAAATCTAGTACTTGTACTCAAGTTCTTTTTTAGTCCTCTACATGTATATAAAACTAAAGAATGTTCAAAAATCAGAAATCACAGTCAAAATGCAATCTCCGATTCTGGGGGCCTCCGTGGTCCACAAGGGTTAGAGTGAACGTTCCTCAGTCCCACACAGACTTTCCATTGATGCGGCGCGGATTTGAACCACACTTAGATCAAATTGAAAAACTTCTGAGTGATTTTTCACTGGGTCACCATATGTGGAAGAGTTGCCAGGTACTTGTCAACGGTCACGGGTATCCTCTGGGCACTAATTTAGTGGGAGGAAAAATTCAAGGCGTGAGATTTTTTTATATCATATGTAATTGTGTTATTATAAGGAGAGCATGAGTAAACATGTACCTTTCTTGCCATAATAAGTCCTGATGGCCGATGTGATACTTTTGTTACGACACCGCCATTTCCTGCACCCAGTTCTCCAAGCTTGTCCATGTCCTCTGCAGAGATATCCCGCACTTTCTTCTTCTGGGTGAGAAACTGTTCCAATCTCTGTCTTTGTTGGTCATCGATATCCAACTCATTGAGTTTCTTCTGTAAGGATTCATCTGTAGCCACCCCTGTACTTGTTTTACTGGAATCAAACAAGTTTGTTATCAATTAATATCAATATAATGAGAATGTCAGCACCTGTAAAACCATTTGTCACACCTGTAGTAACACAAATCTACACAAAACAGACAAAAAATAAAAAACCTAATCTGGTTGCTTAATGACATCATCAGGGTATATTGAGGGATCAACATGGCCGACGAAAAGTATTCTGCACATAAAATGATACGGGAATGCAGCGATGTGTGAGCGAGTAGTGAAGCCGTATCTTCAAACTAGACCCCTTGGATTTATTATTCCATAATTTTTCGAGTGATGTCATTTAGTTTCAGGCCTATTTTCCAATACCTGGGAATCAGCAGAAAGGAGAAAAACATTCAGTTTTGGGTTATCAAAATTTTCATATGCTAAACAAAATGCAGGTCAGGCAAACACAGCAATTTGGGACACAGGCCCCTGATCCCCCCCAAAAAGCTAACTTCAAATTGCAGAATGCTGAAAAGCTAGTTAAGTACGCACATCGATCTACACATCATCAAAGCAAAATATGAAGACAAATTTAAACAAAAGCTACAGAAAGAAAAAAAACCCGAACATATAACACATGTATAAATTACTTGCACAGATAGAATCACAGAGTTAGTCAGGTACTCGGCTTCCACTGTTCCACGTGGATTGACAACTAACACAGTCAGATATCTGGTTTCCACTGTTCCACGTCACAACGTGGATTGACAGTCAGATACCTGGCTTCCACTGTTCCATGTGGATTGACAACTAACACATACAACATTTTGAGTGTATTGTATTTGGACATACAGCTGTACGATACCGGTATATTGAATTCACAGCATTTTGAACACAAATTTGACCCACTACCATACATGTAGTGGACAATTTAACATTTCTTTAAAAAGGGGAAGTCTAGTTTCTGACTAACTCCATGATAGAGCAAGATATATAAGATAGAGTAGGCAAGTGATTAGATAGAACCTACCTTTCTTCTATTGGTTTATCCCTCCGTACAGAAGGGGGTGGAGGAGGTTTGACTTGTTTTGGGGGCTCCTCAGCAGCAGATTTTATACTAGAACATCATGCAATCAAAAAGTTCAACTCAAACAGCAGGTCACTCCAGATACAAACATATAATATATATAAACACCAAAGTACTCAAGTCAACAAAAAAAGAAAAGAACAATTAAAAGGCATAACAACTAGAAGTACTAAGGTAGCTTAACAAAAAATAGGAAAAAGCAAAAAAAAAAAGATAGACAGTTGTATATTTTAAAAACAAAACAACAAAAAACATGGACAATGCATGTAGACAGAAAGAAAACTCTATTTAAAGTGACTACATATAGTTCAAACATGCTTAGCAGGGACAGAAAAGTGTAAAACTGATAAAACATGATGATTTGAAAGTTTTAGTTTTCTATAAGATTAAGCAAGGGAGGCGTCCACTGACTAGTGAAGTTTAATAGTTTTCTGAAAATGAAGAGACGTTACTTATTTAAAATAAGATGGGCCATTACATTTTTAATGCTATATAATCATAATGCCACTTTTTGTCCGTTTCCAATACATTATGTTCATGCATGGACTGCTAAATTTTGAAATTTGTAATTTGAAGGTTGAAAACAATTTCACTCTCCATGAAATAGACTATGATAATCAAGGTGTATGTATGAGTAAATGGATACACTCACTAGTAATAGTTTGCATATATGTTGGTTAGACACTTATCTTCCTTTTTTTTAACTTGTATGATCAAACACGTTGTACCAGGATCTGATGATGTTATCGAGATGCCTAGTTATATCAGAAATGTGTTTAATAGTTGAATAACCCACATTTTAACGACCTACTTCATTTTGTTCTAGGCAATGAGCATACATAGATTATAGCTGTGGAGTGTCACTTTATAGGGGGCTTTGATTGCTAAAAGTTTTTAAATTAATGTCAGTTAAAATATCCCAACCCTCAGAAAAGATAGTTTTAAACTGAAGATTGAAGAACCAGTGGATGTAAGCCAAAAGTCTATTTGCCAGATTAAACACTTGTGACATAATGGATGAAGCTTTAGACAAGGAGCTTTCCAATGTTGCTGGGTCGCGGGTTCGAATCCCACTCAGTCCAAAAATTGGAAAATCAGTTACCAGCGGAAGGTCGTGGGTTTCCTCCGGGCACAGAGCCTGGTTTCCTCCCACAATAAAACTGGCAACGCCGCCATATAAGTGAAATAATCTTGAGCGCGGCGTAAAACACCAAACAATCAATCCAATGTTGCTAAATTAGGTTATTGGAAAATAATGGACAAAGCGGCTATTTGTAGAACTATATCCTCCTCTGCTATATTTTTACCTTCCCATAATTGATAATTCAAAATTATATTGACCTAGGGTTTAATAATAACTTCTTGCAAAAAAAATGACCAGTTTGAAACCTGACTGACATCTAAATATTGTTTTTAAAATTTAAAACTAAATAAACAAAGTATGATGTCAAGCCAGTCTGAACACATGTATGCATTCGGACACGTACATTGTCAGAAGAAAATAATTTTCGTGCAGGACGCTTTGTCCAATTATCACAAAATTATCTTTTTATTTTATTCATTTACTGTTAACTTTACATTTTCTGAGTCGTTAAATGACTTTCATCATTTTGTGGTGTACTGACAGTCAAAATCTAAGTACATGTAACCTTTCTGTTGTGGTAGCAAATGTTTATGATCGGATTTTGACACAAATTTAATTGTGAATGGGGAATCCATTTTTGAGGAATTTCCATCTGGTGATGTCATGCTCAGCAGGTACATTCACAGTGGATCTGTCAACTGTCAGAAAATCAACATTTTAACATGTCTGTCGAATATGACTTCTAATTAACCGATTAAACATTTGAAAACATAAATAATTAATGACACGGTGATGACTTGAACTTAAGTTGTATGACCGCTTATTTTAAAAGGAGACATCGCTTAAGTTTGTGTGGTTCTCCTTTTATCTCCAGATTATTAGAAAAACACAGAGTGATCAATCTTGGATAAAAGGCGACAAGTCGACTTTCCGCCCAAAATGTACATTAAACCAGCTATTTATTAAGCAATCCCGTGTTGCTATTGTTTTGTGTCTGATAGCCAGAAAGGTTTGTCCCTTTAAGTAGCTACGGGTATCTGATCAGTTATTGTACAGGACCAATTATCGTACACCCAACATTTCTGCGTGTTTCTGCTTATTTATCGAGGCACCCTCTTGCAAAATTTCAACCTCCAAATATAAATCAAACTTTTTATGGAGTTACATTTGTCAGCCGACCCAAGAATAGTCGCCTTCGGCCTTGTCAGTGACTTTTCAAACACGAGAAATGACGTCACAACAGCTTTAATTTTAGATGTACGATAACTGGTTCCCGTCACTCTACAAAAGCATGCAGACGAGCGGGTGAATGTCCTGTCCCTAAAACTTATGAGAAATTAAACTATTTTAACAAAAGTCAGCTGAGCCCAGCTTCACTTCTGTGGAATTTCTTGTCAATGCAAGCAGAAGCACTTATAAAAATTTCAAAAGTGTAAAGTGTACGATAACTGATCGGATACCCGTGCAGTCTGCAAAATTGCCTCTCATCACGCCTAGAAAAAAAATGTAAATGTCTGGCAGTGGCACATGCCCTTCCTTTTTTTGTCAGGTGCTTGTGGAAAAGGTAGAACTAGCCATTCGTAACAAGCTTGAAACATGCAATGATGCCATAGAAGTCGATAGTTCGCCAAAAAACACGAGAGGTAATTGTCACTTTTGTCCAAACGTTACCAAATGATCGGCAGGATGTTTACCCGCCCTGGATCGGTGACATTCCCCAACCTGATTGTAACTTATCGGTTACCCGTTAAGTTTTAACTTTACTTTGAATTTGAATCTGATTAGAAACCTCGTTACGATAACACACAGAAAGCTAAACATGACACCAAACAACCCAATGCATACTATGGCACTGACATATACAGTATCAAAGTGTTACAAACAATGTCCCAGTATTTTTAGTAGGGTTAATGAAATGAACATGACAGTTGACACTCACTCATTCGTCTCAGTCGGAGGCTCGGCAACTGACGGGGGAAGAGTCAAGCCCAATTTGTTCTTCCTCATTGTTCAAATCGGGTGTCCTTTCAAAATAAAATAGTTAAAGCAACATAAGGGTGGTAGAGCGGGATTTTGAACCTGTCCTAATAAACACCAACAAGCACTAAATTAACAGTATTTCTTCGATAATATCAATCACTAATCCAAAAGCCGGATGACAGCCATACCCATAATGCCTACCAAAATTGGAAGATGAATATTCATTAATAGTTTCCATGGAAACAAGTTGGTTGACGGATAACTTAACATACTGTTTATCCTTTATAAAGCCAGAATGGTGTTCTTGGTTTCTCATATGTAACAATATGATTTGTCTTAGATATCTGAGTCAGGTAAAATGAAATACTGGTGGTAAGTTGTGGATTTTTTTTTCTTCTATTTGGTGGAGTCCGTTTTGGTTACAGCTCCAGTTAATATATTGATAAAAGGAGAATAATGGTGGCTTTCCACTTCCGCCCACAATTCCTCTTCCTTTTTCACTGGTCAGCCATAAGGTGCGACAAGCTTAACTTTACATCAATAAATCTGATGCCATCCTTACGATTTTAAGCCGTTAAACTCTAAGTTGATTATATTTTCAAAATGCTTTGTTTATTTACTGAGGTCATGAATGTAGATTAAAGAATTGAGGAAGTAATTTTGTCTTCCAATTCGTGATAAACCGGCGTACCTTTGTAATATCGGGCATGTCAACGTAACGTCTAACGATGTCCGTGTCATGTTGAGGGGTTTCCTTTCTTCAAATAAATTACTAATATAAGTATTATATCCTGTTAATGGAATGATTTGCAATCGATTGAATCTCACGGACGCTTGAATTCTATGTAAGACAGGCACTGTCCATACCCGTGTCAATTCAAAGATTGACAACAACAACACATGGCTCAAGTTGTGAACGTATCTTAATCCCTAGTCCGCAATATGTTGAGTGGATTGAAGGTTAAATTCTGATACGCCCGCACGGGCTTCTTCAATACCACGTCAACATAGGGTACATTTGAAAAATCTAAGAGTTGCTCTGACTAAGAGTTAAAATCTGTTAGCAGCCAATTTCGCTAAGTTTGAATTCCGTCTGATGACTAAAAATTTTCTCGGGCGATCACACCGCCATCTACCGCGAACGTTCAAATCATGCTCGCCACTACAACCGGTAACGGCTGTCGGGAAGGTCGGTGAAAACGCAAAGGGAATTTAAACTTAGCGAATTTCGTTGTTTGGCGATGTGTATGACCACAAATGATGGTTTAGCTCTACGAAGGGATTATCAAAGAAGCTTTCTGACAAAATTTTAGGTGAGTAATGTTTGAAAATTGCGAGTTATCATTTTTTAAAAATTCCGAGAGCAACTCTTAGATTTTTCAAATGTACCCTATGTTGACGTGGTATTGAAGAAGCCCGTGCGGGCGTATCAGAATTTATCCTTCAATCCACTCAACATATTGCGGACTACTTAATCCCCAGTGTGGGTAACCGATCACTTATCGTACGCTATTGCTGGGTTTATATGTTAGAATTTACATCAGTGTTTGCATTGACAAGAAATTTCAGAGAAGTGAAGCTGAGCTCAGCCGACTTTTGTTTACATGGTTTAATTTCTCTCAAGTTTTTGGGGCCAGTCATTCTCCGACTCGTCTGTTTTTGTAAAGAAATTGTCGGTGATTGTAAATATTTTATGATAGCCAGGGGCAAGCCCCCCTAGAACCCCCTTAGTTATCTTATTCTTTTTATGAATTTTTAATAAAGAAGAAATTAAAAAGCAAATGCGGGAGAGAAATGGTTGGTCACCGTAAATGTTATAATTGTCAGGGGGGCAAGTCCCCCCTATGACCCCCCAAGTTTTCTTTTTCTTGTTTTCTGAATATTTAGTAACAAACAAATTGATTATCATTATGAAATAACCTGAAGACTGAAGTCACAGCAGGGACTGATCCAGGGAAAATTTGGGCATACCATTTCGGTTCAAAAGGTTTCAACAATAAGACAAAAACAACATCTCTGGCCCAAAATTCAATATTAAATGCTATTTTGACATTAAAATCTGTTGGTTTTAAGAATTTGGGCGGATTTTTTGCTTGTGAGTTTGGGCGCCCATACCTGTATACAGGTATCAAAATGTCTCTGGATCAGTCTGCACAGTAAATAAAAATGCTGAAGTTGATAGTGTTGATGTAGCACAGTATCGGCTGTATGTTAAAGTTGAACACTGACGGACAGACTCGTATTTAGGCAAGCTTGTACATTGTCCTGTCTCATACATTAAACGAAGCAAAGATGGCGAGACGAGTGTTTATAATTGCTTGTGTGTAGAGTGAAATCGGCGAATTTAGTAAATGTAGGTGAATTTTGTGCAAGTTAAGACCGGTTTTCCGACTATGGAGTTCCTTAAGGTATTATACAGAATATTTGAAAGGAAGCTATGTGTTTTTCCTGTAAGTTCCAGGTGACGGACCTATTCTATATTCGCACCTAAAAGCTTTCTGCTAACAACACAGTCGGCTCCGCCATTGGCATTTAGTTTTCAATGGAAAGGTGGCTCTTACATTTACCAAAAGTGTTTAAATGGGAGCGTATTTGAAAAACCATGAGTCGTTGCGTAAACATACTATTCCCATCTGCATCGGTATTTTAAAATCATATTAGACCAGTTTATTGGATTATCTCCCCTTGCTTGCATGCATAGTTCCCTGCACTAGATGGCGTTTCATATTAGAGGTTTCCCATTTACAAGCTCAGCTTTGTGGGCGAACCTGTGGACACAAAATACATTGATTTCATGTGCTGGAAATCAATCTCGATTGACTGATAAAGTGAGTTTTTAATGCTTATTTTGATATTAAGGGTTCAATGCCGGTCCACATAAAAATAGCACATAAACAACAAGACAAAATTTTACAGTTAATCTTGACTGAACAGTAGTAACTCTATCGCTGTGTTGTTAGCCATGGGAGACTGACTTCGAAGGGACTACTTTCAGGCGGAGTCTTCTTCAGACGTGTTTCCCCACTGGCAACCAGATCACTTACCGTCTTTTAGCATCATCTTTTTCATTCGTTTCGTTATGGACGATCAAAAGACGGATGTCAATTGGATATACTCCCTTTGGCTCTTGAAAGAGCTCAGAAGAATTTAACAAAATTAATTTAAATCCTAATATTTACTTTTACCACTTTTATACATCTATAAAGGATATACTGTTTTTAATTTCAGGGCCTGACATCATGGTTCGCTATGCATCAGAGCCAGAAAACCCTGCCAAATGTAAGTACTAAAAATTGGGTACATTTATATTATTTAAGTGTTCTATCTTGCCATCTCCACTCCTAAACAATTCAACTTGTATTATTAAAGACTTGTAAATATATTTATGCAGCATTTAGTTTAGCTCGATCTGGTAAAGGAAGACATGTCACTTTTTATGGATAACAAACTTCTCTATTTTTATCCCGTTTCGATCCAAATACTAGGATAGTTAGAATATGCTTGTTGGAGTCAACAAGAACGCTCCCCAGAACTATATACTGAAAACACCAGCTCCCAGCTGAGCACCTCCACCTTATACATTGTATGTTTTCTAAATATGTTTATTGTAACATTCCATCCCAATGATTTTTTTTTTTTTTTAATTTGTTATGTTAAGTTAAAGTTATGTTATGCCATACTTTGTAAATCCCAGCAATAAAACTGAATTGAAATTGAATTGAATTGTTAGCAATTCTTCATCTGGCTCATAATGTTTACTATACACAGAAGTTTAGTTAATCCGTATAAGGTTTTTGTTCTTTAAGACTCCTAAAGTGCGAAGTTTCTCCCTCAATATTTTCTCATCTAAAGTAACTATGTATATATAGTTTGTATGGGACAATTGGATTGTTTTTAAAATGTGTCTATATTTGTATTTACAGCGGCCAAGGCAAGGGGTTTCTATCTGCGAGTACATTTCAAGGTACGTAAGTCAATCTAAGGAAATGGTAATTATCTAAGAGGGATAGAAAGAATATATATATGTATGGGTAGAAGGATATGGGCCAGTCTCTCAGTTTGATACAAACCCCCAATTGATGGATTGCTGGTTAGAATTTAAGAAAATTAAAATAAATGCTAAATGGGGTTTTAACTCGATCCCACTGTGGGAGTTTCCAGGTACTTGATGAAGGTTTCCTTCCCCACTAAACCTGGCTATGTTGCCATATAAGCTAGTGAAATAATCTTGTGTGTGGGGAACGACATCAACCAATTCATCCATCCATCATACCTGGGCAAAAGCGACATTTTGATGGCATTCTACTGGACTTTAAACAATTTTGTAGCTCTGTTGTAGCTCTGTTGCTAGTTGGAACAAAATCCATTGACGTCATCGGTTCACTAAAACTTATGGAATTCTCTCCATACTTGTATGGATCCCTATTAATAATACTTTGGTGGGATGGAGGTGTCCTCTTTTATTGGTATAAGATTGATGTTAAGCCCAAAGAAATTTATCTGACAGTTTTAGGCCAGGCCTCAAATCAAAAAATTTGCTTAACCTGAAATAAGGTTACTTAAAAATGACTCAAGGTTCATTTAATAAAAATGATTTGCTTGACCTATCTGTTATGTGAAAGGGTTGCGTAGAAAACGGTCAACAAAGAAGGTTCGACAAAGGGTTGCACAAAATTTGTTCGCTTAAAAAATCCTGACACGCTCAGCCTATCACTGTCATTAGTGATAGCATTTACCAGGTCCATTGAATCACCAAAAGGATCGCAAGGAACCCACTCGACACACCGGCATTTATTGTTGGTCGCTTGAAGTTGAACTCAGGATGACGTAACCCGCACATCGGGAATGCACCTGTGTATATATCACCGTTGGGCCTCACAGGCCATGTCAGCAAGGTGCTGGAAGCAGATTTCTTAGAACGATGTCTCCTATCACTGTTAACTTCCACTTTATTAAAAAATTCCTCTCTGACCTGGCATATTTTTTGATGTTCTCAAATCAAATATGAGATGTGAAATCGGTCGCCATGTTTGTAGCACATGTTAACAATGTTTACTTTGTTCACCACAGCATTTTTATCTTATCAATTTTCACCACTTTTTAACAGTATTTAAAGTGGCAAAAAACTGACCTTTAAAAGGTGCTTTGACGAAAGAAAAAATGTCGAACACTGTTTCACAAGGTTTTTTTGAATTTTCTTTGATTATCACAGATCAACAGCATAGAGAAAAGGCGAACTTTGTCTTATATCTGACTCTGAAAGGCCGCAATTCTTTCCTCATAAAATCCAAATGAAATGTCTTGTATTTGCATGGAAATAATTTGTTGCTAAGTTTATATTCCTGGTGATTAGTCACTTCACTCGGCTAAGCATTTTTGTTTTTTCAAATCAATCCTTAAAACATAACCTAAAGGTTTTAACCACCGTTTGTGTAATGCTGCATACAGACAGTCAGACACGTGCACACTCGATCGACAAAGCCTGGTTGAGTCCATCTCTAACCTTTCTGTGGGGTGAAAGTTTTGAAGGTTTTTATTTACAAGTATGATCAAGATATATATTAATTGTTCAGTTAGAACCTCTTTAAATCGTTTTTTTTTTTTTAAATGAAAAGGAAAATTCTATTTCTTGAATAACAGTAAACATGTACATGAGGGTAACACCCCTAACAAACTTGAATAAGTTTTACCCAATGAGACATAACTGTCAGTCATGAAGAGTTGGAGACATTCTGGAGTCGGCCACCTGCATAGTTAGACAATCTAGACCGAGAAGTCAGTACTAATTGGAGAGTTGAACTTTGTCGCTTTTTGTCGCTTTACAAAGGCCAATGAGGTACATGTGTGTTCATTGTGAGAGTCCTTGGCATTATTGTGGCCAGATTAAATACAAACGAATCAGTGGTTTCTGTACTAAATACACCTTGTACAACGATCGATTCGAAATAAAGGTAAAACTATTACTTGTAAAAATCTCCATAACATATAAAGTATTCTGACCCAGTAGCTTTTCCCAAGATGAATATTTTTTCTTGTCTGCAGCATTTATGATTGCCGCGGAGAAGTAGTCTTATACAACTTAACAACCTGTAGATTTGTAAGCAATGATGATTGGAACTTGCCCTCTCTGATTTCTGCTGAGACTTGCTTCCCACAGTACTCAAATCAAGCAATCTGAGCTTTCAAACTGATCATTCTAACTGTTTATTCTAACTGTAGCATCCCATTACCATGGCTGCAATTTTAAAATGCCAAACTGAACAAATAACTGCGGGCCATTTGTAAGATTGATTTTTGTAATGAAAATATGTTTAGCAGCTGAAATCAATTGATCAGTATCACCAGGATTTTATTACAAAATACTCAGTAATACTCAGTGCCTTTAGACTATCCACCGGCTCAGGGATGTTGTGTGACATCATTCTGCTCACTCTTCACTCAAGTATGATCTGGGAACATGACCGAACTGAACTCTATATTTGTCATCACTGTTGAGCAGGACGTAAAACCCCAATCACTCACTCACTATATTTGTCATCAAAATAAGGCCAAAGGGTAAAATAACTGATAGTGATTGTTTTTAAGCCGTCTTTTCAAGATTAGCAGTAATTTTGATAACTTAAGATCAAAGCTTGAAGGTCTGCTATTTAGGCAAATGGCGTGGGCAATCTTGATTCACTGAACATGCCACCGGTCAAATCTGATAGCAACGTCTGGCAGGCTTCTTGAAATGGATCACTAAGGTTGCATTTTTTTTTAAATCTCTGAGTTTACACCCAATTTTGCTCAAGATTTGGGGCTCCCAACCCTGTGTAAAGGTTGCAAAACTCCTGAATCAGTATTGGGGTGGTAGAGTGAATACTAAAAGCCTGTGTATCACACCCCCAAATAATGTCAGTTTGCTACAAAATGAGGCTCCATATGTTCAAGTCGCGGGTTCGAATCCCACTCAGTCGGAAAAAAAAATTGGAAAATTTTCTGTCTGGGTTTTCAATCGAAACGACTTATGTGGGATGGTTGCCAGTTACCACCGAAAGGTTGTGAGTTTCCGGCGGGCATAGAGCCTGATTTCCTCCCACAATAAACCTGCCAATTCCGCCATATAAATAAAATAATCTTGCGCGCGGCGTAAAACACCAAACAACCAACCACATGTTCAAAGTAATAGTAAAACCTTGTCTTATGTGAGCACAACTAAACAACCTGTAGATGTATTAGCAATGATGATTGGAACTTGCCCTCTCTGATTTCTGCTGAGACTTGCTTCCCACAGTACTCAAATCAAGCAATCTGAGCTTCAAACTGATCATTCTAACTGTAGCATCTCATTTACCATGGCTGCAATTTGATAATGCTTTTCACTTTTTGATTGGTATGAACGTCACGAAAGTATATCGGGGACGAAAGCCAAAGGAGGAAAAGTGATTTGTACCACTATAACCATGGAAACGTGTTTTGCACCGGCATTCCTGCAAAAAAAAAAAAAAAAAAATTGAAAATGTTTAATAATTATTCGAGAATTTATCCCTTTTATGGTATCATACCCCCAAATAATTTATGATTGCTACAAAAATAGCATTGTGTTTTCAAAGTTATAGTAAACCTTGTATGACAATTCACCTCTCTGTCAGCTTGACGTGTCCAGTGTTCGAAAATGTTACAAACGCTGAGGGAAATAGCTTGGGGAGATCATGATGTTTATAACATCACAAAGCAGGCTTTTATTCAAGAACATCCAAAAATCTGCCAGCTCAGAAGAATTTTATTAATAAAGTGAAAGTCTTATTACTGTTTGACTCAACGGTAATAAGAGACATCGTTCTATGAAATTTACTTCCAGCTGACATGGCCTAACAATTATATGAAAAGGTGTCTTCATGATGTCTGGCTGGCTTTATCCTGAGTCTAACTTTAAAGTGGCATGACCATTCATTCATTCCAAGTCAAAGTTAGTTCAAAACAATACTTTATCGTACATTTTCGAGACTTGAAGCACTGAAAACCTTCTGAATTATGTCTTGAGAAAAATAGCCAATAATTTTAACATAGCCAATAATTTTAACATTCTGTTTTAACGTCAAAATATCAACATTTTGGCAGCTCATGCCACTTTAAGGATCAACACTGAAGTCTATTGTAAATGCCAGTGATGGTTATCCCTACACGTTAGAATTATTTTAAGGGAACAACCCCTGTTCCTTAACTGTTTTGTTAACCCTTTCACATAACCCATAGGTTAAAGTGGCATGAGCTGCCGAAATTCCTACTTTTTTCATAATTTCTGATCGTCACGACAGTAAGAGGCTTTGAAGGCCATGGAAAAACTAAATGATTGGCGTTGGAATGAGGAAAATCCATACAGTATGTGCCCTCTACGAACCGAAAACGTGTTCGAAAAGTAGCAAAATTTAAATAACCGGGACGACCATTCATTCATTCCAAGTCAAAGTTAGTTCAAAACAATACTTTATCGTACATTTTCGAGACTTGAAGCACTGAAAACCTTCTGAATTATGTCTTGAGAAAAATAGCCAATAATTTTAACATAGCCAATAATTTTAACATTCTGTTTTAACGTCAAAATATCAACATTTTGGCAGCTCATGCCACTTTAAGGATCAACACTGAAGTCTATTGTAAATGCCAGTGATGGTTATCCCTACACGTTAGAATTATTTTAAGGGAACAACCCCTGTTCCTTAACTGTTTTGTTAACCCTTTCACATAACCCATAGGTTAAAGTGGCATGAGCTGCCGAAATTCCTACTTTTTTCATAATTTCTGATCGTCACGACAGTAAGAGGCTTTGAAGGCCATGGAAAAACTAAATGATTGGCGTTGGAATGAGGAAAATCCATACAGTATGTGCCCTCTACGAACCGAAAACGTGTTCGAAAAGTAGCAAAATTTAAATAACCGGGACGACCATTCATTCATTCTAAGCCAAAGTTAGTTCAAAACAATACTTTATCGTACATTTTCGAGACTAGAAGCACTAAAAAGCTTCTGAATTATACGTCTTGAGAAAAATAGCCGATAATTTCAACATTCTGTGTTTACGTCAAAATATCAACATTTTGGCAGCTCATGCCCCTTTAAGCAAATAATTTAATAAAAAAATGCTTTACATGGAGTCATTTTTACGCAAGCTTTTTTCTGGTTACGAAATTTTTTATAAAACTGACTCTGGGTTTATGTAATCTTTTGGAACGTTTGGCGGAAACGTGTAGTGCTTGCGGAGTAGTCAAATGTAAATAACCTGTAGATGTATTAGCAATGATGATTGGAACTTGCCCTCTCTGATTTCTGCTGAGACTTGCTTCCCACAGTACTCAAATCAAGCAATCTGAGCTTTCTAACTGTTCATTCTAACTGTTTATTCTAACTGTAGCATCCCATTACCATGGCTGCAATTTGATAATGCTTTTCACTTTTTGATTGGTATGAACGTCACGACAATATATCGGACGAAAAGGAAGAAAATCGGCATTCCTGCATATATAAAAAAATTGAAAATGTTAAATAATTATTAGAGAATTTATCTCTTTTATGGTATCATACCCCCCAATTTATGATTGCTACAAAAATGGCATTGTGTTTTCAAAGTTATAGTAAACCTTGTATGACAATTCACCTCTCTGTCAGCTTGACGTGTCCAGTGTTCGAAAATATTACACATGCTGAGGGAAATAGCTTGGGGAGATCATGATGTTTATAACATCACAAAGCAGGCTTTTATTCAAGAACATCAAAAATCTGTCAGCTCCGAAGAATTTTATTAATAAAGTGAAAGTCTTATTACTGTTTGACTCAATGGTAATAAGAGACATCTTTCTAGGAAATTTACTTCCAGCTGACATGGCCTAACAATTATATGAAAAGATACCTTCATGATGTCTGGCTGGCTTTATCCTGAGTCTAACTTTAAGGATCAACGCTGGAGTCTATTGTAAGGGCCAGTGATGGTTAGCCTTACACGTTTGAAGTATTTTAAGGGGACAATCGGCAAGTCGTCTCGGTGAGACAGCACCTAAAAGAGCGGTGGAAATCCGCCCTGTCACAAGGAGACAACGTCTTCATATAACCGAAATACTGTTGAGCAGGACGTAAAACCCCAATCACTCACTCACTCACTTAAGGGGACAAACTCTGTTTCTTACCTGTTTTGTTAACCTTTTTTAACCCTTTCACATAACCCATAGGTTAACCAATCATATCTTATTCGAAAAATGCTTTACATGGAGTCAATTTTCCGAAAGCTTTTTTCTGGTAATGAACATTTTTGCAAAATCGACTCTGGGTTTGTGTAATTTTTTTGAATGTTTGGCGGAAACGTGTAGTGCTGGCGAAGGAGTGAATTGTAAATATCTGTAGATGTATTAGCAATGATGATTGGAACTTGCCCTCTCTGATTTCTGCTGAGACTTGCTTCCCACAGTACTCAAATCAAGCAATCTGAGCTTTCAAACTGATCATTCTAACTGTAGCATCCCGTTTACCATGGCTGCAATTTTAAAAGTTTTCACCGTTTGGCAATAAATTATAGACCGGTTTGTAAGATTTATGTATGCTGATATTATATCAGGGATGAAAGGAAGACAAGTGTTTTGTACCACAATGACCGTGGGGGCACAGTTTGCACCTATTTCCAGCAAATAAAAATAACACCTAACAAAAATTGTGAATATGTTAAATAATTTATTAGGGAATTTATCACTTCTATGGTATCATACCCCCAAATAATGTATGATTGCTACAAAAATAGCATGTTTCCAAAGTTCTAGTAAACCTTGTCTAATGTTATGACAATTCACCTCTCTGTCTGCTCCGAGTCCAGTCTAAATGTTTGGAAATGTTACACATGCTGAGGGAAATAGCTCTGTGACATCATGATATTTATAACATTACAAAGCAGGTCTTAAAATTTTGTGTAAACGATCGTTTCATTTGCACATAGGTTACATGAACTTTTTCAGTCTCGCGAATGACTTTACGTAACCAAACAAAAAAATTAATTTCATAAATTTTATGAAGTCGCTGCACTGTGAGAACAAGGTAAACATTGATAACAAATGCAACAAGGATGGCGATTGATTTCACATCTCCTATTTGATTCGAAAACATAAAAAATGTGCCAGATCATAGACAAATTTTATTAATGAAGTGAAAGTCAACGAACGATAAGACATTGTTATATCTAATTTACTTCCAACCGACACAGCCTGTGAGGTCTAGCGATCATATGGAAAGGTAGCCTTCCCGATGTCCGCAGAGTCCAACTTGAACAATCCACGCTGAATGCTATTGTAAATGTTGGTCATGGTTAGGCCTTCGCGTTTGAATTGAAGGGAACAAATTTCGTGCAACCTTTTGCCTAACCTCTTAACCGTTTTAGACATAACCCTTTCACATAAATGATGCGTTAAGCAAATCATTCTTAATAAATGTTTGAAACTCTCTTTAAACGTGGGTTCCATACTAACTTGTCTCCATGGCTATTTTAGACAAGAAGATTTTCCCTGTGCCCGTGTGTTTAGTGTTCATAAAAATGATAAGAAAAATTAAGATTTACCATGTCAATTGTTTTTGAACAACACGAGCTGACGACGTGATGTCTTAATTTTTTTATCATTAAATCATTCTTAATCCAAAAATGGGTTACATGGAGTCATTTTTACATAACCTTTTTTCTGGTTAAGCAAATATTGAATTTCTGCAAGCTTGTGGAACAATTGGCGGAATAGCGTAGTGCTGGCGGAGTAGTGAAATGTAAATAACATGTAGATGTATTAGCAATGATGATTGGAACTTGCCCTCTCTGATTTCTGCTGAGACTTGCTTCCCACAGTACTCAAATCAAGCAATCTGAGCTTCAAACTGATCATTCTAACTGTAGCATCCCATTTACCATAGCTGCAATTTAAAAATGCTTTTCACTTTTTGGCAACCGGTTAGAGACCGGTTTGTAAGATTTATGTATGCTGATATTATCAGGGATTCATAGAAGTCCAAAATTTACAAACCGAAATTGAAAAATTCAGTTTCTTAGAAGGCGAAATTCAGTTTTATTTAAATTTACCGACCATTGTAGGATTAAAATTGAGTTAAAATCTGTTACAAACCAGTTCCAATTTAATATTTCTTTTTTCCTGAAAGTATGAATTCCAAGAAAAAAATTTGATTTGACAAAAACTAATAATAATATATATGTAATGTCAAACCTAGATCAAAGCTATCCCTAATCTCTTCTTCATGTGCAACAATAAAAAAATACACATTGATTTGGTTACAAATGAATTGAGCTATTTGAGAACTATGGTTCAGGGGAGGTAACTAACTTATTATCGTAATTTCATGTTGTAAGAGTTGTCTCCCCTTTTTTCTATACGACCAAAAACAACTGAATAAATATAACAAGTCGCGAATTATTACGAGTATTGTGGGTAATACTCCCCAAAATTTTTCAGTTCATCAAAATCAGCTTATTTTAGAAAAGTTTAGGTAATTAAAAAGACTCCCAAAGTGCAAAATAAGCCATGTTGTGAAGACACTGAAAACGAGTATCTAAACAACAACAACATCAACAACAAGAGAATGACGGCCATGGTCGTTTGACGGTGGTTTCTAAATAAACTTTTCCCTTGAACTTAGATTTTTTCATCATAAACAGTGGATATCAATCAAACAATATTCAGTTTTTCACACCCAAATTGAGTTTGGAAATTTTAGTTTTCAAAAGAAAATTTTAAACTGAAAATATTGAGTTTTTCAACACCAAATTCAGTTTTAAACTCAATTTTACGAACCGAATATCGGTAAGTAAATTGGACGTGTATGAATCCCTGATTATATCAGGGATGAAAGGAAGAAAAGTGTTTCGTACCACAAATACCTTGGGGGCACGTTTTGCATCAGCATTCCATTAAATAAGCTGTGAATACATATATGTTAAATAATTGTTAGAGAATTTATCTCTGTTTTTAGAATACAAGAGAAACTGCCCAAGCCATAAAGCACATGCATTTGAAGAGGGCCAGACGGTACTTGAAAAATGTGATGGAGAAGAAAGAAATTGTACCTTTTAGAAGGTTCAATGGTGGAGTTGGGAGAAAGGCTCAGGTACATAATCTCTTCTTAACACAGGATGCAACCATTGTATTCAATAATTTAACGGCTGGAGCATAGTTTTTTTGATCATCTGAAATATGAGAAGTATTCTTTTTAACATGTCTATCTTTGTTGATAGATATAAATTCTTAGAGGAATTGAAAATGTGCTTGGACTCATGCTAAAAAAATGTACAAACTACCCTGCAGGATTTCATCAAAATGTATATTCATGGAGATCAATTTCAATTTGAAAATGTACTTAAATGTTGGTTGGTTGTAGTTTAGGCAATGATGATTGGAACTTGCCCTCTCTGATTTCTGCTGAGACTTGCTTCCCACTGTACTCAAATCAAGCAATCTGAGCCTTGTTTTCCTTAAATAAAATCTTAAATAAAATGTTTCAAGTCTTAATACCAGTTCTCCTACATTATCAATATCCTATATCAAATATTAATTTGATATGGCGGATACTTTGAATCCTTTTGGCTAGAAAGACCAGTTATAAAAATTGTTAATATTGTAAAGTTACATCTGCTCTGTAGACTTTGATAGTTATTTTCCACAAAAATAATTTCTGAGTATAAAGAGAATAAAAAGGAATTTTGAGGTTTCCTGAAAAAAAAAACAAACTTTTTTAAACATGTCCTGTTTCAAATGATGGTTTTTTTCTTGTAGGCAAAACAATTTGGGACAACACAAGGTAGATGGCCGAAAAAAAGTGCTGAATTTTTACTTCAGTTGCTGAAGAATGCAGAAAGCAATGCTGAATTTAGGGTATGGGTCAAGTTATCTGAAAGTCTTAACAGACAATTCTGAAATTTTACACATTGTCATTATGGCATCAAGTGCAATACGCCAATTTACACAACTGGATTAGTTTTATTAGTTGTTATACATGTCACACCAGCAGTCTGTTTCCCACAAGTTTTACTTCAGTTGCTGAAGAATGCAGAAAGCAATGCTGAATTTAGGGTATGGGTCAAGTTATCTGAAAGTCTTCACTGACAATTCTGAAACTTATTTTTTAAACCAGTGCAATGCGCCAATTTGCACGACTGGATGGGTTTTATTTGTTGTCAAGCACGTCACACCAGCAGTCCGTTTCACAAAGCCCTTGTAAAATGTGATTAATCAGACACCATGAAATCCTCTAGAGTATGGTAACCATTGACAGCTAAGGCTGACTGCCCTATGGCCCTTATCCTCTTGTTAAATACAGAGCAAATTCCAGTAGTCTGTTGAAACATTTTCAGATTTTCTTTTTCGGTTTTGGCTGGTTGGAAAAATTCCACAATTGCTTTCAGTAACCTATATGCCACTGCATACTTTTTATTTATTTTTTTTCTTGAGGAACACTAGCAATGATGATTGGAACTTGCCCTCTCTGATTTCTGCTGAGTCATGGTTCCTTCTGTACTCGAACCGCTCTGAGCTAAGAATCAACCTCCTCAACCAAGTTTTCAAGCACCCTAATGTGCTTAAATATGCCATGAAACTCGTTACCGCCTATTGCTCGTCTCAAATACTTTTCTATTGAACCTGGGATCATTACATAAAACACTCCGTCATTCAAGCTGTTAAGACTTGTGTTGAAGGAAATCCAAAGGGTTAGAAGTGAAATAGTCTAAAAGTTTAAAAAAAATCAATCTGTTACGGGAAACTATGGGTTTAAAAATAAACCAATAGAAACCCATGGCAGACAGCATTGGGTGCTGAGTGGCTAACATTAAATAGTTAGGCGAAATAAAAGCTAATGATAAAAACTTAAAGACATCACCACGTCCTCAGTTGTTTTTTAACAACACCAGCTTTCGACACCTGTGCCGGTGTCTTCGTCAAGTGTAACTGTAACATCGAAATAAAAGCTGTTTCAAAATACACACATGTGGTAAAGGACTATCAAGCTGCACAATCATTCACTTTGTTGCATTGAGTGGTCTATTTGATAAAACCAACATCATCCAAAGTCTAGAATTTGGGTTAGCCAATTTCAAGGCTGCTTAATTTGTTGAGACCAATAAGGCACAAGGGGGCCAATTGGGTGACTGGGTAACAAAGGCCACTGTTTTTTTGTGGCCTGTATTCAACATCTGATTATGAAATCATGTACAACGATGTTTTGAACATAATTAATCAAATAATAACCAAAAATTGATAAACGAGCACCCTAAAAAAAAGTCAACCTCTTAAAGCAATTACATTATCTTTATAACTTTCTACACAGAAATGCTGAATACAGCCAACTTAAGTGCATGTAAAATGTCAAGAACGGGAAGTTCTTTAACCTACTCGCAGTGTCGACTATTTAGACCTGAATACAAACCATGTAAGCCATTTAAGTTGGATTATTTATTGCAAGAACTTGATAATCTGTTGATTTCTTGCAGAATCTTGACACAGACCACTTGATTGTTGAACACATTCAGGTCAACCCTGCCCCTAAGATGAGACGAAGGACATACAGGGCTCACGGCAGAATTAATCGTAAGTTCATGTCTTCCACAAACAAGTTGGAATAGTATATGGATTGTGGTTTTGCTGGTTTGATAGAACTTTGAATTAGGATGTTTAGTTCGTCTTTCTTTGAATTTGTTTTTCTGGAAGAAAATAAAAATTTTTAGTGGGGTTTTCACTTCATCGCGGTGGTATGTGGGAGAGTGGCGGCAGGTACTCACTAAAGCTGATTTAATTTTTTGTTTGTTTTTGCTTGTTAATGTAATGTTTTTTATGTAACTATGGACTATTTGTCTGAAATAAAATGTTTTGTATGTGCTGCTTCCGGAATATGTTTTTTCAGTCACACTGGTACATTTTCTATAACACAATTAATGGGAATCAAAAAATGTTGCCCAAGGTTGATCATAAGCAATGATGATTGGAACTTGCCCTCTCTGATACCTGCTGAGTAATGGTTCCTTCTGTACTCGAACCAATCTGAGCTCAATATACTTTTCCAAATTCCTACAGATTGTCTTTTTTCCCTGCCTTAGCCACGGCAGTATTATTCGATTTTATGTTATTGTAGCCATTTTGATGCTGTGATTACCCAACACTGTTTATAAACTTGATTTGTAGAATGACATTTTATGTTGAACGTAAAACGCTTTTTCTTTGGACTGAGTGGGACTTGAATTTGTGTCTGTTACTGTGCCAATGAGACCCTGTTAATATAAAAAGTATTGAGTGTAGTTCACACAGTGGAGACCCATCTGAATGTAACTAAAGGTAAACCAAGTTTCTGTTTATTTTTCAGCTTACATGAGTAGTCCTTGCCATGTGGAGGTAATCCTTGCAGAACGGGAACAGGCCATCAGAACACCATCTGAAGATGAACCTGTCAAAAAGAAAGTCTCTCAAAAGAAGTTAAAGAAACAGAAGATGATGATGAGAGAGTGATCTCCCTTGCATATACTTTCTATCTATACTGACAATAAATTGAGCTTGGTTGATCGGATGTATTTGCAATTGTCTTGTTTTCTTACTCTTCTTAACTTTTGGTTGATTGTTCTGCTATTAGGACCTCTACAATATTTTCCTGGTGGTTAGATATACTGCACGTCATTGCTAGGGTCAGTATATCTTTGGACTCTAAACAGCTTATGTTCAGGTTTATTTAAAAACTAAAAACAGAACTCAAAAACTAGACGTAACTCATTGACACTTAGTGTACGAAACAATAATTATGCACAGCTGTGCATTTTGAGGTTTTCAACTTCTTGAAATTTTTAGCAATGACAAACCGCTCTTTAAGTCACTTTGTCTGTCGGTCAAATATTTGACACACCGCTGTAAACAGGATAACAAGAGAAATTTTAAAGATATAGTTTTCAAATTTTGCCTACACCCTTACTAGGACCTAAAGCACTTTCGTATTTAATATTAAAACAAAAAAAAAAGATGGTAGCCTTGAATTCATAGACGTTAGCAGATAACAAGATTAATTTTTATACGCCCGGCTTGAAAAGCAGGCTGTATTATCGTATCCTTTCTGTCCTTCCGGTGTCTGCTCCTTAACTTTCAAAGTTTTCATTCCATCTTGATATTTTTTTCTGAGTATATACCTTAAGGGTAGAAGGTGTGTCCCGAACTATTTTTGGCATCACTGGTTACATAATATGGCAGTTATATTGGATTATGGGGGTATACTGGAATCGACTTGTCCGTCTGTCTGTAGACACAATTTTGTCCGGACTACTCCTCCTAAGATTTTGCTTTGATTTCAATGAAATTTCACAAATATGTTACCAATGGTATGTAGATGTGCATGCCCAACTTACAGGATGATATTTCCTTTTTTCACATTTTTATGACGTTTTTGACTTATAGGACTTTGCCATTTTTGTTTGTCCGGACTACTCCTCCTAAGATTTTGCTTTGATTTCAATGAAATTTCACAAATATGTTACCAATGGTATGTAGATGTGCATGCCCAACTTACAGGATGATATTTCCTTTTTTCACATTTTTATGACGTTTTTGACTTATAGGACTTTGCCATTTTTGTTTGTCCGGACTACTCCTCCTAAGATTTTGCTTTGATTTCAATGAAATTTCACAAATATGTTACCAATGGTATGTAGATGTGCATGCCCAACTTACAGGATGATATTTCCTTTTTTCACATTTTTATGACGTTTTTGACTTATAGGACTTTGCCATTTTTGGGGTCTCATTCCATATGAAGACAGGGTTAACGTGTTATCGCCCCTCCCTCCTCCCTACCTTCCCCCCTCCCCCCCCCCCCCCCCCCCCCCTTCTACTGCCATGAAGTGTGTATGTACGCTCATACATCCGTCCAATCGTTGTTCCCTCTGTCTGTCTGTCCGTCCGTCCGTCCATAGACACAGTTTTGTCCAAAATACTCCTCCAATGGGTCTCATTCCATATGAAGACAGGGTTATCATGTTATCGCCCCTCCCTCCCTCCTCCCTACCCCCCCCCCCCCCCCCCCCCCCCCCCCCTTCTGCTGGCATAAAGTTTGTATGTACACACATACATCTGTCTGATCGTTGTGCCCTCCGTCCGTCCGTAGACGCAATTTTGTCCAAAATACTCCTCCCAGATGTTGGTTCTTTTTGAATGAAACTTGACAAATGTTACCAATGATATGAAGTTGTCCATGTCCTACTTGCAAGGAGATATTTTTACATATTTATGACATTTTGGACTCCTTTTGACATTTCTCTGTTCTGCCATTTGTCTGTTCATACATTTGTTTGTAGACACAATTTTGTCCCATTGTACAGTTGTTCGGTAGTTGCTGTGCTTGTCATAAGCCTGCATGTTTCATTATTCTGTTTGTGGCACTTTTGATAGCCTACTTCCTCGTAGTGAGTGCTGGTAACATGATCAGCAAGCAGCCTCATAGTCTACTTTCTTGTTATCGATGCTAACTAAACATGACCAGCAAGGAGTATTTTGCATGATATTTTGTCTTACTCCATCATTTGTCACAGACGTAGCATTAAATCATGCCCAATTCATGTGTCTCCTCCTCTTGGTGCTGTTTCTCCATCTTTATCATACATGTGCATATACATATCATCCTATGTGCATATTGTTGTACTCTATAAAGCTTGCTTATCATGGCTAAGGGGCTATCCTTTCCCGCTTCTCCGTCTTGCTTACAGTTGCAGTTACAAAAAGATGACCATGCAGAGTTCGTAAATTTGCTATGCTGTTCAATCATTCTCCTAGACTTACATAAACATAGTTTTTTACCCCTCGGGCAAATTTGCCCGAAGGGTATTGTCGTTGCCTCCGTCTGTCCATTGATCCTTGTAAACACTTTATCTAAAAAAGTCTTTGAAACTTCACATATTTGTTTAATACAGCAAGTACAAGAAGCCTATTGAAAATCAACTCGCTCGGATGTTTTTTTCAAGAGTTATGCCCCTTACATTGCCGACTTTTCTTGCAGAGCGGGGGGTATCTCCGTTATGTCTAGTTCTATTTACCATGTAAACATACACTAGTTCTTATCAGTAGTGCTAACAGCCTTGGTGTAGATTTAGCCTCTGATTTGAAGACCATATAATAGATGCTTCTATGGAGCAGTTTTACTAAAACCAAAACACGAAGAAACACAACTCCGAAAACGGTAGCCCTATAGAATTATATTTTATATTTCGGCATCTTCGCAAGCCGAGCTAAAATCTTCATGTAACCCATTCCGTGTTTTACCTTGGCGGACGACTCCACTTCAACCCGCAATCGAACAGCTCGTTTTGATTGGATGCGAGTAAAACTTCTCGCAGCTAATCAAATCCTCAGGCACTTACACTGCAAATAACGTAATGGCGGCTGTGTACACCTTGAACTTTTGTTTAACGAGTGCTGATTGGCTAAGACTCTAAGTCTAGGAAAGACAACTCTTACATTCCCACCAGTGGGCGCTGTTCGACTTACGGGTAGAAGTGGAGTCGTCCGCCAAGGTAAAACACGGAATGGGTTACATGAAGATTTTAACTTTGCTAGAGAAGATGATATTTCGGCAGATCTACGCAGCCATCATCAGGAATATAATACAAGAAAGAAAACAACAGATATATAAAGGTGCATGGGTTATATAACAGATTAAGTGAACATGATGTAAAGTTACTATCAGCCGGATTATACGAATATTAAACTGAAGTCTGGCTCCCATGGTGTGAGTTGGATAGGTTAATCTAGGCGTGATCTTGATATAATCTGCATAGAGACCTAAGAGGAGGGCAAATACAATAACTGATTAAATATAGAAAACTAAGAAGAAATCCAAAAGGCGGTTAAAGCTCCACTTGCCGCCGTAGCCTGTTTGATATTTGTGAAGAAAACCAATTTACACGAGCTTACAACGATAAAAAAAAACACTAAAATTAAACATAGCACACATAAAGCATGTTTAAAGATGGGTTACTGTTTTAAGTGGCAAGAGCCTCTTTTAATAATACAACACTCGAATGGTTGTGGCGGTCTATTTTTTTAGGGTTTTCAATAAGTAAATCTATAGGTACCGTACTAAAGATAACATCATTAAGTCATCGGAAATGGTCATTAAATCAAAAATATGGAGACAGTTATTGTTATAGCTGTGTTCATTAAAGTGGCATAAGCTGCCAAAATGCACACTTTTTTTCGCAATTTCGGATCGTCACGACAGTAAGAGGCTTTGAGGGCCATCAAAAAACTAAATAATTAGCGTTGGAATGAGGAAAATCCATACAGTATTTGGCCTATACGAACCGGAATCGTGTTCGAAAATTTAAATACCCGGGACGACCATTCATTCATTCTAAGCCAAAGTTAGTTCAAAACAATAGCTTACTTTATCGCACATTCTCGAGACTAGAAGCACTAAAAAGCTTATGAATTATACGCCTATAGAGAAAAATATAGCAGATAATTTCAACATTTTGTTTTTACGTCAAAATATCAACATTTTGGCAGCTCATGTCACTTTAAGTCTTTGTTACTGTGACAAACGGTGCAAGAAAATTCGTAAACTTTATTACTTTGAACCTGTTTAGGGGCTGTGTATAGAGGTATACATGATTTTAAATTGAATTTCTTTATTGGTCACTAAACGTCTCAGTTTTCGATCAGTTCTCTAGGCCATTTATAGGAGAATTTGTACTACTTTGTACATGGTGATGTTTAATATGAGCTTTCGAGGGCAACTACTCCCATCAACAGAAATGACCGGACACAAGAGTAAAACAGGCTTTATATACACAGGAAGAATGGACAAAACATACACAGAAGTTAATCACCGATAAGTTGTGATTCCCACAGTGCAGTTAAAAATCACCACAATCTAAGGGAGTCGATCCTATTAATGGTCTAGTCCGGGTTTCTGACTCCAAAATTACATTTTTTTTTGTACTGACGGTCGTATTCTGGAGTCCGGCGGGGCTCAGTAGATATAGCGTTGGACGCTCAATCCGAACAGCCTTCCACCATTGGGTCGCGGGTTCGAATCCCACTCGGTCCAAAAAAATTGGAAAAAAACAAAAAAAAATTGGAAAATTTTTTGACTGGGTTTTCACTCGAACGACCTATGTGGGATTGTTGCCAGTTACCACCGGAAGACCGTGGGTTTCCTGCGGGTATAGAGCCCGGTTTCCTCCCACAATAAAACTGGCAACGCCGCCATATAAGTGAAATAATCTTGAGCCTGGCGTAAAACACCATTCAATCGCTCAATTTTGAAATATGTAGGGACTCTTTCTATGCTCAGATCATCTAGGTCTTATATTATGTTGTTTTATTTTCACTGGTTACAAGCCAAGGTGTTAATATTTCCATAGATTTTAACATATGGGATTAATATCTGACAGGTACCCGTTTGAATTTGATACAAATGGCTTTGGATTTTAGTGGTAAGATTTCATTTTGTTGACATAACATGACCTTTAACCAAGCTTAAACCTCCTTCCTCTGAATCTTGAAAGTAAAATTCAAATGTATATGGAAGGATTTGTTTTGGTATATACATCATGTGTGTCCACAGTTACTGTGCCTTTCCAGGCGTATTAGATAAGATATTGGTTAACTGCGGTTTAGGCCCTTTGTGGCTGCATGTGTGGTTCATCCTCGTTCTTAGCCGCACACATGTGTCTCTATCCTGGTTTACTTACTTTGACGGTCAGGTAGAGCCACACATTAGACCATCATTATATCCGTTGGCTCGATCGACAGGCTGTTCAAAAGCAAGGAGTCACGGGATGCGAGGATTCGTGTCGTGTGCAAAGGCCAGTTATTTTAAGATCTCGATGTGGAAGCCCCAATGAACTATATGCGGGGAATGGACACGTCTCATTGGCTGGTTTGATCTGACTTAGTAAAATGTGCCGCCATTGATAGTTGAAGCGCGCGTGCATAACATACCTGTATAGAAGTCGCATCATTTCCTAGTAATGGCGGTATTCGTTGCATATCAAATACCACGTGACCTCCATTCCACGCAAGCCCTCCGAAAAAAGGTCACGTTACTTGGAAAAGTACCGGGAAAACCCGAATCATGTGATATGTTGTCGTTGTTCGAGGAGAGTTTGAAATCTGACGGACAAATTTTTGACACCGGTTTTTAAATTGAGGGATTTAACAGTTTAACAACGGAATTCGAAGAAATTAACGGGTTCGGTGAAAAGAGGAATGTTTCAAAGGTATAACAGGAGGTAATAACTAAAAGGTAAGTGAGATTAAGGATAGTTAAGACTTAGCTCGAATGTGTAATGCGAATAACCTCGACATATTTCATTTAAAAGCTGTAACTACCTCGTTCTATGTTTAATGACTGTCCAACAAAATATAGAAACAGGCCATCAATGACTGTCCAACAAAATATAGAAACAGGCCATTCCCACATTCGAAAAAATAACCGGTTTCCAAGGCAAGAGCCTTCTATATTCCCTGGCTGTAATCATGAGTAATCATGTTTGAGTAACAAGTCACCAAGTAATCAAGGGGCTGTTATCGTCTGTAAATGTAATCGTTTTTACAGCTACGTATATTTCAGTCCTCGAACTGTATCTTTGTGCACATTTGCCCAGTGATTCGTCCAAACAATAACAATGCATGGAAATCATATATTGGTATTAGGATTAACATTTAATCTTACTTTTGCATTAAACAGAGACATTGGCTCAAAGTTCTATTCTATTGATACTGAATTTTATGTACATGCACGTCACCAAGTCGGTAAGACATATACAATACTAACAATAAAGCTTGCGAATGCGTTGCGCAAAAGTGCTAAAAAATGAATGCTATTAGAAAAGATACATGTATTTCCATATGCACATTGTAGTTGAATACTAGAAACATCCCGCTTTTTACACTTGACTTTTGAGTTTAAACGTGTATATGCCTGTTATTATTTCATCGTCAAACATAACATTATTGGGGTAAAGCAAACTCATGGAGATTTATTCCGCCGTTCTAATTCTTGAAAATTATTTTGTTATAAACATTGTTACTTACTCATGGGTTACAACCTATTCCGTTTTTGTTCCAGTCAACGCTTAGCCTATATATTTTTCCAAAGATCGTTGGAAATAACACAAACGATTTTTGGGAATAAATAAATTTAGATTGCAACATTGCTATATACAAAAATGAAAGAAGTTCTTTTGCAATCCATATGTAAGTAACGATTGTTTCAGCTTTCGGTTTCAACAATATCGTTCAAACATGTTATATTGCATTATCTTGATAGGTATGCCATATTTATTTATTTTTATTTATTTAGCATCAGGACACAACAGGCACTAAGTGCCTAATTACAGCGCCGAGAACAATACACAAAAAAAAAATAATAAAATAAATAAATTAAAGGAGGGGAAATCTCTAGAAATACATAGGGATTATCGTCGATAACAACCTTCAAAGTACTTAAAACATTTCACGTCAATTACCTCCAGTGACCCTCAAGCTAATAAAAACAGACAGAAGTATGTCCTTTCAGTGGCTTATCTGTGTAGCCATTTTTCCGTTTTAGGATGACGTGATGTTGGTATAGCTATTTTTAGATCAATGATGACGTATTTTTACCGCTCTCTAATGTATAAAGGTAGATTTAGGTAAAAAAAACATGGCGACAAACTTGAAGTGCGAAGATTGTCTCCGAATATATAGGTCAGTATGCAACCGCGCGCCATTACTTAGCCAGCCATTGGCTAAATTGCATCACATGACTACTCTATAACGCACTTAAATTTTTATTCAACAATAATTGGATAAAACTAATGAAAAAATGGTGGCGGCCTTGTGAATGGCCTAGGGAGCTTATTCTCTATTGTAACGCCACCTTCAAATTTCAATTATTCACTTACGAGGGGATAAAACATACATTAGACAGTTGCTTTGGACTAAATGAACTCTACTCTTTCCATCTAAACTAGTCTAAAGCTTAGTTTTTCTTTCCCTTTAATAAAATAAAATATTAACAGTCAAATAAAAAACAAAGCTTCCGGATAGGCCTAAGAGAAATGTGTTCATGTGTTAAAGTCCGTTGGGAACATTTAATGTTTAAATTTAGTCTAAGAAATTATCAATGTTGACCAGTCTTCCCAGCTGCGGACCGAGAAAAAATATGTGAAAGTAAAAGACGCTTGCGTTTGGACAATAGATAGGCCTATCGACTTTAGTCAGATTGGCGTTTGGGCGACTCCCTCGAGTTCAATGTTCTGCACCATCTGTTACTTGATAGCAGTCGGAACTCCTTTCGGCTATCTTCGCTCGGACATATTCTATGTGTCCTATGTTTAATCTTACTGGTTTTACTTTTAGTTGTAGTAGGCCTAAGCTGGTTTTCTTAACAAATGCCCAGCAGCCTACGACGGCAATTGGGCATTTAAAATAATAAATATATAGAATGATGTAAAAACGTTCAAATTGTGACTATTCAAGACAACGTTTGGTTTAACGTGTAGGCCTATGCGACTGTTGGCGGCTTTTTAAAATAGAAATGGTCTACCGTCCAGATATAGTCCAGAGCAATGAACTTTTTACGTGGAATGGACACGTCTAATTGGCTGGTTTGGGTCTGACTTTGTAAAAAGTGCCGCCATTGATAGTTGATAAGCGGGTGCGTGACCAATCTGGGTCAATATTACAACATCTCTTAGTAATGGCGGCGTATTTGCCATTTAAATACCACGTGACCTCCATTTTAGGCATATAGTTTGGCAACTCTAAAACGAGACTGATTGTTTTAATGACAAGCGGACTTAATTTTTCTTTTTCAAAGATATATATTAATATGATAAATTGTTATTTACGTCCCACAGACTTAAATAATAGTTCTGAAATTCCAAATTACATACAAACAAATTTATTTGAAAAAAAATTTATTCGGCCAAAAAAAGTAATTTATAGTCCGTTTTCCGCAGATGCAGTCTGTGTGAGATATGATTGTAAATCACGAGAGCTTTAAAGGATCTGTTCGCATTAACTTTAACAAAAGCAGTAGTAAAGTTAACGAGAGAACATGCAGATAGTTGTTAACTCTAATTTAAGAGGACAAGATGCAGATCGAGATTATAAAGGGATTGGTTATCGTAATTTTATTTATCCTGACTTTAGGATTGGGTATTTTGCCTGTGAAGTTGGTGGTAATAGCGGAGAATCGCAGCGCAAACAGAACGTCCCGACAAGTGCGATACAAACGTGTGTTAAGTATTTTCAGTTGTTACGCAGCTGGCGTGTTTCTGGCAACCTGTCTTTTGGATTTGTTTCCTGATGTGAGAGAAAAATTAGGCGATGTACTTGACAATGCCCAAATTTTGTCATCTTTTCCACTATCCGAGTTTGTGATGGTTTGTGGATTGTTTATGATTCTCATTGTGGAACAAGTGGTATTAAGTTGTAAAGAAGGCTTTTCTCATTCTGACTATTCCCAAGTAAGAACAGTTAAGACGATTGATAGACAAAATGAATCAGATGAACGATTGACTCAATCTGCCGAATTCTCACGCCGCTCGTTAGATTTAGAAGCAATCAGAGACCGTCCGCGCTCGGCAACATTCAGTCACAGCTCTCATCAAGTCCAGTTGAATGAAGACCGTCCCCTGTTAAGGAATGGTAAAAGAGGAGACAGTCATGACCATGGCTGTAGTTTCAATGACATTGATCACCCAGACCATTCCAAATTTCGATCCTTGCTGCTTCTGTTGGCGCTTTCCCTACATTCAGTATTTGAAGGCCTGGCTGTTGGATTACAAGAAACGTCTGTTGATGTTTTATCAATATGTGCTGCTCTAGCCCTCCATAAGTGTCTCCTCAGTTTTAGTCTTGGTCTGAGTCTTGTGCAGAGTGAACTGTCATTTTGGGGTGTTGTGAGATCACTAGTCTTGTTCTCACTCTCGTCTCCTCTTGGAATAGGAATAGGACTTGGGATAACAGATTTATCCAATAGCCCGGCATCACACCTGGCGGAGGGGATTTTACAAGGACTTGCCTGTGGAACGTTTTTATACGTGACCTTTTTTGAAATGTTACCTCATGAGTTTAATTCATCGGATGACCGTATGCTGAAAGTGTTGTTTCTCATTTTAGGTTTTGCCACTGTTTGTTTGATATTATTCTTCCATAAGGGGGACATCAAACCAACATGTTATACTGGACCCAATTCCAAACCTTTTAATAGTTCCATATCTGTTGCAGATTTAAACGCACTTTGAATAGCAAAACACTCAAAATTTTACACCTATATTATAATATATTAAACTTTACATGCTATATATGTGTATGTTATATATAATATTATCCTTGTTTTCCGAAAAATATGCTTTTGAATATACATGTATATTTAGTGTATACCAGTACTTTTTAAAATTGTTTTTACTATCCATATGATATGACCTGCAATTGAAACAATGAATTATATAGACTGTAACAATTTGCATTTGAATATATACCGGTAACATGTTATGCTTATTTAAGAAATAATTTAACTATATCGTTATTGTTTTTCAACCAAAAAGAAGTGTATATGTCACTTTTGCAGAAGTAAAGTCCGACCCATCTATAGAAAGCACTTTTTGTAACCATCTGCTTATTATTGGTGATTATTTTTTTAAGAAAGACACTGTATTTTGGACATGGGTCTAACAGCTACATAAGTTTTTTTTTTTGTAAACAGGCTGTTGTCATTCTCTCATTTAAAACATTAAATCGGAAATGCAAATAGCAGGAAGTAATAGCAGAATGCTATTTTCACATCTATCTAAATGATCAAGATCTACAGGTAAAAGGAGTGCCTGTGTCACACTCCTTTCTGAAAAAAATAAATATTTTGCATGTTTGCTATAGTAGCTTTGGAGTAGAAAAATGAAAAAAATAATTTTCCACATGCACCTTTTTGGATTATTGTATCATATTATTACACTGTTAGCACCGATTTATATAGTAAAAAAGATATGGTACCTAAATATATACAAGCACACTTTGAGGTGTTTAACTTGACTGATAAGTTAAATTGATAATGTTTATTACTGGATATATAAATCAAATTACTTTTTGGGATTATAAGCCAATGATGTCTTTTTTTATGATTTTATTTGTTGTTTCTCCACAAAATCCGTGATATTCAAATCCATATTTTAAAATATTTGACTCTATGGAGTTTTGAGTATGTATGCTATCCTGTGTTCAACAAGATATTAGAGTGCCATAAATTCATTGGGCTACCAATTATTGTGAAATTTGTTGAAACAGAATTGGCTCTTTGTTTGCCATTGGTAATGTATAAGCGAGAAAACCCCAAAATTAAACTTGGCTAAGTGAATTCAATTTTACTGTACGGCTCTTTTGTAGGAGCATTGTTTACCACAATTATTTAAAATAATGAAATTTGACAATTTATTAAATGATAGTTAAATTCAATTCACATGTTAAAATCAAATGTTTTGGTGGAAGAGTGTTTATTTTTAGTTATGTGCCAAATAGCAGTATTTATTTATCTTAATAACCCCAAACTATAGTCTTATTCTGATGTCAATCAATATTTGGATTTAGTGTAACTGTCCATATATATTTTGCGTGAAAAATGTTTTAATCAAACACTTAGTAAATGATTTCTTTTATACCTCTATGGTTATGTAAATCAAACATGTGATCATCCTTTTACATCAATGAAGACTTTTACCTGTCAACTTAATAAACTGCAATATTTCTGCACTTATGTTTAATTTTTTTTCACTGTTTACATAATATATAGATATATGGTACATACAGCGTTCTGTGTTTTAAGTGTAGACACTTTCGAAAGCATAGCTTCTCTGTTTAGGTCACTTGATTGAGAGGTTGGTACTCACTGATTTGTTTGGTTTTGAATCCCATTTAGTCATTAAAATTACATGATCAATTGTTGGGGGTGGGGGGGGGGGGGGGGTCAATTATCCCTGCCAAAGCCCTCCCCCCACCGATTTAAATAAAAATGTGATTCGAGTCAAGATATAAAGCATGAAGACCGGTTCTTACTTTTATAAAAAAATACAGTATGCCTTATTTAGGTCAGATATATATTCTTCACCTTATGCCACATCACCTCTACATGACTGTGGTATTTTATTAAATGTGAAATTGTGATGTTCTAGAGATACAAGTTATAGCCTACTGTCTAGGCTATAGAATATTGATCAATTATAATACTGTTGTACAGATTTTAGCTGATACACAGCTGTTCTACAGTAAATGTTTGAACAGCTTATTTATCTACTAATTTGTCATATTTCTAAAGGCAACAACAGATGTGTGTCATCTGATTTGAACTTATATATGGCATATGGAACTTTATCAGGCATTAATCCTACTTGTAAGCACTTCCATTTAAGACCTGTAATGCATTTTAAACACAAAGCTTATTAAAGCAAAGGGGGCTTCCGTGGCTCAGTAGGTAGAGCGTTGGACGCTCAATCCGAACAGCCTTCCACCAATGGGTTGTGGGTTCGAATCCCACTCAGTCAAAAAATTGGAAAATTTTCTGACTGGGTTTTCACTCGAACAACCTATGTGGGATGGTTGCCAGTTACCAGCGGAAGGTCGTGGGTTTCCTCCGGGCACAGAGCCCGGTTTCCTCCCACAATAAAACTGGCAACGTCGCCACATAAGTGAAATAATCTTGAGCGCGGCGTAAAACACCAAAAAAACAATCAATCATTTGCAAAAGTTGGTGACTGGCATCCACAGTTGTGCAAGAAAATAAGAGAACAATCATACGGATATTTATTGAATTCATGTGCATAACCCCCTGTCTGATAACTTCCGGGATTTACTACTTGAAATATCATCTAAAAGACAATAAGAAATAGCCGCGAAATAAACACTTACAAACTCTTTGGAGCCCAACAAGTGTCCTTGTGATATAACGTTACGAACTGAAACACTCTATTTGTTAACTTTCGGTCGTAATCACTTTTTAAAAGTTGACGAATTGGTTGATTGATTCATGTTTTACGTCGCAAGTGTATTCACTTCTTTGGCGGCGTTGTCATGTTTAGTGCGGAGGAAACCGGGCTCATTGCCCGGAGGAAACCCCCGACCTTCGACGAGTACCTGACATCTCTTCCTCCTCGGCGATCGTGTGAAAAATCCACTCAGAAATGTTTCAGTTTTTATTTCAATACAGACGAAAAACTAAAACAAAAAAATCAAATGCCGAAATCCTAGAAAGACTTGTTTAAACCACAGGCTTTGTAACACAATGATGGGTCGCTGGTTCGAATCCCACTCAGTCCAAAAAATAGACTGGGTTTCCACTCGAACGACCTATGTGGGATGTTTGCCAGTTACCACCGGAAGGTCGTGGGTTTCCTCCGGGCACAGAGCCCGGTTTCCTCCCACAAAAAAACTTGCAACGCCGCCATATAAGTGAAATAATCTTGAGCGTGGCGTAAAACACCAAACAATCAATCAATTGTAACACAATAAAGAAAGACGGTACTTATCCGGAATTCTGTAATGTTTCAAGTCCAGGGACCGCGGAGCAGGGGGGGCCGGGGGGTAACAAATCATCAGTATTTTTATCCCTCCCGGCATATAATGCGGGGGGATATAGCGATCAGCTTGTCTGCCCGTCTGTCCGTAATCATTTCTTGTCATCGCCTCACCTCCGATCCAGGGGTTTCGTCATTTTTAAAAAAAAAAACTTGGTGGACGTTGGATATCATGCGAGGATGCGCACCTCCTATTCTGGTTACGCTGGTTTCATTTTTTTCGGAGTTATTGCCCTTTTACGACAGTATACGAAGACTTAGACAATTAGTGCTTGTCATCTCATCTCCTCCCACGGTTTTCATCAATTTTTGTCGAAACATGATGGACATGTTGGATATCATGCGAGGATGTGCACCTCCTACAGGGGCGGCGGAACGTTTTTGATATTGGAGGGGGGGGGTGGCAACTATCGCTGGTTTTATTATTTTTTTTAGAGTTACTGCCCTTTTCCGACACTATACGAAGACATAGACAATGGGTGCTTGTCATCGCATCTTCTCCAACGTTTTGTATCGATTTTTTTATCTTGGTGGACATGCTGGAGATCATGCGATTTACGCTGGTTTTCCACCTGATATGGGTTGCAAAATGCATTTCCTCCTACATATTGCTTTGAGTATTGTTGGAACTTGGTGAGGATGGTTGTTATCAAATAAGGATGTGGATATCCTGTATTGAAATGAACTTTTGTCTGTTCTTAGTATGTTTCCACTTCCACGATCTTATGTGGGGCCCGGGGGATACGTCATCCTCTGATGACTCTTGCTGGTAAAGCTAACACACCGATTTGCTATAGGTTTTAGATAGTAATCAATTAACTCCCGTTCACTACCAAAATCCGAGATAATAGGACACCCTGTGGGCATTGAAGGTTTGGGTCATTTTTCAATGGGTTTGTGTATTTTTGAAATATAGAGAACCCTGTTAGAATTAAGGTCATATTCCAAAATACAATACTGTTTTTTTTTAAGATAGACTTTTTCTTCAAGGGATCGAAGAATTCTATTGCAATTTCCAACATTTTCAGGCCTAATTTCCTCATCAAATTGTTGGAAATAAAGGGTTATTTAGATACTGTTCTGCCTCCTCAATATAATCCTGTCTAGATATACATGTAATAAGTATTGCCGAGCACTTATCAGCAGGTTTTATAACGATATATGTTTTGATTTCCCCTTAGCTTACTTAAGACAAATATGGTTATATTATTTCTAGAATTAGCTAAACCATCAAATTTCATTGATACAGAGTCACGACTTACGATTATATTTGGATCATACATGTGAGAAGGGGGCGTGTAGCTGCTTTACGACGTAAAATAATATCAGCACTAGATATCACCCAGACCTATAATTCTGGAGAAGTCCATAACATGGACTCATCTACTAATAGAAAGGTCCCTATCAGATAATGATTTAGGGCAAAGCAGAAATGAAAGCCCTCTATTGAGTAGAGATATATCATCTGTTGTGAGTTCCTCATTACTTACATTAGCAATATTACTTCGTAAGCCTAAAGTAGGGCGGCACATGCCATGTCCCAAATTTAGTTTAAATCAAGTGTCTGAAGCCAGTGGGTACAAGCAATTTGCTGTATCTTCGGTCCAGTGAATTTTGTCCGTTGATACTTTAAATTTTGAATGAGATATTTTTGGTATTTCGGCCCCTTACATTATCACAGGGACACTTTTCTTTGGCCCTCTATAGAATAGGGAAAATGTTCGTTTCGCCACATTCAAAACGACCTGCAGTCTATCAGAGGGTATATATTTCACATACGTAGATCTCAGACTACAAAATACGGTGATTTACAGTGTAAAAAATTAGCACAGACTGTCCGAGCGGCCGACCGGTAGCGAGCGAACACAGCCGAAGTTTGTTCCGACTGACCTCGAACAGTCACAGGGGTTTTGGCTAAATAAAAATGGTACGGAGGCCTGTAAGTGTCATGGGTGGAATTTTGATATTTCTGGTGTTTTGGGGCCATAAAAGATATTTGTATCCATATTTTATTTAGGTCGGCAAAGCACATGTAAGACAAACGCACGCAATTTCGGTAAGCCTGCATACCAGGATTCCTCGAATGCTTCAATTATAACCGATCTAGGCTGGAATTATCACTAGGACACTTTTGTTGGACGCTCAATATAGGATATGGAAAATGACCTGCAGCCTGTCAGATTGTATTTTACCCTACTGTACCTTTCAGACTTTGTCCGAGGAATGTCAAAGCCGACCGGTAGCGAGCAGAGAAGTTTTTCCGACTGGTATAACCACCTCCTCTCCTCCGCTGGCCTAGTTTACTCTCCATATATACAAAGGTATTCACATATGTGTCCCCTTTCTCAAAATTAAAATAGACGAGACGAACGTGTATTCATTCTAGGCCTAACTAAGTTTGAAAACCTTACTGTTACGTACATTCTAGACTGGTGGCACAAAAAAGCTTATAAGTTGCATTTCTTGAGAAGAATAACATGCAGCTTATTTCAGAATTTTATTTTCATCCAACTATATATCATACCACTTTAAGACGGTAGTTTTTTTAAACAACAAAGATCCACATAGGCAGGCCAATGTTCTTTCCACCATGGGAAACTTTTAGACAGAATGGATTTGCACGAACCGAAAAGGTCGCCATGTTCATCACCAAAATTTTGTGGGTTGTACATGTTACAGTGTGACATGTTTTCAGACACTGGTGACTATGTGGCCAGTATATCTTCAATATCTAAATATATCTTCAATGATGACTGCTGAAATCATTGCATGATTCCTATTTTTTCAATTTATACTTTGTGAATAAAGAGATAATTGCAAATTTGAGAAAACCAATAGGCCAATACTTCATGCATCGTTAGGTTTTGTGTCTCTTGACTCTCATGTAAACCAAAACATGGCGAACGCCGACTTTTCTACATTATTTTAAAAAAGTTGAACGTTTCTAATCGTATCGTCCACTTGTAAGAAATATGATTTCTGAATTCGACATACATTCCTAACATATATATCGGTTGACCAATGTGATTTTTCTTGCATGCATGCGATCGCAATTTCAAGACGACAAAATTTTGTTTATAAAATTCTACATTCTAGGTTTCTTCCATTGTTTTCGTGCATGTGTAACATGAATTAAGAGTTTTGGTTCGCATATAAGAACTGGCTGCCGGCGACCAATCTGTGTTTGACTTTATGGTCTCGAATAAAAGGTGGTTATATAGTAATCAGCCCTTTATAACCTATCTTAAATGCTTATCTTAACGTCATACTATATTTTTTCCAATTTATACGTAAACCTGACCACTGGCGACTTTGTAGATAGGCCTATATTATACTTCATAACGTAAACAGCTACAGGGCAGATGGAGGGGATTTTTGTTTGGTATGATTCACCTTTTTGTCAAGTTGTGAGACATACTTATCTTTTTGTCCAACAGAAAAACATTTGATTACTTATTGAAAAATTGAAAACATTTGATCACTTATTGAAAAATTGAAAACATTTGATCACTTATTGAAAAATTGAAAACATTTGATCACTTATTGAAAAATTGAAAACATTTGATCACTTATTGAAAAATTGAAAACGTTTGATCACTTATTGTTGTATAACCTGGATTCATTGATCTCTGAATTTTGTTATTTTTGTCTCACACAGTTAATACAGGGCCCTGTATATATTGTTTGGAGACCATGTGTTTGGTATATGCCTTATCATGCAGGCATATAAGGTTTCTGTTGGATCACGGCTGTAGCTCATGATGTAGCACAGATACCTGTATATATGCAGTCTTTATCTATAACTTATCATAAATTATTATCTGAAATATTCTGCCTAGATTTCTTCACTTTGACATTTCCGTACGAGTTAAGATGTTTTCAAGTGTTTATGAGCAACAAACATATTTTTGTCACGTAGGCATATACATTTTTGCATACATATAGGGATTCGAGAAGGCGTTTGTTATTGGAGGCCACGGCATTGTGGAAGGACGCTCAATATAAAACTGGGTCATTCCATTCATGACAGACAACAGTAAATTCAAAGGAACGTAATTTCTTAATGTAATGACATTTTTTGATGATTTATTTAGCCAATAATACTGCTGTCGTAATGACATATGTCCTTAAAACTACAAGTATTGGCGAACGGTCCCAGGACCGAGTTCAGGATGGCGGACTTATCACATCCACTCTTAGGACACATAGGTAGATCTAGAGGGGCCTCGTTATGGAACACTCGTACCTTGGAGCCAGAGCCACATTGATATTCGACAAAGGCTATGTTTCCTAAGAAAGGTGCGATGACACTGGAACGCCATTCTCGTCTATTCTCGTGTTGCATGTTTGATGCTGTCGGTTTAACGGTATCATTAAACACTCCCAATCGAGCAAAGAACGGCATCAAAGTATCGTCATGAGCTACTCGAACCATTCCAGTTACCTTTGTAGAAGAGTCTCTAAAAAAAAAGAATCTTTGAATAAATTGTTTTAATGTCCTTATTTAGGCCTAAAGCAAACATTGGATAGTAACGTAGGTATATAGATAAATCAGTGCATTCCAGTTCGTATGAAGCTAAATAGTTCTGTACAAGCAGAATCGCACAGTACCCGGGTAGAATACCAAGACCAAGACAAAGGTGAAGCCCATATCCTTTTTTTTCGACCCGGGACATTCAGAAATAAATTATAAAAAAGATTTGTCACAGATTAGTGAACTATGCTCATTAGTAAAAAATCGGGACATTTCGCGATCGGGATCGCCAATTTTGCGTCCGAATTCTGTGCTGATTTCTAAGCTCTTATTAAAGCCATATAAAAATACTAAATGGCAGAGGTAACATGCTGGGATTTAAGTTTTGGAAGATCGGAGAAACGTTACAACCCTTGTCATATAAAATAAATAGTCATGTGTAAAATAAAAAAATGAACTCTTAACTTATTTGCACCAAAAAAAAAGGCGAAAAAAAAAAATCTGGAGAAAAAAATAAGAACAAACAAAAACATAAACGCAGCTGGATATTACCTGAGATAACCCATAAAATCTTTAACTAGGTCACAAGTTTGTTCATAAACCACACTCTCTCCATGACTGTAACCGTACTCATAATAGTAGCGCAGATCTCTCCAGTACTCCAATATATGGATGTCATCGTTAGAGAACACAGCGCACCAAGGACTGTCGTTGAAGATACCGTGTTCAAACGCACAGGTGTCGTAGATTGCATCAACGTCATCTGGTGGAAAACGGGGAAAAATCAACATTCGGTATCTAATACAGAATGAATAAAAAAATTAAAAAATTGACCTTTAGCTCTGGTAGGCTAAAGTTACCATACACATAAAGTGCAATAAAACAAAAGCAGAGTGGTGAGGGAGGGGGTTGGGGCGTTGCGGGTGCCGTTTTACTCATTTACGTAATATTTTAGTCAATTTTGCCAGTGTACGTACGCCTATATCCGTATCCAAGACCAAATGGTACATGACGATATTTTAATTTAATTGTAACAATCCAGACATCACAATATGCGCGAATATTTTGCTTCGAATTAAACTTTAAACGCTATAAATAGAAAGTCGGTTTCCCGAAATGCCCCCATTTTGACGAAATCCGGCATATTGGCAACGCTCCATGTCAATTCGATTCACCCTGAACTATAGCCACTGTTGTAAGCTCCACGGGTGTCTTCAATAATTACCAGTGTCGGAAATGCTGGATGTGACTAACGATATCTTTAGTTAAGCTTAAAGGCACACTTGCCGCCGTAGCCTGTTTAAATTTGCTAAGAAAACCAATTTACATGAGCTTACTACGACTAATACAACTAAACTTAAACATAGGACACATAAAACATGTCTAGTTAGCTTTAGACTGTAAAAATGGGGTGAAAATCAAACGAAGAATCGAAGCCTGATTACAACAACAACGATCAGTGTCGGTCAACTTTCGTGTTGGATTACCCTCCTTTCAGGCCTTTGTATCTGTGGTTTACACTCAAACAATTATCAGCAGGCTTTTCCAGTCGCTGTTAACCGATCGTCAGTCTGTATTTCTCAGATAAATAGGACTACGTAAAATTACACTGTGTCGTTAGTTCACTCACTCGACTGAAACATGAAATCACCAATAGGGGGCAGATCGGTTTGTTTACGTCCCGGGTACGTAACAATTCAAATTTTCAAATTCAAATTAAAAATACAAAGTGACGTCCAAACTTTTAAATTTTGGTAAAAATAGAAAGTTCATAACTTATATTGTCTGGGAAAAATACAGAATACGGTCTTCCTTTTTTAATGTAAACAATATTCCTGATTTTCGCGGCAAGTGTGCCTTTAAGAGGTGAATAAAAAAGCGGGTAAATGCGAGCAAACGCCAAGCTGAATTTCATCATGCTGTTGTTATGTCGAATGATTAAAAGTCACAACATCAGATTTTTTACGGTAAAAATGGCGACTTTAGGCGTTAGAGGTTACATCTGTAGCTGCCACATCTATGGTTATCAAACTATGGTGTTTCTCTTTGAGATGTTTTCAACCAGGTCTTCTGTATAGGAAAAACTATATATGCTGCTGGATAACTAATTGTATTAAACATCCCCCACCTCCCACCAAAACGGAACCCAACATACGGCAGCTGAACTGTAGGCCTATACCATGTATTTCAACTTACGGAAAGAAATACTAGAGGAATGAAGTCCGAGACGATGTGCTATGCCGGTTACCATTGAGCTGACGGTGTGACTGTCCTCGAAGGCATCCCTTTCTTTTGGGGGTTGATTATGCACCGTCTGTAACAATATTATTATAAAATATTTTAAAAAAAGTTTCAATTTTAGGGGCAAGCAATCCGCTATTCAATTACAATTTAAAAAACAACGGTGGGCTAGTTTTAATTCGTTTAATGGCGTATTCAGGATATAATCTAGATATTACACTATTATAGATATCGAGCGACATTAAGTTGACGTTTGATACATATAGATGGTTAAGTCTATTCACTGTCTGTGTGAAAATAACAACGACAACTAATGGGCCATTCATATCTTGACTGTATTTGCTGCTTCTAAACTACTGAGTGTATAATATCAACAGAAAACTCGCACCATGAAAAATTTGGTAATCACGTGGAAATTAAAATAATACTAACTTTGCAAGTACATGCCATTGCAAGAATACAATTTAGTCTTAATTTAAGGGCTGTGGCCCTTAGAGCAAATTTCATTTTCAATACTAGAGTTACTTCCCTTTAACCACAGCCGCTTGGACACAAACAAAGAATAGATGAAAACTCACCCGGCGATATTTATCACAACAGGTATAGTACAACAGAAGAGAGTCACAATGATGGCTGCTCACGTATGGGATATGAAAATCTGAAAACAATACGTATTGATAAGGTGAAGAATTATCTATGGATAACATCTTCTTGGTTTATTGGAAAAGTTAATGTGCGAACTCAAGCGTGTCACTACAAGCGTTAGTGCTCAAGTTCGAATCACACTCAGACCAAAATAAAATTGAACAATTTCTGAGTGGATTTTTCACTCGGTCGCCGTATGTGGAAGAGTTGTCAGATACTCACCGAAGGTCGGAGGTTTCCTCTGGGCAATGTGCCCGGTTTCCTCCCCACTAAACCACACGACCATATAAGTGAAATAATCTTGAGTGCGGCGTAAAACACCAATCAATCAATCAATGAAACACGCGTTAGTAGCAAAGCGGTCATTAAAAAGCAGGTTCCTCTCAAATATCCCATGATTTTTCGATTTATGTCATCAAACCCCAGGCCTATTCATTGCAAGTCAAAGACAAAGCGAGAAAGCGCGTTTATTTATAGCTTACAGCTTTTGTTTATCACTTTGTGCATGTGAAACCAATGGAAAATACTTCATCAAGAGATCAATGAGACAAACCTGATTTGTTGAACATCCCCATGGCGATAGCCCTGGTCGTATCATCGGTTCTCTGGACGGAGGTATGCTGGAAAACATATCTATCGGAGGAGTAAGGCTTACCCACGAGATCAGGGAATCTTTGAGCATATCGTCTACCTGAAAAGCACCAAAACAATTTCAGATGAAAATGATTTTTTTTCGACAATAACTTAGACCACAATTTAACGTGACATGAACTGTGAAAATATGAAAAATAATACACTAGTAACTACCTGTTTTTTTCTCAAAGTCAGCATGCCATGCCTTTTTTGTGTGATGTATATGTGAACGTTAATGTATGTGTACGTTACTGACGTGGTTTGGCGATACACAGTGTTAAAGTTCGTAAAGCGTGCTAATTATTATAATACCAATAAATCCATCACATATCTGTATGTTATATTTATGAACACAAAAACCCACGAACACAGGAACAAGTTTCGCGACTATAATAGCAATGGAGACATGTTTCTAATCGTGTTTAAAAAAAGGTAATCCAAAACGCATGATATTTCATAAGGTTGAAGACAGACAGGAGTTTAGCTTTAGGCGAGCAAGTGAGAAGATTTAACGTCGGGTTTTAATCACAAGGAATCAACCCTTATGTAATTAATACATGCATTCGAAATAACCACGGATATGGTTCAGACATGAATTACGTATATTAGTTTATGGAGTTCTCTATAAACTTTCTTGTTTTTATTGTTTTCGTAAATCTTCACGTATAGATCATTCTGGAAACTTTCTCATTTCACCAGCTCACGCCTTAGCACGGTATACCGTATATATGAAGTGTGACTTTTGAATACAGTTGAAATGTATGACATACCCAACTCCCGAGCCTGCTGTGCGCCTTTCGGGGCCAACTGACCAGAATCATGGGAATGAAGTCTAAACTGCCAGTTCTTTATGGCACTTTGATCTGCTGAACACAGACTTCCTGCAAAAACAAAACAAAAAAACAATACGGAAATAAGTATAATCTTGCTTGAGCAAAGGGTTTCTTCCGGAAGATACCAATGTTTTTGGTGGGAAAGAAACACAAATATAGGAGATGAACGTTTAGGTTGTTTTACAAGCAACGCAAACCCCAAAACTGAACCCTGACTATTTGAATTGAATCCGCTATTAGCACAAATCTTAGGTTCGTACCGGTTATTGACCTTATCGACATGTTTTATATCAACGTCAAACCTTTAGTTTTTCAAGGTAATTCAAACGCTGAACTGTTGGCAATCTGAATTTACGTATAAACAGTCCAAATTTTGGCCACTCGAACGACCTATGTGGGATGGTTGCCAGTTACCAACGGAAGGTCGTGGGTTTCCTCCGGGCATAGAGCCCGGTTTCCTCTCACAATAAAACTGGCAACGCCTCCATATAAGTGAAATAATCTTGAGCGCGGCGTAAAACACCAAACAATCAATCAATCAATCAACCGAATTTTGGCTGTTCAAGACCCTTTCACATGATGACCATTATGAACTATTTAAAATCAATTGAAATGCCCTTAATTCGTATGAAATGTTACTTTTTATTTCTTATTTTTTTGTGTTTTATGAAATATTCATGGTAGTTCTCTATGTTGTTATAAGACGGGGACATTTGATTGCTCCCCGATGAGCACAAAAGGTAATGAATATCGCTATATCTATATCACATAGCTGGTATTTTTAGTTTCTACTGCATTGATATGAAATGTATTAGCTTTATGGGATTTGATATGTTGTCTTTGGTGTTGCTAAATTTACAAGAACATGATGAATTATATTATTTGTAGAATTATTATCTTATATTCAATGATCACGTTTAAGAGAGACAGAGGGGACTAAACTTGATGAAGATTGCGAGTCTGTGGGGTTCAGGCCCATTCTGTATTTTTTTTTGCTTCTGCATCATCTAACTAGTTTTCAATGATTTTTGAATGTCTATTTTCTTTTGACGATCTGAACTCATCAAGAAATGCGGTATTTATCATATTACTGTATACGACGACCTGTTAAAGGTATTTTTCAGTCTACCAAATATTAAAAACAGCTTATCATTATATCTCATTCCACTTACCTTTGGCCATGTTAGCCACAGCTAAACTATGTAAGTGGGGCATACGCCCTTTTTGGAAGCTGTAGGAGCCGCTCTGTGGATAACGGATACCATGACGGGACAACAGGTAAAACTTCTTAGGTTGACATCCTGTCAATATATGTCACGTATGCTACTTGATCAAAACAAAGCAACGTTTATGGAAACATATATTCCATTAACTATACCAATTTCAAACAATGTTTATCTGAAAAGCATGATAGAAAAACTATTTTTCATTCCACATATAAAAGAATATCAACTATATACATTTATCACCAGCCATATAAAATTCTAGGCATCTGATTAGCCGAAAAGGTGCCCAGAATGTGATGTCTGACAGATATTTTTCCTCTGCTTCGCATCGGAAAATATTAATGTCAGACGCCAAATATCTACCCGTATACCCACGGAAGGGCGTCAAATAACTAATAATATATATTTGGAACAGTGCTCATGGATCGTCTCGAATTTGTTTAATGCTTACAACACAAAGCCGATTTTATGCAATTCTTTGGCTGCTAAACATTTATAAAGGATTAGACGAATTCCGAGTAGGGATTGAAACAATTTTTCGTTAAAAGAAAAAATACGAGATAAAATACCCTCTGGAAGGAAAATCTTATTTTCTCCGTCAAACCGTACCAAATACACATTTGTGCAATGTCTATGCATCTGAGTAGCGACCACGATTTACCAAAGTTAGTTTTCGTCTTAATATGCTTTGTAATTCCCTGCAAGTTCAGGAAACTTTGTCTCGAGATATGCTTTGAAGTAATTGAAATTAACATGTGCCTTTAAACGAGATTTTACAGTTGACCAATTTAAATTGCCTACGAAGGATTTGAAATTAGTGGTATAAAAAGTTTGCATTGGGTGGTATAACATACGATATATAAGTGTTTTGTTTCTGTTTTGTCTCCTTTTACAAAATGTAAATTTCATCGAATGAACTATGTTCATATATATATAGATAACGCTTTTTTAACGACAAGAAACTGTAAATGTTAGAATTTCTAAGAATCCCAGAAATCAAGCATTTCTGTTGTTCTATAACTTTCTAAATTACGCAAAATAAATAACCGGGTCAAATGGCCTGCAAAAATGTTAATAACACAGGATAAAGGCGTATATAGTGTGAAGTAGATGCTCCCTGGCGATTCCGTCCACCAAATGGGCTTGATGTTCAAGAATATATATAACAGCATGCTATTTTCAATACACTTCTGTCCATGTTTGTACGTGATTGTGCCATTATCATAGATGCATTTCCAAATTTCGAATCCATATTGGAACCAGGGGCCTGTTTCACTATGCAGCGTAGCGTAAGTTTTTACGTACCTTCCAAAGCAGCCATAATAATGTAGAGATACGTTCCTATGAAAGTTACGCAAAAAATACATCTACGTCGTTTTGTCAAACAGGCTCCTGGCCTGACATAGAGCCGGAGTCTAAATAAGCCTTGACAACGTCGCTGTCATCGCATGTCAGTAAAATAATCCACAGTGTGAACAATACACCAGTCTCATTTAAGGGAACAACAGGGGGCTGTTTCTCAACACCGACGTAACTTTGCGCAATGTTGAAGCTAGTTGTTGCCATGGCAGTTAGGGTTTGTATTGGACTTACGTCGGGCGTAAGGGTGTTGAGAAACAGCCCCTTGGTATTAAATCTGAACAGTTATGGCACGTTAGAAGAGAATTGGGCTTACAATCGCCCAAGTTCGGAATATATTGATACCTTTATTTGACCAAACTGAACGTTGGCGAAGAGAACGAGAACTCAAGAAATGATAATTTTGAAGCTGAAGAAAATTGTAAATAAAATTGCTGACGGTAATTTATCAAATGACCAGTGATCCATGTTCACAATGATATAGAGACACAACATTGAGTAGTTATTCCTCTATCAGTATATTATTTTCTGCATTCGACAAAACTTTCCTTTTCACGACGGGGCCTCGATGGCAAAATTGACCAGATAAATATAACACATTAGCATACCTGGCATGGAAAAATCGGTTCCATGTTGCTGAACGTCAACGTAGTTTGTATGAGTGGAGTAATACCTATACGTTGACGTAGACGTTGAGTAGCAGGTGTCGGCGTCAGACAGTGGTACGCCATTTACCGACAAAGACCCAAACAGTACGGCTAACGTAGCCAACGTCTGCCCTGTCATCCTCATGATAAACCAGCAATTTACCCGAATGAGATCGGTCTACTTATGTGTATGTTAGTTATAACAGAAGTCGGTTAAATTGTTCCATTATAATTGATAAGGACTATCTCTGGCAGATGGCTTTCTTTCCACCAAAATTTTGTCCATCAAAAAGTAAATCTGTCAAAAGTGTTTTCTTTGTGAAGCTTAATTCCATCTGTGGAGAAATGTGTGTAATGTTAGTGGTTTGTGTCGAGTAGGCCTAGTGGTTTGTTGATATTTTAGGTGAATTTGGGTCGAATGGAAAAGGTACATTGGCTGACAAGTCTTAGCATGTGTGAAAAATCACGCAAACACTAACCGAATAATCACACAACGCGTGCAGACTTTTCTCCAAAACTTTAGACCAATCATATTTATTCAATACCTATATCACATATAACAGAAACAAGCGATAGCTTATAAAATGCGAATATTTGGTGGGCTAAGACAGAGACATTTTTTTTTTATTCTTTTATTTTCATGTCTCTTTAAATTTTTCAATGCACGTTTTCTTTTAAAGACAAACTATGGTAGATAATGGTGTCATTGTAACTCTTAACTTTTCATTGTAAGTTGATGAATGTGTTTTGTATTCGTTCTACAATGTTCATCTACAATTTGTAAAAATCTTCTAGGATTTGATCCCAGCAGTAAACTATTTCTGAAAGTCTCGATAATAACCGTATCTGCTTTATTAACGTTACTTCCGGGAACATATTTATGAACACTTAACACACGGGCAAATCTTCTTGTCTAAAAAGAAAACATGGAGACAAGTTTCTAATTGTGCTAAAAAAGAGGTGCATCATTTAGACCTTTATACCCAATCATAAGTTGTAATAAACGAAAACCCATGATATTTCATTTGGTTGATGACAGACAGGAGCTTAGCCTTAGTCAGTACAATTTTCTGGTTTGCATCGCGTCTTTTGGCATTCATTGATGTACCGGAGAGAAATGTTGGGTGGTAATGGTACACTCGTCACACTCGTGTCGGTGGATAAAGAGGGATTTGTTTTAATATGTCAGAGTAACCTAATAGAGTATCCCCTGGGGAGAAGAGCTTTAAAAAGAACAGAATAAGCCTGATTAAAAAAATCTAAAGAACTACTAGTTTCTATAGAATCTAAATCTTAATGACTCTCTTGAAAGTATGGGGGGTATGACCCAGCATGTAGCAGCTGATGCGTGTCAGTAGGTTTGAAGAATACTTTGTAATCTAGATACCCAGAAGTATGATATGTATGACCCTTGTAAATAGTTACATCCTAAAAATCCACAGAAGTGTGGTCAATGGTAGGTGTAGTTTAATGCTAGGGTCCTGAGAATTAGGAGTATCAATGAAAAGTATGCTGCCGTATGATGAAAATGTCATCCAGATACCGAAGGTAAAGGAAAGGTTGTTTGTGACGTTTGCAAAGAATATCACTCTCCCACTCACCCATAAAAATGGAAGCAAAGTTACGACTTTCTCATAGCATATCCTTTAATTTACTGAAAGATCTTCCCTGTTACTACGTCATTGTTTTGCCATTTTGCCCAAATGTCAATATACTTAATTAGTCTAGCTGGATGAAAAGGGAAACTGGAGTTTAGAAAATAAGATAGAATACTTTTCTTATATATTATTAAACTGCTCCAGCGTTTGGTGTGCTAATTTATTCATTAGAAATAATCAAAAATCATTTTACTTTTCCTTTCCCCCAATGCACAGCATGGTATATGGGATATTTGTTTAATAAGAATGAACAATCCAAGAGAAAATATTAATGAAATGAGAAGTTTATTATCCAATGATTGTGGGAACACACTCCCCGATGTTTGTAACGTGGCCATTACAGGGATTTGACACGGAATATTCACATGTTTTTATTAAATCACAGGCATCCGCAAATGCGCCAAGGTGTGAATTGAGAATGTCCGATTTCTTACATCCGCTCTGAGGACACATTGGTAGAGCTATAGGTTTCTCGTTGTGAAATACCCTTACTTTAGGAACCCCTCCGCAGCGATATTCAACAAATGCTAAATTGGAGCCAAATGATGCTATTAAACTAGAACGCCACTTCCTGTTTGATTGAGCCGCCATATTTACAGCTCTGAGAGGAGTCTGGTCGTAGAAAAGTCCAAGTTTAGCATACAATGGCATCAACGTGCTGTCGTGAGCTACACGAATCATCCCAGTCACACCGGTAGCAGTATCGCTGTAATGAGAAAGTTTCGTATATGAATTCACTTCATCTCACTAAAGGCTTATTGATTGATGTTTTAGGTCGTGCTCAAGATTGTTTCACTCATAACGCGGCGTTGTTATCTTCAGTTGGAGAAGAAACCTAGACCTTTGGCGGGTACCTTGCAACCTGTATTCATAATGTCTATCGAATTAAAATCAAAAATCTGTTTATTTATCTGTGGACCCAAGACACATCGATGTAAGGTTTGGGTCAGCAAGAGAGACTAAAAACCCGAAAACAGACTTCTTTAGTCCAGAGAATGCCGAAGATCGTATTTTACAGGTGTTACTAACTGGTCCCTGTGTTTGCACATGGTCCCTGTCTTTATCTGGAATACATCTCTCAACCTGCACAGGCCATTCCATAATTCAAACCTTTCACTTCATTCACCAAAAATAAATGGTCCAATTGAATGGAATAAGTTGCCCTCTAACATTAAAGAAAGCAAATCAATATCGTTATTCAAATCTACTTTAAAATCTCAGCTAATAGACCAAATTGACATCTAATGACCACCTCTGTATATATAGCTCTCCGTTGTACATAGTTGTTTTGTTCTGATCTTTTTATTTCGCTTCTTGTCTTAAATTAAAATATGTAATTCACTGTACTCTATTACACGTATATGTCTTCTGTAACCAATGTACCTGTTTTACATCACCAACCATCATCATCATTTAATATCCAAACCTATATGGGATAAAATAAGCCTCTAGGGGTTTCTATTCCCGCCAGGATATTCTCAGATGTAATTGTTTTTTTTCCTCTCTTCTTTGCCTAATATTTGTAAATATCAACCAATATTGTGAAACACTACATGAATCTTGGTGAAATAAATCAAATCAAATCAAACACTTTATTAGTTTTAAATCTGGTGGATAAACAGAAGTGTACCTGAGGTATCCCATAATATCCTTGAGAAGATCACATGTCTGTTCATAATTAATACTATGACCATAGCCTGAGTGATAATAGTACTTCAGGTCACGCCAGTATTCTAACACTTGAAGATCTTCCGTGGAAAACACAAGACACAAAGCACTGTCACCTAAGATGGCGGATTCAAACCCACAGCCTTCATAGAGGGCGTAAACGTCATCTAAAATAGTAACACAAAACGACGAACGTCATCTAAAATAGTAACACAAAATGACGAACGTCATCTAAAATAGTATTCTACCCCTCCTGCATGTGCGTGCCGTGTGCAAATATACATGTTAAGTAGAGATGACTTTTCAAACAACATCGAGTCTGTAGTGCAACATCGGCTGGTAGGTTTACCCCCCCCCCCCCCCGGAAGAAGTGATATTTTGCTTGTTATCATACAAAATGAAGGATTTAACCTGATAATGTTGTGAGTGTGGTTATATTCTGTCCTTTTATATTGAAAACTGGGCTGTCATGAACGTATACAGTCATCAAAGGGTTGATTTCACAACATTTCCCCCGATAGCGTCGTCAGCAACCCAGCCTGTCAAAGCGGTAGCCATAGTGACATTATGTCATTCTGCTTCAAAATATCTGGGTCAACCGTTGCACGTGACCAAAGCTTATCGTTGATTGGTTAAAAGTTCCCACTCTGTCCAGAGGGAGGGAAAAGGAACGGCAATCAACAACAGGTCACTTTTTCCTCATTTTTCTCAATTATCGGGGTAGAATCGACTTTAATACCTTCGTCTTGGTGTTTATTGCGTAACCCGATACCGCTGAACGTTGGTTCGCACCTCGTCAAACCCCTCGAATGCTGCGCATTCTCGTGGTTTGACTCGGTACGAACCAACGTTCAGCGGCATAGGGTTACGCAACAAACACCGCTACGGCGGTATTAAACCCTTAATTCTACCCCTCCTGCATGTGCGTGCCGTGTGCAAATATACATGTTAAGTAGAGATGACTTTTCAAACAACATCGAGTCTGTAGTGCATCATCGGCTGGTAGGTTTACCTCCCCCGGAAGAAGTGATCTTTTGCTTGTTATCATACAAAATGAAGGATTTAACCTGATAATGTTGTGAGTGTGGTTATATTCTGTCCTTTTATATTGAAAACTGGGCTGTCATGAACGTATACAGTCACCAAAGGGTTGATTTCACAACATTTCCCCCGCTAGCGTCGTCAGCAACCCAGCCTGTCAAAGCGGTAGCCATAGTGACATTATGTCATTCTGCTTCAAAATATCTGGGTCAACCGTTGCACGTGACCAAAGCTTATCGTTGATTGGTTAAAAGTTCCCACTCTGCCCGAGGGAGGGAAAAGGAACGGCAATCAACAACAGGTCACTTTTTCCTCATTTTTCTCAATTATCGGGGTAGAATCGACTTTAATACCTTCGTCTTGGTGTTTTTTGCGTAACCCGATACCGCTGAACGTTGGTTCGCACCTCGTCAAACCCCTCGAATGCTGCGCATTCTCGTGGTTTGACTCGGTACGAACCAACGTTCAGCGGTATCGGGTTACGCAACAAACACCGCTACGGCGGTATTAAACCCTTAAACACAAAATGACGAACGTCATCTAAAATTGGCAACAGCCAAAATATGAAGTTATATTCAGTCAAGAAGATTTTCCTGTGCCCGCGTGTCTTAGTGCTCATAAATATGAATATACACATAAACTGAAAGTTATCAACGGGGTTCATCGCTAAAAATAAATTGTGAAATATGGGTTCAGTTGCTGGCACTGTCTTGGTAATGCTTGGTAATGTAACAGAAACCTTAACTTATAAATATACTATTGTTAAACCAAACACTATATACTAAGAAGCGAACTTACCAAAAGTAAAATTGCTACTTGACGTTAAGCCTAAGCGTCGTTTTATGTTTTCGATGACCTCCGACATTTCGTGACCTTTCTGGAACGCGTCCTGTTCAATTATTGGTTGACCATTCACAGTCTACAATATAAACAATGACGATGACGTGGATCAAACTCTATAAAATACAAGCTCATGTGATGTTTATGCATAAAGAATGGGATGACTATCGTTTTCTCTTTACCAAAAGTTGGAAATGGAGTGAAATTTTGTTCAACACTATGCAGTTTAGGGCACATTTAAGCATCTCAAGCATAGGCATAAGCATAGGTCCTATTTTCTGTTTTCCAGATATCGGTAGCTAGGAAGTGGCTTACATAGCAATAGTTTTGTATCTGGGTTATTTGAATATTGGATTGAAACTAAAGCACATCTACTGTACATAGTTTAGTTTAAGCTTTCAACTAATGGTTGATTGGAGATTTTTGTGTGTTTCATTTAATTTCTAACCAATTTGGAAACGACCATAGTTTGGGTGAGAAAGTGTAAGTTTCAAATTGTAAAAATGGCGGTACCCATGTTGAATCGTGTGCAGCGTGAGCATGCATTGTGTCAACTTTCTCTGGTTGTCAAAGATGTCTGATATGTTGGTCCATGTGTAAATGGAATGGAAAAGCATTAACAAAATTTAGGCAATTATCCACAAATTAAAACGATAACATTACCGCAAATGGAAAATGAAACTGTATCATGTAACCTACATAGCATGCAGAATGTAAAAATTAGGTATTGTTGGTGTATATATATCTCAAATATAAAATCGATGAATCCGAACTGCAGAATCGTATTTTGTTGTCAGCGTCAAAAGATATCCGGCAACAAACATCCCCCGGTCGTTCTGGTCACCCTGTTCGAGTGATGGGGATGTTCCTTCTGATATCATGGACATTTAGGCCTGTCAAAAGGATGTCGTCCAGTTTTTCTGGACAAATATCGCCGATACCCAGATAAAGCACAATCCCTCACATGATTAATTTAGAGGCTCTATAGTGAGGTTTGAACAATCAATTTAACATCCATTGGATCGATATTTTTAATCTCAAGAATCTTAATTTAATTTAATTTAGTGTATGTTATCGCTATCCATATCTTTGCGGACAATATGAGAGGAGAATGGAAAGGCTGGGAAATGATATACCAAAATAAAAAGGTTAATTATAAGATTTACCTTTTGATATTTGTCACAACAGCCATAAAATCGAAGCAGGGGGTCCTGTCCTTTTGGGTTCACGGACATGCTAAAATCTGCGAAACGTAAAGAGAAAAACAAATAAAGAACCATTTACATGGCAGGGGTGGGCTGAATGACGATAAAGTAACCAATGGAGAGGCACTTACTTGCTTTCCCAAACATCCCAAGTCCAAGTGCCCTAGCAGTGTCAGTTGTTCTTGGTTTGTACGTGTGCTGAAATTCATACCGCTCGGGTGACCAAGGCTGCGCAACCAGCTGTGGAAAACGGAACCGGAACCGTACCCCTGAATATAAGCATAGTCATAATGATCAAACAAACTGGAATTCGTAAACATTTTGTGTAAACTTCTTCTTTTCTTAAATCTTCTAATCACTCGTCAGCCATTCATGTATACATATTTTATGAAAATGACTCATGGTTAATTCTACGGTAAGAATTGTTTAAAACCCTCTTTAAATGTGAGCGGAGGGCACGGGGGTTCAGTCGGCACAGGGATTGTCTCTCAATCCGCACGCCGTGACGCAGGCCTCCCATCGATCCGGCTCTGGTTCGAATCCCACTGGCACCAAATAAAACTAAACACGTTCTGGGTGTTCTGAGAGTTGCCAGGTGCTCACCAAAGGTCAGGGGTTTCCTCCGGGCAAACTAAACCCGAAAACACCGCCAGTAAAGTGAAATACTCGTGAGTGCGGAGTAAAACATCAATCAGTCTTTAAACGTGGGTTCCATTCTAATGAGAAATAAGTATGGCATCACCACGAAATAAGTTTTTGGGAACAGCACGAACTTTCACAATGCCTTCATTATTTCCCATTAATTCTGTGGGACTTTGCGTCGATTATCAGAAAAAAAATATCTATTTCTACACAAGTGAAAACAAGAGGGAAGTACATTTTTCACTTTTTTTTCTGTTCTTGAATTTTTGTATAACTGTCATTTTTGGATCAGCTTGCATAACTTAAGGCATCTTTGCATGTTTATTGGATGACGTCGTTTCCGTGGAGCTATTTAATTTTATATGCCAATTTCAAATACCCAAAACAAAATAAACAGCCCCAAATAATGAGGCCCCATGAGTCTATATCAAGATTAATTGAGCCGGACTATTATGGCTTTCATTTCAATTGTTTCCGTGTCGCCTGAATGAACAACTTATTTATCTAAAACAGGGACGCACCCAATTCCAAAGATTCCTTCCATCCCGAGTCCGACAACAATTCAGCTCTGTTCGTATGCAAACTAAACTTCCATGATCTCAGTCGTTCACGTTCCCGGAGACATAAAGTTCCTGGGGAAAAACAAACTATTTTCAATATTCAGGTATTATCCAATATAGATGTTGAACGTATACTTAATTCATTTAAAAGCATCGGAAAGACACATACGATATTTTCACACCTTTTGAATAGGGATTAGCTGAATGCACGAGTAGTATGCCCTTGAATCAGTAGTCCGGGTTTCTGACTCAGTATAAAAAAATAGTGATTTTGGAGTCAGAAGCCCGGACTATTGAAGCAGGTGAAACGAGATTCTTGTGATATCTATTTTGCCATTGCGAACCGTATTCAAGAATAATAGTATTAGTTATGATTAAATGCCATTGTCACACTTTAGAAAAGTTAGAAAAAAATGTGAAGATTTTAAAGAACATGGCGGACTTCACGTTAAGGATATGGCAAGTCTTGACAGCAAAATCATTAAAGTGGCATGATCTGCCAAAATTCACACTTTTTTTAATAATTTCTGATCGTCACGACAGTAAGAGGGTTTGAAGGCCATGGAAAAACTAAATGATTGGCGCTGGAATGAGGAATATCCATACAGTATGTGGCCAGTACGAACCGAAAACGTGTTCCAAAAGTAAACAGAATTTAAATAACCGGGACGACCATTCATTCATTCTAAGTCAAAGACAGCTCAAAACAATACTTTATCATACATTTTCGAGACTAAAAGCAATAAAAAGCTTCTGAATTGTACGTCTTTTGAAAAATAGCCAGTAATTTCAACATTCTGTTTTAACGTCAAAATATCAACATTTTGGCAGCTCATGCCACTTTAAATAGGAAACTAAAAGAGAATATTCATAGAGTTTAGCGTTTGGTTTCCATACACAATATATGTGATTTTAATTTTAATATTTTATTTCAATTCGAAATTCTCTGATTTGTGAACCACAAATAAGGCCAATGTGATGAGACATTTGGTCAAACTGTTCATCTTACATAAAACGGGTATAGACAAGGCGTGGAAAAAGAGATTATATTGCAGTTACCGTTTTCTAGCGATTTTGTAAGGAGTCGTTGAACTGTAGGAAGTAAGATACTTAGTTGTGCGAAGGAAGTTGTTGTCGGATATCGGATACCGTGACGACTTAGTAGGTAAAACTTCTCTGGTTCACAACCTAGTATCAGAAAGAAAAAGACATATACATTTCAAAATATGCAAGAAAATATACGTCCCTATAGGGGCCTAAAGAATACAAGAATGTTAGATTAATCTCCGTAACCACGATTTTAATTATTTGTTAATTCTCTCGACGCTATTTAAATAGGTGAAGATTTTTTTTCTTTTTCACAGGTAGTGGAAGTAAGAAACGTTACACGATGTGGGGATACTTATTTATGAACACTAAAACACACACACACAGGGAAAATCTTCTTGTCTAAAATAACCATGGAGACAAGTTTCTTATTGTGTTAAAAAGGGGATATATATGTAATAAAGAGTAAACACCACAAGCCGCTTAAACTTTTTACGTGTATTGAAATAGACAAACTTGAAAAACGATCAGAAGATTATAAAACGAAATGGCGGACTCCTTGATAACAAAATTACGAAAAACAAAATGATCTGCAACGAGTGTAATGCAACAAAGAAGTTGCAGCGTTTCTGAGTAATCGCCAGGAGTAAGGGCAAATGTTATTTTACATTTCCATTTCAGCATTGGAATAAAATAAAGTTAAGAGCTTGAAGTATGAAAACATAATGACCTTGGATGGAGAAGTCGGTACCGTGGCCTCGGACATTATTGTAGTCTGTATGGGTGCCATACAATTTATACTTCGGATGGTTAGAAGAGTAGCAACTATCGCTAGGGGTAAATTGCCCTTGTAAACATGGGCACCTGACGGAAAACAAAGTCATAAAAACTAAGAGGAGATTTTCCCAGACCATGGCCAGGATAAGGACACAAACAGCAAATCTAAACCACTGGCCTGCACTGACTTTTAGTGGTAGAGACATGGGAATCGAGACAGCGAAAAGCAGATGTAACAAAATGATAACCCCAGGTCTCCGAAAATCTGCCCGATCTTTTACGTTTTTCACGTATGATTCACTTGATACGTTCTGCAATATCCACACATGGTCGCTGGTCTTGTCAGTTTAACTTGAATCCTAACTGTTCTCACTGGCTTGACGCTCCGTTGTTGTGGACTACCTTTGTGACGTAATTTCAGGGACAGTAATAATTTTTACGACAAAAGCTTTTGTGACGCAGCGTCATTTAAAGTGTAGGATAGGCCAAACGTTTGGAGTATTCAATAAAAAGCCATTGTGACGTAAGCGCATTTGTTACGTTACAAAGCGGACATGCTGGTTTTATGAACAATTTTTAACATTTGGGCTCGACCCTTTGAGCTTAAGAATAGACCATTTCGGCTTAGAATATGTTTTCCATGACGCTGTTCGAATTGTATGGCATTGGCGTCGTCTCTCAGCTGCAGGCGCTGTGATACGCCTTTAACGCATTGTCAAAATTAGCACGATTTCGACGTCAACTCGAATCAAAAACTCAATGTGGCGTCATTTTGCCATACAACGAGGTTACTGCCCAAGCTTTGTGATTTTACACTGTACCCCCAGGCTGGCAGCCTATCAACCACCTTATCCTGTATGTGGACTCCTGCAGTGGAGCGAACAGGGGCCGGTTGCACAAAGACAATATAGAGTTTGAATAAGGAACGAATCGGGAACCGGGAGCTAACTTCCCACACATTTTAATTTTTTTTTTTACATTTTAGACACTATTTCGAACGGTATAGCACACAGACTGTATGAATTTCCCTCATTCCATCGACAATCATTCAGTGTTTTGATGTACCCTCTTATTGTTTTGGCAGCTTATGCCACTTTAATTTAGATTTCAAAAATATGCCCTGTTATACAGGTCGTAAAAACTAAGTGCCATATATTACACTGTAGTTACATATTAGGAAAATTAGAATACCATCTTGTTACGAAGAAAGGGTGAAAAAAAACAAAAAACAACAAGGGAAGTTTACTTAGTACAATGTATAACGAAATTAGTAAAACCAACATATTAACACATATTCTCGATACAGTTATCTCCCCTGTACCATTACACTTGAATTGTGAAATGCAAACACAAATCGGATAGATTGATTGATCGATGTTTTGCAAATTAAAGACAAAAACGCATTAAGGTTGATCTGTAAATGTTCTGGCTTTATTTCGACGAATTAAGACACCGCCATTTATACATTTTAAACATAATTATTTGTGAATCATGTATCCTCGAACATGTCGTGAAAAAAAGTATGATACCATGTGTGTTTCAGTACAATAAGGTCAGATTACAAAAGAAGAACACAAACTGCTTCAGAGTAAAATGGCTCGATCTATGAGCCGACGTCCAGCTTATAAAAAGAACAAAGGTTTAAAAGATATATTAGTCAGCACTAAACTCCCTTGTCTGTCTTCTACCTTGGGGCCAAATTACACAGGCCTACGCGGGGCCTCCGTGGCTCAGTAGGTAGAGCGTTGGACGCTCAATCCAAACAGCCTTCCACAAATGGGTCGCGGGTTCGAATCCCACTTTCCCATTATCATATTGTGTTAAATTCCAGTTTACCCGACTTCTTGTCATAGCTGAAGATCTGTACCACTTTGTCAGTTCAAAACAAAGTATTTCAGAAGAAAGAATTTACTGACTAAAGCCAAACGCCTGTCTGTCTTCAACCTAATGAAATATCATAGGTTCTGATTTATTACAACAACTTAGGGGTTTGTATTAAGGTGAATTACCTCCCTTTAAACACAACTAGAAACTTGTCTCCATGGTTATCTTAGTCAAGGAGATTTTCCCTGTGTCCGTCTGTGATAGTTTCTAGAAAATATGAATAACGCAATTCTTATTTAAACGTATAGTGATTTTACTCAATGTCAGAAAGACTAGTATATAGGAACTGTGCCTTTAAAGGGGCATGAGCTGCCAAAATGTTGATATTTTGACGCTAAAACAGAATGTTGAAATTATTGGCTATTTTTCTCAAGACGTATAATTCATAAGCTTTTTAGTGCTTCTAATCTCGAAAATATACGATAAAGTATTGTTTGAACTAACTTTGGCTTAGAATGAATGAATGGTCGTCCCGGTTATTTAAATTTTGTTTACATTTCGAACACGTCTTCGGTTCGTATGGTGTGATGTAAGGACTTCCTTAAAGTGGCATGAACGGCCACAATTCGACATTTTCTTTATTAATTCTGATTGTCGCGGCAATAAGAGGATTTGAAGTTCATCGAAAAAATAAATTGTTGACGTTGGAATGAGGAAAACCCATACAGTCTGTGGCCGGTATACGAACAGAAATAGTGCCCGAAATGTAAACAAAATTTGAATAACAGGGAAGAACGTTCATTCATTCTATATAGGTGTAAGTTATAGTTCTATTTAGACGGATGTTTTCGAGACTAGCAGCACTAAAAAGCTTACAAATTGTCCTTCTTGAGAAAAATTAGTGGATAATTTTAAACTTTTGTCTTTACGAAAATATATCAGCATTTTGGCAGCTCGTGCCACTTTAATATTAATTTCTTTAAGGGAACATGTGATGAACGCTTGTCTATATATATTATACCACATCGGCATGTTAGCTTTACCAAAAATACTGATGATTTGTTGCCAAATTATCTTTTCCACAAAATTATAATGACTAAGACCAAACTCCTGCCTGTCGTCAACCTAATGAAATATCATGGGTTGTGGTTGTGTATTATAACAACTTATGATTGGCTATAAACGTCTAAATGATATGCTCATTTTTAACACAATAAGAAACTTGTCTCCATGGTTATTTTAAACAAGAAGATTTTCCCTGTGCCCGTGTGTTTTAGTGATTATAAATATATTAACATGAGTTCATAAATGGGAAGTAGCCCCGATGGACTACTGGGTATAATATTTGGGACGTATTTAAATAGCTATGGTATGAAATCGACATTTTATTCGTTATTGGTTTGTTATTTTTTTCTGCTATTCTCAAGGCCCTCTAAATACTTTTCACATTTTTAGCAGTATGTTTATTTACTTCCTTCTTGTTACGTAAAATATTAAATAGGAAATCTGTTTCAAATTCAATACGTATTTTTTATTGATTCCAATTCTACAGATCCCATGGCATGGGCCCAATTACAGAGATGATAGCGATAATAACAAAAAGAAAAATAGTAAAAAATAACCTCAAGAAAATAAAATGGCTATGTAGGGTTGTAAAATTGGTGTACATAAATACAGTTATTAGTAAAATTCTGTTAAATTAAGTATACAATATATAACAGAATTAAGAAAAATGTAAACGTTTGCATTGTGATTAAGAAATTAATAGATTACTAAAAATAACTATGTAGAGATGTGGACTGGAATATAGGGCAAGTTTTGATGCTACACATGGACTAGAACAAGGACGATTTTTGCGACCAAAAGGAGGGTAAAACAATTGTACAATTCTAGTTTGTCTTACAGGTGCATGGTAAAATATTTGGTGAGTTAGATAAATACAATTATATCTAGAGTTAAAGTGGCATGAGCTGCCAAAATTCACACTTTTTCATAATTTCTGATCGTAATGATAGTAAGAGGCTTTGAAGACCATCGAAAAACTAAATGATTGGCGTTGGAGTGAGGAAAATCCATACAGTATGTGGACTGTACGAACCGAAAACGTGTTCGAAAAGTAAACAAAATTTAAATAACCGGGACGACCATTCATTCATTCTAAGCCAAAATTAGTTCAAAACAATACTTTATCGTACATTTTCGAGACTAGAAGCACCAAAAAGCTTCTGAATTATACGTCTTGAGAGAAATAGCCAATAATTTCAACATTCTGTGTTAGCGTCAAAATATCAACATTTTGGCAGCTCATGCCACTTTAAAGTTACAGTTTGAGGATAGAATTCCTCCTAAGTCTTTTATTTTATTAAATTCTTCGAGGATATGGTTTCCAATTTATATACATGGTACATTCCCGTAGCTATTCAATCTAATCATAGATAATTGTTCTTTATATGGTTTTTAGCCTCTTTTTACAATATGAAATTATATAAGCAGCAACAGAAACGGACATTATCAAACCGATTCGACTTCAAAATCTCCATTTTAAAAATTTCTTTTCATGAACTTGCAGCTCAAGTTAGAATTATTTGTCCTATACATGTGGTGCGGAACGTGATTATATAGCCGCGAGAATGCATCGGGATAATAAAGGTTACGTTTCATTTAAGATTAAATTGCCAGAAACAAATCTTTTCAGAGATTGAAAGATAGGTTATATGAATGTGAGCCGTGTTTGAAGGGAAAATATGGTTCCGTGAGAAGTGACGATATGTTGGGCGGCATGAATAGATTTTATCGCAGTTGTTTAATTTGTAACAATTAGTTTTCCGACCGTGTATCGCTTTCTTCCTTTGGCCGATAATGTTTTATAGTGAGGCTGAGCTAAAAACGGTGAGGACCAGCCGACTCTCTCCGCTCATAGCGTGTCCGGATCTATCACTCCGCATCCTGTAGATGTTTATAGTGCTACAGCTTTGATTTCTCGGCTCATAAAGAATCCGTCGTCGTCATCCATTCTATCGAGTTTGGAGCACCGCTGTCACTGGTTTTATTCAATTAGCCGCGCGTGCACAAGACGTTAAGCGACTGGTTATACGACTATGATTTTCGACAAGGGTAAAATCGGAATTTCCCGAAATAAAGACTGCAGAATAGACCCATGCCGTGTGCTTCAATTTACTGTTCGAAACTGAAATCGCAGTCTTCCTGTTTTTTGACAAGCCGCAAATGGCACTTCCTCTCGTTCCACTCAGTGATAAACACTGGACGAGATAGAAATATCTTAATTCATCGATTAACACGAAACTTAACACTTTAATTTCATGATATGGGGCGCAGAAAAACGTCATCTCAGGTAAATTCGCTTTATAAACAAACACGAATAGATTATGATCAAGGCGTGTATAACTGTCTTTAGTGGCATTTAGAAGGTGGTATAGATAAATCACGTAAGACTTTCGTATGGGTAACACACTTCTAGGTTTATTTAATGATGACGTTTCTGTCTTTCTCCGAAGACTGTTTTCAAATCATGTTTGGAAAACAGTCTTCGGAGAAAGACAGAAACGTCATCATTAAATAAACCTAGAAGTGTGTTACCCATACGAAAGTCTTACGTTATTTACATTGTGTATAGAACGACATGATCATTCCCTGGCTCGGAGTTTGTTTACATTGCGGATAACAAATTAAGTTTTCAATTTCAAATGTTGCCACAACTTTCAAATTTTGGCAAAATCGAAAGTTCCTACCTTTTTCTGTCCGAGAAAAATACAGGAAATCTTGAGCTGTATAGTATAGGCCCTATTCTGGATTTTATGGTTGATTGTATATTTAAAATGGCATGAGTCGCCAAATATAAAGAAACTTTCTTTGAATCCAATTCAACTAAAGTTTCGTTATTTTATTAAAAATTATTATATAAGACGGGCTCTCCATGGATACCAATACTGTAGATGTAGATGTTTAGGTAGTTTTTCAAGCAATAAACCCCCTAAAATATAGGCCTACTCATACATCCCGGCTATTTGACCTTTTCTAGCTATTTGCACACTTCTTCAATTAGTTTTTGGATAAATGACTAAGACAATATGTTTTATTGAGCTGCCAAAATTCACACTTTTTCCCCAAAATTTCTGATCGTCACGACAGTAAGAACAAAATCCGTCCAAGGCCATCGAAAAACTAAATGATTAGCGTTGGAATGACGAAAATTCATACAGTATGTGGCCTATATGAACCGGAATAGTGTTCGAAAAGTAAACAAAATGGAAATAACCGGGACGACCATTCATTCGTTCTAAGCCAAACTTAGTTCAAACCAATATTTTATCGTACATTCTCGAGACTAGAAGCACTAAAAAGCTTCTGAATTATACGTCTTGAGAAAAATAACCGATAATTTCAACATTCTGTTCTTACCTCAAAATATCAACATTTTGGCAGCTTATGCTACTTTAAAAAACTGAAGTATTGTCGTTGAAATAAAAACTATTGGTAAAGCCAATAACCCGTACCAACTGCTATGTGTGCCAATAACGGACACAATTCAATTAGCCGTGATGAATACTGTTTATAATAAAACTGCCCTATAGGTACATCTCCGAGATTGAGTTCTGTTTCAACGAAATTTTGTCTATATATTTGGCAGCTCACCCACTTTAAATAAATCTGCATGGATATTACGTACAAGGAAGAAAACTCTACGACCAATGGTTCATATCGCCATCCGATATTGAATATGTAAAACTCCAAACCCTTTTCACCGTTTTTATCGCTTAGTTCAATGTTGTCAGTTGTATTATTTTTAAAAAATCCGATGAAATTCGAACGGCTTTGATTGAGCCTATATATAGTCATAATCTGGCGTGATTCAAAAATTTTGATCGTGCATGGTTACCTGAGATTAACCTGTGGGTTTGTGAAAGTGCACAGAAACAAAACATTTTGTAAACTTTTCCTTAAATTGACAAGAGTTGCCAAAATACTGACTTTTCACATTATCATTTTGACTATCAAGGAAACGTGACCGTTCATTGAATAACTAAGTGTTTGGCGTTGAAATCGAAAAATATCTGTTTATCCTATACAGTTATACCAGAAGTCTATGAATGTGGAAGTGTGAAGCGTCCCATTACATAGTATTCAGGGCATTGGCGCCTTTTGACCCAGAGGTCACCATACGCAGAGCCCTCTCTCGGTTAGTTAGAAAGCGTGGCTTTTGTTCACTTTCTCATATGAACTATTATGGGATGCATAAGAAAAAACATGGCGAACGTTTTAGATATGACAACAGTACTTGATGGAGCAAAAGTTAAAGTTTCCGAAGAACTTCATAAAGTTGAAAATGAGACAAGAAGACTTGTTTGGAACGATTTGAGTCGAAATGGAGATATCAGAGTCGCATGTTCGATAAAGCTTTTATAAAAACCAATGCATTCTCCGAACTGCGGTTACTGGAATTGCCGATAGATGCAGTAAGTGGAGAATGAATTTATTTTCTGATTTGAAATTGCGCAACCGTTGACAATTTCAAAATCTACCGCGCATAAACGTCACATAGTGTAGTATAAGCAGGCTGAAAGCGCCAGTGCCCTGAATATGGGGTAATGCGACATTTCACACTTCCCTGTTCATAGACTTCTGGTTATACTGAACCTAAAATATGGGCGAAGAAAATTTATCTAATCAGAACGAACGTTCATTTATTTTTGTCCTAAATTTATCTAAACTCTATATAGTCTATAATCTACATTTTCGAGACTGAAGATGTCAATAAAAATATTTCAATTTGCTGTTCTTACCAAAATTGTCTCCCTATTTCTTCGTGTCACTTTATGGAATTAGGATTTTTATTGTAGCCGACAGTTTCCTATAGCTTATTGTAGCCGACAGTTTCCTAGCTTATTGTAGCCGACAGTATTCTAGCTTGTTTTAGCTACAAATTTTTTTTAGTTAAAACAAATTTTCAGCTATTCCCCCCCTCCCAAGAAGCGCAATTAAAAGCTTTCGGTGATATAGGAGTTAATAACGTACGTTAAAGGGAACCTCGTCGCTGAAAACGAGAATACTCTTAACTTTAGAAATAGCAAACGATTTTCTGTATTTTTCCCACACAAAGTAAAGTACGAACTTTCTATTTTTAGCGAAATTTGAAAGTTTTGGTATCATTTTGTATTTTTCATTTAAAATTGATTTGTAGGTACCCGCAATGTAAACAAACCTCATTCTGGGCATGTACACCTATTCTGATTTAAACATGCAGTGTAAGCGACCTAACGGTAGTACAAGTTTGCGGACTGTCGTCAATCGCCAAGTTCTTCGATAGACTTATAACCGTCTTATTGTCTTGACGATCAGAAGTGAAAAATGCGAATTTCTGTAAATATTTTGATTTAGGAACCGAGGTAGCTTTCATAAACAAATTAAATCTTTCAGAGTAGTTTTGTCAATAATGTGTGTATCACTAAAATTAGCATATGTTATTCCGGGTACAAAGACTGGATTTTCTCCTTTTATTAAAGGTGTCAGTGCGAAAGGTGTGGATAAGATTCCCTGTGGACTGCGTGTGACCAGCCTTCTATGTGATCCACCCTTACGAAGAGATTTCATTAAACACTCAAGGTACAAAGTATAGCGCCCTGTAATTAAGGCCACGTGTGTCACCCTTGACTCCAGCGGGAGAAAAATGACACAGAACTATTGTTTAAGCAGGGAATATTAACGTCCATACAAACAACAACAACAGACAACGTATGTAGAGATTAATATTCAACACGGAGGGCGGATGCCGTGCAAACCGGGTCGATTTAAACTGTGGACATATTTTGTTAACTTTCTTTCGAGGCGTTTCCTCAAACGAAATCCAAATCTGAGGTAACACTATCCAGTTGCCGTGGTTTTATTTGTCGTTGTCATTTACATATGTTAAGGCGTCGAAATGAAGTCATTTCAACTGGCTCAAACACTCGCGGAAGGTCCGCGGAAGACTGATCCGTGAAGTCGAATAATACGAGCTCATTATCTCGCCGGAGTCTCGGAATAAAATTTTGTTCGGTCGTCTAAATGAAGTGTTGAACGTCAAGAGGGTAAATGTGATTTATCCTAATCCATCACACCTCTTAAGAGAGTATTTCAAGATTTAGAGGGCTTTCGACAAGCACTTTTCTCCTGTCTAACAAACACCATTACCTAAAGTCTGCTAAGGAAAGGCGCGGTGAATAACCGTTATTCAACCAAAGACATCCCATTAAAATGTCCTTGTTCATATCCTCGGATAAAGTTGCCACAGCTAAAGCATGTGGTTTTAATACCAGGCCAATTTGTTCGATCCAAAGGTAGCAATGAGAATGTACATATATTCTGATTTGTTGGTTTTTGTTGTTTATTTGGCATCGCTGATTAAATACAATCGAACCCTTCCTGCATTGTTTATGTATATGTGCTCTTAAATTACAAAAGAACTAATCAACTTGTTTTCTCTTTGGCTGAAAAATGTCGGAAATTAAAAAAGGAACAGCAATAAATAAATTCAAAATAATATTAACAAAGAGCAACATACAAATGAATTAAATAGATAAAAATCGCGGGAGCATGAGGTGCCAAATTTCGGACTTCTCCTAAATTATGATATAGTCAATAGAAGTTAAGCGCTTGGAGCATCTTTAAATGCTGAGGTGTAATAGCCGTGGTGTAATAACGGAGAAAATTCAAATAGCCGGGATGTATGAGTATCTTTTAGAGGTTTAAAACTACCTTATCGTACATCCCCGAGATTGTTATATCATCACTCTTGCTTGGTAGCTCGTTGATTGCGAAATTTTTTTATCAAAAAGTATACACTAGACAGTTTTCCGTCGGAACGAATCTTGGAGACGTACGTTTAGGTGGTTTTTGAATTTGGTCCGTTATTAACCCACATTTTCGATTTCAGTTACGTTCAACATATTTTGGCAATTAAAATTTGTAAAAAAGTCCGAATTTTGGCGGCTTATGCCAATTTATCAAAATTTCTTTTATAGGCCTATTTGGAAGCTCGTGTCACTTTAAAAAAATTAAACGATGGAATTAAACAAAATAAATGAACGAATTGAAGAAATTAACCAATTGAATTATTAAAATAATTTACTATTTATATACACAAGCGAAAACTAAGGATCACTCAGAAAAATCCCAATTCACTGCATTTTGTGTTGGTACCATGGCAACTGTTGATCTCCCTATAAACAAATGAACAGTTATTTAAATAAATTAGTAAATCGTTAAATATATAGTGACTAAAATTGCCAAATGATAAGCAGTATTAGGGGGCTCATCTGTTAAAACATAATGAATTATTAGGATTTAATTTAGCCTATATTGTTTCTGCTTCGCTTAAACAAATTTTCGAATTTGGTTTGCTATAGATATTTTTGGTTAACACCATCTTGTGCGTCAAATAGCTTATAAAATGTATGGAACGAGCTGTCAAATTTCGGAGGTTTTTCCTAAATTTAGATTATTAGGAGAAGCTGAACGTTTGAAATACTTTGGAAAATTAAATGATTGACATTGAAGTAATAAATATCAGTTAAGTCTCTAACCCGTACCAACCAAAGATGTGCGATAAAAACGGACAGGCTTAAAATAGCCGGGTGTACATGAATATATTTTCGGGGTTGTCTTGGTTATAAAAAAAACTACCTGAACGTACATCCCCGTGTTTGGTATCAACAGAAAGCTGTTAGTTTGTAGTTCATGTTAAAATGACGAACAATTAGCTTATTCTGTTTCAACGAAAATTCCCCGATGTTTTGCAGCTCGTCCCTCACCATTTTAAAGGCAATAGAAATCATCTCGTATAAGTAATTGTGAGGTAACTTCTACAGATAACACGTATACTAAAACTTATCATACGATTCAACGGTGATTACTTTTTTTTCAATGAATTTTTTACGTCTTTGTTTTTTAAAAATCGACCATGATATACAATGGTGACATTAATCACAGCTTATGCCTGTTTATAATGTATTCGATATGTTCATTTCCACAAGATATCATCCATATCGAGGCCAATTTCATGTTACTGTATAATTTTCTATACGTTCATTTGAAACTCGGAACAGTTCGTATAAATCTGACTTTCTGTAAAACCTATACTGCAACATGTTGTCCTTCGTTTACCGCCTATTGAGCTCCGCGACAGTTTCCCGACAGTCTGGGCTTCACGGCTGTCATCCACACAGACTTTTACAGTCGAATCATTTATTATTTACGGATTTCCATCGAAGTAACCAAAATAAGACGGATTCTGGTCATAAATCATGTTTGGTCAAAGCAAAGGACGACCGATTTCCATACGCTCACTCATCTACAGAATCCTACGCCCAATAATTATCAAAAATCCAGTATATTGAGATTTTCACAGGCGTTGATACAGGAACAATACCTCACTGATGATTTACTGAACCTCTCTTGTACATAGCCGGCAAATAAAGCTCACGTTTCAAAGCTTTTAATTGTTATTATACTAAATAAAATTATTTATTCCTCCTTTCTAACAGCTTTTAAATAATAAATGCTTTCGCGCTTAACAATACATTTTTTTCTGACATATTGGAAAACAGGGTGAATTATTATCAAAGTAGACAAATTAGCGCCAAGAAAACGAAGTCACGTGATTTCACGAGCTGCATGTGAAAATGCTCGTGTTATAAAACATTAATGCAGTTATTAAGAAAGGTAATTTTTTTTAGTAAGTTCATAGCTTAAATGGAAATTTACACTTCTATTTTGGGATATTAATGTGGAACTGTGGAAGTGTGGGTCAAGCTGAGGGGAGTAACCTGTGAAAAAATAAAACAATAAAACACGAACGTACGCTGTGCCGGCTGCTGCTGCCGCACTCAAAACGTTTCTGAAGGAAGTTACTAAATTCAGCACCTGACGTAAATAATGCACTTTTATTTTTACAGTTTAGAATTCCACGTGTTGCTTCGACTCGCGGAAGACAAATAGAAAGCTCGTTTTATAATGTGTTTTTATTGTGAAGTACTCCGTCGACTAGACTATGCTTACAAACAGAATACTTATGCAAATTGTCATTGTTATGAAAAAAACACATGTATTTACTTTATGGCTACTCTATCTTTACTTACCTATCTTTACTAACAAAGTCATTGTAATCTTATGCAAATTAGCGTAAAAAAATATTACACGACTATCCAATTTGCCAAGCGAGGTGTTTATTACTTTTTATGCATTAATAAGCGCGAGAAATTGCAAATAAAACTAATTTTATACACGCCACCTCCCCCTCCAAAAACATATCCAAAATATCTTCAGCTTACACCAAATCTATCCAGCGTAATTATAAATTGAATGTTACACTGCCATGATATGTCAAATTCTTATTGGTTTCTGATTTTCAAGACAAGTTGAGCTTTTGGAGTACATTGGAAAACTAAAGTATTGGCGTTGAAATAAAATCCAGTATATTCCATACTACTAAAAACGGACAATGTTTAAATAGCTGGGACATTTAAGTGTTTATCACCCATATAACGCTGCTTCAAAGTAACATGAGCTGCCAAAATATGGATATTTCTCTGTTAAAACAGAATGCGGATATTATCGGCTATTTTTCTTCAGAGGCTTATTGGTGCGATTGGTATCGAGAGTGTACGTCAGCGGCCAGCTCTCTGCCGTGCCCTTTTAGACATTTGTAAAGAAAGCCAATTTACACTAGCTTAATACAAGTAAAACCACCAAAATTGAACATATGGCACATTATGCCCATTTACGTTTAAAATGTATAAATGGACTGGTAAAGCATAAAAAAGAATCGACACACGATTAGGCTACAACAACAACGACCAGGAACCCGATCGCTTCTATATTGGATTATCCTATTTCAGACCTTGTCGTCTGTGGTTAACTCACTAAAATTCAACGATAGGATTTATGCTTCTCTTAAAGTGGCATGAGCTGCCAAAATGTTGATATTTTTACGTAAAAATAGAATGTTGAAATTATAATCGGCTTTTTTTCTCAAGACTTAGGCCTATAGTTCAGAAGCGTTTTAGTGCTTCCAGTCTCGAGACTGTACGATAAAGTATTGTTTTGAACAAACTTTGGCTTAGAATGAATGAATGGTCGTCCCGGTTATTTAAATTTTGTTTACTTTTCGAACACTATTCCGGTTTGTATTGGCCACATACTGTATGGATTTTCCTCGTTCCAACGCCAATCATTTAGTTTTTCAATGGTCTTCAAAACCTCTTACTGTCGTGACGATCAGTAATTATGCAAAAAGTGCGAATTTTGGCAGCTCATGTCACTTTAAACCAGATCCCCTGTCTGTACTTCTCAGCAACTGTTGGATCGCTCACATGGTTTAAATCATGCGCATGCCCAGGCTAGGACTTTATTGAGTACGGATAAAATAAAATTATAAGTACACAATGATACCAAAACTTTCGATTTTGGGCTAAAATAGAAAATTACTAACTTCTTCGTCTGGGAAAAATACAGAAATATTAGCCTGAACAGTATTGCTTTGAACTATAACTTAGGCTTAGAATGAATGACAATCGTCGGGTTATTTTGATTTTGTTTATTTTTCGGGCACTATTTCGGTGCCCACAAGACAAGGACTGTTTTGATTTTACTCATCTCAACGTCAAAAATTGTGTTTTTTGAAGATTTCGTGACAATCAGAATTTTGACAGCTCATGCCACTTTAAAGTACATCTCAAAGATAGCTAATTCTGTTTCAACAAAACTTTTCCTTTATTTGGTAGAGCATGCAAGTGTAAAATGCCACAAACTTAGAGGACCAGGTATATGTTTGTTTGTGGGTTACAGTAAACAGCTGGTTTTCATTTCAACCAATAACACAATTTAATAAAACAGCATGAGCCTTTTTGGGAGAAGATTTACCTTTACTCCACCATTGACTCGATCAAAGCGATGACATAAGCATGCTGGGTGTCTCATCACAAATTGCTTTTCATTGATTGCATGGAATGCTCAGCGATATCGTTAATTGCCAATTATCACTGTTTGATTTCGGGAGTCTGCGTTATTTAACCATGGGCAAATTGCTCAATTCTATGAACGTGATTCCACGCGCGCGTGTTAATTTCGTAATCAACAGGTGTGTGGAGATGCAGATGAGAATAAAGAAAGTTATAGTGTGTGTCATTTTGATATTCCTTGTATGTGTGAGATGACCGTACTGTATCCGTGAAATTTTTGTTCTAGCTTGAACGTTCGTTGAAAAAAAAAAAGGAAAAAAAGACAAAACACCCAATACCTTATTAAAGCGTACATCAAGAAACTCTTATTACATAAAATAGCAATCTTTCTCTTTAACAAATTATTTATCTTTATCCTGCAAGACATGGTCCATATATTCACAATCATTGTTGCTCTGTCATTCTCATATATATACTACAGGATTAGAAACTTGCCTCCATGGTTATTTTAGACAAGAAGATTTTCCCTGTGCCCGTGTGTTTTAGTGTTCATAAAGATACTACAGGATTCGCGTGGTAAGGATCTAAACGATTTTGGCAAACGGAAATGCAATAAAACGCAAAAGCGTTAGTTATTAAAATTGTCACCATTGTCTTCCCTTACCTATTCAGATTCCATTTGTCTGACACAGACTTGTGTGATGTCTGTAATATTCAGGAAACCTTAGAACATTTTTTTGTTTAATTGCATAAAGTATGCTTATCAAAGAAATTATTTTTTCACCGATCTCATTGGTTTGGGTATTAATCAACCCAACATGGACAATGTTCTAGGTCTTTCTAAAAATACCAACAAGGTATATCAGGCTGTAGCTAGATATATTATAAATACACACAGATTTTAGCATAATTGTATATTATTTTTGAGTGTATATACATTGTATTTACGACAGTATAATGCTCAAGTGACACCTGGCTAACAAATATCGACCTTTCTGTCTATCTTTCCATTTCTCACCACTGTATATTTGCTTATCTGTAAATCGTATACGGGTGTAAGCTCAATTACATATTTTTACATCTTAAGATGTTAAGTAGATCTCAAACGTACTAACATATATTCCTGCACAGAGAGATACAATATATTGGGTTCAAACATCACAGTTTTCTTAATCACTCACTAGTATGGCGTACATCATTCATACGAATGGACGCGTCAATAAGCTAAAACAACCAACCAACCAACCAACCATTGTCTTCCCGAATGTATGTATTTTGTAATACTTTATTATCGATAATTCTAGTTAGAACTGTTTCAAGATGAAATCTGTAACAATTGATCTGCTTGAATATCTTTGGCACATAACCCCAGAAAGTAACTAACTGATATTGCCAATCAACCCGCCAACATATTAACCATTCTACCATAGAATTGTGTAAAACCCGTTCGTACTTTATGCAAAATACCTGCATTATTACCCGAAACATTTCAGATGATCCCCTTCACCACAACAACAGGCCATTTTAGGTTGTGACATTCAAGAAATGATCTGGTATATTATCACGTATGGGATCGGATCATATACGCTTAAAGAAATTATAAACAACCTTTGGAAATATGTGTTGTAGAACATGTACTTTAAAAGTCTGACCAAAAAGAAAATAAAATTTCGGTCGCAGCACATACAAAATTCAAGCTACGTTTGCCGATCTACAATGCTTACGAAAGTTAATTATCACAGAGACTTATAACGTCAAACACGACATCCGTTGTGTACGTACCCTCACAGCGATGACGTAATAAACTATTTCTGCTGTCTCAGTACGTCTTCGTGGCAGTTTGTACACATCGAAGGCCGTGTATGACGTCATTTTTCCAAGTAGTTACGAAAAATACGGAAAATATGCATATTTTCTCCCCGTTCTTTTTTGACTACCAGGGAACTAACGCGAAGGTTGTTTCGTTTCAACTGATGTTTTTCAAATATACATTTAGTCCATAAACAAACACAAACCAGCTTTAAATCCTGTTCATAAATATTGGCAATCACCCCGTGGTGGATTTCTCAATAATAACATTTGTTTTGTTAAAAAGAGTTCATCGCATCTAGATATATATACCTAATCATAGTTTAAAAAAAACATTTTTAAGGTTTCATGAAATCCTATAGTAATTACAGATTTGTTTATCAAAAAGTTGAAGAAATCGCTAACCAATGAGATTGCAGAGATTCACGTTTTTGTCTGAAGCGTATGATACGATCCTATGCGGTATGATATTATACCACATTATTCCTTGAAAGTATATGTTCTGGTGCAGTATCGGGATATTATTTAGAGATTTCAATAAATCTAAGAAAAGTAAGGTGTATTTTTTGAGACGCTGAAAGATGAAAAGCATTTTGTAATCGTTATAATATTTCTGCTGACGACAGGTTATTGGGAGCGATTTTTAGCAAAAGAAATATACAAATGTATCTCCGATTGATCATTTTAACGTCAATGTGACATTTATAAATTGCTTAAAGTGGCATGAGCTGTCAAAATTCGCAGTTTTTTCATAACTTCTGATCGTCATGACAGTAAGAGGCTTTGAGGGCTATCGAAAAACTAAATGATTGGGGTTGGAATGAGAAAAATCCATACAGTATGTGGCCTGTATGAACCGAAAACGTGTTTAAAAGTAAACAAAATTTAAATAACCGGGACGACCATTCATTCATTCTAAGCCAAAGTTAGTTCAAAACAGTACTTTATCGTACATTTTCGAGACTAGAAGCATTAAAAAGCTTCTGAATTCTACGTCTTGAGAAAAATAGCCAATAATTTTAGCATTAACGCCAAAATATCAACATTTTGGCAGCTCATGCCCCTTTAATCAAAAGGAAAAGTATGGATCGTATTCAAGCTGAATACTAATAAGGGAAATGGCATTGAAAACGGAATGGTTGTATAGATGACTGTATTGTCCATTTTCTGATAATTCTGTTATTAAAAAGGAGGATATTTGATTTAGGGAATTATAATTCCAATCGCATTTCCTCGAAATTATTTCTCTTTATTGTAGAACGTGTGGACGATTGCAAGGGAATGTTACAATTTGGTGAGAATTTCCGCATCTCTTCGACAGAATCATCTTTATTAACAGTGATAAGGATAAGCAAGGTGATGAAGGCATTGTGTTAGCTGTTTGCAAAATGTTTGGAAATCATGAGGCTGGGAGCTAATATCTGCGTGGATTCCCCCGCTGAGGAAACGCCAAGGGCTCCAGGATAATAAATCTCATTGGAACCACCCCACCGAGTGTCATCGATCTAGCGGGCCAATAAGAGCTGATATTACACTGCAGGTATCCTTAATATCTAGAGAAGAGAACCTGGACTCGAGGCGACTCTTCTCTCTCCACCTAATATCAAACCACAGGAGTTCTAATGATAAATAGCCAGCGGATTTCTCAGCTTTACTCTCTATAGTTCTCTTTCAACGTTTCCATTCAATTTCCGGTGTTGTGGCGAGTATCGGAGGCAGGTAATCGTGATAATCGCATATGACATCAAAGCGGTAACGGACAAACACATGTAAAAGGGGTCCCCAAGTCCGTGCAATATATTGAATAACTCAATTTCACCTTTTGTTATGACACTGGGGTTGCAGCTAACTGAACCGTGTGTTTTCTATTAGTGACATCAAATATTTGAGAAGCAAAGAAAGCGCTTGATAGAACAGTCCCTGTAGAAAGTCAATCTTACAGGTCCATGATTTAGGAGGTGGACAAAGTAGACACAGCAATGAAATCAGAAAGAAAGAAAAACTCTACAAAAGCAAACCATAAGTCATTAAATTCTAAAGCGAAAAAAGATAAAATAAACATTAACAATGCTGACAAAACATATTTTTTGTGAACGGAATTATTATTTAAAATCATTCAATTAAAATTGAAAACTAATAGAGTATAAATTTTACGCACAAATGCTCTTCTGGAGGATTATATCAACCCCCCAATATTCATCATATATTTTACCCAAATGTGGAGATTTTTCATAACACACGTCCGAACCGTGATGGAAAAAAAACACCTTCGACTCATTTTTCAGTAAGCTTTTTTATGTTTCACATGACGTCATCATATACCTTTTTCTGACACAAACCTTAATCTTTGTCCAAAATTGAGTTCCATACAAGAGTCCCAAAAGTAACAAAAAGGATATAACACAGACTAATAGGTTAAAACACAATCGTATAGCTAAATATCTTACCACTAAAAAGATAAATAAATAGCGATTTAAGAATTAGATCGTCACTATTGAGTGAACGTATGGAAGTCAATGTATACCATGACTTTCATCATGGATCCCAATTTCCCTCACTGTGCATGTACTATGTATATTTAGTTCGTTAGTTGGATAATAAAGGCCCTTAAGATTTTTGATCAGAAGCGAATGGTAACTAGACCAAAGTGTACAACAACCTATGATTGGGTATAAAGGCCTAAATGACACACCCCACTTTTTAACTTAAACTTGTCTTCATGGTTATTTTAGTCAAGAAAATGTCTCTGTGATTTAGTGTTCAGAAATATACGGCAAACATATCTTCCATTTTAACACAATTAGAAACTTGTCTCCATTGTTCTCTAGTCAGGAAGATTTTTACCTGCATGTGCCTGTGTGTTTTGGTGTTTATAAATATATAAAGTATAAACGGCTGGTGGAGAAATTTGCTGTTGCTTGATTTGTTTGACTAAGGCATGTTACTTTAGTAGCACCATGACAAACCCCAGGAAATTAAATACTATTAAAAATAGTCATCCGGTAATAATGTACCAACAATTGCCTGTTGTTCACCTATAGGATTGATTGATATGTTAGACATACGTATAGTTAAAACTATATCAGAATTTTGTTTTTCACAACGTATGATTTGGCATGATCATTATCCAACAGAGTAATCAAACCGATACGCTCCAATGCTGTTGCACTGCTATGAAATTCGATTATTAAAAACAAAGAAATCCCTGGATTTGAAGCTCATAAATAGCAAATAAATAAGTAATAATACTTTTAATCATATGCCGATAATACAATATTGATTTGAGTTTCTTATCACAATGGCCGACTTATCTGAGGAGTTTATCAATATTAATAAAAGACTGGCTTTGATTGAAAACTACCTTTCTCTCTGGGTCTCAATCAAGGAAGGGTAACAGAGCTGGACTCCCTTTGATAGGGACACGACCGGCTGGGTAATATTTACCGGCCCATCCGTGTTTGTTAAGTCGTTGAAACTTTATTACCGAGCTAGAATAACAACAAATGATCTCAATTGATTAGCCCTAATAGCATATATAGGATCTCCTGGTCAAATACTCCGTCAATCTCACTATTGTTTAATAGTTCTCGTTATTGTGATGAGATACCGTTTGGTCTTCAATGGTCTTTGTCAAGAGCATTGAGGTATTCTATGTGGATCTCAGGCCGTGTAAATGTGTTTACCCTTTTAAAGGCATAGCGTTGATGGGCGAAGATTCAGACAATATGATATCAGGAATTGGCTCGTTTGCAGAGAGCTAAGACAATACGCGGTAGAGGTTTCTACGTTTAATTTACGTGAGCCTGGTCGGCTAATTTAGCCAATCTTTCACAATGTCAAAGTCTTAATTGAATAAAACCGTGTAAAAAGCCGCTGTCACCGAAGGCTATTTCACGGAGACTGACTACCTTCCGGTATGGCAACTCACCTTCGGCTCACCAACCCCTTCACGCTATTCAACCCTCCCTGCTACATGCCCCACTCTAAACGATCTCATCCGTTTTCCAGAGGCGATGTTTTGTCCACGGATTCGATTTGCGTTTACTTGCACAGGACACAGAAACGCTCAACTTTTCTTCTCTGTATAATAAAATACGACAATGCAGGGAAAGTAAGCGGAAAGCCAGTGTTTTCTGCAAACTTGTTTTGATATATTGTCAGTGTTTTTTGTTAGCATGTCCACATTGACAAATCGACCTGAGGCATAAGCAATCAAATAAGATGAGTTGAGTGAATCAATTTGTCGGAGTCTGAACTAGCTGTCAATATTGACTGATCACCTTATTCGAGTCATTAGACCACCCTTCTCTCTGATACACGATAACCCATTATGTTTACACGGCTAATTAACAAATTAACACAATAGCTGAGCGAGATATAAGTTTAAATAAGCTAGCTTCATTCAGCTGCCTTCAACATCGAACAATTGGGTTTATAGTTTATACGCGTTTAAAAAAAAAAAGAACACATTATCCAATTGATATTGTTCAACGGACTTTATAAACTATATACTAGATATGATTGAATAACTCATGCTATGTTAAAGATTCAACTGTCATTAAGTGCCTAAATCTTGGTATTTTGTCCTTAAAACAAAATTTGGAAGAAAAAAAAACAGTGGATTTTTTTTATGAATATGTGCAAATTAGAGGCTTTAGTGGGGTTCTAACTGGATAGTATACAAAGTGAATGAACGTGCATCCGGTAATTCTAATTTTGTTGACATTTATGAAACATATTCCCTACTTATACAAGCTATAGGGTGAATTCATATTTTATGAAAAAGATACATTCGAAATTTGGCAGCTCATTCAACTTTATAACGATGTTTTTTGTAAGGACCCTAAAATAAGATTTTGCGAAAGAAGATTTGGATATCAATTTTATGAAATTCTTCTTGTTAACAATTTTAGTTGGATCGGAATATCTCAGCTGGCCAAATATTTCTACAGCTGAAATAGTATAAACACCCAAGACGCTTTAGACGTTTGGTAAAACCGACAAAATGTATTCTGTCCAATTTAGTATCAGTGTTATTTTTTTTTTTTTGCGGGATCATCCATACAATAGCTGAACATATGCATATTTTCCGTATTGTTCGTAACTACTCGGACAAATGACGCCATACACGACCTTCGATGTGTACAAACTGCCACGAAGACGAAGTGAGACAGCACGTCATCGCTGTGAGGGTGCGTACACAACGGAGGTCGTGTTTGACGTCATAAGTCTCTGAGATAATTAACTTTCGTAAGCATTGTAGATCGGCAACCGTAGCTTGAATTTTGTATGTGCTGCGACCGAAATTAAATTTTCTTTTTGGTCAGACTTTTAAAGTACATGTTTTACAACACACTTAACGCTAATCAGAAAATATTTCCAAAGGTTGTTCATACAGATATTCTCTCCATTGCATAGACGTTGGAGACTTTTATTGTCCAACCTCTAATGTCATTAAGACATATCGATATTCTGCTTTGTTTTCTTGTCAAACACTGTATAACTGTTTTTTTTACTGATATGAACCAATTTGTCTGAAATAAAATAAATCATCATCATCCTCATCATCATCATCATCATCATAAATCCTTTAATAAATGTTAGAAAGGCTAAGGCTGCGCTTGTTCCTTTAATATAAATAAAAATTGTACATAACATACATGTATGCTGGTCTGTTATTACTTCTTCGTTAAATATTTTGTCTTTGAAGAAGATATGTGTCGTTTAGAGAGTGAATCACCTACGGGAGAGAGTGTTTGCTCAATTGAAGGGACATACTCCGCGGAATTTTTACAAACATTAAAAACACTGGAAATGCTCTTTTCTAACCTAGCTTTGATAATTTATTCAACGAGAAAGTTTTCTATGGTGTCGCGCCATATACATGGGAATCACGCTTCCGTTTTTATTCTGTTATATTGTCCAAATCTTATCCCTTTGTGATCGCTTTACAAAGGATACAAAATATAGTTCTTGTCAAATTTTGTGTCGTCTTTTTGAATGATGAGATGTCCTTAGAGAAGGATTTAATTCGTTTTAAAAACAAAAATCCAGGGCATATTGGAAACGATTGTATTGTAGTTTTTTAGATTTAGGTTAGGACCGTTGACACGAAAACGGTTTGCATTAATGGCGTCAGGCTGAATGTCCTCAATGGCCCGGATTGAACATGTCAATAAAATTTAAATTTATGACGAAGTAAATGCGCTAAGAGCTGCCAACCTTCAGGGATTTGTGGCCTGAAATGGAAAATTCTCGACCCTCTGTGTTTGGAATTCGTCTTTATTGAGTAGGAGCGAGAAGTTTTCAGTAAGGGTTAATGTTAACCTTACAGATTTCAGCCGAGTTGCCCCAGTAGAACCAAGGTATTAGCCACAAATCCAACGACGCACATTAACTACCGAGAGGGACTACAAATGGCGAAAGAAGCAATTTTCAAAAGCTTAAGTCAATTTGGAACGATTGAAGAGTTTTCATACACAGAAATTAGCCATATGACAACGTAAATGAAAAGACATTTGAAGAGAGGATAGGTGGTCCCTCCGAGGGAGGTTTTCGTTTAAACAGTCTGCCATATCTAAAAGGAATCTCCCCAAGGGTGTAGTTCATCTTCTACGACAAACCATCCCCTTAGGTATTATCTCTCTACCCCTCTATTAACTTGTTTTCAAATAGAGACCTTCTCTATAGAAACAAAACCACGAGCCTTTCATCAAACATATGCTTTATCCAACCCAATTGTACTAAGAGGATTTTCTCCTAAGTTGCTTCAACACAATATGATTTCTTGTCGCTATGAGAGGAAAAGCATCTTTAAAATTTCCAAAATAAATGTGGTGATGCGGTTATTGGGTAATCACACTCTTACGCCAAACCGATACAATCTAGTTGCTTAAAACAGTCAAAGATTATTCGAGCATTCATTAACTAAGAAAGAGCCGATTATACTGAATCACTGCGATGATGTCGATTAAGTTGACTGCAGTCAGATAAAGCAATTGGCCCCAAAGATGTCGCGCCGTATTTGGATTAAAACTAATTTCTTTTATAACCACGGTATTTCCTAAACTATGAGGGTATTTACGTTCAGTGACTTGTCCTTACAATGTTACACATGTTACAAAGATTAGAAACTAACATTATGTGTTACCTGTTACATTCAGTGACTTGTCCATACAATGTTACCCGTGCTACAAAGATTAGAAACTAACATTATGTGTTGCCTATTACGTTCAGTGACTTGTTCATACAATGTTACACATGCTACAAAGATTAGAAACTAACATGATGTGTTGCCTATTACGTTCAGTGACTTGTCCATACAATGTTACACATGCTACAAAGATTACAAACTAACACTATGTGTTACCTATTACGTTCAGTGACTTGTCCATACAATGTTACACATGCTACAAAGATTAGAAACTAACACTATGCGTTACCTGTTACGTTCAGTGACTTGTCCATACAATGTTACACATGCTACAAAGATTAGAAACTAACACTATGTGTCACCTATAACGTCCAGTGACTTGTCCATACAATGTTACACATGCTACAAAGATTAGAAACTAACACTATGTGTTACCTGTTACGTTCAGTGACTTGTCCATACAATGTTACACATGCTACAAAGAATAGAAACTAACACTATGTGTTACCTGTTACGTTCAGTGACTTGTCCATACAATGTACCCATGTTACAAAGATTAGAAACTAACATTATGTGTTACCTATTGCATTCAGTGACTTGTCCATACAATGTTACACATGTTACAAAGATTAGAAACTAACACTATGTGTTACCTATTACGTTCAGTGACTTGTCCATACAATGTTACACATGCTACAAAGATTAGAAACTAACACTATGTGTTACCTATTACATTCAGTGACTTGTTCATACAATGTTACCCATGCTACAAAGAATAGAAACTAACATTATGTGTTACCTATTGCATTCAGTGACTTGTCCATACAATGTTACACATGCTACAAAGAATAGAAACTAAGATTATGTGTTACCTATTACGTCCAGTGACTTGTCCATACAATGTTACACGCTACAAAGATTAGAAACTAACACTATGTGTTACCTATTGCATTCAGTGACTTGTCCATACAATGTTACACATGCTACAAAGAATAGAAACTAACACTATGTGTTACCTATTACATTCAGTGACTTGTCCATACAATGTTACACGCTACAAAGATTAGAAACTAACACTATGTGTTACCTATTACATTCAGTGACTTGTCCATACAATGTTACACATGCTACAAAGATTAGAAACTAACACTATGTGTTACCTATTACGTTCAGTGACTTGTCCATACAATGTTACACATGCTACAAAGATTAGAAACTAACACTATGTGTTGCCTATTACGTTCAGTGACTTGTCCATACAATGTTATGTTACCCATGTTTAATACAAAGATTAGAAACTAAAGCCTAGCGCACACGAGAGGCGCCGGCTGAGCTGCCGGCTACGCGTGGCCGAGAGCTAAGCTGTTTCCCCCGTGTGCGCGTAAATTTTGGTGAGATTTTCGCCTCTCGAGGCTGTGAGGAAAGTATTAGCATGTTTGATATTTTCTGCCTCTCGTGGCAAGAATCTCACCGTGTGCGCATAACGTAAGCTGCCGGCTGAGCTGAGAGGAGGGATAGTCCAATCGCGTGTGCCTATTAAATCATGTGACCACTTAGAATATTACGTAACACGGGTAGTGACACTTGTGTAGATCAGTGAACTTGGGTGACCAAGAACTTGCCTCAGCCGAGAGCTCATCGTCTGCGCTGAAATCTGTAGCTGCTCCCTTGGCCACGCGTGCCTTGTAGCTCAGCCGGCGCCTCTCGTCTGCGCTAGGCTTTACATGATGTGTTACCTATTACGCTCAGTGACTTGTCCGTACAATGTTACCCATGCTACAAAGACTAGAAACTAACACTATGTGTTACCTGTTACGTTCAGTGACTTGCCCATACACTGTTACCCATGCTACAAAGATTAGAAACTAACACTATGTGTTACCTGTTACGTTCAGTGACTTGTCCATACAATGTTACACATGCTACAAAGAATAGAAACTAACACTATGTGTTACCTTTTACGTTCAGTGACTTGTCCTTACAATGTTACACATGCTACAAAGATTAGAAACTAACATTATGTGTTACCTGTTACATTCAGTGACTTGTCCATACAATGTTACACATGCTACAAAGAATAGAAACTAACACTATGTGTTACCTTTTACGTTCAGTGACTTGTCCTTACAATGTTACACATGCTACAAAGATTAGAAACTAACATTATGTGTTGCCTATTACGTTCAGTGACTTGTCCATACAATGTTACCCATGCTACAAAGATTAGAAACTAACATTATGTGTTACCTATTACGTTCAGTGACTTGTCCATACAATGTTACCCATGCTACAAAGATTAGAAACTAACATTATGTGTTACCTGTTACGTTCAGTGACTTGTCCATACAATATTACACATGCTACAAAGATTAGAAACTAACACTATGTGTTACCTATTGCATTCAGTGACTTGTCCATACAATGTTACACATGCTACAAAGATTAGAAACTAACATTATGTGTTACCTGTTACGTTCAGTGACTTGTCCATACAATATTACACATGCTACAAAGATTAGAAACTAACACTATGTGTTACCTTTTACGTTCAGTGACTTGTCCATACAATATTACCCATGCTACAAAGATTAGAAACTAACATTATGTGTTACCTGTTACGTTCAGTGACTTGTCCATACAATGTTACACATGTTACAAAGATTAGAAACTAACATGATGTGTTACCTATTACATTCAGTGACTTGTCCATACAATGTTACACGCTACAAAGATTAGAAACTAACACTATGTGTTACCTATTACGTTCAGTGACTTGTCCATACAATGTTACACATGCTACAAAGATTAGAAACTAACACTATGTGTTACCTTTTACGTTCAGTGACTTGTCCATACAATGTTACCCATGCTACAAAGATTAGAAACTAACATGATGTGTTACCTATTACGTTCAGTGACTTGTCCATACAATGTTACACATGCTACAAAGATTAGAAACTAACACTATGTGTTACCTATTGCATTCAGTGACTTGTCCATACAATGTTACACATGCTACAAAGATTAGAAACTAACACTATGTGTTACCTATTGCATCCAGTGACTTGTCCATACAATGTTACCCATGCTACAAAGATTAGAAACTAACATTATGTGTTACCTATTGCATTCAGTGACTTGTCCATACAATGTTACACATGTTACAAAGATTAGAAACTAACATGATGTGTTACCTGTTACGTTCAGTGACTTGTCCATACAATGTTACACATGTTACAAATATTAGAAACTAACATTATGTGTTACCTATTACGTTCAGTGACTTGTCCATACAATGTTACACATGCTACAAAGATTAGAAACTAACATGATGTGTTACCTGTTACGTTCAGTGACTTGTCCATACAATGTTACACATGCTACAAAGATTAGAAACTAACACTATGTGTTACCTATTACGTTCAGTGACTTGTCCATACAATGTTACCCATGTTACAAAGATTAGAAACTAACACTATGTGTTACCTATTACGTTCAGTGACTTGTCCATACAATGTACCCATGCTACAAAGATTAGAAACTAACACTATGTGTTACCTGTTACGTTCAGTGACTTGTCCATACAATGTTACCCATGCTACAAAGATTAGAAACTAACACTATGTGTTACCTATTACGTTCAGTGACTTGTCCATACAATGTTACACATGTTACAAAGATTAGAAACTAACACTATGTGTTACCTGTTACGTTCAGTGACTTGTCCATACAATGTTACACGTGCTACAAAGATTAGAAACTAACACTATGTGTTACCTGTTACGTTCAGTGACTTGTCCATACAATGTTACACGTGCTACAAAGATTAGAAACTAACACTATGTGTTACCTGTTACGTTCAGTGACTTGTCCATACAATGTTACACGTGCTACAAAGATTAGAAACTAACATGATGTGTTACCTGTTACGTTCAGTGACTTGTCCATACAATGTTACACATGTTACAAAGATTAGAAACTAACACTATGTGTTACCTGTTACGTTCAGTGACTTGTCCATACAATGTTACACGTGCTACAAAGATTAGAAACTAACATTATGTGTTACCTGTTACGATCAGTGACTTGTCCATACAATGTTACACATGCTACAAAGAATAGAAACTAACATTATGTGTCACCTTTTACGTTCAGTGACTTGTCCATACAATGTTACACGTGCTACAAAGATTAGAAACTAACATTATGTGTTACCTGTTACGTTCAGTGACTTGTCCATACAATGTTACCCATGCTACAAAGATTAGAAACTAACATTATGTGTCACCTTTTACGTTCAGTGACTTGTCCATACAATGTTACACATGCTACAAAGATTAGAAACTAACACTATGTGTTACCTATTACGTTCAGTGACTTGTCCATACAATGTTACACATGCTACAAAGATTAGAAACTAACATTATGTGTTGCCTATTACGTTCAGTGACTTGTCCATACAATGTTACACATGCTACACAGATTAGAAACTAACATTATGTGTTGCCTATTACGTTCAGTGACTTGTCCATACAATGTTACACATGCTACAAATATTAGAAACTAACACGATGTGTTGCCTATTACGTTCAGTGACTTGTCCATACAATGTTACACATGTTACAAAGATTAGAAACTAACACTATGTGTTACCTGTTACGTTCAGTGACTTGTCCATACAATGTTACACATGCTACACAGATTAGAAACTAACATTATGTGTTGCCTATTACGTTCAGTGACTTGTCCATACAATGTTACCCATGCTACAAAGATTAGAAACTAACACTATGTGTTACCTGTTACATTCAGTGACTTGTCCATACAATGTTACACATGCTACAAAGATTAGAAACTAACACTAAGTGTTACCTGTTACATTCAGTGACTTGTCCATACCATGTTACCCAGGATACAAAGATTAGAAACTAACACTATGTGTTACCTGTTACGTTCAGTGACTTGATCATACAATGTTACACATGTTACAAAGATTAGAAACTAACATTATGTGTTACCTGTTACGTTCAGTGACTTGTCTATACAATGTTACACATGCTACAAAGATTAGAAACTAACACTATGTGTTACCTATTACATTCAGTGACTTGTCTGTACAATGTTACCCATGTTACAAAGATTAGAAACTAACATTATGTGTTGCCTGTTACATTCAGTGACTTGTCCATACAATGTTACACATGCTACAAAGATTAGAAACTAACACTAAGTGTTACCTGTTACATTCAGTGACTTGTCCATACCATGTTACCCAGGATACAAAGATTAGAAACTAACACTATGTGTTACCTGTTACGTTCAGTGACTTGTTCATACAATGTTACACATGTTACAAAGATTAGAAACTAACATTATGTGTTACCTGTTACGTTCAGTGACTTGTCTATACAATGTTACACATGTTACAAAGATTAGAAACTAACACTATGTGTTACCTGTTACGTTCAGTGACTTGTCCATACAATGTTACACATGTTACTAATATTATGTGTTACCTATATCTCTCATGATTATTGATGAACCAAAATGCATCGTTAAATAGAATCATTATGATAATCATTTACTATAAAATATTTCGCTCGGATCTTGAAGCGTTAACACATTGGATCGGAGAAGTGCGTGTGAACATGTCATGTGACGGAACGTTTTCCACTCAAAAATCAACAGCCGAAGTAAAAATCTATCTTTGAAAATTGACTCAATCTGCCAGGCAATTTGGTCGAATTAGGAACAGTTTCCTTCAATTCGATAAGTCGCCGAGATTTAATCACGTGACCTGGCTACCTTATGGTTTATTTTCTCGAGAGAACGCAAGATTGTCTCGCGATGTTTCCCTGGGGAATGGCAGAGTGATTTCCCGTCTGTGACATCTGACCATTCACCAAGTGAAGATGCTGGCAGAGTCAATATTGTGGCCTGTCCGAATTGTCAGATAAATTTATTGGTCAGGCGATTAGCTGCTTTAAGACTGTTAATATTAATCTCTGTCCCAGTTCACTCCCATATGGCATTTCCGTCGGGAGGCTTTGTCTCCGCTCTCCTAACCTTAACAGATAGTATCGTACTTGTGTAGACCATGTAACAAGCCTTGATTGGTTGAATGGCTGGATGGGCAGGCCATAAAGGGGGTTTATCTGTATATATGTCTGTTTAGTTGGGTAGGGCGAGACGTGGCCTTGAAACATACTCGTCAACTTCTAAAAGAGAAAACTTGTTAACTTACTTAAGAAGTTAATTAATTGATTCAGTTGCTTTGATCCGATTGGTGTTAAAAATATATTTTAAAATATTAGTCAAATATCGCTCAAATCAGGCACATGGTTCAACGAGAGGGGCAAGATTGAACTAAGTAAACTAAGGACGTCATTGCAATCAACAATCTTTAACTCTTTAGTGATTGAGCGAACGAGACATTTCACTTAACTGGGACAGTCGGATTGTTAGAGTGATAAGCATAATAATACATTGTTTGGTGTATTTAATTGCTACTATTGAATACAGGGTCAACTTATTACGCGTGCATGTTAACTATTTGAGAGCTGTATAAATGTAGAAGAGACATCGTACAAATAACGCAGTTCCATCAAACGACTTCGTCTGTCCTCTAATTTCACACATAAGCCACAAATGAGGAATCTGAATAAATTATAGGTTTTTTAGATCCTTAAATCCGTCGCCCCAATCGGTGATGGTTCTAGAACTGCCTTGCAACTTAAGGGAACTTGGATTCCCAGGCCTGTTTCCCTCTGCTCGTTTCCATTTATATTCGCTGGAGAGACGAAAACAAAAATTACCGACTAAATCCTGGTTGTCAATCTAAAGAGTAACTCGAAGTGGCTTTTCTAAATTGACTTGGCACGACTGGCAATGAAACGTCCATTATTTTCCTCTACAAATTGTGCAAACGCGAGAATCCCTCTTGCTTAATGGTCCCATTGGGAGCGGAAGTTCGGCAATGGTTTTCTCAGTCAAGGCTATTTCTCTCTCATACGGTAACCAGCGACAACCGGAGCCACTATCAATGCTAGTATATATATCAAAGAAAAATGAATTGAGGAGAAAAAGCTATATAGTAATCTTCCCGTCACGATAATCACAACGTTCTCTCTTTCTAGAAAACAATCATCTCAAAAATCTGTATATGAAAACCTCACCAACAATTCCGTTATACATTTATTAAATACATATACATTCACGGTATTCAACGATACATCACAAAGTACATGTGTTGATTATAGCAGGTCGTGCTCATGAATATTCAGTTTTTTATTAAGGATGTAGCAATGCCAATGAAGATGTTTTAGTGTATGTTTGTATGGAATTTTCTACAAGAGTTTTTGCATTTACTGAATAAGGTACAATTTATATTGTTAAAGACCACAGACTTGACTAAAGCCGAATCAAACGGTTGATTTAAGGTAAATCGTGCGCTATCATGATATCCATATCCCCCATTAACAAATTACATTAGCTCGTCAAACAAATGTAAATTGATCGGAATATATTACATTTCAATCTATTAGCACTATAGGGTCTTCATGATGAAAGAGCTATTATTTTATAAGACATTTTCTCTATAACATTTGGTATTGATGTTTTCCGATATGATAGTTAACTGTTAACATAATACCATGCTAGAGTTTATAGATTACTTGATTTATTGTTTGTAGCCTAACGTCACAATTTTTTCTCACATATACTGCGGTGTTGTTATTTTCTAGGAATGAACCAAGGTAGGCTACTTGTCGACATAACAAGGACACTGAAAAACTAGTTCGTCCTGAAAAGCGAAGTGAAAAACACAAGGCCAGAATAACATTCAAAATTAAAAGGACTCTAATGTCATAATCAAGTCATTGCACTTTTTAGATGTTTAATTTAGTTTTAACAAAAAAATAAATAGTTAACATTCTATGTGCATGGCTAGATTTAGACGAGTGGTACTTTAACGCCACGTTCAATGATTATTTGAAAAAAAATTGTAAAATTTAACTGTAAAAACAAGAGAGGAGTTTGTAGTTCATCAAAATGTAACTGATTGATACTGAAATGAGGAAAATCCCCAAGATAACATAAAATATATCCAAAACATGAAGCTGCCAATATTTGCTTTCGTGAAATATAATTGTTATAAGTGGCATGAGCTGCCAAAGGTAATAATTTTTTCATAAATTCCGATTGTTACAACAATACAAATTCATCGAAAAAACTAAATGATTAACGTTGGAATCAGGGAAATCCATATAGTCTGTGACCGGTATAAATCGAAGTGATATCTGAAAAGTAAATAAAATTGAAATAACCTGGACCTTTCATACTTACAAGCATCTTTTTATTTTGGTAAAATACACTTTTGTTTTGGCTATCGATATCCTGAATAAATTGTATAGCTTATTGCCATTAATGGTGATTTCTTATTGCCAGAATGTTGCCCGTTATGATCACAACCGTTTCTGCAACATCAGTTTGCCAACAATCTCTCTGCACCAATGATTTTAGCGGTAGGTGCAGACTTTCCAGGAGGGTGCTTAACTTTTGTCTTTGTGTATATTAATTTTCCATATAGGAGAGCAAGTCAGAAGTTTTTAGACCTTTAGTTGTGAATGAATGCACGTGCATGCTAGTTATTGTTCCTGATTTCGGCCTAATTATTCCACACAGGTTCTTCGAGTATACATACAAGCTGTAACCCATACTAAATATAATATTTATGTAACCAATATATTAAACATCTCCACTTTAAGAACTTACACGTTTATTTCACTTACAACGTTTATTTGCTGACACCATTATACGAAAGCGTTCATGCACATAATCCAACCAATTCGTGGAGTGTAGTTTTGTCGTTTCAATTTTTTTTGCCACACTTTTGGTCATATGTCATATATCATCTTGTATTTATGCATCTATACCCCCCCCCCCCCCCCCCCCCCCACTCAAAAAAAAGAGAGAAAAAAAGCTGCCGAAATTCCAAATGGAATTTTGATGTCTAAATTTAGACATTAGAATTAAGAATGATGGTTATTTATGTCATTAAGGGGTACGTATAGAAAGTTCATACAGAAGAACGTTTAAAGGCACACTTGCCGCGAAAATCAGGAATATTGTTTACATTAAAAAAGAAAGACCTTTTTCTGTATTTTTCCCAGACAATATAAGTTAGGAACTTTCTATTTTTACCAAAATTTAAAAGTTTGGACGTCACTTTGTATTTTTAATTTGAATTTGAAAATTTGAATTGTTAGGTGCCCGGAACATAAACAAATCACACTGCCCCCTATTGGCGATTTTATGTTTCAGTCGAGTGAGTGAACTAACGGAACAGTGTAATTTTACGTAGGCCTATTTATCTGAGAAATACAGACTGACGATCGGTTAACAGCGACTGGAAAAAGCCTGCTGATTATTGTTTGAGTGTAAACCACAGATAAAAAGGCCTGAAATGAGGGTAATCCAAAAAGAAAGTTGACCAACACTGATCGTTGTTGTTGTAATCAGGCTTCGATTCTTCGTTTGTTTTTCACCCCATTTCTACATTCTAAAGCTAACTAGACATGTTTTATGTGTCCTATGTTTAAGTTTAGTTGTATTAGTGGTAGTAAGCTCATGTAAATTGGTTTTCTTAGCAAATTTAAACAGGCTACGGCGGCAAGTGGGCCTTTAAATCATACATATGCAATTTCTGGTTTATTTTTAGGTTTATATTTTATAGTTCATCCTAACTATCCGATGGTTTATTGTTTCTGGTGAACTTTTTCTTGTAGAATGGATGCACTATAGCTAAATCCAGATTTGGGCAAATAGTGGGTATAATTTATCAAATTATATATTCATCAAAAAAGGAAAACTTTATACAAAATAACCACTATCTTATTCTATATTATGGGGCTGTTGTTTCGATGGTTATGTTTCTAGCTTTCTGTTCCATGGTGCGACAGAGAGTTGTAAGTGATAACGTTTGGTAACCACCTTGGTTCCAACGTATGGCAAGCCGTTTTACTTTTTATTGGAGAATTAGCTATATCATTAAATAATTTATGATATCAGAAGTTGATGTTATGATATCAGGAATTATATTTATGATCTCTTGAAATCATTTTAAGATATCTAAAAAAGCTGGGTATTTCTGATATCAAGCATTGATTTAAAGATATCAAGAATTCTATATGACAGATTTCGGAACTTTAGTATCACCTACACTATCTCTATATAGTGACCATCGAAATAAAGTTATATTAAGACCTCGATGCTATAGTGACTATGTGCATCCATACGCTTATAAAATAAACCAGAATGTCCGTTTAACTTCCACTTTACACTTGGTCTTACCTGTCTAGAATTTATACGCGAAAAATATAAGAAATTAAATCAAAACATTTATGAAATAAACGAGAGAGGCATTCAGTGACTATATATCTAGTTCAATAAAAGTACAACCATTTCTGGCCGCCATCTTTACTGGTGTCAGAAATTGAATTCATGATATCATAAACTCATTTTAAAATATCATCAAATAAATTAAAGATGTCTAAAACATTGGGTATAAAAGTTTAATTGATATACCTCTTTTTAACACAACGAAAAGCATGTCTCCATGGTTATTTATAGATAAGAAGATTTTCCTTGTGCCCGTGTGTTTTAGTGTTCATAATTATATAAAAGGCAACTATTTACAGATATCATAAAGTCATTTCCAGATATCAAGAATTCATTCATGGTATCGTTCATACGTTTTTGGGGAACCTAACCAAAATGATTTCATAATATCACTAATTATTTGATGATATCAGGAATTAATTCCTGATATCATCAAATAATTAGTGATATTAATTCCTGATATCATAAAATGTTTTCATGATATCATTAAAAAATGTTTACATATCATAAATTTTGGTGAACATAACCAAAATGATTTCATGACTTCTTGCATGAATTCTTGAATAAAAAGTAAAGCGGCTTGCCGTACGGACGGCCTATACTTATAATTTTTATAAACACTAAAACACACGGGCACAGGGAAAATCTTCTTGTCTAAAATAACCATGGAGACAAGTTTCTAATTGTGTTAAAAAGAAATATATCATTTAGACTTTTATACCCCATAAATTGTTGTAATAAACTAAACCTTTGGTATTTCATTAGGTTGACGACTGACAGGAGCTTAGCCTTGGTCAGTAGAATTTTCTGGAATCCTTTTGTAATACATTGGTCTATACTTATAACATGGACTACAGGCAAATATCGTATATAATCTCCATTTTATTTTAGTTTAGTAATTTTTTGTGATTCCGTGTATTCTTATGGATATTTTGCTATCACAAAATGTTTCGAACTAATATATTGACCACAGTTAAAACAAATACTTAAAATATTTTAAATATCAATATGCTTATGTTAATTAATATGCTTCAATAAGTTGTGTAGGATCTCAATCGCTCAAAATGATTTGTTTTAAAAAATGTGAAATAGAGCCAAGATACGACATTTATCGAATTCATGTTATATCATATGACAGCGCCATTGTTTAAATCCAAGTAGCGGGCTGACATGGTAAGTAATGTCACACTTGAGCTATCTATTCCTAAACCCAATCCATTAATTAGCGCAATAATTACACAATGGAATATTAAAATTAGTAGCTTGTGTTGTCATATCACTCACAACAGGTGCTTATTTGACGAAGAGAAGTAAATGACGCGTGTCAGGAAAAAGTGAATTTGATTGGCATTTTTTAATAGCCTAAGCTCATCGAAAGATGCTTCAAACTATAGAAGAACATAAATATGAGTGGATAAAATTCTGAAATGAAACAATTTGTCTTTGTCAGCTATATTCTACTTTTTCAACAAATTCTGTGTAAGTTAGGCTATTATAGTTGTAAACCGAAACATCCAAACATATAACTGTTGTTTGCAAATTAGCACCAACGGTTGTTTTCAAGAAATAGTTTTATCTTGGATTATTAGAGGGCAGACTTTGCCGGAATATAGCACAATCATGATAATCAATTTAATATTTACCGTATATACGTATCGTTTCGCTGTGTCTTTATTTTCTATATAAAAATGGTACAGGCTCGACATGTTTGATATTTGTTCATTTCAAAAGAGTTTTAAAGAGTCTTATAAACTTACACAGTCAATATATTTTGACCTAAGGTAATATTACAGACACGGCCTTGCACTATAAATAATTTGTATAGCTTTTTATTTTGTTTTTTTTGGATGGGTGGGGCGGGAGTTGGGGGGGGGGGTATGAATAGGAAATTCAACACTACACCATACATAATAAAATGTCATAAAGTTATACCGCCAATGGTATTACAGAATGGTACAGTGACAAATGTGGGGTTATTATTTTATTTTATCTTCAAAGCATCCTTTCTGCAACCTGTGTTTAAAGGTGATTAAACCGTAGTGCGGTTCAGTATTTATTCACTGATTACATCTAGTTTATTAGCCCGGGTCAATGTTTACAAATCCGTTTGACAAAGAGCGTTTATCTTTACTAAAACTCACCCATTCGTGACGCGAAACCGACATAATTGATGCGTTGTCGTAGAACTGCGTGCAGCCCACGTGCTGTTGTTCTCTATTATTGTCACTTACCCTCTCTTTGGCCAACAAAATCAACCGGTGGCGGGGAAAGGATCCACGCGCCATGCTAATTTTAACGTCACAGTATCATTCAACAATTACAATAATAACACGGCAAATAAACCGCTCCAGTGGAATTATCGCCGTTTTCAATAGTTGGTGTAAAAATCTGCAAGTATTTGCTATTTTAAAATCTTCATAAAAAGGGTACATGGAAATTTGATATTACTCTTTCTTATTGAGAATTAATTCTCAGAATGAAAATGGTCAACCTATTCAAATATCAGACGCAACGTGGAAAGTTTGAAATTAATATGAAGATCTTGATTAAAAACTAAACTGAACATGCAATTCCTTACATTTACCGCTAAAATGCGACATTTTAGATTAAACCGTAGTGGGACATTTTAGATGAGATTATTTTAAAGCAAAAAATAATACTGTGTTTTTTTAGGGCCTACAATTAAAATTGCAATAAAGTTGTGATTCCTTAGAGAAACCATATTATCGTTCAGAAGAAAGCAACAGAGTCTAATAATATATGTTTTAATATTAGTTAAAAGCCTGTCTGATAAATCACACCATTGTCCCCAGAAGTAGATATATATACATGTTCATTATTTTGTAACAATGGTTAAACTACGCATTCGTGTGAGCATTTATCTACACGGTGTATGATTTGTTTAAGAATAAAGGGTTATTTTGTTGGAAGAAATAATCCACGTTTTCTAACGTTTCCACTACGAACTGGTGCACGTGCAACGCCGTCGACAAACAATCGTGCGATAAGGCGTATTTATTATTCCATTTAATTCGGTGCATCAAATGTCATATTCTGGAAAAGGATGACGGAAGTAGTCGTCTATGGTCTCTGATAAACACATAAGACCCTTCCTGAATAAATAGAATCCCAGCCTATCCAACTTAGAATCTTTAATATCCGATACATTGTGTGGAAAGTGAAGAAACGGCCCGGGTTAAGCAAGCCTGTAAGACAGACTGTATAACACAATAACCCAGGCTAAGAATGGCCAATACAGGGTCAAAAGGATACAAAACGGGTAACGTATAAGTAAATGCACGCATCAGCAAGTCCTAGTCGGATGAAATGTCATGGGGAAATTATTAATGGTAATATTAAACAATAATTTAGCTGTTTTTTTGCAATGTTGAAATGGTAACAGCGAATCGAAGGCAATAATGAGAGATAAAAGAAAAAGAATTTAAGCGTAACGGAAATTAAAAGAACTAAGATCCTGTCAGTCGTCAACCTAATGAAATATCATAGGTTTGATTTGTTACAACAATTTATGGGGTATAAAGGTCTAAATGATATACCTCTTTTTAACACAATTAGAAACTTGTCTCCATGGTTATTTTAGACAAGAAGATTGTCCCTGTGCCCGTGTGTTTTAGTGATCATAAATACATATATGGAATATTGTGAGAGAATATGATGGCTCGATAATGTGAAATTTCGTTTGGGCAGATCAATTTTATAAATTTTACTCAGCAATATCAAGTGATTACATTGATGAAGACACCGGTATAGGTGTCGAAAGCTCGTGTTGTTCAAAACAACTTACTACGTGGTGATGTCTTAATTTTTTATCATTAGTATGGAACCCATCACCTTTCAATCATTTAAGATTTCAATTAACTTCATAGCCATTTTTTTTACTTTTTAAATCGCCATTTACCTGCACCGATCTTTGTTAAATAAAAAAAAGCTATGAAAATAGTTCTGACCATTTTGCATAAAAGAATAAAAAAAGGACAATTGTTCTAAAATAAATGACTCTTACTATACTGTTCAAAATAAGTTCGTCTCCAATAACACGTAAAATATCGTATTTCAGTTTCCAAAATTTTCTTAGTATACACATTTGAGTTTTAAAAATGTCAACTGTCATAATTTAATTAAACTGTTTTTTGAATAGACGTTAATTTACTATATATTATCTATAGAATATAATATCACATAATGCAAAGGAATTTAAATAAATAAATATGATACATTAGTCTTTATGAAATACCATTGGTTTGGTTTACTATACCTATGATTGAGTATAAATGACATACCCCCCCCCCCCTCTCCTTTTAACAAAACTTGTCTCCATGGTTATTTTAGTCAAGCAGACGTCCGTGTGTTTTAGTGTTTGTTAATATATTAAAATATCTATAGAACAATGTGTACTTCAGTTGAACTGATATCTTTTATTATATAATAGGGTCTTTGGGTCGGTTAACGATGATAATCGAAGCGGATATTTTCATTTCCGTAAGGAAATTTGAACTAAATATCTGATCTTAGTGTTTTTAAGATCACAATTACATTGAATTTTTCACTGTACAGGGTTGCTGCTACTGATATTATAATTATAGGATTGTTGCAACTAACACAACAAAAGTTAAACAAAACGGATTCGGCTAAAAATGATAAAATAAATAAATTTAAAATATTGCAAATATATATCCTTTTGGTTAGGGAATTGTTTGGCATTAGTATATTATTAAGACTTCGTTTTTTTATATTCTCTCAATTTGTGTACAAATTTCTTAGAGAACGCGTATGTTGTTACTTCATATATCATATTTGTATATTCTGTCAAAATTATTGGGAATGACATGGTATAAATGTTTTTTTTTGTAAAATCTTATGGGATGACTATATACATACCGGTATATTAATGGCAGTTTAGTTTCTGTCAATATATAATTTGGCCTATATCTGTTGCATGTACAATATACGCATCCGAGTTAACTGAGCAAATATCAAACGTGTCATAGGTCAAGTTGTTTAGAGCCAATATAGGCTTTCGGATTACTAACACCGTTTGAACAAACTCAATTTCCTTTTTGTCAGAATTGTTTAGCTAATTTAATAAATTGGCAAATTTCGAAATAATTTTCTATGTGTATACATGTATTTTCGTTTAAATTTTCGTTTCACTCTTCCTTGAAAATATATAATTTCAATTGCTGAATTGGTAAATAATGGACACGTGAGGAGTTTCCATCCAGTTGCGCCCAGTAAAGCTCACAAGAGCAGCGAGACAGTAGCGCTGGGTTCGATTCTCATCCGTGTCGAATTTTTACCTGGTGTTCAAGTGTGAGAAATTTACTAATTCAATGATTAACCTATGAATGGTAACATATAGATGTATTGCAATGATAACTATTTCATTTAATAACACGAGTTTTACAAGACAAATAATGTATGTAAAATATTATACACATTAAATCATGAGCTGCAAATATTCACACTTTGTTCATAAATTTGGATTTTCCCTTCGGGGTTGAAGGTTGGCTTTTGACAAAGGAAAATCCATACAGTCTGAGGCATATACGGACCGAAATCTTATCTGTAAAGTCAACAAAATTTCATTCATTCCAGGTTTAAAGTGGCATGAGCTGCCAAAATTCACACTTTTTTCATAAATTTCTGATCGTCACGACAGTAAGAGGCCTTGAAGGCGTTAGAATGAGGAAAATCCATACAGTGTGTGGCCTGTACGAACTGAAAACGTGTTCGAAATGTAAACAAAATTTAAATAACCGGGACGACCATTCATTCATTCTAAGCCAAATTAGTTCAAAACAATACTGTATCGTACATTCTCGAGACTAGAAGCTTCTGAATTATACGTCTTGAGAAAAATAGCCGATAATTCAACATTCTGTTTCAACGTCAAAATATCAACAATTTGGCAGCTCATACCACTTTAAGTTATTTCAAAACACTACATTAAAGTGGCATGAGCTGCTAAAATTAGGATATTTTCATGAAATAATATTGTTCAGTGAGAGAGGGATTTTGCAGCTCATCGAAAAATAGCCACATAGAATCAACATTCAATGAGTCTATACTTTGTATTAACTCGAAGAAAAATCTAGCTGTTTGTTTTGAAACTGCAAGTAGGCAGGTCAATTTGTTTAGTAAGTACTAACCGATGTGATTGGTCTTTTTTATTGTTTGGGGAAAAAATAACCGTTAATTTTCAATTTCTATTTTACCGGAAAAAATCATATTTTGGAAGCTCATTTTAAAATTTTAGCGTTTATTGAATTTCGAAGGTAAGTTTCCTCTTGACAATCCAAATTTATAAACAAAGTCCAAAGCCTTGTAGATCATTAAAAAAAAACAACAAAAACAAATGATGTCACTCTGCATATAAGGCATGCAGGTTTTTGGAGAGAATGCTGAGAATACCTAAGTATATTAGTTTCAAACTTGATTATTAAATTTCTAGGTTATTTTAAAACAGGGTGAATTTTTTCAAAAATACCTGGATGCAACTCAAATGCCAGGGATTAATTTAGATTGTTTGGGGATTCGCATCAAACCAATGTAATCTTGAATCATTTATATGACAGTCTTGGCTAATTACAACTGATGCAAACTATTTCAATACTTGGTTATATTCAAAACATATACACATGCTAGAGATAAAACAAACTGATTATAAGCTTGAAAACCTAAAAAATAAACATTCGTTTGTATTTGATAGTAAGTTACAAACTGTTAATATATTTGTTCAACATGCAGGGATTATATATTCAACGTGCGTACCTTTTTGCTTACTTTTGATTAAACTGATTTATTTAATGAAATTCCAAACAGATTAATTTTAGTTGTTTGTTGAATTGGTGATTGGCGAAAATGACAGTTTGTTCGTTACGTGATTTGTCTTGAATCGATAGAAGGGTATCTGCATGAGTCGTGGGTGCATGGTTTGAATAGCAGGGAGATAAAGTACAGTTGAACCATTCTATGGTTTAATTAACAGTAGAGGTCATGCTAATTAACAGCTAGTAGTATTATCAAGTCACCCCTCACAAAGCATCGCTTCAAAATTGGTAAACGGCTTTTGTACCTGAAGCAAGGTGGGGTGCCTATGACCAAACAGTTAGCCCGAGAAGCGAATGTGGGCATGTAAGGGGAGGCCGGGGGGGGGGGGGGGAGAGACAATGCCCCAACCCCGCCCCTCTGTAGATAACTAACCCAAGGGACAGTGAAGAGTGTTGGCCGCAGTACTAGTGAAGCGAGGAAAACATACCAACCTCATCCGTGCAATGTTTCCAACCAATCACAGCGCTCGCTCGTCCTCCCCTTTCTGGCGACTGCCGACTGAAATAGCATTATAAACAGGCAACCCTTTGGACACTTAACCAAATTCATTTGATGAACGGTGGAGAAATTAGTATAGAATCTTTGGACCTGCACAGCAGTCTCTGCCAACATGACATCCCTTACTTCAGTGGGAGCTCATCTAAAAACCACCGAACAGTTGATCATGAACGGTTTACGGGGTAAGTAAAAATAAGAGTATATCATTTTCTTACAGCCGCTCTCTCCATTTACAGCCACTGGTTCACTTGGAAATGATGTGGTGAAAACTAGCGAGTTAGCAAATCCCAGTTAAAACACTCCCAACTCACTCGGCATGAGATCCTGTCACCAATTTGGGATTTTATATAGAAATATGTCCTTAAGTCGCTCTCCCTGTCGACTGGCTTGGTTTCTCAATCGCTGCTCGTTAAAGTGATAGCCAGCGTCTACCCCGCCATTCAATATATGCTCATATTCGCCCATTACTGAATTTGCAGGCGATAGGCTCTGCTTTATTTAATTTATTTCGGGTGAAAATTAAATCTCATGTCCCAACAATTCTAGCGTATTGAGATCTTACGATGTAAATTGGACAGAGTGATATGTAGTGGTTATCCCTAGTTAATACCAGACATCCACTGCTAGGAAAATTGACACAAATTGGAAAGGCTGGCCAAGAATTATACAGCATTTTCTTCCTAATTTGTCTCCGTTTTTTATTCCACACAAATGGAAGAACAGCGAATCAACTACCTTCTATAAACCTTGTCAACGTGACCTTTGGTTTCTAACGCCAGGATATATTTACAGATGCCATCGGTCTTTGTGTAAAAAAATATTCAAGGATTTTTTTTCACATTTGTTCAGTGTTTGTTTATTATATTATTTGTAAAATCAAACACCTAGTTTTATTAAATTCTTCGATTAGCCATAATAAAATAAATCATTTAAATTTCGAATTTTATTATTTCTTATATTAAGTGTTTATCTTATTTAGCTGTACTTATTTATTTTTTCTTATTTTGATTTAGGTATTAAGGAAGATCCTGAGTCTGGGAAGACGCCTGACTCTAGCCCAGAGAAATCCGGAATGGGTTTAGATAACACAGGCAATCACTCAGACCTTGATAAACCTACAAAACAGAAGCGTCACCGTACAAGATTTACACCAGCCCAACTTCAAGAACTGGAACGGAGTTTTGCTAAGACTCATTATCCTGATATTTTTATGAGAGAAGAGTTAGCACTTCGCATAGGTTTAACAGAGTCACGAGTTCAGGTATGGACGCTTTTTTTTTCATTTCACATGCACCATTACTAAAGTATCTGCTTCTTCTGTCACTTTAAAAAAATGTATCTTTTTCTTACATCATATTAATTTTTTTTTCACAACTACCATGTATGCATATCCATTAGCATCTTTATCCACTAACGTCGTAAATTTGTCTCGAATTTCTATGCCGGAGGAGTTTTATACAGTCTACAGTCTTTTGTTTGGCAATGCGGTAAACGGACTTCCAAGATATTTCAAACATTTTGCGTCATGATTATTTAAGAATTTAAAACACTGAACAAATTGTCCGCCCGAGTTGAAATGCAATCATTCAGAATTTGAGGGTGTTTCTTGAAATATTTGAAAATAGCAACTGCCCAAGAATAAAAATAAAACAAATAATATTTTATATAGTGCTAGCAGCGCCGTCTTTCATATTTGTTTTAATGTTAGGTTTTCGAATCTGATAAATCGACTCCTACCACACCTACCTTGGTTTTTATCTTCGTGACTCGCGTGAGATGTTTTAACGCCTCGCGAAGTTCATTCAACACCTTTAGAACCGACAATGTTGCAATCAGCTGGTTCTGCCCTTCAATTGCAATTGTCTTTTATTGTTTGTAATCACCGTTTAACAAATTTATGAAACGCGTGAGAATGTTGTCACGTTCGTGTATAGAAGTCGCGAAATGAACAACAAGCACAAATCAGCTGTTGACAATCACCTATTTCAAACTATCAAAGGTTCACAAGTACCGATGCTGCTTTTAAATTGTCACACTGGAATGGATAAAGCATTTGTAAAATTGTAAAATATACCTCACGACCACAGAAGTGTACTCCTAGCAAACACAAAAAGTTCGTTATTTTCATCATCTGAGAATTATTAAATTATTTTTTTTTAACAAATAAGGTGCTTAGGACAGGCTTGGTCAAACTGTAGAAACTCATTCTACTTTTCAATTTCTTAGAGTTAATAAGTCGGAGAAAGATCCAACTTAATTTTGTCTTCTGTTGTTTTTTGTGACTGTCGAAACACTATAAATGTGATAGTGAGAGTTTCAATCCAACACGCAACTTTCAGTAAGATTAATTAGCAAAGGGATTATAAAGCGCTCAGATTTCTCAAGCCCTCTTTCATTTTCGCTACTTTTTCAATTAAGACGGCAAATTTAATCGCATAATCCTATGTCAGTATCAGCCACACGAGCCTACTCAAATTTTGCCCCTCTGGCGGTTAAATGTCTTTTGGTCGGACATTTTTCTAAGAAAAGATAGAGGAAAACGCAAAGCTTGCGTGTTTCTTTCAACACGCCATGTTGGCTACTAGGAGGACCAGCGCTTCAAGTCGATTCCGTTTTTCTCTCAAGGGATCGTCTCCGAATGACAAAGTGCAGCAAACGTGCCAATCCCATTGTTACAGCGTTAGGTTATAATGAAATGCCTACTTTTCCGTTTTGACAGTCTAACAGCTCAACAAATGCCCCTTAATCACGAAGGGGCAAAATATAATTTGATTTGTAATGCGGAACCCTCAAAAGAAAATCTATATTTCACCGTCTGAATAATAGACAATGAAAAGTAAAACAAGATCCGTACCTGTCAGATAAAAAGATCTGTTTCACCAGTGGATTTCAACGCCAATTACTGAAACTGTCCGTCATCTTAATTGCACCATAGGCAAGTGACTGAATTCTATGAAATCGTAACTTGTACGGTTGCCTAACGGAATGAAATGATACGTGAGGTAATTCGAAACTCCATCTATCGGCATGGTTAAGAAACGTTAACTCCTCCGATTTATTCTGCCGAAGACCAGACTCCCCCACCCCCACTAAAACAAATAGATAAATAAAACAAAAATGTCACGAAAACAACGAATAAGCATACATGTCTAAAGCTACTTGTAAGTACTACCGTAACGTGCATCTCACTTCCCAGAGTGACATCAACGAAAAGTTCCTGTAGTATAATTCTCCGGAAGTTTGGTAACTAAAAGGTCTCCCCCAAATCGAAAGGAAATTCTACAAACTGTTTATATCCACACTGATAAGAGCAGAATGCATAGATTTTGTTAGTAAACAAATAACGTGCAATATTTTTTCTAATCTTTCCAGGTTACTTTTAAATTGGAACTTAAAAATGGTGTACATTGGCCATTGTCATATAGCTAGCCCAATAAATTTAAAAATAGGGAAAATGTCTTTCAAGGCCTGTACTTAAACGAGTTTTCCTCGAGTGGATCGGCGATGATGGTTTGGTAGGCTGACGATCGCGTGCAGCCAGATCCTGTCACCAGTTACTCTCTCCATCGTTTTCCTGCAATAGACATCATATATCTGACGGGTCGGTTTCAGGGGAATTAAAGAGAAACGGGCTAATTAGTTTTCTCTTCTTTAACACTTTCCTCTGTATAAATAACACTAGAAACCCGTCAGGCATTTGTTCTGGCCCAAGATGCGTGGTATTTTGGCATACGTCTCATCCCTAGCGTTTTGTGTCCGTGTGTTTCAAGATATCGCAAATCGCATTGGAACCATGTTTTAGAAATAATATATTACAGTTATTAAAGTACCATGTATGAGAACGCTTACACTTGTTAAATTAGTTACCCAGGAGAGATTTACCGTTAATAATATTTTCAATGACTTCAGGGTTTTAACTCGTGTGTCACGGAGTCATTTTGCGCTGTCGAGCCTGGCAAGTAAAGCATGTCTCACAATTCTATACCCCCTAATGTGCGATGATAATACCATACCCCGATAGGGTGGAGAAAACGTCTACCATCAATCAAAAACCACAAATTTGCCTTCTCCTTGCCTGGAGTAATATTCCCTTTACCCCAGCAAGCCATTGCTTTCTTCTCTAGCATTGCTGATAAAAAATGGATAAAGTCGCCGAACAAATCAGCTTGACTTCTGTAGGCCAGCAGCTATTCCTTCAAACCGGAGGGGTTGTTTCCCATCTTATCAAGTCCTCTCGCAATATCAGGCCTGTTGAAAAAAGGCTTTTTAAAAATAATTTTTGGGACATTCAAAATCTCGAGGGACTGTGAGCCTTTATACTGTTAAAATTTCAGATGAAATAAAACAGATTTTGTCCGTAGAATTATTTTGTACGCGTTGTTTTTCTATACTATAATTGTTAAACAGTGTATTCAATCACGTTAATGTAGTATTTTTAAAATCAGTTAGCGGTATTTTACAAAGTTTTCTTTATGTCTTGTTTTTTTTACAATTATTCAGGAAAGAAACTTTAGCTAAGTAAATCATCTTTTACATTTCTTTATCGTTTGTTTTTATTTAGGTATGGTTCCAAAATCGCCGTGCTAAATGGAAGAAGAGGAAGAAGACAACTAACATGTTGCGGGCCCCAGGTCTCTTGCCTTCCCACGGTCTCTCGCCATTTGGGAGCATGAACGACACTCTTTGCACCTTTCATCCAGGCGATACTCGATGGCCAAGCATGTCTCAAATGTCTCAGATGTCCCAAATGTCCCAAATGTCTCAGATGTCTCAGATGACCCAGATGGCTCAAATGAATGCGAATCCACTTTCCCTTCCACCAACACTTCCCAGACAAACCCTCGGACCCTCCCTGGGCCCCCAAGTGTCCGTGGGTAATTTAGGCTGTCCAGTCACACTAGGGAATGGTATTGGAGTGACAGCCCCGAACAACGGCATGTACTCTGGTTATGGCGGTACTTCTAGCTGTTCCTCGCCACTTTCAGCGGGCTCTCCCAGTCCATCAGTTGCCAGTGCTCAAATGCCATGCAGTATGCAGGAAATCGGGGACGGGTGGAGAGGAACCAGTATCGCTTCCCTCAGACGAAAGGCTCTAGAACACACAGTATCAATGACTGGCTTTAGATAAACACTTTTAACACAAAATGACAGTCGTTGAATAAATTGTGCAGAACAATTGTCAACATGCGTGTGTATCAACTACGCCAGAGACCTTTTCACGATAGTCGCCGGGCACGTGCAGGCATTTAAACAACTACGCGTGATACGGAACACACGTGGGTATTTTGGTCACGTGATAGAGAAGAACCTTTGTGATTGGCACAGACATTGTGTAGAACTATCTTGCCATTTTGAAAAGAGAAAGAGTCTTTAAAAACTCGACCAGATTTTCAACGAGTCGCTTTCTCTAGAATGGTTTAAGTGCTAATTTGACAAATGATTGTTGTTACCGTCTATATAATATATATATATTGTACAATTATTTATTGATAATTTAAACCGATATTATTTTGAAGTTTGTCACATTGCCGATTTATGTATTCAAAGACACTCTTTATGTAAGATGGTATTATCCAGTTATATCATTGCATTTACGTGATACATCAGTCATCGATTTTAGTTTCACTACTGACAGCTATACAGAATAACATCATAACGTTTGCATTTGATCAAGTAGTAAAAATAAAATAAAACTGCTTTAAACCATCCACTTAGTTCAGTATTTGAGAGTGAATTTGTATCTAATGTTTTATAGCGGGGTTACATATGTTGATGTTTTTTCACAAGTTTCGGAATTGAAATGAGTAGATCTGTACGTATAACTAAATAATAATCACCATTTTCGATGTATCGGTGATGTATAGCCATGTCAATGCGTTTTAAATTAGAAGTTATATTTGAAAAGAAATATGTAAATTCCGTTACTTTATAACTTCCGTCAGTAATAGAAATCAAGCAAACGCAATTTGGCATAGGTTTCAAACAGGGGGCCGTTTTACGAAGCCGTCGCAAAGTGCGATCAATCGCAGTTTTCATGACGTCGTATCTCTTCACTATGGTATCCATTGGCAACTACGCCTCGTTTGGGATGCGACTGCTTTGTGAAACGAGCCCCCGGTCAGTCGCCCTGAGTTGACCAAGAAACCAATATTGAATGGATATCATTTGATTAATGATCAAACTGAAAATTAAGGTCTTTACCGATCATGTCACAGGGGAAAAACTGTGCAGGTGAATAGATAGATGTCAGCGTCTGCAGGCAATTCACCATGCAGGTAAATAACTTAGTATAGGAACAATTGTCAAGCAGTTTTCTTGCAATAAAAAGCTCTCTGGTCAATTTCCATATCTGGGTATGTTTCCTTGTCTTTGTTCGATGAATCATTGTCCCCCTTCAATAAAAACAATCGATCCCAAAGCGCCTTTAGTTTCCGTTTTTAACTCTTTTCAATACAAGAGATTTAAGCAAATGACTGTATTGACTAAATTAAGATGGGACCGGCTTACAAGATACCCTAATGCCCCAATTTCCTTAATCTTCAAGCGAAATTCGTTCCTATTGTCCACTTACAAACAAATCTAGTGTTGAAAATACAGATGCTCCGATAGCGGCACCTCTTGAGATAATCACGTGACCACCACCCCTACAAACCTTTTTAAGTTGAAGAGTTCAAACAAGGGAGACTAATTCATTGGCAAATATGTAGACGGAATCTTTATTTGGGAAAATCCAAAGATGTTTGATTACCTAAAGATTTTTTTTAAAATGAATGAACAGTGAATTAAGATTACCGTCTCAGACACCACTCGGTGCGTAAAAATCCAATACAAACGTCAAGGAACCACCAAAATCTGTACAGGCACATATGTCAAAATTTATGGGGCTCAATCTCAGTCCACCGATGTTCTTGCCATAGTTAAGATGCGTAACCATTGTCAATGTGTTACAAAAGGATTCCAGAAAATTCTGCTGACCAAAGCTAAGCTCCTGTCAGTCGTCAACCTAATGAAATATCATAGGTTTTGGTTTGTAACAACAATTTATGGTGTATGAAGGTCTAAATGATATACCTCTTTTTAACACAATTAGAAACTTGTCTCCAGGGTTATTTTAGACAAGAAGATGTTCCCTGTGCCCGTGTGTTTTAGTGATCATAAATATATGTATGCATACCTCAACGGAAAGGATAAGATTTATATATCTAACTATAGATTGGTTTGAGAAAAATACAGAAATTTAGATAATTTTTTTTGAAAATGACAGAAAACTGTTTATATTAAAAACGGAAGGCCATTTTGTATATTGTTCCCAGTTTTTTATTTTTTATTTGAAAATGAATATTTGATTTTACCCTCGATGTAAACAAAAGTCGAGCCGGGAATGCGCTTATAGTTAGGTGTCTTAAATGACTTGAATCATTGACTTTTAAACCAGTTGACAGTTGACCCAATTCACTGAACTAACCTGAGAAATACAAACGACAATTTTGATTGAGATACACAGAAAGGCCTTCCAATAAACTTGAGGCCGTAAATTGAAAATAAATATTTCTGAAATTAGTGTAATCCAACATAGAACTTTATATGTTGATGTTCGGATTTTCGTTCTAGATATGCCTGTGCACCAGCATTTATACATTTGAAACAACACTGAACGTATATTTGGTTGATTAATTTGAATTGTTTTACTAAAACTAAGCTTGTTTAAATTCGGAAGGCTACGGTGGCGAGTTGACCTTTAAACAAAATTAAGAAAGGCTTATAGCTATTCCACAGCAATACCAAACACGCTCAGATATGATTGTATATAGAATCACAAAAAAGTTTGTCACGCAAAAATTACCTCCACATATATATATAGAACAAAAAATATATTGCCGAGAACAACGTGAACTTAAACTAATCAAGTAGTGACTATATAGAAGAAAAGGACCATGGAATTTTATTGGAATTTTCGATGGGCTCCCAGGAGTAAGCAAAACACTAGGTTCGCCTCTTACTTGCGAAGTCAACATTGCAGCCTTCTTCGAGTTCTACAATCACTGATAGATTTCTTTGAGTTCATACAAAGTATAGACTCAATGAATAATGTGTCATTCTGTGCGACAGATTTAGTTGTTTTTGTGAACTACAATTTCTCTGTTTTTCTCCACCAATCTGAATTTTTGAAAATATCATTATTTGGCCACTCATGTCACATTAATGAGTTTAAATAGTTAGTGTCTTTTAGAAAGTGAATTTAACATTATTCTCGTTATTTGGGGATTACACTTTGTCACATTAACCAATTTTAACATCGGCCATCGTCATGGTTTAGATTTTAACAAAAGTAAAAATTGTTATACCACGAAGATAGCAGCGATTGCCATTTATGCAGCGAATGAGAATTAACAATCAATGTTTTTAAGACGAGATTTGATGAAACACTCTTCGAAAAATAAAAAAAATTGGACGATGTCCCATGTTAAAGTGGCATGAGCTGCCAAAATGTTGATATTTTGACGTTAAAACAGAATGTTGAAATTATTGGCTATTCTTCTCCAGACGTATAATTCAGAAGCTTTTTAGTGCTTCTAGTCACGAAAATGTGCGATAAAGTATTGTCTTGAACTAACTTTGGCTTAGAATGAATGAATGGTCGTCCCGGTTATTTAAATTTTGTTTACTTTTAGAACACGTTTTCGGTTCTTACAGGCAAATGCTGTATGGATTTTCCTCATTCCAACGCCAATCATTTAGTATTTCGATGGCCTTCAAAGCCTCTTACTGTCGTGACGATCAGAAATTAAGAAAAAAGTATGAATTTTGGCAGCTCATGCCACTTTAAAGTAGACAGCTGAGGAGAGTTAGCGTTGATGTGATGAGGTCAAATGTTTTATAACACAGAGCACTTGAAGGAATCAAAGTATTGTAATGGATCTACAGACCTTCTAATGAATTCTTATTCCCATTCTATTATTTCATTTGACTGCAATATCCGTCACAAGTTGTCACCGTATTCAATGGGATTATGTACGAGAATTTAATGTCATTTGTTCTAAAATTGCAGACGGCTATGATTAATGAAAAACGGAAAGATCGGGAGACGTCTTGGAAACTTCGCCGGAAACGCAATATCCCCGAATCGGAAATAAAATTTATTTCGGGTCATACCGTTGAAGAAAACGCCTTTAAAGACTGTTGTAGACTAATTCGAGACACGTGCATGTGTTAACAAGTTACATTTCAGTTGGTACCTATGGTTCCATAATTCTAACTGAAACAGTTGTAATCTTCCACATCCCATTCTAACTTTTTTGTGCATCCGCGTTATTTAATTTAATGAATTCAATTTAATTAGAGCTGTTCATTTCGCCTACTTTGAAAAAAATCTCCACTTATTATCATGATTTAGAGCTAAACGGAGCTTTTATTCGTTGACAAAGATTACTACAGCGTTAATTGTTGTTCCTTTCACAAAATATGAAAATGAGCCGAGTAAATTAGCCGCGTTTCTCTGTGGAGTCTTCGCTCTCGTCCGTTGAGGTCATCGATTAACGCGCAAGGTCATGCTTTCTTCTCTGCAGGGCTATTATACGGCCTCATCGTAACGCCCCAATACAGGTGTGCGGAAAGTGGATAGAAGAGGGTTACCAAGTTCAGTAATTACATGTGTTCGGTCGCGAAATCACTCCGAGACAAACGATGCCGACAAATCATATTATTATCATGGTGGCCTTCAACCCTATAACACAAGGCAATTTAATGTCATTATCCACCTAAGGAAGAGCTAATGCTGTTAATAAATCCATTTGACACACGCTTACTTATGTAATCAATGTGACAATGTAGTGACACTTCAGCCTTGGCTTTGCCTCCGCGGGTTAATGGCTTTATCCAAAACATTGGTCTTATTTCGACCAAAAAGCGATAAACATGAATTATGCCATGAAGATGATATTCACGGTAAGTGGTGAAATCATCCACCCCATTATTTATTTTCCTGGCAGCTTTATTTCCTGCCCAAGCAAATTTCTATCAATATCATCATCTAAACCAAAAGACCACGGGATCACATTCTCTAAAGTCTACTGTTTCGACAATTAATGATGAAATTTGACCTAGTTATTCCATTATCCAGCAATTCGTTCTCCCTGTCAACTGTTTTGTATCTACTGAAGCTTGAAAAGGTGATTATTGGCCCGGTTATTTGTACTGGAAATCTATATATGGAAGAACGCATATTTTATATGATATTTACTAGACGTTTTATGTAAAACTGCAGTTAATTACTGAAGTTAGTGCTTGATTTGTTTGTAGTGTGGAATTATTAGAGGAGATAAAGGAGATATGCGACACTGTATTATTTATAAGAGAGTTGAGTCTGATTCGAAGATATCCTATACATTCTTTCATCGGTTGGATTAAAATGAAACAAAAACAATGGGAATTAATCCCCACGCGTGACCTTAATTCCGCAAATATTAACTTACTATGTATTGTTATTCTACGAAGATGACAACTTAATTCTTATTGTCTACCTGTTATTGGTAGACTGAGCTGTTCTCCATCCTCAAGTTATCAGTCATAAAATTAGGGTTTAGCGCTAGAGTCAACGGCATTTACCACCTTCTAAATCCATTAGACTCAAATACTAGACGCCACAAGAGGATTTTCCCTGTGTCCACGTTTTTTAGTGTTCATAAAAATATGTAAGACTTCCAGGAGGGTTCATATATTAAACAAACCAATATACACTTTCCTTTTCTTCATTTATAAAACAGACTGTCATAAAAAGGTATAAAGGTCTATATATGACCTACCCTCTTCTTAACACAATACGAAACTTGTCCCAATCGTTATTTTAGTCAAGAGGATTTTCCCTGTGCCCATGTGTTTATGTGTTCATAAATATATAAAAAAGCCGGTCGGACCTGACTATTCTAAAAAGCCCATGCACCCGAACTGTCAGATGCATGCTGGATCCTCTGATGTATTGATTGATTGGTTGGTATTTTACGCCAACCTGGTAAAAAAAGTCACCAAAAATAGAATTGTTCTAAACCATTGTTCGACCAATAAGTTATTGGTCGCTGTGTTATTCAGCCGCTGGCAACCATCTAGTAAAGAAGCTGCTACCAAAACGTTCGTAACCATCGTAGAGCGGAAAATGTAGCACTGAATATTGTATGATCTGCGCGAGAATTTAATTTTCTTTTTGGTCAGATTTGTAAAGCACACACTTAACGTAAATTGGAAGAAATTTCCCTATAGGTTGTTCATAAATCCGTTATTAACGAATTTCAATTCTCATCGCCTAAGTTGCTTTTACGAAAACAGGTTATCTCACGGTTGTTCTCGTGCCACCTATTACCTTTCCAGTATAGAAATAAAACTCCCTTGTAAACTCCTTTCAATTGCTGTGGTGAATACATAAATTTCAATTGACCGATTGATTGATGACGTCACTTGGAGTTTGTTAAAACGAAAGGGACTATCATGGCCGTGTAACGTTACACTGCGATGCCGTCAACTTTTTACTGAACTTTCATCAAAAGGATAAAAAGATCGGCAAAAACTTCAAACCGATAAATTATTGTTTCTTTTTGCGAGCTATGAAGTTGGCGAGGAGATTTTACTCCGGAAAATCGTTTTTCTTTCACGTATTAAATTTCATAGTAAACGTCATGTTGAAATTAGGCGTCCATCTCTGAACCAGGACCTGTTCAAACGATATCTAACGTTGTATTTCCGGTAACTACATTAATACCGGAAGTGATTGCAGGCGGCGCCATCTCTCTGTGACTTATAAGAATGATTTGGAAAACGATAGCATTACCTTTGTGATAGCTCCAGTTTGTTTATACTCTTATTTATCGATAACCATTAAAACTTGTGCTTTCAGGCACATCAACGTAGACAAACATGTGTAACGAATCCTGCCCTGGGTCTTGTCTGTCCGCCGTTCTCATTGGTCCGTGATCAGTGATGGCGGAAGTTTAACCGGAAACGCACCACAGTACAGTAAAGTTTCACCCGCTAATTGTTGGAACAATTAGCCTTGCTTAACAAAGCTTGTAACTGAATCGACAACTGGTCTCGACTATAGGCTGTAATTAAACCCTATCAGACAATTGTCAGGAACGCATCCTCCTTTATCTGATACTGCCTTTACACAATGTCGATAATTTCCGAAGAAACACAAGCTAGATTTGGCCGAGAGCGCTCGAATTTTGAAAGGAATTTCAAACTATAACTTAATTCTGCATGATGTACATATTACATGTTTGATTACAAAATACGCGGTCCTTTTGTCTTCAAGCTATGTATTCTTTCCAACGTATGTATAGGCTTATAGCCAAGGTCAGCGAAATTTGTCTCAAATACTATGCCATTGAAACATCATGCAAATCAGTTCTTCAGCAACATCAACAAACAATTACTGCAAATCAGTTTGTATTGTGGTATCTAAAAGTATACGTTATTTCAGGTCCGATCTCATCATCTGTGAAATTTTCAACGAGCCATTGACTCATTTTTTAAAACAATAGAATGTTTCACCCTAGAGCTCTTCATTGCCTTGTATCACTTACATACGTTCAGTGCAGAAAAGAAAAGCTATTGGGAGATTATCATATTAGGTTTGTTATAAATTGCAAAATGAAATATTTTGCGGCATCGATTAAGGTAAAATTAGGAAACAGATCAGCACCTTCCTAGATATGACCAGACTATGCGTATTGTTCAAGTGTCTGTAATTATAGTGGCATGAGCTGCCAAAAACTCGCATTTTTTTAATTATAGACTTTGGTTTTCACGACAGCAAGGGGCTTTGCATGCCATCGAACAACGATGAACATACAGGCTGTGCTAACCAAAATAGTATCCGAAAAGTAAACCGAGAAAAACAACCGATACTATCAACTTTCGTTTAAATAGAAAAAAATGTCAACGTTCTGGCAGCTCATGCCACTTTATGATTTGACAAAACAGGGCCATTTTGAATTCAAAACTGTGATGATATTTCAATAAAACACGGAAAATGATCTCAATTGCAATTGTAATTAATCATTTTATTCTTCATATGTAATTTGCACCTTATAGAAGTCATAGTCATGCTTTTGGTAATATTCTATGTTTATATTCCAGCCAGTTTCGCTTTAATAACTCTACACTTTTAACGAAATGCCACTTTTCTTGCAAAGAGTTGCAATACATGGATAAAAGTTATTTTGTTTAGTTTAGAAACTGTCAGATTAACTGAAAACAGAATTGTCCATCCAAGTTCGTGTACATCGTTGATTGTTAAAAGAGCGAATGTTTTGCTTCCCGCTCCTCTATTTTTTTCTATAAGATCTTTCTGTAAGGTTTTCTATGTTTATCCTTTAATTATGTGTAATATATTCCATGTCATGATGTACGGAAAATCAACTCTTAGAGAAGGCGTCAAATATAAATTTATAGCTGAGTTTCCCTGCCACGGAGCTGTCTTGAGCTAAGAGGGGTTGTCTCAGTAATGTATCTCTGCCGGACTGAGACTTCACTCGGGCCGCTGTTGAAAGTCTCTGATAACGGGCGATCGTTACCCCAACCCAACTCTCTCTTGTTCCATTTACACACAATAGAGCGGAAAATAAGCAAATCGCCTCCATCAGTCTCGAGATGTTTTGACTGGACACGCGCCGACGTTTGGCACGAAATCGACACGCGATCAAAAACGACTGGTCACATGATTGTCAACCCACGTGCTGGCTATCCAACGCCAGTCAATTACACGTCCAAGTCCAATGCTGATGGGATGAAATTACTGACACATCTTATTCACAGATCCTTCCTATCTTAACACCTTTCATCTGAACTTCGACAAACAAACCTGACACCAAACAGAATCATAGTGAATTGCAAGAAATAAAACAATATAGGTTAGGTTGATATACGTCTTCTCCATAATCATTATATTTCAGAATTTTTTCCCTGAGCCACTGTGTTTGAAATGAGAAAATATAACGGAATACAAGGGGTATTTGTGACGGTGTGAGGTGCTTTATGCTAAATTATAGAACTTGTTTAGATGTAAAGTAGACTGTTATATTTTGTGGCGTCTTTGGATATCCCACCTGCAGCATTCTGAAACTGATAAGTACAGAAGCGTATAGGGGCAGGCGAGAAAAAGTTTAGAATTCTGAGATGCTTATTCCGAATTTTAGTTACTAACTCCAAATTAGGTTTTAGTCAATCCAAAATAGTACATAATTCGGAGTTATTAACTCCAAATTAGGAGTTAGTAATTGAGCGCTCTGGTCCTATTACGCTTCCGTAGATAGGATCCAATCTTCAACTTTAAAATACAAAGAGCTTCAAAACAGATTTGAGCCCAACAGATAAACGCTTGCCATTTCCCTATTTTCAAATTCTTATTACGTTTATTCAAATAAGAAAGTCAATTTGTATTTTTAGCAAAATAACACACGAAATATTGTTAAGTTTCAACACTTTGCAGATTTTGTGTGACAATATGCAGGGGTGGAATTACTAGATTTTAGATGGCTGGTAATGCACTGGGAGCATCTTGAGATTAAAACTGGACATATACATGGGATAGCTGAAAATAGTGCGTAATGTATGAACCAAGGAAAAAAGAATGAACAGAGGACCAAGTCGTAGGAATTGTAGTCAGCCATCTTGTAGAGTAGTCAGGAACCATAAATATAAGGTGAATACAGGTCATAACTGATACAAACTTTATTTGTAAACTTCGTTTCAAAAAAACTTGTGCTGAGAAAGATGGCCCTGCTGATATGAATTTGCCGTACAGTTGATCCACTAAAACATCTACCATTGCCATTAACTTGATCCTGATAGAAAAAACAATATTGAGGTATGGCCAGTCGCCGGTTCGAATTCCATTTAGTCCAAAAACGGGGGATTGAGTGCATGGGACTTTCACTCGATCGCCGTATGTTGGGCAGTTACCAGGTGTTCGCCGAATATGGGGTTCTCGGACGGACAAAGCGAACTTCAAACATTCAATCAATCAAAAGTATTGTTGTTGAATATTGGCATATTAGTACACAACCAATATGTAATAACCAATCGATATTGGAGCCAAAATCCATATTGGATATTCATGTTGACGTTGAATTCGTGAAAACACGAGATATCGAATAACACAGTTCCTATTGCATCATTTTGACAATGTATTTCAAATCTATAGTCAGAACGACTCCATAATGAAAACGTTTCTAAGTAGCTGTCTTCTTCTCCCCATCATTCTTAAAGGCACACTTGCCGCGAAAATCAGGAATATTGTTTACATTAAAAAAGAAAGACCGTTTTCTGTATTTTTCCCAGACAATATAAGTTAGGAACTTTCTATTTTTACCAAAATTTAACAGTTTGGACGTCACTTTGTATTTTTAATTTGAATTTGAAAATTTGAATTGTTAGGTGCCCGTAATGTAAACAAACCACACTGCCCCCTATTGGCGATTTTATGTTTAAGTCGAGTGAGTGAACTAACGGCACAGTGTAATTTTACGTAGGCCTATTTATCTGAGAAATGCAGACTGACGATCGGTTAACAGCGACTGGAAAAGAATGCTGATTATTGTTTGAGTGTAAACCACAGATAAAAAGGCCTGAAATGAGGGTAACCCAACACGAAAGTTGACCGACACTGATCGTTGTTGTTGTAATCAGGCTTCGATTCTTCATTTGTTTTTCACCCCATTTCTACATTCTAAAGCTAACTAGACATGTTTTATGTGTCCTATGTTTAAGTTTAGTTGTATTAGTCGTAGTAAGCTCATGTAAATTGGTTTTCTTAGCAAATTTAAACAGGCTACGGCGGCAAGTGGGCCTTTAAGTTTGGTATTGAATAGAGTAGTTTTTTGTTATGTTTGTTTCTTTATGTATAACACAAAGGTTTGATGTAACATTGACATCCAGTATGAAGAATAATAGTAGTCGTCACCATCATATTGAAAGTACACAGCGTATTCGACTGCCTCGGTCATTTAAAAAATATTTCCGTGAAATCACCTAAATTATGATGGCGTCACTGGTTTAATTTAGATCCGAGCAATGCTTTACAGTTCAGGATAATTTACAATTTGTCCAATACCTAAAGGTGCATAATTATAATGCGTTGTCGAGGTTCCAGTTAGGTTTGTTTAAGTGACTGAAAACTTTTACCAACACAAGAAACGGTCTTTATTGACTTGTGTGTATGAATGACACTCATTCCATACAACCAACTTTAATAGCCCGTCTCTTATGTTGACAGATGAGTGAACTTGTTCAGACAACTTTTAAACAAGTTTCTAGGAATTAGTTACAAAGTAACCCCAGTAGTTAGATTATTAATTAGTAAACAGGCTAACAGATCGAGACATGTCAGGGATATGCTGTGAGGTGGCATATGTTATATTGTCTCCTGACACACAGTAAACCTTTAAAAACGTTATATCGTCATTTGACAAGAAATAGTAAATAAATAACCAAGGTATCAATATAATATATATCTACATGATTATAGGATTACATATTTATACAGTGGCGTAAAATTTTAAACTAATCTATTTACATTTACACCTTTCAATTATTCTTTATTTTCAATACGATATAAAACACAATGCAGTTAAAATGTTTGTGAGTTGACTGACCACCCTACCTCCACCCCTCATTTTGAAATACGATCATTGTAATATAGTTTGACACGAAATGGACGACTCTTTCTGGTTAAAAGCAAAGAGTAAAAGCTGACTAGTTTTTTTTTATTTTTTATTAGAATTCAAGTCAAACGTATCGCAAAACACCATAACCGATATTTGCAGTGAACCTAATTTTACCCTATTAAGATAGTTTAGAAACTCAATTAAAAACCCCCAGTTATAGTCCTGAGAAGAGGGACAAATAAACTCGCCTTTTAATCAACTACAGCTAAATTAAAACCACGTTGCCGCCATGGATAAAATTGTAAAAATCAGTGGTCGGTTTTTAGAGATACGGGGACATTCTTCTTTTCCAGATTTGCTCAGTGAGAGACAAAAACGCAACATAGACATAAGGGACATAACTGCTATTAACACAAATACTGGGTGGGAAAAATTAATGCCCTTGGAACGTCATTCGAATTTACCATTGATAATATACATGATATTATTTTCGTTTTAGACACAATATCCTATCCGCCTTTGTTGTTGTTTTCTTTCTTAGGGTTAAACACGTATTTATGTACATGTATCTTCATGGTTGTTTTAGACAAGAAGCTTTCCCTGTGCCAGTGTGTTCTAGTGTTCAAAAATATATTTCTGACTATATTTACATGTTGCTGTACGTAGCATGTTCAGGTATGCGAATAAATCTGTTTTATACTGGTGTACAATATATAATTGCTTTCAATATTAAATGTGTTCTGTTCATTTACAGTTTAGCATTTCCTTAAAGGTCATATGTCTTGGTTTTAAAATAGGTTTATTTGTTCCAAAACCAATACACAGGGTTTATATGAACTCCTTGTAAAGGTAACTTTTATTTCACCTAAAATCAACCTTTAACAAGTTTTCAAAACAGGGTATTTTTTGTCACAATCATAAGAAAATAATGTTATGCTTGACTTATCCGCCCATGCAGTGTCTTGAATTCTCGTCCTGGATGTCTTTACTCACCAGGAATTCCGTACATTTTTTTAAATGGCTCGTTCTCGTAGAGTCCGGCTCTTCGGACCTCATAGTAAAATTGAACGTTACATACCGACTTTTACAGAAGTTTCAGTTTTGATGGAAACGAAACCATAGTTTGGAACTATTCGGGTTTTGTGTTTTACCACAAAGTCATTTTAAGCGAACGTGTAATAAGATTTCGCGAGATTGAACCCAACAGACACCGAAGAAGGAGACGGTATGCTCTGGCTAAACACTGCGGACATCACCTACGACTGGCCAGTGGACTTATCAGTCATCCCAACGCGGATGAAAGGTGCCAACGACCTTTGTATGTGTGTGTGATGACACTTCAATGTATAGGTCTTCATTTAAATGTTTTTGTCTTAAGGGTGCGGTCGGACTGACATAAAATCCACATTCACACCGTGTCATCTGTCGTTGTATGTGATAATACCAAACCGTCCATCACACCCGTTGAAAGAAAATAACAGATTAAAAGTTTTTATGTCGGAAAAATAGCAGTTTAAAGGAATCACAAAAGCAATCTCCTTAAACGTTTTGACAAAAATGATAGATACTTAAAAGTACCACTCTGAATCGTTTTGTAATAGTTGGCAGCAGGCCACAACATCACAGTCTGCGCTCAGAACACCACAGTCTGCGCTCACAGCACCACAGTCTACGCTCACAACACCACATTCTGCGGTCACAACACCACCGTCTGCGCTCACAATACCACAGTCTGCGCCCACAACACCACAGTCTACGCTACCAACACCACAATCTGCGCTCACAACATCATAACCTGCACTCACAACACCACAGTCTGCGCCCACAACACCACAGTCTGCGCTCAGAATATCACAGCCTGCGCTCACAATACCACAGTCTACGCTCACAAAACCACAGTCTGCGCTCACAACATCAAAGTCTGCGCTCACAACACCATAGTCTGCGCTCACAGCTCCACAGTCTGTGCTCAAAACTCCACTGTCTGCGCTCGTAACATCATAGTCTGCGCTCACAACACCACAGTCTGCGCTACAACACCACAGTCTGCGCCCACAACTCCACAGTCTGCGCTCACAACACAACAGTCTGCGCTCACAACACCATAGTCTGCGCTCACAACTCCACAGTCTGCGCTCACAACTCCACAGTCTGCGCTCACAACTCCACAGTCTGCGCTCACAACTCCACAGTCTGCGCTCACAACACCACAGTCTGCGCTCACAACACTACAGTCTGCGCTCACAACACCATAGTCTGCGCTCACAGCTCCACCGTCTGTGCTCACAACACTATAGTCTACGCTCACAACACCACAATTTGCGCTCACAACGCCACAGTCTGCGCTCACAACACCACAGTCTGCGCTCACAACACCACAGTCTGCGCTCACAGCTCCACAGTCTGCGCTCACAACACCACAGTCTACGCTCACAACAGCACAGTCTGCGCTCACAACACCACAGTCTGCGCTCACAACACCACTGTCTGCGCCCACAACACCACAGTCTGCGCTCACAGCGCCACAGTCTGCGATCACAACACCACAGTCTGCGCCCACAACACCACAGTCTGCGGTCATAACACCACAGTCTGCGGTCACAACACAAATGTCTGCGCAGACAACACCACAGTCTGCGCTCACAATACCACAGTCTGCGCACACAACACCACCGACTGCGCTCACAATACCACAGTCTGCGCACACAACACCACCGACTGCGCTTACAACACCATAGTCTGCGCTCACATCTCCACAGTCTGCGCTTAGAACACCACAGCCTGCGCCCACAACACCACAGCCTGCGCCGACAACACCACAGTCTGCGCTCACAACACCACAGTCTGCGCTCATAACACCACAGCCTGCGCTCACAGCACCACAATCTACGATCACAACACCACAGTCTACGCCCACACCACAGTCTGCGCTCACAACACCACAGTCTGCGCTCACAACACCACAGTCTGCGCTCACAGCACCACAGTCTGCGCTCACAACACCACACTCTGTGCTCACAACACCACAGTCTGCGCTCACAACACCACACTCTGCGCTCACAGCACATTCTGCGCTCACAACACCACAGTGTGCGGCCACAACACCACAGTCTGCGGTCACAACACCACAGTCTGCGCTCACAACCCCACACTCTGCGGTCACAACACCACAGTCTGCGCTCACAACACCACAGTCTGCGGTCACAACACCACAGTCTGCGCTTACAACACCACAGTCTACGCTCACAACACAGTCTGCGCTCACAACACCACAGTCTGCGCTCACAGCACCACACTCTGCGCTCACAACACCACAGTCTGCGCTCTCAACACCACGTCCTATGCTCACAACACCACAGTATACACTCACAGCACCATAGTCTGCGCTCACAACACCATAGTCTGCGCTCACACCTCCACAGTTTGCGCTCACAACTCCTCAGTCTGCGCTTACAACACTACAGTCTGCGCTTACAACACCACAGTCTACACTCACAACTCCACAGTCTGCGCTCACAACTCCACAGTCTGCGCTCACAACACCACAGTCTGCGCTCACAACACTACAGTCTGCGCTCACAACACCATAGTCTGCGCTCACAGCTCCACCGTCTGTGCTCACAACACTATAGTCTACGCTCACAACACCACAATTTGCGCTCACAACTCCACAGACTGCGCTCACAACGCCACAGTCTGCGCCCACAATACCACAGTCTGCGCTCACAACACCACAGTCTGCACTCACAGCTCCACAGTCTGCGCTCACAACACCACAGTCTACGCTCACAACAGCACAGTTTGCGCTCACAACACCACAGTCTGCGCTCACAACACCACAGTCTGCGCCCACAACACTACAGTCTGCGCTCACAGCGCCACAGTCTGCGATCACAACACCACAGTCTGCGCCCACAACACCACAGTCTGCGGTCATAACACCACAGTCTGCGGTCACAACACAAAAGTCTGCGCAGACAACACCACCGACTGCGCTCACAATACCACAGTCTGCACACACAACACCACCGACTGCGCTTACAACACCATAGTCTGCGCTCACATCTCCACAGTCTGCGCTTAGAACACCACAGCCTGCGCCCACAACACCACAGCCTGCGCCGACAACACCACAGTCTGCGCTCACAACACCACAGTCTGCGCTCATAACACCACAGCCTGCGCTCACAGCACCACAATCTGCGATCACAACACCACAGTCTACGCCCACAACACAGTCTGCGCTCACAACACCACAGTCTGCGCTCACAACACCACAGTCTGCGCTCACAACACCACAGTATGCGCTCACAACACCACACTCTGTGCTCACAACACCACAGTCTGCGCTCACAACACCACACTCTGCGCTCACAGCACATTATGCGCTCACAACACCGCAGTGTGCGGCCACAACACCACAGTGTGCGCTCACAACACCACAGTCTACGCTCACAACCTCACACTCTGCGGTCACAACACCACAGTATGCGCTCACAACACCACAGTCTGCGGTCACAACACCACAGTCTGCGCTTACAACACTACAGTCTACGCTCACAACACAGTCTGCGCTCACAACACCACAGTCTGCGCTCACAGCACCACACTCTGCGCTCACAACACCACAGTCTGCGCTCTCAACACCACGTCCTATGCTCACAACACCACAGTATACACTCACAGCACCATAGTCTGCGCTCACAACACCATAGTCTGCGCTCACACCTCCACAGTTTGCGCTCACAACTCCTCAGTCTGCGCTTACAACACTACAGTCTGCGCTTACAACACCACAGTCTACACTCACAACACCACAGTCTGCGCTCACAACATCATAATCTGCGCTCACAACACTTTTCCTAACTTTCGTTGAACCAAGTCCTTCGCTGCGGGTCATTCGGTAGTCCTTCGGAAGCATTTTAAGAACAATTTAACAAGACGTTCAAATTGTTCACTATTATTAGAAACAGCTGATAGGGGTCACTTTGCACATAGTCTGTCGGATGTAAACAGACCAAAGCACACCCAACTACAAGATTGTCATCCACCTCAACTGGTTTCATTACACTTCTAAAATAATTTTCAGACAGAAACTCAACCCTTGACCTTTGGTAAAACTTTCAAAATGCCCAGAATGAACAAAAAAAACCCACAAAAATATCTGGAACTTCTACCCTACCAATTCCCGGAAGTACATGTAGGTAACGGTGGCCTCAATCCTGTAACAGGCAAACTATTGCTTCGACCTCATTCAAAATCTGACACATTTAACTTGGGCGTATTTCAAATGATCTCTTAAACGAAAAAACTAAAACACACTGTAACCCATTTACACCAGCCCCTATTAGAACATAGCAAGGGCAGTGACTGGTGAGCTATAAACGCTTGAATTGGTTATATCAGCTCTGGGAAAACATATTTGAATTCCGTTTACTGTTTTGAAGTCTACAGAGGGCTCTTCAGTAAAATACCTATGGAGATAGATATTTGGTGGCTCCCTGCATAGTGTTTTTGTTAAATTCTTAGAAGTGTTAGATGACAAAATGAATACATTGCGCTCAAAGTCAGCAATACTTTGTCCAAATTTAAACAACTGGAAAGGACAACTATCCCAGGTTGATTTTAGGCATAAAATGGAAAGCTTAAAAGCAGAGGAGAATCAGCTTACTAAAGGGAGATAAACGGAAATTCTTTTTGTATATCGACCATTTTGCGATTGTCGGCCCTTGATGGCGCTTTGATCAGCAATTAAGTACTATTCTTATCTATCCATGCCTTATTGTTGGGGTTACAAACTTTGGTAAAAGTAGAAAGAGCCTTTTTCTTATTCCTTTGAGATGGATAAACACAATCATCTTATATTGGACCTGAAACTACCTGAAAGATTACAATAAAATATCCAGTTTAACATAGAACAACATTGAAGAAGATCTTTTTTAAAACCAAGGCATTTTCTAAGACTAAAATAAAACGTTATTATATTTTTCGTGTGTTGGTAATCACTCTAAGAATTAAGCGTTTTTCAGAAAGCCAAATAAAAAGTGAATCTCTACAAACAATCCAGTAATGCTCAAATTCTAAAGAATAGGGTAGGATAATATTTTTTGTCTTTTGGCAAGGATATTGTCATTGTATGGCCTATATATAATTACAGGTAACGATAAACTACTGTATTGAAAAATATCATTTACTTACAGGAGAAATGTAACTATATAATAAACATGTACATTACATTACCGGAAAAAAGATCAAGATTTTTTTGGTAAATATTTTGCAAGAAACGACATACAGTGTTGTTATTGAAAAGTGATATATTTCACAAAATATTACTTTAACCCATACAGGTAGTAGGCCACAATTTAATTCGCCATTTGCGATAAAGCTAATGTCTAACACCTTTCCATAAAACTAAAATACTATGACCTTTCCTAACTTTCGTTGAACCGAATCCTTTAGTAGTTCTTCTAAAGTCTTTTCAGAACAATTTAACCAGACGTTGAAGGTTGAAATTTGTCACTTTTATTAGAAATAGCTGATAAGGGTCACTTTGCACTTAATCCGCCGGATGCAAACAGAACATATATACTGAAATTAAACGAATCCTATAAAGAGCGGGAGTAACGTGACCGTTCCACAAATTTCCTGTCACCGGCGTTGTCATTACGCATGGGAGGAGCCTTTATCATTCGAATATGAGGCTCATTTATGACGTTTTAGAACAAAAAAACGTCAATCGGCCCAAGGCACAGCCTTTCAATACCCTTGGTCATTCGACTAAGGACCATTTCGAAATCATGCCTATTGAGTAAAATCCCTCTTCTCACTTTCGCTGAAGATACCAAACACAAACGTTTGGAAAGGGAAAGTTTCTGGATTCAAACGTTGCAAACTGTTTACCCTTTAGGTTTTAACATGGACCCGAGCAGTTGTCGTGAAAAAGTATTATACCAATTGCGTTTCAGTACAATAACACCAGCATGTATATGGCCCAGATTATAAAAGAATAATACAAACTGCTTCAGAGTGAAATGGCTCGACCTCTGAACCAATGGCAAGTCATTGTTGATAAAAAGAACAAGAGTTTGAAGGACCTATAAGAGAGCACTGTAACTCCCTTGTCTTTTATCTATCTATCATATTTTCCCTTTCTTTTCTCATTGTCATATATTTCTTCAATTTCAGTTTGTAAACACGACTTCTTGCCATAGCTGAGGATCCGTACAATTTTTTCAATATATAACAAAATATTTCAGAAAAAAAAATACTGACTAAAGCAATATTATTATCAGACTTCAACCTAATGGAGTATCATGGGTTTTGGTTTGTTACAACAACCTATGCTTGGGCATAAAGGACATGCCCTCCTTTAGCACTAGAAACTTGTCTCCATGGTTATTTTAGTCAATAAGATTTTCCCTGTTCCCGTGTGTTTTAGTGTCTATGAATGTTTAGTTATATGATAAGATGGTTCCATGTTGGTTCCATGTTGCCGGGAAGACATTTCTAACGGAGCCAAACATTAACATTACGGCAAGTGAAAATAAATACCCTACTGATGTCAAAATTATGTGTTTCATGAAGGGGGGATAATCAAGATATCCTGTTTAAACACGAAGTAGTCCCCCTTTAAATGATATAATGACTCTCATCCGTCGGAACTCCCTTCGGCTATCTTCGCTCGCTACCGGTCGGTTTTGACACGCCTCGGACAGTCTGCGCTTTTTATACGGTAAATCACCGTATTTTTGGGCTAAATAAAAATGGCGTCGAAAGTAAATATCAAAATGTTTTACTACAGCCAAAAAAATAAAATCAAAATAATTATAAATTGAATAAATGCTGTTATCATTTAGAAAGACATTTGTTTATATATTGTATTTAGCCCGATAAACCTCATGCCGTACACAGACGCAGTTTCGGTATATATCAGGAATCCTCCAATGCTTCAATTATATAACTGATCTAGGCTGAAAGTTACCAAACCGAGTGTTTCGGCCCCTTACATTATCACGGGGACAAGGCCCTCAAGAGAATTTGGGAATTGTACGCTTCGCGGCTAATTATTGGTAGCCATATTTAAAATGACCTGCAGTCTATCAGAGGGTATTTCACGTACGTAAATCCCCGAAGTTATCAGACTGGACCCTTATTCCACGAAGTAGTCCCTCTGTAATTGATATGTTGGCCTTCATTCCAGAGTCCAAAACTACAAACATCATTCTATGGTAAGATGTTGACTCGCCATGTTCTCAATATGGAATTCACTATGTCCATCACACGACATCACACGACTGAACATGGAGACAACTTTTGTCTTTGGTAAATGGAATCAGTAGGCCAACACAGTTTCCCCTCATCCGCTTCTTCAAAAGAAGTATACATTTTTGAAAGGAAACTGTCTGAATTTCAGATTGAAAACAATTTTGGATGTGTAGGTTAGGTGAATGGAAATCTGAAAAGTTGGGTGTGCATTGGTCTGTTCACACAAGTCAGAATACATGTAAATGGCGACTGTCCCTAACTAAAAATTGTCCCATGTTGCCGTGCAAATTTTTAGTTTAAAAAACATGTGGCTCAACGAATAATAAGGAAGGTTTGGTGAGTCAAAACACGCAGCCTGGCTGAAACTGAAATTAAACAAATCTTATTAAACTCGTCATTTAACGGTCTATCAGGGAAAATAAGTTTACCTGTGATCATCCCAACATCTTCCCAATATGTGTTCGACTGTAAAACTTGGGAACTTTTGGGGATCTTCAATCTGCCTCATACCCACGGTGCCCTTTTCGTTATATTTTTGCATGAAGAGGGCGTTGGGGGAGGCCATTATGTGTCTATGTCACTGGACGTCCATACCAGTCAGAAGAGATTCCCTCTACTTCCCACTACCCAGTGAAAAAAATCATTTTTTAAAATATAGCATAACCAGTCTTTATGTTATAAATTTTCTTTTTCATTCCTACCCATTCTTCATGGCGATATGTTTTTTTTTAAACATGTTGAAGGACATTTCTTTGCCAATACTTAAATGTGACTCGTAGGTGTATACTGACTTAACGTGTATTGGAAGTTAAAAGGTATTTATAAGAGGTAAAAATTAAAAACCTTATTTTTGTCTCCAAGATGTAAGCTATATGGTAATGATAAGAAGTGTATTTAGCCGAGAAATCTTGTATATAAAGGATTGCTTTAATTGTCTACTTTCTACTCTAGTTTTCTAGGCCAGTTAATTTTTGTTTTTATTTCGGACGGAGGTTTGGCATTTAATCTTGCCGCCATGGGATCATATTATGTTTTTGTTTCATTTCCATCCTCAACCAATTACCTCCTCTGGGAATTTGATTTTTCTTGGAAATCTGAATTACTGAAAAAAGTTCAATTTTTCGGCCACTTTTGACACCTTATCCCTTAATAGAGTTGAAAGTGTATGGGCCTTTATATGACATAACACTACCACACAGAAGGTTAATCAATATGAATCTACTGTTATAGGGTTTTACGTGAGATGTGGATGGCTTATATCGATGGAAATGCACCACAAGGGAGACAACTTTTGCAACCATGGCCACCCTTGCTGTACTCCATGCTGCCAATGAAGACCACACGGTGGACTCTATATTTTGTTGTAGTCATTGTCACTGTCACTAGTTGGCAAATGAACCATTCTTACATATGTTTACATTGGGGTCTCTTAGAGCTAGCCTCTACTTCACTCAAGTAAAGGTCTTCCTCCGTAGTTTAATAATTTCTGACAGGTACCGACAAATAAATATCATGTAAAGATATCGAAACTCAACAAATTCACGAGAAGGTAATAATGTATCCACTTTGATATATTTGACCAAAACTCGATTAACACCATTTTGGACAAAATAGTTATAGGAGACATATGCGTATTAACATGGGAACTCTGAGACCCACATACCGATTGCCCTATGAAGTCATTGGCTTCTGGAATGCTATTCTTATTTTCTTATTCTCGCAATTTCTTGTTTTCGCTTTCTTGTTTCCTATTCCGACAACGCGAGAATAAGAAATGGCACAAATCAGCCACCATATGCTATGGGTATTTGGAGGGAATCCACATGACTGGCGGAAAGTAGTCTAAACCAAAATTTAGGGACGTGTCGCCAAAGGGCTTGTAACAAGACTTTCACTAAAACAAAATTTTCTCACCACAATTCAATTCACCTTTTTCGGGTGATGTTATTAAGCCCCAGGAATGGGAAAAAGGCTCTTGATACTTTGTCCAAAGGTGATTTGTTCTTTTAAATAAATTCACCAAAGTCTGAATATTTTGCACTTTGCATACCTTCTCTATAATAAAGCGTTGAAGTAAGGTCCTAAGTGGATAGGTCCTAAGTTGAAACATTGTTCATCCTCGAACAAAAAGTGTTTGGAAAGGAAGGGGGGGGGGGGGGGGGGGGGTGTTTTCCTCACCCGGGGCACATCTTCCTTCCACAAACAAACAACGATATTTAAGACAATTGTTATTTAAATGTAGTATACTTTATCCAAACTCGTTTTTTTAACCAAACATACACCTAAAAATTAAATCCCTTGCCAGAAGGACTATGATAAACCAATACGATCTTCAAGGAAGGAACAACACTATAAGAATTAACCCTGTACGTAAATGATTAAAGTAACTAGACAAGAAAAGAAAGTAAATGCCGTAAACAATACTACAGTGTAGTTCTGTGTCATTTCGTCCTTAAATAAAGAAATTCTCTCAGTATAACAGGGGCGTTTAAACAATCCCAATTATATAAACCCGAGAACTAATGACGTTCGTGGTGGAAATGTTGAATTAATATTTAAAAGATTTTGTGTTTTAGAATTTTAGGTTATTTTTGTAATAACCTTAAGTTTTCCAATTAGGCGTTTTTCAAAGATTCAATTAGCTCATGAACCAGGCTCTAAACAAACGAACTTCTTTTTGTAATAGCTAATCATGAGGGCTAATATAATGTAGTTAGAGTTCATTTTCATCGGTAAATTGGCGTCGACAAACTTCATCGCTTCGGGTCCAGCATTAGCTCTACAAACTCCATTTAGCTTTGTGTGCATAAATGAAATTAGTGTGAATAAATGGTTGGATTTCACTGGTTGTTGGCTGAATACATCAAGAGGTCGTTATTTCTATGGTTAAGGTCTTTTTTCGACTCAGCTCGATCGGAAAGGGGGTAATTTCAGACTGAATTGAGAGAGATAACCTCATGGGTTGCCTACTGACAGCTGGAGGGTAGGAGAAAACTAGCTCCATGAAAACTAGTTAACAGACTTCTCTGGTCGTGTAACTTCATCGGAACAATATTTACAAGCGATGGAATAACGACTTAACAGAATTACGGGGCGGCGCTGGTGCGCTGTGAATTGGCCTCACTCGATTACCTCCCTTACATTCCAATTGGCCGTGATTGTTTCCAATTGTTCGACTTTTGCCAATAATTAGGCGTATTATTGCTTTTAAATTTGATTTGGTCCAAACTGTGTTATCAGCTAAACGGATGAAATGACTATTAAATAAGCATTGGTTCGTATTGGAGACCAAAGCTAGGTGAATTGAACAATTTCTCAGGCGCAGACAAATGGAATAAGGCATCTCTTTTCACTTTCGCATTAATAAATGTTCTTTCATTCGTTAAAGAACACATAGAAATACAAGTTTAATAAATTAAAGTAAATAAAAACAAGGATTCGTTGCTATAGCCAAAGCGAAATGTTTTTTCACTCATGCTATACGATTATTAAAAAAAGCCAAATGTCGCAGCCAATTCCCCTTGAAATTATAGCTTCTTGATTCAGAACAAAGTTTAAAATATCCCTAATTTAAGACTTTACTTCCTATATTGTAATCAATTTGTTTAGGTACATTTGCTATGATGGACAAAAAACATGACATTTTTGGGCAAAAGCCTAAAAACCCAAGGTATTTTTGCTCCAGAAATTGATGTTTGCTCCGGATATAGATGGATGTTTGCTCCGGGTATATATCAATGTTTGCTCCAGGTGTATATCAATGTTTGCTCCGGGTGTATATCAATGTTTGCTCCGGGTAAAGATCATTGTTGGCTCCAGGTATAGATCAATGTCTCCCGCCGGAGTATAGATCAATGTTGGCTCCGGGTAAAAATCATTGTTGGCTCCGGGTATATATAAATGTTTCCCGTCGGAGTATAGATCAATGTTTGCTTCGGATATAGATCAATGTTTGTTCCGGATAAAGATCAATGTTTCCCGCTGGAGTACAGATCAATGTTTGCTCCGGGTATAGATCAATGTGTGCTCCGGGTATAGATCAATGTGTGCTCCGGGTATAGATCAATGTGTGCTCCGGGTATAGATCAATGTGTGCTCCGGGTCTATATAAATGTTACCCGCCGGAGTATAGATGAATGTTTGCTCCGGGTCTATATAAATGTTACCCGCCGGAGTATAGATGAATGTTTGCTCCGGGTCTATATAAATGTTACCCGCCGGAGTATAGATGAATGTTTGCTCCGGGTCTATATAAATGTTACCCGCCGGAGTATAGATGAATGTTTGCTCCGGGTCTATATAAATGTTACCCGCCGGAGTATAGATGAATGTTTGCTCCGGGTCTATATAAATGTTACCCGCCGGAGTATAGATGAATGTTTGCTCCGGGTCTATATAAATGTTACCCGCCGGAGTATAGATGAATGTTTGATCCGGGTCTATATAAATGTTACCCGCCGGAGTATAGATGAATGTTTGCTCCGGGTCTATATAAATGTTTTCCGCCGGAGTATAGATGAATGTTTCCTGCCGGAGTATAGATCAATGTTTGCTCCGGATAAAGATCAATGTTTGCTTCGGATATAGATCAATGTTTGCTCCAGGTATAGATCAATGTTTGCTCCAGGTATAGAACAATGTTTGCTCCAGGTATAGATCAATGTTTGCTCCAGGTATAGATCAATGTTTGCTCCGGGTATAGATCAATGTTTGCTCCAGATATAGATCAATGTTTGCTCCAGGTATAGATCAATGTTTGCTCCAGGTATAGATCAATGTTTACTCCAGGTATAGATCAATGTTTGCACCGGGGATATATGTTTACCGCCGGAGTATAGATCAATGTTTGCACCAGGTAAAGACCAATACTTACTCTGGGGTTTATATCAATGTTTGCTCCAGGTATAGATCAATGTTTGCTCCGGGTATAGATCAATGTGTGCTCCGGGTATAGATGAATGTTTGCTCCGGGTATAGATCAATGTGTGCTCCGGGTATAGATCATTGTTTGCTCCGGGTATAGATCAATGTTTGCACCGGGTTTATATGTTTCCCACCGGAGTATAGATGAATGTTTTCTCCGGATAAAGACGAATGTTGGCTCCGGGTATATATAAATGTTTCCCACCGGAGTAAAGATCAATGTTGGCTCCGCGTATAGATCAATGTTTGCTCCGGGTATAGATCATTGTTGGCTCCGGGTATATATAAATGTTTGCTCCGGGTATATATAAATGTTTGCTCCGGGTATAGATCATTGTTGGCTCCGGGTATATATAAATGTTTGCTCCGGGTATAGATCAATGTTTGCTCCGGGTATATATAAATGTTTGCTCCGGGTATATATAAATGTTTCCCACTGGAGTAAAGATCAATGTTGGCTCCGGGTACAGATCAATATTTGCTCCGGGTATAGATCAATGTTGGCTCCGGGTATATATAAATGTTTCCCACCGGAGTAAAGATCATTGTTTGCTCCGGGTATAGATCATTGTTTGCTCCGGGTATATATAAATGTTTGCTCCGGGTATAGATCAATGTTTGCTCCGGGTATATATAAATGTTTGCTCCGGGTATATATAAATGTTTCCCACTGGAGTAAAGATCAATGTTGGCTCCGGGTACAGATCAATATTTGCTCCGGGTATAGATCAATGTTGGCTCCGGGTATATATAAATGTTTCCCACCGGAGTAAAGATCATTGTTTGCTCCGGGTATAGATCATTGTTTGCTCCGGGTATATATAAATGTTTGCTCCGGGTATAGATCAATGTTGGCTCCGGGTATAGATCAATGTTTGCTCCGGGTATAGATCATTGTTTGCTCCGGGTATATATAAATGTTTGCTCCGGGTGTAGATCAATGTTGGGTCTGGGTATAGATCAATGTTTGCTCCGGGTATAGATCAATGTTGGCTCCGGGTATAGATCAATGTTGGCTCCGGGTATATACCAATGTTTGCTCCGGGTATAGATCAATGTTTGCTTCGGGTATAGATCATTGTTTGTTCCGGGTATATATAAATGTTTGCTCCGGGTATAGATCATTGTTTGCTCCGGGTATATATAAATGTTTGCTCCGGGTATAGATCATTGTTTGCTCCGGGTATAGATCATTGTTGCTCCGGGTATAGATCAATGTTTGCTCCGGGTATAGATCAATGTTGGCTCCGGGTATATATAAATGTTTCCCACCGGAGTATAGATCAATGTTTCCCGCCGGAGTATTGATGAATGTTGGCTCCTGGTATAGATCAATGTTGGCTCCGGGTATATATAAATGTTTGCTCCGGGTATAGATCAATGTTTCCCGCCGGAGTATAGATGAATGTTGGCTCCTGGTATAGATCAATGTTGGCTCCGGGTATATATAAATGTTTGCTCCGGGTATAGATCATTGTTTGCTCCGTGAGTATAGATCAATGTTTGCTCCGGGGCTTAGATCAATGTGTGCTCCACGTATAGATCAATGTTTGCTCCGGGTATAGATCAATGTGTGCTCCGGGTATAGATCAATGTGTGCTCCGGGTATAGATCAATGTGTGCTCCGGGTATAGATCAATGTGTGCTCCGGGTATACATCAATGTGTGCTCCGGGTATAGATCAATGTGTGCTCCGGGTATAGATCAATGTGTGCTCCGGGTATAGATCAATGTGTGCTCCGGGTATAGATCAATGTGTGCTCCGGGTATAGATCAATGTGTGCACCGGGTATAGATCAATGTGTGCTCCGGGTCTATATGAGTGTTACCCACCAGAGTATAGATCAATGTGTGCTCCGGGTATAGATCAAAGTCTGCTCTGGGTAAATATCAAGGTTTCCTCTGAGTAAACTTCAACGCTCCCCTCCGGATCAAGATCAATGTATTCCCGGGGCAAATATCTATGTTTCCTCCGTATATAGATCAAGGTTTCATACGGGGTATAGCTCAAGGTTTCCTTCACGCATAGATACTGATTTATTCGCCCTATATAATGCGTCAAATTGTAATCCATGAATTCAATAATCGATCTATCGACCTATTATATATTGATACTCACATGGATGACATGTTAACAGCTAACATGGGGTTCCTGGTCACATTATCAACATAGATGCAAATCGGATTATTTGGAATTATTGCATCAGTAAATATTATGAAGGAAAGAGTGCGAGGAAAAGATAGAAGTTGCCCAAGGAGGAAAAGGGGACGAGAGCTAAAACTAATTGCTCATCGAAGCTCGTGGTCCAGCTGAGATATGTTAGAATTGATCTGAAACGTGTGAAGATAACCAAACCTAACAATGAAGGCTTAGATGAAAGCGTTAGAATAATTAACAAGTCAAGAGTCTTTGTATGGTGTTAATTAGAAGATAAGTATTCCATGATGACCCGTAAATAAATCAGACATTGCGATCAGACAGAATTGGTTATTTTAAGTAAATAAAACAAAACATAGGGAGTATTGATTGTCGTGTTAACAAGGCTTGATAGAGCTTGAAATAGTCATCAGTAAACCTATCAAGCAATTTGTATAACTTTATATAAGGTTTAGCAATGTGTATAACTTTACATAAGGTTTAGCTAGGAACAAGTTCCTAAACCCACTGAAACCCTCTCATTTCTCTTTGCCAATGACTCATAAAATACTCACGAATAAGACGAACAAAACAAAAAGGACACCGTAACCTTTTTTGTGAAACAAAACATTTTGCGTAGTGCAATATTTTAGTCATTGAGATCTGGGCCCAGTTTCACAAAGCGATCTTAGCTTAAGGTGATCTTAATTACCAATGGCAACGTATACCTTTAGCATTGGTTGCCATGGTAGTTAAGGTCACACTTAGCTAAGATCGCTTTGTGAAACTAGCCCCTGATTATTAAGGCCCGTCTCATATTGAGACTATCCAACTCCGATTTCCTTCGATCATACAAGTGAAATAATCTTGATTATGGCGTAAAACACAAATCAATTAAGCAGCCATCGACAATAATATAATCGCAGACACACTGGAATTAATCAGAGACATTGTCAAACAAAGAAAAGATTCAAAGCAGTACAAAAAAAATAATCAACAATGATTCTAAACCTACCGTAGGCCTATATGTTTTGTTCCGGTACGGAAAAATAAATCCAGTTCCAAAATTACTGAGATTATTCCAAGTTGTTATTGAATGAAATACAAGAATAATGCATGGTCATATAAGTTCCAAGTAATCGACCCGGAAGTCTGGCTGTTTCGGTTTTACTTTCTATCACACTTGTGTTCTTCCAAGTCCCATGTTGTGTTAAAAACGCAGATACAATTTCCTCGAAAGTGTAGGGAACTGTTTTTCTTTATTTTTGCCAGTTAGAAATAAAATTGGAACTTAAAATAACAGTATTTTAACATTATTTAGCATTTTCAATTTGAATTTTTTATTTCTTAGGTATAGGCCTACCCGCAGTGTCAATAAACGACGAGCCCGGAGTGCGCTTATACACACCCTAAATTACTTAATCACAGTAATGGCTTTTAACAAGCCTGTGGTGGGCCCTTTGTACGTATGTGCATC